>CM066038.1:48767065-49367065 GCA_033557465.1 Ichthyophis bannanicus | reverse complement strand
TCTGTTGCACCCCAGCATCAAGTCCGTAGCCCTTATAGCTTGCATGTTGAGAGGGTAACTGTCTACTCTGAACTCATCAGTTAGTGTTACCATCGTCTTCCTGGCCTCCAGAAGAGATTCCACTCAGAGGTCTTATGGTTTCAGTTGGAAGAGGCTTGCTGTCTGGTGTGAGAGGGAGGTCCTGCACCCTTTCTCATGCCTCACACACAAACTGCATGAATACCTTCTACATTTGAATCAGGTTTAAAGACCAACTCCGTCAGGTTTCATCTCAATGCAGTTGGCATCTGCCACCATCATGTAGAAGGTAAACCATCTCTCTACAGCCTTTACTTATTCACTTTGTGGGGCTTGCTTCTTACAAAGCCTCCCCTTTAGCCTCCTGCAATATCTTGGTACTTCAATGTGGCTAATGAAAGCTCCTTTTGAGCCACTGGTTACTTGTGCTGTAAAGCTTCTGACCCTGATTGTGGTGGCAGTAACTTCAGTACACAGAGGTAGAGAGCTCCATGCTCTAATAGTGGACGCACCCTTTATGAAGTTATTCAGCAAGAGCATGGTATTGCATATACTCGTCCTAGGTTCCTTCCAAAATTGGTGTCAGACTTCCATCTTAATCGATCAGTGATCCTTCCAACATTTTTCCCAAGACCTCATACTCACAAAGGGGTGAGCATGTTGCATATAGTGAACTGCAAGTGAGTCTTGGCCTTCTATTGGGTGCAGACTAAAGCCCATAGAAAGTCCATCCATCTCTTTGGGGAGTTTTTTGACCCCAGTAGGTTGGGGGCTGCGATCAACAAATGTACTCTTTTGATTTGGCTGGCAGATAGTATCTCCATTGCTTTCACCCAGGCAGGTCTGATAGTTGAGGGTCATGTCATGACTCTCAGCATCTGAGCCATGGATACATCTGTGGCCCACTTGCTCTCATCCTCCATGGAAGAGATTTGCAAGGCTTCAGCTTGGACTTCTTTCTATGCATTCACATCTTACTGTTGTTTGGATCAGACTCATGATATGACTGCAGATTCGGCCAATCCATTCTTCAGAATCTGTTTGAGGATTAGGATCCAACTCCATCCTCTATCGGCCCCTTTTTTCTTCTGTTCCATGCTGCCTCATTGTTCCTTCTGTTCTGCTCTTGGTATCTAGTTGCAGCACTAACTTCCCTTTTATTGTTTACAAGATAGCTGGTGGCTAGGGAATCCCATATGTGAGCACATATCCTGATTGTCCACGGAGAAAACAAAGTTGCTCACCTGTAGCAGGTGTTCTCAGTGGGCAACAGGATAAGTTCTCACAACCCTCCAACCTCCCCTTAGAGTTGTATTTTGGCATTAGCTGGTGATCAGACTAAGGAGATGAGGCATACAGTAACAGGTGTGAAGACATGCACACACCAGAGGGGCCAATCTAAAAGTTTGTAGAACAAGGTGAGCGAGGTTCCTGCACAAGATCTCTGTTGGTGACATCACCCATATGTGAGGACTTATGTTGCTATCTATGGAGAACATCTGCTACAGGTGAGTAATTGTGTTTTATGTGCTTTTTTATATTCTGTGCATCTTTAATTATGTCCACATCCCTGTTTTTACAAACCTCTTTGAGAGGTTCCATAACTTTTTAATTGTTCGTTATGTTCACAATTTAGGTCAGATAAGAATCAGCACAGCAACACCCTACTTTGAACTTCTAGGAGGTGATTTTATAAGGAGTTGGGTGAAGTTACACACCATGTACACATGCAAATCATGGTATTTTAATGGTTTCTGATTGTAATTGGGCAGTTATGCATGTACTTGATGGGGGTAACTATTATGAAAGTACCCGCGTAGAGCCAATCATACATACTTTCAACGAGAACATGAAAGTTTGGACATTCTTGAGAAATCTTGCCACAGGCATTACACCAGCCGTAGGGCTGCATGTAGGCATTCCCAGTGGTGTAGTTCAGGGGGAGCAGGGGGGGGGGGCGGCGTACTTACAAAGCACCCACTTACATGCACGTATTTTCAGCTGCCTCAGAACCGGTGTTCCTTTATGCAAGAGCATTTATGCACTGCTGGGGCTTATTCTGGGAACCTATTTTATAAGGTTCATGGTTGTCTGTGTTGCCATTATAAAAGAGCAGTTTCCTTTGACCCTCTCCTTTCCCCTCCCCTCCTTTGATAATGCATTCCTTTTTAAGATAATTTTATTGTGACTTTTCTTTTTTTAAAGGTCTATTTTTTCAAGAAAATAATTCCTCTTCCCGTGTTATAAGAATACATTTCTAATATAGACGACGTTGAATCAAGGGCTAGGCCAAAATCTTCTCTGCTGTGCCCCAACAGCAGACTATACCCAGACAATCAAGTGAAGGACAGACACCATGAAAGAGATATCTTCTCAGGAGAATGCGTTGCAGATGCAAACGTTTAATCAATTAAAAGAATAAAGTCATATTTAATTTATCCATTTCATGTGGTTTATAAGAAAAAAACGACCCACGGCAGTTTTGGCTGTCATTAGTCATGATTGCAGTACTTGGGAGCACTACTGAGTACCAATTGAGCATGGAGGCGATTGACTGACTGTAATGACTTTTCTTGCTAGCTAAAGTTGTACCCATGTCATACTATTGCTCTGCCTCCTTAACTAATTACTTGTCAACTTTGCACTTCACTTTAAACATGGATGGCCAGATGTTTTGTATCTAATTGCAGAAAAACCTGCCTAGATCTTTGTGAAGCACACAAATATGTGTATACCTAGTACCAGTAAACCTATATATATATATATTCATGAACTTTTAGAGGCCTTTATGCAAAAGGTTTACTGAAAACATTAAAACTTCGGAAAAATGTTAATTATTTCTGTGCATTTTTCTATACGCCAAATAAATCTTTATCTCAGCTTTTTCAGAAACAAACTGTGCAGCTGTGTGTCCTATTGACAGCAAGAATATTGATGCTTATGACCGCAGCACATAGTTGTCCGTAGTTGTCAGAACTGCCCTGGGTAGGATATTCCAGCTGACTTAATATGAGTTAAAGCAGTAGTGTGCAGACTGTTCAGAATATCAAAACGCCAGGTTTTGGCTGTGTTGCTTTCTTTTTTTGATTGTATTCTTTAGGTCTCTTGTTTGGCATAACTATTTGTATGCTTCTTTTGAAATAAAATGTGTACACCCATTATGGCCATCATCCCCTGTTTTCAGACATTTCCTTCCCTGAGGTTTGATGCCCACTTAAGGTTCTACTGGAGATTAGCACAGCTACATCCCTGGCTTTCTTAGATTGGCATTAATAGGAGCTGCTAAATAGGGGAAATGTACCAAAAATGTATGGATTGCCAACTCCTTACAGAATGCTCCATGAAGATCCACACTTCCTCTGCAAAAAATTGCTCTACAGTAGCACACCAAATTTGAAGGCATTAACATCAACTTCATCATTATGTATGGCACACGACAGTTCTTTGTACCATGGAACTGAGCTCTTGCTAAATTTATTTTTGCATTTTATGTGATGTGAATGAGAGACTGAGTCTAACAAAAGGAATTGATGAATAACCATAATGTTGGAAGAGGAATCTTTCTTGAAAATTTGATTAAAATAAATATTAATTCCTGCAAATTTGGTGCACTATTACGTATGTCTTAGGCATGAAATATGAACTTAGAAAAATAAAGGAAGATTTTAACGATTAACATTGCGCGTCCTGCGGGCACGCCTTAAAATGGCCCTGGTTGATAATACAGACTGACTAATTTGTTAATGCTCTAAGCAGGGAAACTGCTAAGTGCCAGCAGTCATTAATCGCATCCTAGTACAGAAATGAATCCAGTAAGCTCTTGATCAGGATTCATTGCCAGTGCAAAATATATCACATTCTATCTCTTTTCCATAAAATTATCTGACATAATACTCTTTCGGAACTTGGGTCATGTGAACGCTCGTGTCCTTACTGTTACACTCTGTCGGCCACTAGTAAGATCCTTATTACAGATCCCGGTGCGCACTGAACATTTTGCATAGAAAGAGCTGCCTCAGAATAATGTCTCACACCTATATAGATACCACAGAATATTTCATCTGTACCCTCAAAGTAACTTCATCCCCTAAGGGGTACCCCAGAGTTTTCTTCTACCAGTAATTTCAAAATATCCCTATAACCACAAGTGCCTCAGAATGTCACAGCCTTCCCAGTCCATACTCTGTCTCCTGGGGGTGCTACAGTAGAAGGGGGGAGGGAAACGGCAACACCTAGTGCCAGATTCAGGGTCCACATTCCTGGCTTCCGTTTCTGTTCCCTGGCCGAGAACCACTGTTGCTAAAGCAGGAATTAGTGAGTTGACTGGGGCTAGAAAAAAATAAGAGGAACACGCTCTGACTGTACTTGCCATTGAATGCCCTTAGCACTGTAGCCCTTAGGAAGCGATTGGAGGCCCAGAAAGGAGCAGGGAAAAACTGCCAAACTGAAGTTGCAAATACTCTAATTTCGCACATGCTTTAGGGCACTGCATCTCAGTGTGTGCATGGGAAATTCCTTTCTGTGGCAGCTTCAGAATGATCCTTCCCTTGGGCCCATCCCTGTAATCTCCTGCTCCGGTTCTTCTTTCCTGTCCCTGTGGCACCTGGTCAGCACGGCGAAGGACATAGCCTGATAAATACAGACACATAAAGAGCAAAATGATCCAGCCAGTCTACCCAGCAGTAATTCACAAATATGCTCATACAGATTCTCATATGCACCCCACCAACCACTCCCTGTTCCTCAACCAACCTTTCCCCCAATGCTCTCTACCCAGAAGTGCGATTGCACCCTCACCGCTCCCCAACCTCCAATCACCCCTGCCCTAACTTCTTACCTCCATCTACCCATATGTAAATATTTAGACTAAGTGCCCTGTATATGCATCCCTGTTCAATGTAAACTGCTTTGAATTTTATGAGAGGGCTGTATAGAAAACGTGTTAAATAAATAAATATAAAATAAATGTTTTAAAATCAGTAGATGTACACATGCATGTATGTAGCTGCATGCAGGTTGGCCCAAAGATTTCCCCTAGACAAGAGTGGAAGCGCTGGATCAAGGAGCCTGCAAAACAGCAGTGAAGGGCAGGGGTGAACCTCTGCTCCCTACTCCAGGCCCCCTCCCTACCTGTGTCTTCCTCCCCCTCCCCCAATCTGCTGCCTGGAGAAGAAGCTCTTCTCTGCGGTGTGGCATCTGCTTTTGCCACTCCTGCCCAACAGCAGTGATCTGTGGGCTGCAAGGGGCTCGGCTGACAGCAGAGGGGAGGATGGAGTCATCCAGAACTTCAATAAGGCAAGAATGATTTGTGGTAAGGAACGGAGATTAAATGATGAAAATGGGTGGAGATAGAAGTGAGTCGAAGGCTTGTGGAGCCAGTACAGAAGCAGGTGAGAGAGGGGGTGAATGTTGGGTGGAAAGGAGCAGCAAAAGCTGGCATGGTATTAGATACTATTTCTTCTGCTGGCTGAGGATGGAGAGGATAAGCCGGACCATATTTGGAGGGCAGAGGTGGGGGGCAGGATGGAAAATTCTAATGATCATCCGGATCACGGGAGGGGACATAAAACCTAGGATGGGGCAAGGATCCCCCTACTGTTCACCCCCGTGTGTGTTTCCTTACCATTCCTCTAGACATATCCTAGTTCCCGGTTATTGTCTGTCTTGACTAGACTGTAATCTCTTATGAGCAGGGACTGTCTCTCACATGTTTCTGTACAGCGCTGCATACACCTTGTAGCACTATAGAAATGATAATTAGCAGTAGCAGAGGGGAGACGTGAGGAAGGGAGGGATCAGGGAAGGCGAACTAGATGGGGAAGGAAGAGGAAAAACGGAAGACTTTAGACATAAAGGAACAGAGCGATAGAGTGGGAAAGAAAATCCAGGATGGAGGGAAATAAGAAAAAACTGGGTACTGGAATGAGAGGGAGGGGGAGAAATCTGGAGATGGGGGTCGGGAAAAAGGCGAGAGAGAAAATTTGGAACTGAAGAGAGGGGATCGGGTATTAGCTGGGCAGAGAGGGAGAAAACTTGTGATGGGGGAGACAGAAAGGGAAAGGACTAGGATTGGAGCGGAGCAGCCGCCTAATGGTTAGAGCAGCGGGCTGAGAGCCAGGGAAACCAGATTCAAATCCCAGCGCTGCTCCTTGTGATCTCAGGCAAGTCACTTACCCCTCCGTTGCCTGAGGTACAAGTCCTCTGGAGAATACCTATTGTACCTGGATGTAGCTTGCCTTGAATTTCTGAGAAAAGTCATAAGCTAAAGCCAATTCCTCTTGAGCGATGAGAGAGAAAGGATCCTGGATTGGGGAAAAGGAATTCTGGGCATTAATGGAAGAAGAAGGGCATGAGAAATAGGGGACAGAGATGATAAGAAAGAGACGCAGGCAGCAAAAGGCATGCTGAGACGAGGAGGAAAAGAATAAAGGGAAGAGAGCAGAAAGATCAAAGGAAAAGAAAGAATTAAGATGTCCTCTCGGAAGAAAAGAGACAAAGAGGAAGAAAGGAGGGCATGAGCGAAAGAGGGGAAAAAAGAGAATAAGGAGAAAGAGAGAGAGCAAACCAGAAAAGCAATACAGAGATATCAGCTGTTGAAAATAAATAACTCAGCAGTCTCTGACCTGGAGCAGTCTTCCACATGGAATTTGACTATTGAAATTCATTTATTAAAATTTGTATACTGCCAATTTAGCTCAGGGTCAGTCATAGCAGTTTACGAGAAAATACAGGATGATAAAATAGAACTGGTTAGTAAAGTAAGCTTCCTAATTATTGAGAATAGTTAGATTTTGTTGGCTAATTTTACTTTTTCTTTCAGTTTTTTTCCACTCTTAAAAAAGCTGTATAAACAATCTACATAGTGCAGGATGTAGTTGCCAGCATTGAGGCCTTGCTGTTGGAACCAAATATATTTTGCTGTAACAAAACTTAATGACTGTACTTTCAGAAAGCTTTTTAGAGCAGATTACTATGATTCTGCATGAGGACAGTGCTCCACTCCCCTGCCCAACAAACTCATTCACTCACTCCTAGCACTACAGGAAACAAGTGTCCTGAATTCACCTGCCAGAAATCTAGAGCAACCGAGAAAAATGATGGCAGAAAAAGAGCATATGGCCTATCTAGTCTGCCCCACCGGCAGCAGGACAGCAACATTTCTTACCTGTGTGTGCCTTCTCTGCTGGCTTCAAGCTGACGTCTGAACATATGAGATAATGTAATCTTGCAGCAGTGGCGAATCTCGAATATTCAGATTCAGACTGAAGCCAGCAAGAATGAGGGACACACAGGTAAAGAGTGAGAAGGAGCCTTAGTGAGGATCATGCCCGAGGTGATTTTATTGGCCGCAAGGACCGAGCAAACGTGTGTGTGTGTGTCATGAAATTTAAAAAAAAACAAAAAGCAACGAACATTGAGAGGCACTGTCTTTGGGTATCCCTAAAATATTTATTTTATTTATTTATTTAGCATTTCTTATATACCGATCTTTGTGGGTTGCACAGCTCTGCCCACTATGTAATAATACAGAGATCTACTGTTGACATCAAAAACCACTTGCCTTCTTCCCCTGAGTTTCCACCTCCTAATTTACTTAAGGGCCCTTTTACTAAAGAGCACAGTAACTGCATAAGGGCCTGTGGTAACTGTTACTGCAGGAGCTGTTAGTTGCAAGTTAGGGTGCTGAACGGGTGGGATGGGGCTGGAGAGTGAGTATGGTGAGCCCAATGCAGTCAGCCTGAGAATACATATCGCACGCTGTCAATGTTGCCATTAGTGCAGGTTCACCTCAATAAGTGGAGTTAACTGCACCCACAGTGATAGCACCATGCGTTAGGGTTTGGGGCTTAATTTGTAGACAAAAAAGAAGTGGGACTGTGGGCAGGGCCGGGCCAGAAGAGACCTGTTGGGGCAGGGCAGGGCTGACTCAGGGCCAGAAGTGTTTGCATACTTTTGTTTACAGCACTGATGAATAAACTTCACTGCTTAGGCTAGGCCTGCTATTTGGGAGGCCTAAACTAAACATATAACTTAGCTAAAGAGTGGCTGAGTATTGCCACTATTTGGATAATTTTCTGGCCTACCATTGCTCCTCCTCTAACATGGCCGACAAATATATGGATAATATCTGGCCATTTAGCTCGATATTATCTGTGTATTGTTTGAAAAGGCATAGGCTAATTATGCATTTGCCAGCAAATGCATAATTGCCTTTGAGTGGGGCATATTTATTCATTTGTCTGATAGGGTATAATTATACATTCACATATAGCACTCTCAAATTTACCAATAAAACTCTCCCAACAACAGTGGTTAGAGCAACTGCCTAATGCCCAGAAGATCAAGGGTTCGATTCCCACTGGCACTCTTTGTGACCTTGGGCAAGTCACTTTACCCTCCATTACCTCGGAAGAAAAGGCCTGGCAATCTACTTCCAGTGATACATTGCCAAGAAAACCCAGAGCCAGCTGGGTCGATAGGAGTCAGCACTGACTTGATGGCACAAAAAAAACAGATGCAGAGTAGAAGTAGGGTTTTTAGCTTTACAACTCAACATACTAAAAAACATTCCATTCAAATTCTGGTCTCATATCGGTGACAATACCGTATCACCAACTTCCTCTACTGTCAAACATTGTGTGTCATAAAACAAAACCCTGCAAATGGACTCTCAACACCAGCACCAAATCTAAGAACTCGACCCTACCTATGAAAAATCCACACTGCAAATATTCTAGAACACCAGTAACGTCTAGTTGGGAAAAGAGAACAAGCCATACTACTACAGATTCCTACACAGAACCAACATGTTAACAAAATCTCTCACCTTTACTCTCCTTCCAGTCCCAATCCCAATCCCAGTCCCCCTCCAGCATAAGCCCATTTCCATATGCAGTCCCATTATCAGCCCCCCCAGCCCCACTATCAGTCCATTTCCAGTCTAAGCCCCCTCCCCCAGCCCTAGTATCAAGCATTTCTGGGCCCATTCCTGTCCCTAGGCCCAGTATCAGCCCATTTCCAGTTTCAGTCATGCCTTAGCAGCAGTATCAGTCCCTTTCCAGTCTCAATTCCCCCCATCCCCATTATCAGTCTATTTCCAGTACCAATTTCCCCAAGCCCCAGTATCGGCCAATTTCCAGTCCTCTCCCCAAACCCAATATCAGCCCATTTCCAGTCACAGCCTCTCCATCCCAGCATTGGCCCTCTTCCAGTACCAGCCTCTCCACCACCATTCCAGTGCCTCAGCCTCTTTCCCGTCCCTCCCTTCTTATCCTGCATTAGCCCCCTAGTCCCAGACTCCCACCCCCATCAGATTTGTCCATTATCCACCTCTTACCCCCCACATCACTTGTAGCCAGCTACTTCCTCTCTGTCTCTCCCTGCCTGTTCCTAAATTAACACAGCCAGGAGAGCATTTTTGTTTGCTCCCACGGCTGTGCTGTCCTGAAGCAGCCTGGCCGTGGCATTTTTAGTAAAGGAAAATAAGTACTTCCTGCTGTACTAAAAATGCTGCGGCCAGACTGCCTCAGTACAGCACACAAAAATGCTCTCGTGGCTGTGTCAAGTGTTACCACCTTGGCTACTTTCTGTCTTCTTCTCCCTGTTCTCTACCGTGGCCGCCCTTTCAATTTTATTTATTTATTTAATGATATTTATATACCGCCTTATCCTTCAATCAAAGCGGTCACAACACAAGTGGGGGATACATTTAACACATGGGGATTTTGAGACACATACACTAATACTTACAGGGAACATGGGCAATGGAGGGTTAAGTGGCTTGCCTAAGACCACAAGGAGCATCTGTGGGACTAGAAACCCCAGTCCTTCCGGCCCAAGGTTGCTGTCCTCTAGTGGGATTTGAACCGCTGACCTTCCGGCCTGAAGTACCTTGTCCCAACCACTAGGCTACTCCTCCCCCTAAATGCTTTCCTTATCTTAAAGGCACTTGCATCGCTTGGAAGAAGATAGTCATTATGGGAGCAACTATTAAATCTGCCAGTGTTGGTACAGATACTGCAGATCTTTTTCCCACGAGCTTGCACCAGTGACCAATGCACTTTGATTATTTCCTAGCAAAAAGCATACCCACCAAGATTGTGCCCTGCAGAAACCGTGTGTGTAGGTTTGAATTGTCTCTCTTAGCTTGCAGGCTTCTACTACAGAGTGCACGGTATTCAAAGCCCATACTTCCTGCCTAAAGGGGCAATTTTATTACAGAGCACCTATGTGACTTTATCCTGTAGAAATGATGCCTAGATTGAAGGTGTGAACATTACGCTTGCCTGAAAGCAGGCATTAATGTTAGCACATACTTTATCTATATAGGTGCGTATTTTATAAAATACAGGTGTATGACTGTGCCCATGCTGTGTTGAAACTCCTTCCCTGAGTATGCCTACTCTGCAGGTAAATTCTGGCTTGCACCTTGCATACTTTTAGGCATGATCCAATTTTATAAAAGCTCTTTTACATGCCTAAAACTGGTTTATTAATTTAGCCCCAAAATGTGTTTTTATTACTCTCTTCCCGATGAACTCTTATGGTAATTTTTCTAAGATAAATGCCTTTATCAATTTCATTAAATCCTATATAAATTATTAGTTGTAGCCATCAAAATTAAGTAACCAATATCACATATAATTTTTTAAGGCAAGCTACTGGACCATGGTATTTAACTGCATGTTGGGATATCTATGGAGCCAACCATGTCATGGCAGCTCGATGCATCAAAAACACTTGAGAATCCTATTATAGTGTAGCCCATTAGCTGGAACAGTCTGATGAGCAGGGACTGTCTTTTGCATGTCTCTATAGCGCTGCGTATGCCTTGTAGCACTATACAAATGATAATAAGTAATAACTACTACTACTTATCAGTATTTAGTTCATTTATTTATTTATTTAACATCTCTTCTATACCGCGCTATTAAAATCAGCGCGGTGTACATTGAACAAAATATACTGCAATGCGTACAGGCAACATTGAGTTTACAGAGAACAAGGGAATATATAACATGGAGTAACAGGGATAACTATGTACAGTCAACATTATACTATATATAAACTTTAACTATATACAATATTCAAGCTCGAGTGGATATTGTGCGTGTATTCATGTGGTTGGTACGGGTAAATAGTAGTCATGTGGGCTATCGTGTAGTCTAACCATTTTCTGGTTGTATTAGGGTGCTAAGGCATCTGGTGTATGTGGGAGAGCCTGTTGGTTGTGTGAGTGTCCATGATCACTTCTGGGTAGTATTTTGTGAATAGGTAATGCTTCACGGCTTTTCGGAATTGTAATAGACTTTTGATGCCACGGATTTCATGGGGAAATGTATTCCAATTTAGGGGTGTGAATATTGAGAAAGCTCTGTTCGATGTAGCTTTAGTACATGATGTCATCATCTTAGGAACTATTAAGGTGTTCATAGCAGTAGTCCTTCTGTTTCTATTTTCGAGGGTGTTATGAATTAGTTTGCTGATTGGTGTCGGTGGGTAATTATTCATGGCTTTGAAGGTCAGGACTAGTGACTTATATAGGAGTCTGGCTTGTAGAGGTAGCATGCCTTTCGAGTATTAGTTCAAGGAGAGTTACAATCAGGTACTGTAGGTATTTCCCTGTCCCTGGAGGGCTTACAATCCTCGTTTGTACCTGAGACAATGGAGGTTTACATGACCTGCCCAAGGCCTCCAGGGGTGTCTTTCCGGTCCCAGGCAACTGCTGTAATCACTAGGTGGCTGTTGCTACTCCTACTGCCACCAACACCAGCAGCAGTGTGGTGCAAGACAGCAGAAATGCTTTAGGAAATGAGTGGTTCCATGGTTGCTGACTCTTATAAAGACCGGTTGTTTAACACGATGTTGTGGTTCCCTTTCACTACCATCCTGCTTCTATGGTCAGGTCTCCAGTGTGAGAAGCAGTTATGGGCTTTCCCATTTAATTTAATTAAAACACATAATATTCTTCCTTTTCATCCGCTTAGGGCCTATAAAGCGAATTACCAGATTCCTTCACAAACAACGGCATGGAGGGAAATAACCTGCATGGGATGGCGGATACCACACTAGCCACTTTACTGGGCAAACTGGATGGACCATGCTGGTCTTTACTATGTTGCTATAAAATATTACAAAAAATACAATATTGAATAAAATAGAAACATAAAAACAAATAAGATAGCTTAGGAGACATCTAATTGCGCTAATTCAAAAAAATCTTGTCTTAAGATGACAAGAATTTTGATGTTACTGTGATAGGTCATTTGGGTGGAAAGAAAACAGGGGGTAGGCCTGTTTTTAATAATAGTTATAGGGGTATGTTTACCAAACCGTCCTAATGTTACCGGCGCTAGTTGCAACGATAATATGAAGAATGCCATATAAGGAGTGGGCGTTCCAGTCCTAAGGTAGCAAGAATATGTATCGCACGATAGTGGGCGCCGTGGCACGTTAACCCTAAGTACATGCCAGCGCAGTGTTAGCAGCTATAACCCTGATAAGGCGCCCCATAGGTCATATTATAAAATGCCCTGTCTGCCAAGGCACCCTATAATGTGCCCTATAGGGCGCCTATGAAGCACCTTAGGCTACAGCACTGTGAGGGTGTTTCTGCTGGCAGCACTGATTTAAATTAAAAGAAAATGCCTCAGACAGCCTTTTTAGATTACACCACTGCGGGATTGAACCCATGACCTCTGCCTCCACAGTCATTGAAGTAACCAGTAGGCTACATCTCTATAGCTACTACCACACTGCTGGCTGGCTACGGAAAGACTGCAGGTCACCACACAAACTGTCTGCTGTGGTTACCAGGATAGGGTAAACCCACCCATAACCATGATGTACTGCACATGCAGATCAGCAGTCTACAGCTGATCACATAATGGGGTATGGACCCCCACAGCACCTAGGCCTGGTAGGAGGAACTGACCGTAGTCCTTGCAGATACACCTGTGTCCATCTGTATTTCCCAGTCACGTCTAGCCCTTGTGGACTATGATGCACCCAGAATAGTGCATATCCTGTGTGGGTGCCATGGTCACATGTTATAGGTGAAGGGGGGGGGGTGTTTGGACCCAAAAGCAGACTATGTACCACCACCCAGGGCTCAGGGTGGGGGGACAGGATCTCCCACCAACAGATCCACATTGTACATCTCTGCAATGGTGGCAGTAGAGAGGACCTTCAACCCCAGTCCTGCTGGGGAACAGGCACCCAACAGGGCAGTCGATGCAGATCGGTACGCATTACATAAGGCAATGGCAGACAGGCAGAATGCTGGAGAAGCTCAGCTGCCCCCCACCACTACCTGACATTCACCAGCAGAGGGCACAGTCAGTCTCCATCCGCTGCACCCTGCAAGGCATTCTAGCCATACGCATGCTAACTGCAGACAGTCTGCTAGCTAGTACATAGTGCATGTTCCTGTAGGAACTGTGTGCACCCAAAAATGGGATATGAGTACCCACACCAAGCAGGTATGTCAGTGATTGGGCCCCAGAAAAGAGAACCCATAAATATCACTTGAGAAAAATGCTGCATAGCACTATGGGGGAACCTAGTCATGCCGTGGTCACTGCTCAATCAGAGTGAGAGTGACCTCCCAGCATGACATGCTGTGGCCACCCTGTCCGTGCAGGTGGTGGTCGGGCACTACAATGTCCCAGCCATTGCCCTATACCCTGTGCAGATGCATCCTGCCCAGGCCACCCTGTCCGGGCCATACCCACAGTACCTTGCTCCTCATTATGCACATTGGCAGGCTAACACTGGAAACAGTGCAAGCAGTGTGGGCTCAGTAAGGTGTAGGCAGCCACAACACACTGGATAGACAGACACACACTCCCACACCTATGCAAGCATTGTGCAAATATAGAGATTTGTAGCAGCCCTGGCCGCCACACCAGTCGGCACAGTGCAGGCATTGCTATGGTACGCAAAACTGTTGGGGTCACTCCCCAGGGTGGTAAACACTGTCAGAATCAATAACTGAAACACACTCCACAGATATCAGAAAGGTTGCTATGATGAATCTCTATCAACAAATCGTGTTTAACTTAGGATTTGTTATCTGACATTAATCTTAGCAACCTTTTGATATATGTGGAACGTGTTCCCAAGTTTAGGACGGCATTGCTAAGGTATGCAGGTGCCAGTATTGGGAGATGCTGCTCCGCGCAGGGCCCAACAGCCTGACTCTCCATGAGGCGTTGGATAGTGGAGCCTGTGGGTGTGGGTGTTTGTACCCCTGTTGTCCTCTGCTCTAGGGCTGAGTTTCCCAACTCCAGTCCTGGTGGGCCAAACACTGTTCAGGTTTTCATGCTGTCCCTAATGAATATGCATGAGATAGATTTGCATACAATGGGGGCGGCGCATATAAATGCAGCACAGGCATATTTCTTAGGGACAGCATGACACCTGAATGGTGTTTGGCACTCCAGGACTGGAGTTGGGAAACTCTGCTCTAGGGATTGCACATGTTTATGGTGTCTGTGCTCTGTAGGGTAAAATATAGGCGTTTCAGGCATGTTTATTTTATCTGCAATAAAGGTTCTGTCTTTATTACCACAGTTTAGTACTGGGTAAAATATGGGGACAGGGTTGGCAGGAGCCACAGCTGGGACTTGAACTTGTGACCACCTGCTCCTGAACACATTGGCTGTGTGTACTGCACCAAACTGTTGCCACAGGGGCAGATCATTCCCTGGGTATACTATTACTGTTCGTCAGACAGACTTGTCTGTTGCAGTGCACGGCACCCACCTAAACGGGGCTTGGCCGTGGTCTGCTGTGGGCAGATGCCACTGCCCCCTCCGCCACCAGCACCCCTCCGCCACCATGCTGACATGCCCTTATGCCGGTGGTGCTGGTGGTGCACAGTCCCAGACCATCCATTGTGCCGGTAGGCAGCTGCCTATGGTGTGGGTTCTCGGGTAGGGGTGCCTACATGGACATGCGCGCTTTTCCCCGGCACTGCCTGCCAATGTTATATGCCCTTGGAGGTACCTGCTGGGTAATATCCCCTATGACACTGTGGGACACACACTCATGCCCATGTTGCTGTCTTGCTGCTTTACAGTTTCGGCATTCCTATGTGCCACCTAGGCATCTGCCTAGTCCGCGCTGTGCCCCAGCTGGACCACAGCATGTGCCACCTGCAGCCTGCTGTATCCCATTTACAGCATCAGTACAGTTGCCCTTTCCTACGTGCCCACTCTGCTGTTGCTGCACATGTGCACACCATAACAAACCGGCCCAGTATAAACGACAAAAACCCTAATCACCGCTATATCAATGTGGGATCATTCACTTTGTAGGGGGACAGAGCATAGCCCCTTCCAAACGTGATATCTTCCTTTTTACACTTTATCAGTAGTGTTGCTTTATGTTTATCATTAATATCACTATTGGCCAGCTTGGTTATTGGGATTTCAGATGTGGTTCTGGTCATTTTATATGTTTATTTGCCTTTTTGGTTCCTGCACATGTATCACTACTATCACTTTTCTTGGTCTCCCTGCCTTTGCTGTACATTGCTGACTGAAATGGTTTCTCTCTCCTGAAAACGTGCCTCTAACGCGAGGTTTTCACTGGCGCTAATTTTCAGACCTTTATTTCACGGTGTTAGTGTGCATGGGGCCTCTCCCCGCCCTCTGGGGAGCTTTACTCCACCCTTCAGACCCGGCTTTCACAAAGTTAGTGTGCCTTAACGCTGCTGTCGACGTTATCGCGCGATAACGTGGGCGCTGCTATTTTAAGACGGTTTAGTAAACATACCCCATAGTATCCTTTTGGAGATGACATGATCCTTTTTATTATTTTATATGTGTTAGTACCTAATGCACAAGACATCAATTGCAAATTGAGAAAGTGACTTCATCGTTTGAGGTTTATTATTGCCTTCAGTCATCAACTTTAGCAGTGGAGATTTACATTTTTCATCAGGGGCTGTCAACATTACAAATGTAAGACTGGGATTACAACGGCGTGAGCTGGATTAATTAGCAAGAGAAAGAGTCGAGCACTTCCACTGTTTGATGCAAGCAAGAGAGGATTACCCGTATTCTGTCCTTTTGCATATCAAAGGGAAGATGCTGCTTAATTACATGTACAGCATTTGCACTATTTATAACACGTGGGCATCCTTATCGAGTGCCAAGCACTGCAGAGGCAGAACATGACTAACAAACTCTAGCCCACTAAGTCTGGTGATTAAAACTGTCCAGTAAAGGGGTTCTCCCTTACTATCATATACGCATATTTGTTTAGAAGCAAGTGAGGCATTTAGAGTTTTTAGTCTAGTTTATCATGACGCTGATGTATTAGCAGATTAGAATATGGTCGTGTTGTTTGGAGAGAAAAGCTGAGTACATTCAGAATATGTTCATCCAGATGGAGATTGGGAGGGGAGAGAGGTAGGAGAAAAGTGACTTGGATAAGTAATAACAGAAAGGAGGCTTTAAGTTGTAGATAATTTAGTCAGGATGAGGTTAAGGCTATAACTGAGCAAATGCACAGTTATGGATTGTATAATAGAGTTTGGGTGCAGCTCAGGACTTGATTGATGAGTAGGTAATAAATGAAATATATTAAATTAAAAATTTATATAATTTGACTGTGTGGATAACGCTAGTGAGATTCTAGATTCAACTCTCGAACTTGAGTCCAGCAGGGACTAGGTGCACTGCAGAGGCAGCATCAAATCCCTCTCTATCCAAATGTCCCAGCTGTTGTCCAACTATGGCATCTGCCAGCAGGGTTAAATAGTACGTTTGTCCTTAGATGGTGTCAAAATATGTCCCTCAGCAGGAGGAATGCAACTATGATAACTTGACTGTTGTGGATAGTGAAAGACCGAATAAAGGGATGGAATGCCTGGCTGTTGTACTTCAACTTTGGATCCCCCTCTTCCGATCATTAACAGCTTCAAATGAGGTCAAAGCAAGCTCGGACTGGGGTGGAGGTCAGAAACTAACCAGACCAAAAGCTGATTTCTTTAGCTGTGTGTGGAGCAAGTTAGTAAACAAGTTGTTCGTAGACCTGTGGATTGAGAAATTGAGTACAAGAGAGAGATGCATAGATGAGTTTCTGGAGTGTTTAGTTGAACATAGTGTTATGGGATATATAATTATATGTGGGTAGGGTTAAATATTGATGAATGAGAAGTTAACCAGTGGTTCCCAACCCAGACCTCGGCAAACCCCAGGCCAGTCAGGTTTTCAGAGTACCCATAATGAATATGCATGAGATAGATCTGCATGCACTGCTTCCATTGTATGCAGATCTATCTCATGCATATTCATTGTGGGTACTCTGAAAACCTGACTGGCCTGGGGTTCCCCGAGGACCGACATTGGGAACCTCTGAGTTATGCAGTAATTCTGTCTGAAAATTCATAGTGTCGTCCTTAGTGAAGTAACCAACAAGTGGAGAAAGCATGAGAACATAGCTCATGGAATTCTTTCCAATCTCTGAGCGGGACGGAAGAAGGGTGGGGTAGTTTGAATGAAGTGGTACCCTAAAAGTCATTTGTTATGGAAAGAATAATAAAAGGGAAACCAAGTGTGATATCAAAGCATTAGATGTAACTGTCAACAGATTTCAAAGGATGGATTTCACAGGGTAATCACAGGTATGCCCAGCTTCACCACCACAATACACATAACAACCACTAACAAACCACATGGTCTAGTCACTGGGTATTACTGTACATAGTAACTATTTAATCTATGTATTTATGTATTACTTATTCAAAGATTACAGTAGTAAAACATGTTGTAAGGAAACACCAAGGAGCAGAAGATAACAAAATAAATATAAATAGGAAAAAGAAAACAGAAGCTTGAAACCTCTAGCACACCATAGGAGGCGGATGGGGGGTGGGAATAAAAATCAAAACTATTTAAGCATACAAAATGGTGACCTTCTTAAATTATAAAATTAGACCAAATTAATAATTATAACTAAGAAACCCCCATCCAATAGTCATATATTATGAGTGTGAAATCTTTGAGTCCAAGAGGCTTTTCAGTTTTTCTGGATCAGAGAAAGAGTAGCTGTTCCCTTCAAAGGTAGCCAGACATTTAACAGGAAATTCCAGAAAATGGTGCCCCCTGGTTCCATCATCCAATGTCTAAGATCCAGAAATCCTCTGAGTCATCATGAAACGCTCTTACTTTCCTATCACGGAATTTTTTTTTAGTGCCATCAAGTCAGTGTTGACTCATAGCAACCCAGCTACCTCTGGGTTTTCTTGGCAATGTATCACTGGATGTAGATTGCCAGCCTTTTCTTCTGAGGCAATGGAGGGTAAAGTGACTTGCCTAAGGTCACAAGGAGTACCAGTGGGACTCAAACCCTTGATTTCTGGGTACTAGGCAGTTGCTGTAACCACTGGATGGACAGACAGACGGACGGAGGGAGGGAGTAGCAGCACCTCAAAGAAATACGTCTTCAACATATCAAACACAATTGTATCCTAGAAAGACATTACCCTTTACAAGGCAGCATTCATTCTTCTTGCAAGTGCTGATCCTGCTTTTAGAGTATGGTGTCCTGTACTGTAAAGTTAACTACAATCTTGATAGAAGAAATAGTCATTGGGAGAGGCAGAGAGAAGCAACAGTGATGATCTGGGTCCCTTTTAATACCATTATCTACAGCACTTTGTTGATCTCCAATGACTCCCCTCAGCTGCAGGACTATGCATACTCTTGACCTTGGCTATAAGAGCTCATTTACTGGTTATTTCAAGCTTGGCGGGCACTTGTATAATCTTATTCTCCACTCCTTCGCAGTCCCACTTCCCCATGCGGCTCGAATCACACAGGCAGTTTCATCAGGGAGAGACCCAGAGGAGGAGCATCTGGGCACTAACAATAGCGGTTGTTGAGAGGGCAATGAAGGGTCTTCTCCCTGAACTCAACTTGCAGTTCTGCTGAGGAGTTCCCTGAAGCTCCAGGTTCCACTGCAGCTACAGATGCACATCCCTGCTTCAAACACTGCACATATTGAGCCATCAGACCCAGTGAAGTGGCTCAAAATACCACTTCCCTTTCCTGTTCCTACTCCTTCCCATGGCACATTAACCCAGGCAGTGGAGCTCAAAGAAGCAGAGGCAGCAGGTATGCCATCTTAAAAGAGACTCTTCCCCATGTAACTAGTAAGAAAGCCATATGGTTCAGCCACTATGCGTCACAGTAGAATTTACAAGAAAGAAAATTAAAATCACATCTGAGTCACCAAGAACTAGCCCATCAGAAATAGTGGATGGCATCAGTATGGGTTGTATGTGTGGTAGGGAAATTATGCCGAACATGCCTTATGGAATTTTTTCCAGTCCCTCGGTGTGTTTAAGTGATTGTGTGTGTGTTTCTGGATTTGTATGTGTCTGTTACCAGGAAAATGGAGAAGAGGGGAGAGGCAGTTTGAAAAGAGACATTCCCTAATTGCTGTATTTCAGTGTATCAAAGATTCTGTGGTGCAGAAGCTAGAACTGCATGAAATGCTTTGGGCCATATTTTGAGGGTCTTTTTTTCTTTGGAACCCCCAGTCCAATCTGCCCCATTTTTTAACTTACCAAACAGAAACAAAGAAATACTTGAGGTCAACAAACTTAGAACCTCTAAAGTACAAGTGAGCCGAAAGATGGTGAGGTTTTAAAAAAAAAAAGCTTTTGTTGGACCTCTCAGACTTTAAGCAAACCAAGCATTGCCAAGTTATTATTAAAGGTCCATTTTGCTCTTTTATTAATTTAGCTTGTGCAAAATCTCTTCTCATAAAAATATTTCTCCATGGACAAGCAAGAAATAAGCCCTCGCGTATGGGTGACATCATCTGATGGAGCCCACGCTGGAACACTCCCCAGCTACTAATCAAAGCTTTTAGGAGCTTCCTCTGTGCATGCGTACCATATTCCCACCTGCTGCCGCAGCACCATATTAGATCAGTCTTCATCATTCCATGGAGCCCAATGGACACATCTTTTCTAGTTCTCAGCAGCTGGAAATTTCTGCCCCTTTTCAGGGACTCTGCGGCCTCCCAGCGGTATTCAGAACATTTTCCTGCCTGCATGTCGCATTTCTTTTCTCACATTAGTCAGTTGTTTTGTCTGTTTCGATTTTCCTTTTTTTTTCGTGGCACCTCTGTCCCCCTAGGCGCCAGGGCTCTGTACATGAGTACTTCCATTTTTTCACAATCAAGTCATTTGATTTTATTGTGGCTGTTTTTCTGGCCTATTTGTCCCAAAAGCTTGCCAGTGGGTTTAAAAAGTGTATCGGCTTCAGCAGCACTGGTCTCTATGGCATTGAAGGCTGCATTAGATGCTGACGGTGTATTAATATCAAGGAAATCTCGAGTCCACTTGGAGCCAAGCACCCATGGTGTCCCGGAGCATCAGTCGTCGATCGATGTCTGCCCAAAGATGAGGACAGATTTGGCTTTATCTTCATTGACGCCACATGGTGATCACATTGAGCATTGAGTGGAGACTCCAGTGCATCAACGTCAAAACCCCTCAAGGCATGGCATCAAGAGCGATGAGGGTCCACAAGAATGCCCCTCTAAGCTGCCTCGAAGAGAGGAGACCTTATCCTCCAAGGCATCAGAGGAGCAGCGACGGCCTATTATATCCCAAGACTAAGCCACAGGTATGCCCTCTCAGATTCTGGGAACATTGACTGATGTTGCTGAGGCCCCATAACCTTCAGAGATAGCAGTCATGGAGAAGTACCTTCTGAGGTTGTATGTGTGGGTTGTATGTGTGGTAGGGGAATTATGCCGAACATGCCTTATGGAATTTTTTTCAGTCCCTCGGTGTGTTTAAGTGATTGTGTGTGTGTTTTTGGATTTGTATGTGTCTGTTACCAGGAAAATGGAGAAGAGGGGAGAGGAAGTTTGAAAAGAGGCATTCCCTAATTGCTGCATTTCAGTGTATCAAAGATTCTGTGGTGCAGAAGCTAGAACTGCATGAAATGCTTTGGGCTTTCGAGGGCTTTCGAGAAATGAATCATGATGCTATTTGCCATGCAGCATGTCAGTGCCTCATTGTCTGCTGAATCTTCATCGACATTCATTGTCTGCTGAATCTACATCGACACCCGTCTAACCAGTCCTCAAGATGCATGTCTTGACTGCAGGAGAGGCATCAACATCGGGGTATCGAAGGGCCAAGGCCATATCATTTTCTTTAGAGACTGAGATTGAGCTCAGGGCAGATGAATTGGAGATCCTTCAGTACTCTTCGGCCCCTAAGGAAGCGGTGACAGTGCCTGTGCACCACATCCTTCAGAGAGTGCAATGAGAATGTGGGAGAACCCCCTCACTGTACCCCCCCCCCCCTGTTAAAAGAAGGCTTGACTCCATGTATAGAGTTCAGAAGGCCCCCAGATTCGAGAAGCCCCAGTTTTTTCACCAGCTTCCTTGGTGGTCGAATCCTCCCTTAAGAGGTCCAAAAGTTCTAAGACTCACTCCTTAGTGCTCCCAGGGAAGGAAGCTCGGACATTGGACTCTTTTGGGAGAAGGCTTTTCCAGAGTTTTATGCTTATGGCCAACATGGCCGCTTCCAGCTCTACATGGGCATGTTTCTAAAGGACTTCATATGTGGCCTAGCTGATCTGTCCCAATATCTTCCCCCAGATTAACTAGAACAGTATCATTCCCTAGTGGGTCACAGCAAGGACTGCTCGATGTTCATAGTCTGGGTGACCTACAATATCTTCAAAACTGCTTCAAGAGCTTCTGCCATTGCTATTGGTGCCTGGAGACTCGCCTGACTCATCATCAGACCTAGAACAATCAGTGCAGGATACGCTTACTGACGTGACGGGCCATGCCGTGCCATGGGAAGAATCTCTTTGGAGAACAAGTCGAAGAGAAAGCTGGCTTCATCGAAACACAGCACATCACCCTTAAGAATCTCTCAGCACATATCCAAGCCAGCCACCTACCGCAGGAGGTACCAAAGTGGCTCCTAGAAAAAGACCTATTACTCTCGTAGACTTAGGTACTTTCCTGGGCCCAACCTTCCCAACCAAAGCAGGCTCCTTGACCACAATCATGGTGTGAGAAGCCTCAGAAGTCCCAACCTGCTCCTCAGCCAAAGCCTGGGGCGGAGTTTCGCCTGGTTCCTGCAGAACATAGCCACTCTACCAGTAACCGCAATGGAAAACTCTCCTGTTGGAGGAAGACTCACTTTTTTTTGCCCAAAGGTGGCCCCTCATAACCTCAGATACTTGGGTTTTGCAAACTCGACATTCCTTCAAATTGCCCCCGAGGGCTCATTCCACGGACCCTCTGCATTAGGACTTACTTTAGAGAGAAATCACTGCCCTTTTGACCGATCTTGTGATTGAGCTCATGTCACCAGAACAAAGAAGGCAAGGATTCTATTCCAGATATTTTCTGATCTCCAAGAAAACAGGGGGATACCATCCTATCCTAAACCTCAGAGATCTGAACACGTACATAGTCAAAGAAAAGTTCAGAATGATTTCTTTGGGTACTCTACTCCCTTATCTTCAAAAAGGAGATTGACTATGCTCCCTAGATCTAAAGGATGCTTATACCCACATACAGATACATCCCACTCGCAGGAAGTATCTCGGATTCATTCTGGGGGGACAGCACTTCCAGTACCGAGTACTGCCTTTTGGCCTAGCCTCAGCACCTTGTGTCTTCACGAAATGCCTCGCGATAGTAGCAGCTTACCTTCAGACACTGGTAGTGTTTGTTTTTTCCTACTTGGACAATTGACTGATCAAGAGTACCACTCTGGAAGAAGTTTGAGAATTAACACAGTTGACCATTTGGATGCAGAAGCTACTAGGGTTTGTCATAACCCTACAGCCCTCCCAACATTTGGAATACATTGGAGCCCTGCTCGACAGGAGAGAGCCTTCCTCCCGCATGACAGACTTCACAGATTGACAGCACGAGTGTGAGAGACTCAATTGAGTCAGCAGGTAACAGCTTGCAGGATATTAACTATACTAGGTGACTTGGCCTCTATAGTGCATGTAACACCTTTGGCACATCTCCACATGAGACAGGCTCAGTTGAGGATTCAGTGGACCCAGACCACAGGACGACTCAAGGATCGTCTGTATGTCACCAATCCCTCATTCAGTCATTGCAATGGTGGACAGTCCATCACAATTTACTCAAAGGTCTCCCCTTCCAAACTTCCCCACCACAAAAACGTTTGACAACAGATGCATCCAAACTGGGTTGAGGAGCTCACCTCATTGGCTTTCACACCCAGGGTGATTGGTCCTTCCAAGAGAATCTCCACCAGATCAATTTCTTGGAACTACAAGCTGTGGCAAATACTCTAAAGGCTTTCAGAGATTGAATCAGGACAATTTGGTTGGTTAACCAAATAGACAATCAAGTAGCAAGGTTCTACATCAACAAACAGGGAGGAACGAGCTTGTACCTCCTATGATTGGAAACAATCAGGTTATTGAAATTTGTTATTTCTCACAGGATGGACTTTAGAGCCACATACCTACCAGGCAAACAGAACACTCTGGCAGACAGAGTGCGTCAAGTCTTCCAAACATATGAATAACACTGGACAGGGAGGTTGCTACTCACATCTTTCGAGAGTGGGGCATTCCCTTGATAGATCTCTTCATGGCGACTCAAAATGCCCAAATGAATCAGTTCTGCACTAGAGTAAGATTGCACAGCAGACTAGGCTCAGATGCTTTCCTCCTAAATAGTTGGGAGGGTCTTCTGTATGCATATCCTCCAAATCTCTCTCATTGCAAAGACCCTCCTGAAGCTCAAAACAGACAGAGGCATGATAATTCTCATCGCTCCCTACTGGCCCAGACAATCTTGGTTTCTTCTCCTGCTACAACTCTCCAGTCAGGAACCACTCTGGGTTAGGCCATACACCGGACTTGATATCACAGAAGAATGGAATGATATTGCATCAACATCAAGTCCTTGGCCCTCATGGTGTGGATGTTCAGAGGTTAACGCTATCTGAGCTCAATCTGCCAGCTGATGTGACCAATGTCCTTTTGGCCTCCAGGAGAGCCTCAATGAGAAAATCCTATTCATACAAATGGAAGAGGTTTGCTGTCTGGTGCGAGGACCATTCCCTAGATCCCTTTGTCTGTTCTACACAAAACTGTTTGAATATCTTATACATCTCTCCGAGTTTGGACTTAAGTCCAACTCCGTTACAGTTCACATCTGTGCAATTAGAGCTTACCCTGACAGTGTAGAGGGAAAGCCCATCTCTGTACAGCCTTTAGTTGTTCACTTTATGCGGGAGTTGCTTCTCTTGAAGCCTCCGTACAAACCTCCCACAGTGTCTTGGGACCTCATTGTGGTTCTTGTGCAGCTGATCAAAGCTCCTTTTGAGCCACTCAATTTCTGCTCGCTGAAGTTTTTGACCTGGAAGGTTTTGTTTTTGGTGGCAGTAACTTCAGCGTGCAGGGTGAGCAAGCTTCAGACTCTCGTAGTTCATCCACCTTATATTAAATTCCATCATAATAGAGTGATCCTCCATACTCTTCCTAAATTCCTTCTGAAAGTGGTATCAGATTTCCATCTCGATCAGTCAATTGTCCTACCAACATTTTCTCAAAACCAAATGCTCACAAAGGGGAAACTACACTACACATGTTGGATTACAAGCAAGCCTTAGCATTCTACTTGAAGTGGACAAAAGCCCATAGAAAGTTCATCTAGCTTTTTGTTTATTTTGATCCCAATAAGTTAGTGGTTGCTGTCTCCAAACACTCTTTCAGTTAGGCTAGCAGACTTCATCTCTTTCGCTTATGGCCAGGTAGGCCTAAGCCTTGATGGTCATGTCACGGCTCACAGTGTCAGAGCCGTAGCCGCATCGGTGGCCAGCTTGCGCTCGGTCTCCACGGAAGAGATTTGCAAAGCTGCAATATGGTCTTCAGTCCACACATTCACATCTCACTACTGTCTGGAAGGGAATTTCTAACGCGACAACAACTTTGGCCAATCAGTACTACAGAATCTGTTTGGGGATTAGAATCCAACTCCATTCCCCCAGGCTCATTCCTTTCTGTTCAGTCTACCAAACCCCCCCCCCCCAAAAAAAATATATATATTGTACAAAACGCCTGTTGCCAACAAAAAACACAGACTTAGTTGCCCCTGTTGGACCAAACTTGCATTCTCCTTTAAGGTAGCCTGCAGCTAGGGCGTCCCATATGTAAGGATTTATTTCCTGCTTGTCCACAAAGAAAAGGTAGTTACTTACCTGTAGCAGATGTTCTCCATGGACAGCAGGAAAAAATCCTCACAGCCCTCCCACCTCCCCGGGAGCTGTATTCTTCTATAGCTATAGTATCAGACTGATCTAATATGGCACCACGGAGGTAGGCGGGAATATGGCACACATGCGCAGAGGAAGTTCTCAAAAACTTTGATTAGTAGCTGGGGAGCGTTCCTGCACAGGCTCTGTCAGATATCATCTTCCAACAACTGCTACAGGTGAGTACTGTAACTACCTTTTCTGTAGCCTAGTCATAATTTCTGACAGTCTATCTCAACATAGCGCTACGTTTCAATCTTATAGAACAAAAATTCTGCATCAGGAGAATAAAGCATTTATCTGTTGTCGTCTTCATCATTTCTTCAAAATTCAGCAAAATGATTAAACATTTTCTGACAGGAATTCCCTTCTATTGCTTCCACAATATGGCGATGGCATCTCATGAATGAAACAGAGTGTTATTTAAAACACTCCGGTCAGCTGATAGATTTCACCAATGAAATCAAGCACAATTGAGACCAAAGATAATGAAATAATGAAATGGAGGATTATTGATCAGGTCTATAGATCTCAACATGATGGCAATATCAAGACACTCTTGAATAAGCGAGAGCAATTTTGTTTTGGGGGATTTTTATTTGAATCCGGTGCATCCATCTGGTCTGAATAATGAGCTTGAATGGCTTTCCTTGATTGGATTGGTTAAAGGTATCAGCTGATCAGTGTGTTTTAAATAACCTTGGTTTCATTCACGAGACACCATCGCCATGTTGTGGAAGTCCTGTCTGAAAATGCACCAAATAAGCTTACGATCTAATTTTTACCTGAGGTAATGGAATGTGAAGTGACTTGCCCTTACAAGGGAGTATCAGTGGGAGACGCAGGATTTTACCCCCTGGCTTCCCTGTTTTTCAGCCTGCTGTTCTACCCACTAGGCTACTTATCCACCTTAAGTGCAAAGCTGATCAGCTTCTGGATAAGAAAATAGATTTCTCGGGATGTATTCAGGATCGTTCAGGAAATTCTTTAACTGTCCTCAGTGCAGTAGTCATTCTAGTGAAAACTGAGGTCTATAGGCTGTAATGTTGTTTTAGAGATCCAGGAAGGACATTGACAGGTCTCTTCATTAGCTGTCATTAGCTGTGACTTCAGTGCATAGTGTGAACATTAAATATGAGTCTATGTGCAGCACATAGACTCATATTTAATGTTCACACTATGCACTGAAGTAGCTTTATGTGTTTTATTGGTCCCCCCTCTTTTTATAATTTGGTTTTGTATTTTAGCATGATGTCTTTATGTTTTTATATTATTGTGTATCATAATCTTTTATCGTTTTATTCATTTTAAAATATATTTTTATATCATTTTTACATTATAATCATTATGTATTTTCATTGTTTTTATTGTATTTTTTCGAGGTTTGTTATCCTTATTTCCCCCTGAAGAAGGCCGCTGGCCGAAACGCATTGGGGCTTAATAAAAACCTATAATCTGCCAGTTTGTGTACCAGCTCCTTTGGTTCCTAGTATCATTCTGCAGGTACTTGGTTGCTCTCCCTTAGTTGATCCTGTAGGTATTCTTAGGCCAAAGACTTGGTTTAAAGGTGTAAAGATAACTTTTGTTTCAAACTTCAGTTTGAGGGAGGCAATATACAAGTAGAACAGAACATAAGATATGTCTAGCCGACCTCTTCCATATAACACAGTCATGAGCGCTTGCTCTGATTCTGTTTATGTGCCGCCTTACTGGAAAACTGTCCAAAGAGTTTACAACACATCAAAGAACATTTATTCTAAGGTCAACTAATTTCCTTTCTTTTTAGCAGCAGGATAACTTACCACAGCTGTGCAGTTACAGGCCAATGCTCCTAATCTTTTCTTTTGCCAGTTAAGATCTGAATTGATCTACTTTACCTTCCATCACGCACATCGAAACGCATTTTGGTGACACTGACGTTGCTTTGTTTTTTTGTGGAAACCAGCTCACACAACTTGAGCTGGAGGTGTGCTAGGTTCTTTTAGTAAGTGCTGCTTTTTTGGGATGTTTGTAGCTGTGGTTTGGCCCTTAGAGGTTCAGAAGCAATTTGGCATTCAATGTAACCACCAAGGTAATATTGGTGATATTTGGATGCCTTATGAGGTAGTTGTTGTCCTCAAAATTGATCATTGACTGTGTTGGAAAAGTAATAAAAACAACACAGAGGCTGGTGTCACCTTATAGACTGACGGATTTATGAAGTATAAAGCGTTCTATGACGAGGCCACATTGTTACTTGCATGGAGTGGCTGTTACAAGACTTACAGCAATGGTAGGATTGCAGCAGGCTTCCAAGAAGGCCTTGTGATAATCTGCCTGGAGTGACCATGATCAAAACCCAAATTTCAGTGAGCATAGGGAGCCCCAAGGTTTTGAACCAATGAAAGTGGGCAAAAGTGATCCCGACTTGTTCCTACCTGGGCACCACCATGTTGAAGATAATGGTGCCTGACCCCTACTGGTATGCAGAGCCCTGAAGTACACCACTTTCCGTTAGTATACCTTGGGACTTCTCTTCTGTCTCTATGCTCATTCCCTTGGTGCCCTGATCTTATGGTTTTCAGTACCATCTTTATGCTGATGACTCTCAGATTTACCTGTCTATACCAGACATCTCTCAGGAATCCTGGTCCGAGTCTCAGCCTGCTTGTCTGACATTGCTGCCCGGATGTCCCACTGCCATCTAAAACAGAACATAGCCAAGACAGAGCTTCTTATCTTTCCTCCTAAACCTACCTCCCCTCCTCCCTTCTGAATTTCAGTAGATACACTGTCATCCTCCCTGTCTCCTCAGCTCGCAACCTTGAGTCTTCTCTCTCTCTTTCTCTGCACACATCCAACACATAGCTAAAATCTGTCACTTCTTTCTTTACATCTTCAGCAAAATTCATCATTCTTTTCTGAACACACCATCAAGACCCTTTCCCACTCTGTCATCATTGCTCATCTAGACTATTGCTCTTCGCGGGTCTCACATTGAATCATCTAGCTCCTCTTCAATCTGTTCAATGCTCACTCCATTTCACCTACTGTTAAAACGTCTCCTACTCATACTAGAGCATTCTGCAGCTCCCCGTGACCTCTCCTCTCCTCACCCACCTCCTTGGCAACTCCACTCATCAAGCAGATCTCTTCTATCCATGTCTTTCTCTCTACTGCCAACTTCAGACTCTGTTTGTTGCACCTTGCTGTACCGAATGCCTGGAATAGACTACCGAATCGGTACATCAGGCTCCATCTCTGGTCCAATTCACAATCAAGCTAAAAACTAATTTTTTCAAGGCTGCTTTTGGATCCTGACCCTCTTATTCCCCTTGTCTGTACCCTGTGTGCATTTTAATTATTTCACTTTAAGAATGACCCTAGGCCCCTGTTTGTTCTGTTGTCTGTCTTGAACAGATTCTAAGCTCTGTGGGGAAGGGACTGTCTCTTATGTATAGTGCCTAGTAGCACTATAAAAATGCTGAGGAGTAGTAGTGAAATGTCTTTGGGGGTAAGGGCAATCTCAGATCATGCCCTTTGCATTTTTTATGCGGATGGGACTTGCCTTTGAAGGGGTTCATTCCATTTACATTTTGTCCCAGACTGGAGTTCAGGGAAGGAGGCTTCTTGGATCAATAGCCCGACAGGGATTTCTGCCCCCCCCCCTTCCAGAAGGGGGAGGGCTTTCATTGGGGAAAGGGAGAACTGAGGCCTAGGGCCCCTTATTTTGGCGTCTGGAGGGGTGCTCTTAGTTTTATGTCCATCAGTTCCTTGAAAATATGGTGGACCTGAGCCCTCCATTCTGCACTACCCTTGTTAAAAGCAGGCAGTATTACCATGGACTTGTACTAACGTGCGGTATCAGGTGTCTTGGGTTAGTAACTGTTTTAGTGTGAGAAACTGGTGATATTTTACCGCCCTGTAGATATAGGCCTGTTCATCTGTACCAGGAATATGCAGCTCTGGTCCTCCAGTCCCACAGGCCAGTTGGGTTTTCAGGATATTCAAATGACATACTTTTGCATCCAGTGGAGTCTTGCATGTTCAAGAAGACCTAACCAGCATAGTCTACCCTCATTTTTAGAGCGCCAGAAACCTCCGTGGTGTTTTGATACTACAGACTAACACAGCTATCCCACTGTAAACATACTGGTTTTAAAAGAGAGGTTAATCTTGCTTTACCTCAAAGTATTTTCATTAGCTTTATTTTTATTAAAACAAAATCTCCTTTATTTAATAACTCCTGATCCCCCTCATCTTTTCCGTACTGATCACTGCCTTTTCCTAACTCCTGGCATTTCTAGGGCAGCGTGTCCACCATATAATACCACATTGAACATGAGAAAAGTGGTTCTTAAGTTAATAAATTGAAAACAAAATAGTCCAAGGCTCTGTCTGGGCTGGTGATTGCTGGGGTGTCAAACATCCGAGCTGTTTCCTTTCCTGTCTGCTTTTTTTACTGCTGACTAACCTTTCCTTGTGCAGAGGGTCCGAAAGCGAAAGAGCATTGATCGGATAAATCCAATGAGTCCTTTAGGGTGGAGAGGAGGAGGAGGAGGATTCACTTGTAGAATAATGATCTTACTGCTTTGCAGACTTGGGATTCTGTGCAGTTTTGCAATATTGTCTCCCAAACCCTTAATGATACTGCAGCTTCTCCCCTGAGGAGTCGTCGTTGTCGTCCTCCTCCTCCTCCTCCTGGAGAGTTCAGCTATATCGTCCATTATCAGGCAGTTGAGACTTAGAGCCCCACCAGCTGTCACTACTGATGTTGTCCTAATTTTAAACACAGGGTCAGCTACCTTCCACGTGCCCTGAATTAGGGGAAATGGACAGGAGGGCTGAGTCTGTTTAAAAATTAAAGCTGATTATAGGGCATTAACGCTGCATTTAAAGAAATAAGACAACAGCCCTCTTCATTCAGCAGTATGTTCACTGCTGCTGGTGCAGAACAAGGTCTCTTTGCTTAAGAATTATTGTTTTTTCTGAGAAAAGTTGTTTCCCTTCCCAAGGCTTCTTGGCTTGGCCCATGCAAAAAAGACAAATTTTGCAGCCACTAATACCTTTGTTCAGAAAGAACCTGTTGCTTTACTACTTTTGGAATTGCTACAAGTTTGTATTTAACATCTTGACCATGACATCAAAGGGAATGGGGACAATGATTTAAGAAGATACAATTAGAGGTGTCAGAGGTTTCTCTCCTATATTTACTGATTTCTGGCAGGTGCTATAGTCAGCTATATATGCAGTTCAGCCATCACGGTTATATTATTCCTGGTGAAGATGTTTAGAAATTAAAATATGCACAAGCAACAAATACATCCTTACTGGAGTCAGTCAAAATCAGCTTTTAAATACCCATTTCCTAGATGTACCTGCAGCAGCTGAGAAGGTCTATATGCCCTTATCACAGAAACACACAATATAACAGCAAACAAGGCCAGTGAGTCCCATATAGCCTGCCCAGTTTCATTCCTGGTGCACAAACATAGACCCCAGTTGATCTCTGGCTTCCCCCTCTTTTCTTCCCAGTGAGATATCCTCTTTGCCTATTCCAGGCTTTCGCACATTCCTGTACTAATTCTGTCTCCGTCACCTCCTGCATATTCCCCCTTTCTGTGAAGAAATATAACCTGATGTTGCTCCTGATTCTGCCCTCTTAGACCTTTATATTATGACCTCATGTTCTCGAGCAGTGCTTCCCAACCCAGTCCTCAAGTATCCACAATGAATATGCATGAGATAGATCTGCATACAATGGAAGCAGGGCATGCAGATCTATCTCATGCATATTCATTGTGAATATTCTGAAAATCTGACTAGCCTGGGGGTACCCGAGGACAGGGTGGGGAACCACTGTTCTAGAGCATTCTTTCCTCTGATAGAGGTTTGCATCTTGTTCATTATTCATACCATGGGTTGCCAACTCCAGTCCTGGAGAACTATAATCCAGCCTGGTTTTCAGATATTTCTAATGAATATGCATGAGATATATTTGCATGCAATGAGAGCTGCATGTGCAAATTTATCTCATGAATATTCATTAGGAACATCCTGAAAACCAGGCCGGATTGAGGCTCTCCAGGACTGGGGTTGGCCATCCCTGATTTATACCTTTGAGATATTGGAACATCTCTCTCATATTCCTTGTCTCTCTTCTCTAGAGGATGCATATTTATGTTTTTTTGTCTCATTATTACTTTGGGTACAGACCCTACGCAGGGCCGGTTCAAGCATTTGGAAGATTAGGCAGTCACCTAGAGCGGAAGCTTCTGAGAGGCAACAAGTAGCAGCCATCTTCAACGTGGTTGCTTGAGCTCTAGCAGTTAGAAGTGAGTATTATTTAATAGAACAATAATGGTAGAGGTCAGGGTTCTGGACATCAAGCCTGACAACTGTGCCACTAACACGCGGCAGTAGTCGCTACTGCATGTTAATGGCATGAACTTAGTTACAAACTTTGCTAAAGTGGGGGGTTGGTGGGTACTGGCAGGGTAGGAAAGTATTTGTCTAGCAGAAGGACTGGTGGGCTAATCAAAAGGAGCTAGAGGGAGCACTATGAATCACTATCTTGGGAACAGAAATAAAAAAGAAAGGAGACCAGTATAAAGTTCAAAGAAGGTGCCTGAAAACGATAAAGGCAAAGTGATCAGCACTCAGAAGGTACAAGGAGCTGCAGAAGAGGCCAACGGGAAAAAATAGCTGAAGAAGAAGCAGAGATGGCAACAGCAGAAGGAACGTTAGCTAAGGCAGTAAAGAAGGTTTCAAGTATGTCAGCGAAAGGAGGAAGTGCAGAGATAGGATTGGAAAGAGCACTCCAGACCCAGACCCTCAAAATTTACAGGGCACCATTACAATTCATGGATCAGATGTGCATCTTAGGAGTGTAGGATAATTCTGCTTTATCAATAGACTGTATCTGGAAACAAACCTCAAGGCCATGGCCTCCCACTTGATCAGATACCCTCTCGAACAGATCCCTCCTCCCAATCAGCATTCTCTCCCCCAAACAGACCTCCCTCCTCCTGATCAGCACATCTCTACCATCAAGACTTCATCCCCAGTCATGACTCCCCCCAGAATCATTCCTCCCAATAACAACTCCCCATCCCCTGGAACAGAAGCCCCTTCAAATAGCAATTTCCCCCATATAGAAGCCCTCAATATAAAACCTCCCTAAACAGAAGCCTCCCCACCCCAGGTGTTCCCGTGGAACAGGATGGGAGCAGTTCCCCTCTGCTCCCACTCCCAGCCTCCAGGAGTACCTCAGAGGTCTCTTCTTGCGCTGGTTCTTTTTAATATTTTTGTAAGTGATGTTGCGGAGGAATTTGAAGAAGATATATGCCTCTTTATAGATGATATTTTATTTATTTATTTAGCTGTATTTATATCCTGCTTTTCACCGGGTCAAAGTGGGGATACATTTAACACGAGGGAATATGACACACATACGCTAATACTTACAGGGAACATGGGCAATGGAGGGTTAAGTGGCTTGCCCAAGACCACAAGGAGTGCCTATGGGACTAGAAATCCCAGTCCCTCTGGGCTGAGATTGCTGTCCCCAGGTGGGACTTGAACCCCCGGCCCTCTGGCCTGAAGTACCTTGTCCTAACCACTAGACCACTCCTCCACATTAGGATCTGTTTCAAGGTGGAGCAATCAGAATGTGCAGACAGACAGATCAGAAAGTGGTCAAGGGCTTGACAGTTACAATTCAATGAAAAAACTGCAGAATTGTGCATTTCAGGTCTAAACATCCAAAGTAGTAATTTACAAGGGAGGAGGTGAGATATAAATGTGTTCAGTGTTTGGGGTGATTCATGTCTGATAATTTCAAGGTAGCAAAACAGTGTGATAAGATCAGGGCCGTACCGAGCGTGAATTGCACCCTGTGTGACTTGCACATCGGGAGCGCCCCCCCCCCCCCCCCCATATAGCCACTTTCTGGATGGGGGTGGGAGAGAATAGGTGCACCCAGTGTGCAATTTGCTGGCGTGCTAAGCAGATCTGTCCCTCCCTGCTCTGACGCTGCGTCAGAGCACGGAAGGACATCTGCTTATTTATTTATTTTATTTATTTATTTACATTTCTTATATACCGCACTCTTTGACATCAGCGCGGTTTACATCGAACAAAAATTCAGCACCATAAGCAAGCGTCTGAGTTACAATAAACAGGGGCATAAAACTTGGATAACAGGGCAAAATCAGTAACTGGGGTCATAAAACCTGGATAGCAATGTGATTACGAATAACAGAATATAACAGTGAACTATTAACATCTTAAATGATAGCGCAGATGAGATTTAAGACAGGCCCGTAGAACCTTATACCAAAGGTCTGTGGAACCTTACTAAGTGGGAAATTCTGGATCAATAGATGATTCGGTGTGTCTATGATTCACAGAGAGGGGGCATGCCTCTGCACTCACTGAGAAGTATTTAAGGAATAAGTAGTGTTTGAGGGCTTTTCTAAATTGCAGTAGGCTGTTGATTGCTCTAATATCTGGCGTGCCGCGAGAAGGCTTAAGGGGCGCATTTCAGCTGTCTGCCATTGCCTGCTGCCGTTGAGAGAAGAAAAAGTGGCGGCAGCAGGCAACGGCAGACAGCTGAAGTGCGCCCCTTAAGCCTTTGCGCCCTGTGCGGCTGCACCGCTCACACAGGACTAGGTACGGTCTTCGATAAGATGATAGCCAGAACCAGAGGGATGCTGGGGTACATGGGAAGAGGCATAACCTATAGAAAAAAAGAGGTGATAATGCCTCTGAATCCTACAACTTCACTCTCCTTAATAAGCCTGATTTTAGAAGCTAAGCAGGGTCCATCCTGGTTAGTACTTGGATGGGAGACCACCTTGGACTACTAAGTGCTACAGACTTACTGTGTGGAAGCAAGGCCTGACAATCTCCTTCCGGTTGCACCTTGCCAAGAAAGTCCAAGAGCTGGGTCGCCAGAAGTCAACATTTACTTGATAGCACACACGTGCACACAGATTACTGAGGAGACATAATCTAAAGTACTGTATATAACTCTGAAGGCTATATCCCTGAAAGGAGATAAACAGAACACAAGAACATACGGTAAACCATGCTGAGCCAGGCCATTGACCATTGAGCCTGTATCCAACGGTGACTAATGCATCAAAACCAATACCCTGTCTCCAACTGTGATCACAAGTACCAGGCAGATCCCTAAAGGCAGATCAGTTACTCATAGCTCATATTCAGGAATCGGCAATGGCTTTCCAGAACCTAGCTGGCTATTTATGTTTTATGGACTTTTCCTCCAGGAACTTGTCCAAATCTCTTTTGAACCTCACTATGTTAGCCTCCTTGACCACATCCTCTGGAAACTGATTCCATAAATTAATTGTGCGCTGCAAGAAAAAATACTTTCTATGATGCTGTAAAACTAGAGGGCATAAAATGAAGTGCAAATAGGTCAACTTAAAACCAACAACAGGAAATATTTTTTCACTGAAAGGATGGTGGATGCTTGGAATTCCCTCCCGATGGAGGTGGTGGGGACAGTGGCAGAATTCAAAATGGCATGGGGCAGACACAGTGGATCCCTTTATAGCGGGAGGATAAAATCAAAATAAATTAGCCATTTTTTATACTTCAACAAATAGAGAGTGGGTGACCTGCACTGAGTGACAGGTACACCTATTCTAGCCACCTTACTGGGCAGACTAGATGGACTATGCTGGTCCTTATCTACCATCATATACTGTGTTTTCACTTTGCTGGTTGTTTGCTTTATGGCATATCTTCTTGTTTTAGTGCTGGTTTTTCCATGGCCAGTTTTTTCCATGGCCGGTTTTTCCATGGCCAGGCCGGCTGCCAGCACAGTTGTAAAACCGGCCATTGAAAAGCCGGTTTTTTGCTCTGGCCGCAAGATCGGGAGCGGCCAGAGCAAAAAAACGGCTTTTGTGCCGAAGTCCGCAGCGCGAACGCGATTCCCTATAGCAGTGCAGCCGCTGGTTCTGCTTTGTACAGAGCAGCGGCTGCACTACACTTACATTGAAAAGTAAAGAGAAACTGTGTCAGGAGCCCTCCGATCATGCAGAGCCCGAGGAAGTGATGTCATGGGGGCGGGCTCCTCACAGGCTGTCTTTCCTTTTCAAATTAACTTTAGCTGCAATAAAGTTAATTTGAAAAGGAAAGACAGCCTGTGAGGAGCCCGCCCCCATGACATCACTTCCTCGGGCTCTGCGATGACCGGAGGGCTCCTGACACAGTTTCTCTTTACTTTTCAATGTAAGTGTAGTGCAGCCGCTGCTCTGTACAAAGCAGAAGCAGCGGCTTGGGCAGAGGTGGGGGTGTGTGTGTGTGAGTGAACCAGCAAGGGGGGGGAGTGTGAGTGAACCAGCAAGGGGGGGGGGGGGGAGTGTGATTTAACCAGCAGTGGAGGGGGGGGTGGTGTGAGTTAACCACAAAGGGGGGGGGCGATGGTGTGAGTGAACCAGCAAGGGGGGGGGGGCGATGGTGTGAGTGAACCAGCAGGGGAGGGGGGGTAAGTGAGTGAGTGACCCAGCAGGAGGGGTGAGTAAGTGACAGGATGGTGGGTGAGTGAACCAGCAGTGGAGGGGGGGGATGGTGTGAGTGAACCAGCAGGGGAGGGGGGTTGGTGTGAACCAGCAGGGGAGGGGGGTTGGTGTGAGTGTTCGATTCCTATTCAAGAGAATTACTTTATATATAGTCAATATAGGCACAGAGGTAAATTTTTTTAACATTTTCTAATGGTGGTGTGCCTCGTGATTTTTTTCATGAAAAAAGTGTGCCTTTGCACAAAAAAGGTTGAAAAACACTGCCCTATTTAGCCATTCCACCCCACTCACAGTGTTATAAACATCTCTCAGGGTTGATACAATTCAGAGGAAACCTACCAAAGTTTCATGGGGTCAGGGTCGGGGCCAGTACAAGGATATTAGGTGTCCTAAGCAAACATTCAGCTTTGCCCCGCCCCCAACCCCACTCCCAAATTAACTGTCCCTAGCTCCTTTCCCCTTGAACATTTGATTAAACTCAACAGCCATGATTATCCCAACATCATCTTTCCCAGAGCAGCCTTGCGCAAGATAGACATCATACTTTGTTTTGTATATATTATACAAAGAAGACAATTTCCAAAAGCTATTTATCCAGGTAAATGAGCTATTTTGAAAACTGCCCACCCTCCCTGCGAGTAAAAGTCCATATTAATGGCTTTCATGTTTGTGCGAACTAGCTGAAAACCCATCATTAATTAATGGGAGCAGTATGTGACTCCATTTGCTTCTCTCTCTTGGTCAGCTGGATGGCATCCCCTTAGTCGGCTGTGCTGCTTCACACCACCACCCTGGAAGTATGTGGGCTGCCAGGACTTGGGCTTCTTGATAACCATGCAACTCAGCGCTGTCACACGGTTATTTCTCCTTACAGACCGCGACATTGAATGGTATTGACTGTCAAAGTCTTAATGTCATTATAGACAGACCGCTTGCTTTCAGAAGGCGGAAGACAGGTACCACACGTGCTATGTGTCTTCTCCTGTGCATGCAAGCCTGAGCTGGTGAAACATAAAAACCAGATCCTACTACTATTACTGAACATTTGTATAGCGCTACAAGACATATGCAGCACTGCACAGACACATGTAAAAGACCGTCCCTGCTCATCAGAGCTTACAATCTAGTCAAGACAGATAACACAGTAGCTGTAGATATGGGATACATCTAGGGGGAATGCTAAAGAAACACAAAGGAGCTCAGATGAGTCAAGATCCGAAAGCGGCAGCGAGGAGGTGAGTTTTCAGCCTGGATTTGAAACGGGTCACAGAAGGTGCCTGACATACAGACTCAGGTACTTTGTTCCAGGCATAAGGAGCAGCAAGGTGAAAGTAGCGAAGTCTAGAGTCAACAATAGAAGAGAAGGGCACAGATAGAAGTGATTTGCTAGAAGAGTGGAGTTCCTAAAGAGGGGTGTAGGGAGAGATAAGAGAGGAAAGGTAGTGAGGAGCTGCAGAGTGAAGTACTTATAGGTCAGCAGGAGAAATTTGAACTGGATGTGGAAATGGATAGGGAGCCAGTGAAGTGACTTGAAAAGAGGGGTAATATGAGCATGACGAGGCTGGCGGAAGATTAGCTGTGCAGCAGAGTGTTGAACAGACCACATAATGCAAGTGGCTTTGATATATAGGATATGGTTTAACACACTTTAACCATAGAATTATTTTTGGTAAGAATCTGAAGGCCTTTACACAAGGTCTTTGGGCCAGGTCTGATCTCTGTAATGCCCACTTCAAATATTCACTATTAATTTTCTCCAAATCCTAAAACAGGAGGGAGGAGTGGCTCAGTGGTTGGAACAGGTTACCTCAGGCCAGAAGGCCAGGGGTTCAATCCCATATGGGGGACAAGTAACCTCAGGCCAGAGGGACTGGGGTCTCTAGTCCCATGGCCACTCCTTGTGGCCTTGGGCAAGCCACTTAACCCTCCATTGCCTCAGGTACACTTAGATTGTGAGCCCTTCAGGGACAAGGGAATAAAAAAGTACCTGTTAGTATACATGTAAACCATACTGATTCTAAAGAGCACAGTATAAAAAAGAAATAAAAATAAAATAAAACAGAAGGACTTTACATAAGTTATTGGCAAAGCAGTGTAAATTTTGGAGTGGCAGGTAATGCCTGACCTAAGAATGCTTGAGATCTTGTGCTTATAAGTACCCGAGGACCAAGATGGCAGAACACTAATTGCATCATCTGAAAGAACTTCATGTTCCATTTAAGTTTATCTCTTTCCTTGCTGTGTTCCTTCATCTTTAAGGGGTAAATGCAAGGGCAGACAGTGGACCTACCCTTAAAACATCTGGTCAGTTGACAGTGGGCAGTGGGCCATTTCTCAATTTCTCAGGGACCCATACTGTAGGTGAAATTGTCTCAAGGACATCTTTGGCCAGCGAGTGTTATCCTTTGGTATTCTCACCATGCTCAGAAATGTCTTTGAGCCTGGGACTTCAAACTTCTCCCTCCCTCTTCAGCACTGGATGATGTTGGCAGCATGAGAAGGAACAAGCTTGATGTCAAGGTTACTGAGTGGTCTGTTGCAGGAGAAGTGACATTGAGCACTGCAGATGTGATTAGATCTTGTGGCTTGCCAGTACCTGGAGCAACCATGTTGGCAAACCAAGCTGGTGAGCTCCTTGAATTGTAAATTGAATCAACAGGGATACAAGACCTAAACGGGCAGAGTTACAGCCTACCCGGCAGGAGGAATGGAAGAGTTTCCTTGCAAGACCATGGACCAATACATCAAGGATGCATAGGTTGCCATGACTAAGTTAGACATTAATTTATATTTTCATATGAATGGGACTGAAATATTAGAATCCAAAGAAATTGTGATGTGAAATTATAGGGATTTCCTGGTATCTGAAGACGTTGCAGATTAAGGTTTTCCATCTGTGGACTGCTAGTGGGGTACTGGTGGAGGATAATTTAATTTGTACCATAACCAATGAGAGAGAACAATCTCAAATTTGTTTAAGAGATATCTGAGCAGCTGAATATCCCCAAAGAGGCCATTCTACAAAGTTTTCTTCACTGCAATTAGCCCAGGATAAAAAACATAAAAATTATCTGTTCCTTTGGTCTGGTGGCATACAGAAGGCTGATAGATGGTCAGTACCTTTAACGGAACCAGAATGTCCACTTTGCCACAGAAACTCAGGCCTTTCCATGTCTTAATCAGTCAGCATTGTATATCTGGAATGCTCCTTCTAAAATCGTGTAGATCAACTGCAGTGTGTATGTTCTGTAGCAGATGACACCACGCAATACTTCCATCTGTTTGAGGTCAAGTCACTATTGACAAGCAGCTTGTGTGTAAAAACATTTCCTGCCATTGTGGCCCAAGGCAAATAGCCTCACTGCTGGCCTCTGCTGATTTTCCATAGACCCGTTTAGCCCTCAACTACAAGGCGCAGTGCAGAAGGCAGAGTGAGCATGTCCATCTATGAACCCTATGTCTCATGACCTTCTCGAGCATCTACAACAGCTTGCCTTGCTCTAAAGCAGCTCACGTGATTGCAGTAATCCACAGTCCATAAGCAGCTGGGCTAAAAGATTGCAGGATGAATCACCCTATTGTTCCATACTGCAGACACCAGCAGTAGAGAAAAAAAAACAGAGAGAGAGAGAGAAAGAAGTCTCTACTGTAACTGGAGCAAGACATTGCTGCAGCTTTCGGTCATGGAAGTATGTTGTATATTGCAAAATGGCACGAGATCCCAGGACACCTACACCTGCAGCAGGGGATCCAGAGGGATTTAAAACTGAACATTTCAAACTGGCCTGGGGTTCTTTATGGAGTGGGGAAGGGATTGTGATTTGGTGAGTGCTGGAGCAGAGCTGTGATGTAATATAATCCAGGTTCTTGTGAGAAATTTACTGCAGTCTTTTTCTCCAATGCAAATATAAAGCAGAGGTCGCACTCCATGGGCCGAGCTCCAAATTCAGCAGCATTAAAATCTGTCATTTCATATGTCATGCAAATTGAACCTGGACAATCTTTCAATTTAATAACTGAGTTTCTGTTGAAAATGAAGTCAAGCTACCAGCCATCCCATAAAGAAAAAGATGAATTTTTATCCACATTGCTCCTTTTCATCCAAATAAGATCCCAGTGTGCTTCTATGTTAACAGTGCTTCATAGGTAGGAAGTGCCTCTAGGTAACTATCGGGTTTTGTGCTTCAGAGTGTATTTTGGCTACAGCACCATGAGCCTTCATTCACTGTGGCCTAGAAGGAGGGTATTCCCCATTTCTAACCATTTTCCTCTCCACACCAAATTTATCCAAGCCGTCATAACAACAGTCAGTGGGCAGGGGCCACAAATTCTGCAGCTCTCTCCAGAATGCAGTACATGTGCTCCCTGAATCTGGCCACTAATTGCCAGTGTTGTGTGATGCTTTGAATCCCCTCCCCCCCGCCCCATTTCGCCTCACACACAAGAGAGGGCTATGCATGTTGTCTCTGAAACATACCCAGCCCTGGCAGGCCCAAGAAATGAGCGCTGTGCTCAGGTGTCAAACCCTGATCTCCTACATGGCAATACATAGTATCGGGGTTGGATTTGAAGTGGGTGCTCCCATAGGCAACTTGGAGAGGGAAAAGGAGGAGTTTCCCCTCTCCCCGCCTCAAATGCACTCCTTTCCCAGTGTCCCTCCAGACACAGATGTCCTATACTACAGCATCTCCACAAAGAAGATTGTGTGGACCCTGCCAGGCCTTGCAAACCAAGAGGATCTGCGGCACCTGGCCCAGCCCCTACCACAGGTTTCCATAGTGATGGGAGCTCTGCAAGGGGCAGAGCCGGCCCTGACGTTTTTCATGCAGATTCTGGAACAGTGCCACGGATCATCCTTTTTTAAAATTCTCAGATGGTGTTAAGACACCACAGAGGTAAACCCAATGGCCCCTCAATTAGTGGTGGAGACCCTAGGTCCATAAAGCAGGTAGCTGACACGCATGCCTTGCAGCAGATGGGAATGTTGATGGGAAAACGGATTACTACTGCTACTACTGCTGTTTATCATTTGTATAGCACTACAAAGCATACGCAGTAATGTACAAGTACGAGATGGTTCCTGCTCATCAGAGCTTACAGTCTATTCAAGACAGACCATACAATATGGGCCCGATTCCATCCCGGATGTACAAGTCCTCTGAGTGCCCGGCCGGATCTGGGACACACAGAGGGAGTCACGATTCTAAACCCGCAGGGCACATCTAGCCCCGTGGGATCAGAATCACGAACAGGCCTGTACATGAAGGCCGGGACTGTGATCCAGCCTAGCCTGCATGTATAGGCCTTGCCCAACTAACTCAGTCTGGGCTTTACAATGGAGCCACGGCGCCATGGTGTCCGGTTGCCATGGCACCACGGCTCCATTGTAAAGCCACGATCCCTGGCTGCCAGCTCCTGCAATGCTTTCCCTGCAGCCCGACCCCTGATCTGGCTTCCTAAGGCCAGGGTCGGGCTGCAGGGAATGTCCTCGGGGCCCTCCCTGCCCCTTCCGGGCCCGCCATCCCCCGGCAACTAGGGAACTTATTCCACCTCCGCGGTGGAATAAGTTCCCCATTCAAGTCGCCGGCCCTGGACGTACAGGGCCGACATTAGAATTGGCCCTGTACGTCTGGTGCCAATGACTGCCCACTGCCTGCCCTAATGCCGCCCCTGATCCGCCCCTTTTCCGCCCCCGTCTACCTTCCCCGTACAATGCGCGGGGAAGGAGGATGGGGCTGGGAAAGGGCACGAATAGTGGGGATGAACATCTCAATGGGACATCCATCCCCGCTATTCGTTGCTCAGAATGACCCCCTATGTGTATTGTCATGTGAAATACATACAAGAGGGCATTTTCAAAATGGTTGAACTGGTCATCAAACTTGCTAACCGTAGTACCGCTGAATATCCCGTTATACCGGATCTGATTGCGCCAATGCTGAGCGCTTAGTGTCGGAATGTTCCGGGAGCAGTGCAGGGGCAGAACCGAGTGTTAACTGGTCAGCGGCGACATTGAGCCACTGGCCAGTTAACCCCAACCCCTGTTTTGCCATCCGGCCAGAGGCTGAGTATCGCCACTGACCAGACTGCAGAATCACAGTCTAGCCAACTCAGATAGTCAGTGTCAGTGGCCAGATATGGCCCCAGGATTGAATATCCAGTTCAGATCAAAAACAGCAACAGCCAGCCACTTTCATCGGGCTGGCCACCACCGCTGAAAATGTTCCCTGCTAGCTTTTGGACCAACCACACCCAGAACATGCCCTGTTAAAATGTACGTGTCCCCGTAGCAATGACATCTAAATAGTTGCTTTGTGAAATCAGTATTTACTCGTGTGCCCTTTCCACGTGCAATAACCACTATTTACATGTGTGCACAACCATTCTAAAAGGACACCACCAGAAACCACACCGCTGCTCACTACCTCCACTCCTGGCCAATCGCGGTCAGTGGGAGTTGCTCCTGCTCAATCCGAGCAGTGGGAGAGGGGGAGCCGAGATCCAGAGGGCCATAAAAAGCGGCGTCCCTACACCGAGGGAGCCGCTTCGCGAGAAACCACACCGCTGCCCACTACCTCCACTCCTGGCCAATCGCGGTCAGTGGGAGTTGCTCCTGCTCAATCCGAGCAGTGGGAGAGGGGGAGCCGAGATCCAGAGGGCCATAAAAAGCGGCGTCCCTACACCGAGGGAGCCGCTTCGCGAGAAACCACACCGCTGCCCACTACCTCCACTCCTGGCCAATCGCGGTCAGTGGGAGTTGCTCCTGCTCAATCCAAGCAGTGGGAGAGGGGGAGCCGAGATCCAGAGGGCCATAAAAAGCGGCGTCCCTACACCGAGGGAGCCGCTTCGCGAGAAACCACACCGCTGCCCACTACCTCCACTCCTGGCCAATCGCGGTCAGTGGGAGTTGCTCCTGCTCAATCCAAGCAGTGGGAGAGGGGGAGCCGAGATCCAGAGGGCCATAAAAAGCGGCGTCCCTACACCGAGGGAGCCGCTTCGCGAGAAACCACACCGCTGCCCACTACCTCCACTCCTGGCCAATCGCGGTCAGTGGGAGTTGCTCCTGCTCAATCCGAGCAGTGGGAGAGGGGGAGCCGAGATCCAGAGGGCCATAAAAAGCGGCGTCCCTACACCGAGGGAGCCGCTTCGCGAGAAACCACACCGCTGCCCACTACCTCCACTCCTGGCCAATCGCGGTCAGTGGGAGTTGCTCCTGCTCAATCCGAGCAGTGGGAGAGGGGGAGCCGAGATCCAGAGGGCCATAAAAAGCGGCGTCCCTACGGGGCGCGCCCGCGCCTGAGGGCCTCGCCAGAGGGCCCTTTGGCGTGGCCCTTAGGAGGTGGCCAGTAGCGTGGCCCATCCCGCGGAGAGGCTGTGCAACAGGTGAGGTCCATAAAGCAACGATAGCTGGATCGCACTCACCCTTGGCTTGTGCCCCCAGAAGTGGGTATGAGCTCGCCGGCAACACCTACCTAGCATCTTAGGACCTCCCGGTCCTGGCAAACCTGCAAAGCAAAGAACATCAGCGCCTACTGTACCACACCGCACAGCACACAGCACCGTCAACCAACGCCACCTACCTAAGAGAACTCAATGACAGCAACAGGGTCCAAAGAAAATCAGAGGGTATGAGCTCCCCTGGTTGGGTATGAGCTCCCCGAACGCCAGACACATTAGATAGTGGTCAGATGCAAGCAAACCGACGCTCCAACCAACGGCAAGCAATCCGACGCTCCACCCAACGGCAGGAGACCTTGAGAGCAAACCACGCCACTACAACAATCACAGGAATCGCCTGGAGGGTAAGCTCTCTGAGAAGGTCGAGATTGCGAGGGCAACGGATACTGCGCAACCACCACCCCTCCAGGTAAAAAACTCAAACTTTTTTGTCTACTAAGCACGAAAACGGGCAAAGCTAGCGACAGCTAACGCAATGAAATGACTAAACGACAGTATAACGTGTTGTTCAAACGGATTTTACTTGCATTTGTTTGTTGCAGTTGTTTGTTGATTTGCCTCTTAAGTGAACGGTAGCTACTTATTATACGGGGCCCGTTGACTGATCCTAGTCCAAATAGAAAACTGTAATAGTTATGTATAACGATAACTGCATTACCGGAAGCTCGATGCTCCTTTGATTTCAAGCACCTAAATAGCTTGTACAACTTTCGATAATACATGTATAGTGACTGTTGCATTGCTTAATTCACGTATTGCAGTTAGCTACATTATCTAGATACCTCATACAGTTAGCGGCAAATTCTGCTGAGTATTGAGATCGCATGCCTAATTGACCTGCATAGACTCGGAATCAGCATCTTGTTTCCCAAGAGTACTGCTAATAGCACCCATCACTGTATATTCTGCCTAAACGTAAATTGCCAAGACATGTTCTATAAAGATAGCTGAACGTAGTGGAATAAAGCGTACCCCAAGGCGAAGCTGACTGCCCTGTATTCTGAGGCGAGCTGCCCACTAAAAATGGCCCACATCAGTGCCTGCCTCATATGGTGTATTTATGCCCTACTAATCGCATGTAACTGCAACCATGTTTATAAATATCATGCTATGTTACTATGGAGGCCAGTATACCTCTATTACCCAGTCATACTCACACCTGAAATTTTACCTAACTCACCACCAACTACACACTGGCCAGCAACGCCATCACACAACCAAGACGAGAACGCACCACTCATAAACGCCCCAGTGAGCCCACATACCAGATCACACAAGGGGAGGCGTAGGGGAACCGTTAAACCAGGACCTAAGTTAAAAATCAGCTCTAATGCCAGCGAGCCCATACCAACCACAATCTCTTTTATGCTTATAAACGCAAGATCCATCCGAAACAAGACACACATCATATACAACATCCTCACAGATATGCAACCCAATATTCTATGTATCACAGAAACATGGATCACCGATGCAGACTCAGCCATCATCAATCAAATTGTAAAGCCAGGATACCGGATCTTCAATTGTCCCCGTGACAGGAAAAGGGGAGGAGGAGTAATCATCCTTGCTAAGGACTCCTTTGCCCTAGCAACCACGTCCCAAAGCACAGACACCAGTATTGACATACTCAGAGTAGAAAATAAATCCATGGCGATATGTCTTATTTACAGACCGCCATCAGCTCCCTATGAGACCCTGGCAGATGCGCTGGAAGTTATCACCACCACTGCGGTTAGGAAACAGCAAATCATCCTCGGCGACCTAAACATGGCATCAGTCCCAACAGCTCAAACAGAAATCTTTCATGAAACCATGACCCAACTCGGCTATGAACAAATAATCTGCGGGGCCACCCACACCAAAGGCAACATATTGGACATGGTGTTTTTACCCACCAAGCACCATGGGTTGCGAAAACCCAATGTACACATAACCCCAGTACCATGGTCTGACCATCACCAAATTGAGTTCACATTACTCCTTTCCACCATCCATGAACATACATCACACAATCCAACTGCAAGCCAAAAAAGGAGATTCCAGAAGTACGACAAACCAACACTGGTGTCATCCATAGCAACGCACATAAATACGGATATCAGAGACCTGGACACACTAGTAAGCCAATGGAACGAAGCCATTGAAGCAGTATCTGTCGCAACACAGACGCACCCAAGAAACCCACCCAGAAACAAGAGCGAACCATGGTTCTCCCCAGCACTCCGCGAGCTCAAGAAATCACTACGGAAACAAGAAAGGAAGTGGAGACGCCATACAACTAAGGACCATAAGATTGCGTACAACAAAACTCTGGCTGACTATAAGAATGCAATCAATCTTGCGAAAAGAACTCACCACACCAACACGCTTAATAAAGCTCTCAATCGACCCAGGGAACTCTTTGCGCTGGTCAAATCACTCACGAGGAATACACAAGAATCTAATACTTTTGAGGAGATGTCTGCACAAATCCTGGCAGACCATTATGCAAGTAAGCTCAACCCTCAAACCAGAAGCATAATAACACTGAATCCTGAAGATCCCTCACAAGATCTAAATACAGGCACCATGTTACAAACAACTAACCCCACTGGGAGCCCTACACTCTACCACGAGTGGGCTGCATTCACTAAACTAGATGAGAAGCAAATTCTAAGCGTAATCACTGCATTAAGGACCACTACCTCCCCACTGGACCCCTGCCCAGCGGCCTGGGTCAAGGGTGCAAAGCAGGAACTTGCACAAATCATCACCATCATAGTGAACCAATCTTTACAACAAGGAATAATGCCAACACACCTCAAAAAATCAGTCATCAGACCCATACTGAAAAACAAATCTCTCAACAAGAATGATCCAACATCATACCGCCCGGTATCAAGCATATCATTCCTTGCCAAGATCACTGAAAAGGCAGTGCAGCAACAACTTCAAGACCACATAGATGACACCAACGCATTGGACATCCACCAGTACGGTTTCCGACAACATCATGGTGTCGAAACCCTCCTATTAGCCCTGATGGACAAACTTCTCATAGGTCTTGAGAACAGAACCAAAATGTTCATGCTCATATTCATCGATATATCTGCCGCTTTCGATACAGTGCACCATCCCACTCTCTTGAGAAGACTCGATGCATTAGGCATTAGAGGTATCCCCCTGAAATGGTTCGCCTCATACATTACCAACCGAATGCAGCAAGTTCACTTTGGCGATAAAACAGCGACGCCATTCCCACAAACTCAAGGCATCCCTCAGGGCTCAGCATTATCTTCGCTCCTGTTCAACCTTTATCTGAGACCAGCCTGTGAAATCTTCAAGAACAACGACATCAGTTACCATATATATGCTGATGACATTATGCTCTATACCCAATTGGATGTAGATCACCCAAACATCAGCCAGCTCGAGAAATGCCTTGACGAGCTACAAACCTGGTTGCGACGCAACAATATGTCCATAAATCACAAGAAAACTGAAGTGATGTGCATATCCAGGAAAACGGACTTCAACCCACCACCAACAATAACCATGAACGGCAATGTATACACAACAAAAAACGAAATTAAATACCTCGGAGTGACGCTGGACTGCAACTTAAAGATGGAGAAGCATCTTAGAATTACAAATCGGGTCATTTTCCATAAGTTAAGAATTCTACAACCACTCCGTTCTATCTTAGATCATGCGGACTTCCGGACCGTAGCGCAAGCCCTCATCATTCCTCACATAGACTATTGCAACGCCATACTTCAGGGGCTCCCTAAAAAGACCATCAGTATCCTCCAGTTGGCGCAGAATGTGGCAGCTAGAATCATAACGGGAACAAGACTAAAGGATCACATCACACCTACTTTAATTGAACTGCATTGGCTCCCAATCAGTGCCCGAATACAGTATAAAATCATAGTTACCACATTCAAGCTCCTCCATAACATCGCGCCCTCTTACCTCGGCTCACTTGTGTCAGCCCAAACAAATAACAGGAGCAGACGTTCCCCGAGCCTCAACACCCTACTGGTCCCCGGCCGCATGAGGCACGTCAATGTCCATACCAGCAACCGAGCATTCTCGTTCATAGCACCTCAACTCTGGAACAAGCTACCAGTCGATCTAAGAGCATGCAGTGACTTACTGGTCTTCAGAAAACAACTCAAGACGTACCTATTCCAGTCACACTTCAGCACTACATAAGCACAACGCTCTCGGTTCATTGAACCCACAAAGCAAAATGTATGAATCATGTCAGCAATGAGCTCGCCACCACTAGCCTCACTGATGTGTGAATATGTAACTGCTTGTGTAAATATGTAACTGCTTTTGTAAATACTAATTGTAAATACTCCCTTCTCAATTTGTCTAAACCTAAACCCTGTGTGCTGTGAACTGTACCTTATCCACTAATCATACTGTGTACTGTGTGCTGTGAACTGTACCTCTTCCACTAATCATCCTGTGTATTGTAAATTCTGGCCAGTACAGCCACTCTATTTCTCTGTTGGAATACCGCTGCTGATCGCTGGAAGTAGCGGGATATAAGTGTACACTAAATAAATAAATAAATTATACGCACTCCATAAAGAAATATGAGATATAACCTTTTGGCTGATTCTATGGCTATGCTATGCAGTCCCTGATTTAGACATAGGCAAAGTAGGATTTGAGTTGTTTCTTAGATTTTATTGCTCAAGGCAAGTTACTTCTTCAGGTGCATGAATTATTTCCTTGCCCAAATTGGATTACAGTCCAAATTGTATTTGAGACAATGGAGAGCAAATGACTTGCTCAAATAGTGTCCATGGGAGAGGGGTGAAGGATTGAATCCTGACTTACCCTGGTTTGCAACGCTAACCACTAAGCTACTTCTTCACCACTCCAAAGTTTAATAGATACCAGAGAATTGCTTCGCTGCTGTGCCTCAGGCCGGACCTACCACTATGGCACTTGTTTAGGAGAGTAAGATCAGTGGCGCCCCTGAATCAGTAGCACAGTGTGGGATGGAGTCTGCCAGCCCTCTTGCACTACTGTGAGGCTCTGTGTTAGCTGGCCCTATCCCTTGCACAAACTTCCTGTCGCCTTAAATTTCCATGCTAGGAAGGGACCGGAGGGCCGGAGAACCCTTCCTGACATGCTGAATTTCCTTTGTGTACTGTAGGTGCTGCTGAATTTACTCTGTAGGATAATAGGGAGATAAAGGGGAACACCAGGAGAGGGGGTGGGGGAGGGATAACTCCTTCTCCCGTCTGGGGTTGTCAGTTGGCCCACCCTTTCAAATCTGGCCATGAAGTGATGTACCCTGGATGATGTACCACTGATGGTCTGTGATCGTAAACCAATCATTCTCCTCCCTTAGATAAACCCACCAACCCAACATTTAGTGACATTCCTTTGACCAAGACATAAAAGCAAGTTTAAAAAAAGGAGTTCTGTTTATTTTTCTTGTGACGCCATGAGTCTTCAATTGAAGCTCGTCAGGATTTTTTCTGTATTTTATATTCTTCTCCCAGCACACTTGGCCCAGTCATTGTGTTTACAATCCTTCATCTGGAACCACATAGCAGGGCTTCTGCTGGAACCCAGCTAAAGTGAGTCTTCCATCTGATCACTAGGTGTCACCATTACACAATGACTGGGACTCCCACTCAAGGTCTCTGATGCTACTTCTGAAGCAACCTTAGCCTGGGCCAGTCCCAGGGCTGGAAGATCTGAGCTGGAACCAGAACCTAAGTCTTCTGTAGGAGAGTAAACAACAATGCCAGTGGGCAATGTATAGCTAGCCAGTTGATGCTGCTGTTCTACAGTGAGTGAGATTCCATTTCAGTGGGTCAGTAAAAGTTGTCATCATTTGGTTCTTCTTGACTCTGGGAATAGAATCTAAGAATTACAGGACACAGGTAGGCCAGTGGACAGATCTGCCCTACTATTTTTGTAGCCATGCCTGTCGGGCATAGCTTTGAATAATGAAAGAATGTATGATTTTGGAGCGACCCGGTTTACCAGCTCAATGAAGGACACTTTTTGGCTTGCTTTAGGTTTTATTTAATCCGAAAGCAGTGCGGTATTTGTAATCCCTGCTTCTACCCATTCACATCAGCGCTGTAGCTTCCATAATGCATTGAGATAAGAGTTATTAGAAATCCAGGACTGGTCTAAAATCTCCCTCTTGGAACTTGGGTAACTTGGCAAATCTGCATTTTATGAAGAGGCCGCTCTGGTCTTTAAGACTCTAAATCCCAGCTTTGGATTATAAACATATGCAGGATAAATTAGGCTAATTAAAGGCCAGGTCCTGCAGTTACAGGGCAGAGACAATCCCTTGGTCTTCTTAGTGCATCTCTTCTACAATATCTGGTTTTGGAAGGGGGAGGGGAAGCACGCTCTCCCAGTGTCTGACATTTTCAGCTCTTCCATTCTGCATTCTCTAGATGTGTCTTTCATTTCCACTCCAATCTACTACCCTTAATTTGCTGGGGTCTATGGCGTTTCCCTCCTTACGTTCGACACTGAGATACCGTCTTCCATGTTTTCAGTTCATACATTCTGCACTGGGCTGGAAAATGTTCCTAATGCAGAATTAGCTCCAATCGGACACCATGCTACCATAGACATTTCTTTAGCTGCACATTCTTTAAGTAATTAATCCAAAATATTCTTCTACCTCTGGCTGGGGGGAGATGGAAACTATAAAGCAAGGGAGATAATCAGTGTTTCAAATAAGATTTATTTTTTCATATAACAACTGGACCTGAATTTACAAGTTTAACAAGAAGGTCTATTTCATGTTTAGTATATTCCCCTGCCTGTTCAAATCTGAGGAAAGTTGCATGTGGGTTTAAGCAGCAGTGCATGTGTTAAACCTTATGTCAGTGCCTAGATAAATATGGGGTGTTGGCATCATCGGGCTAAATCGTATCATTTATCCCTTGTGTATAAAAGTCTCTTAAAAAAATTAATTCCTTATCGTCCCTCCAGTCCAGTCCCGCACCTTTGGATAGTGCACCTCCTCTCGCAGCTTGGAGACTGGGCATGTCAGCTTTTGAAGCCACCTACACATATACTGCTGGCACCTCCCACCAGCTTCCAGTGTGTTCAGTCTCCAAGCAGCTGGAGGTAGTGAGCTTAAGTGCTGGGCTCACTTTAGGGACTGAGAAGGAGCTTGGCAGTTAGTGTAGCTTTGTTTTTGCTTATTTTCCCCCTATAACTTATTTTATTTGAGTAGGTTGTTAGTTTAAAGTTTTAAAAATAAAAAATAAAGGAAAGTCTAAGGGCAATGGGGAGCACCGGGTGGAGGATCCTCTCTTGGCTGCCGGTGTCCGATCATTTTTTCCCCTTCTTCACTCCCCTCCTTGACTGATCGGAGGGGAGCTGAGGCTGCCGAGTGCTCCCGCAGTGACTGACGGCTCCCGATCTCGTTGGTGAGTGAGGAGCCGTCAGTGCATCTCTGTCTAGCTGCTGCAGCTGGTGCTGAGGTGTTTGCTGGCGTTTTCAGCACTGCCGATCCTCCTCTGTTTAGCCCCAATTCTGTCAGAGGTGAGTGCTGTGTGTTGGGAGAAGAAGTTAGGCCTCTCTGCCGCGGTCTGCTGCCTCTTGGAACTCTGTGCTGTATTTTTATAGGCCCGATTTGCTAGGCGACCCATTTTTCCCCATGGTTTTTTCTGATGCAGCGATTTTCATCGGGTTGGTCCTTTTTCTTTGTTTTTTTTCTCTCGGTTTTGCTTCTTATGTTGTTATATGGTAGTTTTACATATTTAAGAGTTTTTTTTCTCTAAAGCTGGTGGAGAGTGGAGCAATCTGTGAAAAAAAAAGGTTATTAAGTCTGTTAGCCCTGGCCAGTGGCGTAGCCAAGGCACAGGGTTTTGATCTAATGCCGGCGTGTCCGCAGTGTCTGGTCTGCGGTTCTTGTTGGAGAGCGGTTTCGGACACTGGTGTGTGCCACGGCTGTGCGGCAGAAGCGCTGAATATGGAACAGGAGCTCCAGGATAAAACAAAGGAGGCGGCTTCTTCGTATGCACAAGCAGCTTCAGTTGTTATGGAGGTTATTTCTCTGCAGGAGGCTCCTCTTTCTCCACGGACTAAAGCTCCGTCGGTTCCGGGCCCCTCAGGGGTGCCTGCTGTTGGGGGAGGGTCTCTGGTGGGATTTTCCCCAGAGTTTGTCCTCTTACATCATGCTTTTTGTTTGCGACAACAGGGCACCACTTCGGACATCTCGATTCTTGGAGCCGCAGCGGGTAGAATATCCATGGAAAAGGTTGAGGGTTCGACAGCGGGACCGGCTAAGAAGCCTCGAACCATGGAGGAACAGACTTGTCTGTCCGACTGGTTTGAAGGTGACGAATTTGACATGGAGCCAGAAGCTGGTGTGAAGGATCTCGAGGACGGTGAGATCCTAAAGCCAGAGGACCAAGCTAGGATCATCCGTGTATTTAGAAAAGAGGAGCTGACAGCTTTGATCACGGAGTCGCTTCAAGCGCTCAACCTAGCGGTGGCTCAACCGACAGAAGGTGAGACAGTGGAAGATCCTTTCATTCAGGCAGTGCGTAAGACACAAGCAGTGTTCCCGGTTCATTGCATCGTCAGACAGATGATTCAGGATGAGTGGGATCTGCCTGAAGCAGGGTTACAAGGAGTACGCACTATGTCTCGTCTCTATCCCTTGGCCGATCAAGAGCAGGAGGTGTTTCGTTCTCAACGCGTGGATGCGGCCGTCTCAGCAGTTACCAAGAAGACTACCATTCCGGTAGAAGGTAGTGCGGCCCTAAAGGATGGCCAAGATTGAAGATTGGATTCTTTATTAAAGCAGGCCTTTGATGTTAACGCACTATCTTTACAAGCCTCTATCTGTGGAGCTTGGGTAGCAAGGGCCTGTCTTTGTTGGTCACAGTGTCTTCAGCAGCCAGGGGAGCAGACGCAGGATCATGTGGCAGACGTAACTAGACTGGAGTCTGGGGTGGCTTATCTAGCCGATCTGCATTATGATCTCATTAGAGGATTAGCTAATAGCATGGCTTCGTTAATGGCAGCTCGCCGTTATCTTTGGCTGCGTAATTGGGCGGCGGATAGCTCCTCCAAATCACGTCTTAGCAAGCTCCCTTTTAAGGGAAAGCTATTATTTGGAGAAGACCTTGACAAGCTAGTAAAGGACTTAGGGGAGTCGAAAGGGGGTCGCTTGCCAGAAGATAAGCCGAAGCCCGCTTGTACAGCGATGGCTTCTCGGACCCAGTCGCAGGATTTCAGACGTTTTCGTACCTCCCGGCTGGGGGGGTTTCTAGAGAAGGAGATTTCCATCGTGCGGCCAAGGTTTCAGGGGATTTTGGGGAGCGGGCAGAGGCTTCGCTAGCCCTTCTTCCTTGGGATTCCAAAAGGCCCAGTGAAGCGAGGAAGCCCATAGGGGGTCGATTGTGGGAATTTTTTGAAGCCTGTGTCCAAATAACTTCCGACCATTGGGTGTTGGAAGTTATTTGCAAGGGCTACGCCCTCAAATTCGCCCGGCCAGTGACCGACTCATTTGTATTTTCTCCCTGCAAGGCAAAGGCCAAGGCAGTGGTGGTGCAAGAGACACTGTCTCGGCTACTTCAGCTAGGGGCAGTAGTTCCAGTTCCGCGAGACCAGTACGGCTGCAGTCGATATTCAATTTATTTTGTGGTTCCAAAGAAGGACGGGTCTTTTCGCCCAATTTTGGATCTAAAGGGAGTAAACCGTTGTCTTTGAGTGCCTCATTTTTGCATGGAAACTCTGCGTTCCGTCATAGTGGCGGTTCGAAAGGGTGAGTTTTTGACGTCTCTCGATCTAACCGAGGCTTACTTGCATATCTCGATCAGGCCAGAGCATCAACGCTTCCTAAGATTTGCAGTACCTCAGGGACAATTTTCAGTTTCAAGCATTGCCGTTCGGTCTAGCGACAGCTCCACAAACCTTTACCAAGGTGATGGTGGTGGTGGCCGTGATACTGCGCAAAGAGGGAGTGTTGGTGCATCCCTATCTGGACGACGGGTTGATTCAGGCGAAGTCCAAGGTCGAAAGCCTACAGGCTACAGCCAGAGTGGTACAGCTCCTAGAGGGGCTTGGATGGGTGGTCAATGTAGCCAAGAGCCGTTTGATACCCTCTCAGGTCCTGGAATACTTGGGAGTCTGGTTTGACACTCGAGTGGGGTCGATGTTTTTTGCAGGAAAAACCGAGCCCAAGGTCTGCGTTGCTTGGTGCGCACGATTTTGAGGCAGTCAGCATCGACGGCCTGGCAGTATCTTCAGGTTCTAGGAACTATGGCGGCTACTCTGGAGATAGTGCCATGGGCGAGGGCGCACATGCGTCCTCTGCAGAGGTCCTTACTTCGACGCTGGTCCCACCAGAGGGACTCGCTGACCAAGCATCTGCCCTGCCAGACAGCAGTCAGGAAGTCTTTATGTTAGTGGCTTCGGTCAGAGAACTTGGCGGTGGCCATGGCGCTCGAACAGCCACAGTGGGTTCCTGTCTTAACTGATGCCAGTCTGTCTGGTTGGGGGGCTCATTGCGGGGAGCTCTTTTTTCAGGGAACCTGGAGCGAACAGGAGCTTCAGTGGTCGATAAACCGATTGGAATTGAGAGCAGTTTCTCTTGCACTCTGTGCCTTTGAGAACACTCTTCGGGGTCGAGCAGTCCGAGTACTATCAGACAATGCCTCCACGGTGGCCTATCTCAACAGGCAAGGAGGGATGGGCAGCATGGCTCTGGAAGAAGAGGCAGAGGGCTTGTTCAACTGGGTAGAACATCGGCTTCAAGCGCTCTCGATGGCTCACATTGCGGGAGTAGACAATGTGACAGCAGATTATCTCAGTCGGGTTCGTGTAGATCCCGAGGAATGGAAACTCCCATTATTTGCCCATTATGGATGATGGCTACTTTCCAATCCGCCAAGACAAGCCGTTTCTTCAGCAGAAGATGGGAGAGAATGTCCAAGGGTCTAGATGCCATGGTGCAGCGATGGCCTACCGAAGGCCTCCTTTATGTCTTCCCGCCTTGGGCGCTCATAGGCTGGGTAATTCAACACATAGAATCTCATCAGGGGCAGATAATCCTGATCGCCCCGGATTGGCCGCAACGTCTGTGGTATGCTGACTTGGTGTGTCTTCTCGACAGTCGACCTTGGAGTCTTCCAACGCAGAAGGATCTCCTTCAGCAAGGTCCTCTTCGAATGCCACAGGTGGATCGGTTCTTGCTTACGGCTTGACCATTGAAAGGGTGTAGCTAAGAAAGAAGGGTTATTCTGGAGCGGTAAACTCTACTTTACTCTTAGCCAGAAAACGATTGACCTCGTTGGCCTACGTTCGCATTTGGCATATCTTTGAGGATTGGTGCGCAGTACGGCAGGTGTGGCCTTCGTCCGCATCTATTCTGGAAATTTTGAGTTTTCTGCAGGATGGTTTTGACAAGGGTCTAGCTGCCAGTTCTTTAAGAGTGCAACTGGCAGCTATTGCTTGTTATCATGGAAAGGTGCAGGGGGTAGCTTTAGGCTCCATCCTGATGTGTTGCATTTTTTAAGGGCGGTTTCTCGATTGCGTCCACCAAAGAGAATAGTGGTCTCTCCTTGGGATCTCAACTTGGTTTTAACTGCGTTGACCAAGGAACCCTTTGAGCCATTATGACAGACTTCATTAAAAGATCTGACGTTGAAGGTTATTTTCTTGGTTGTAATTTGTTCTGCACGTCGCGTTTCAGAGTTGCAGGCTTTGTCTTATCGGAAACCTTTTTTGACTTTCTTTTGGGACAAAGTGGTTTTGCGCCCATTCCATCGTATTTGCCTAAGGTAGTTTCCCCCTTTCATGTGAATCAATTGGTTTCCTTGCCAGTTTTAAGTTCCTCGGGGGAGAATGTTTCTGATCGCAGTTTACGCCAACTAGATGTCAAGAGGGTTCTTCGTCATTATCTGAAGGCTTCGGAGTCTTTTCACAAATCTGATCATTTGTTCATTTTGTTTGGAGGGCCGCATAAGGGTGAAGTAGCGGCCAAAGCTTCCATTTCTAGATGGATCCGCGAAACGATTTCTTCAGCTTATATTTTGCAGGGCTGTCCGGTTCCTTTGGGATTGCGAGCTCATTCTACTAGAGCTCAAGCAGCTTCTTGGGCAGAATATACTTTGGTGCCTCCGTTTGAGATTTGTAAAGCAGCCACTTGGTCTTCGTTGCATACATTCAGTAGACATTATCGTCTGGCTATCCAGACGGCGGGGGACGCCTGTTTCGGGTCTGCGGTGTTGCGGTCCGGTTGGGCAGGTCCCTCCCATTAATTTGCTGCTATGATACATCCCAGAGGTGTGGGACTGGACTGGAGGGGTGATAAGGAAAGAGGAATTAGACTTACCTGCTATTTATTGTTCCTTGAGAAACTCCAGTCCAGTCCCATATCCCACCCTGTTTTCAGTTGTAGAATGCAGACCATGAGAATGCCATCGTGGCAAAAGGTGCAAAAGGTATTGGTGAGCCTTGTGCGCCTCAGACTAATGTTCTCACTATTTTTTCTTGCTGTTCTTTCCATCTCTCTATTTTTTCTTCTCTATCCACGTCTCTTTCGGCAGCGAAGGGAGGAATTTTTCCTCTGAGTGCGGGCGGGACAATTGTGGATTACGTATATTTAGTTACCTGTATGGATTAACCGGTTACTTAGTTAATGGATGTTGTAACTTCTTATTTGTTGCTCCTTGTTAGTCTGCTTTGTCAGTAGGTCACTGGAAGCTGGTGGGAGGTGCCAGCAGTATATGTGTAGGTGGCTTCAAAAGCTGACATGCCCAGTCTCCAAGCTGCGGGAGGAGGAGGTGCACTACCCAGAGGTGCGGGACTGGACTGGAGTTCCTCAAGGAACAATAATTAGCAGGTAAGTCTAATTCCTTTTTCTGACTCAAATGTGTACCTCAAAATATCTATTGCATGATTACTTCGTCCTTCTGGTAATACAGGATAATAAGCATTCCATAATGCTGGTAGCAAAGAGAGCAACTCCCTGATGCAGGAGAGCTCCTGTTCTCGCCGGACAATGGTTGACTTTCTGCAAATAAAAAATCCATGGGTTATCAAAAGGTTTAAAGGTTTCTTCTTTACTATATTCTTCCCTAGTTTCCAGTACTGCTGCTTCTCTTTGACAGGGACTTAGACCATTACTAAGAAGGGACCCAGGATATCAATGCTTGACCCAGTACAAGCATTGCGGAACCTGTGTCTTTTGGGGAAACTGCTAGGTACGTATGGCCTAGATTGGCCACTGTTGGAAACAGGATACTGGGCTTGATGGACCTTGGTCTGACCCAGTATGGCATATCTTATGTTCTTATATTCTTATGACTTTGCCCTCCCCCCCTCCACCCCTGCGACTGTGCTGGTATGATTGCATGTTGTTGAACCACATCTGTATATGAGCCATCTTAGGAAGGGGAGAGTGTAGGTAACTGGTTAGAAAGGGGAGGTGTGAGGGGATTGGGGGGATGGACTGATTCTCTGCACATACCCTTACCTCAACTCCGGGGGGGGGGGGGTGTCTCTTTCTTCTTTTTGGATGTCTGCCCCACCTCATTAGCTCCAGCCTGTGGCTTTTTCATTTTTGCCTCTTTTTCCTGGATCTCTTTTGTGAAGACTTTGCATACTTCCTTATGTAGCTGGATGTAGATTTACAATGCATAAAGCGCTCTAATAAAAAAAAATAAAAGGTGTCTTTTTCTGCAGGGCTGAGTCCCAGAAATCACACTCAGCATTGGCTGATGTTTCAGTAGAGCTGAAGTCAGGAGTTCCACATTAAAGGGCCTGTAAGCAGTATAAAATTGCTTTTTTTTTTTTTACTTGTCTAGTCATTGCAGGGAAGAGCTCTGATAACAAAATGGAGTTTTGTAATGGCCCATGAAAAACTTTACAGCCTGGTCTACCATACTCTGGAGAAAACAGGTGCTCTCGTGCATCAGGGAGTTGATGTCTTTGATACCAGCATTGCTGGTAGTACCTGAAGCAAGGAGTAATCATGCAATAGATATTTTGAGGTATACATTTGAGTGAGCATTAAACATTTTTAGAAAGACTTTCTTCTCCGGGAACAAGCAGGAAGTTAGTCCTCACATAAGGATGATTTCGGCAAAGAAAGTCTTTGGGAGATGCAGCACGCATGCATGGTCCCCTTCCCACCCAAGGATGCCATCTTGCCTCAGTCTCCTTTTTTCCTCCGGACATCTGTCCAGTTTCCCCCAGAAAAAGTGTGTGTGGGGGGGGGGGGTTTGCTACATTCCTGTCCAGTTTGCGTACCAGTTCCTTTCCCGCGCCCGAACCAGCTCGCCTCAACGTCGCTTCTCGGGTTCATTTTCTTGTTTTTTCTTTTTCTTCTTCTTCGAGGATCCCTCGACTGGTATTCATGCCTTTTTTCAGCCGAAGGCTTCGAACCCCTGCCAGGCAACAGGGACCCCTTTTTTTTCAATGGCCCCCAGTAGCTTCAAGAAGTGCAATCGGTTCAGAAAGATGATGTCTCTCACCAATCCACATGACTGCTGCCTCCGGTGCCTTGGCCCAGAACACAACGACTCAGACTATGAACTCTGCAGAACCATGACCTCAAAGGCCCTTAAGAGCCATCACCAGCAGCAGGAAAAATTTTTCCATAAGCCCAAATCCATGCCAGTCTCCAGCGACACCCCGCTCCAGGGCCCCCTCCAGTAACTTGGTGCCCCATGAAGCCTGGGCCTCCTCAGGGTCCCATGGCTGTGGTTCCTCCAAGAGGAAATCCCTGGAGGTGGAACTCAAGACCTTCTCTGAGACCAGGTCCAGGAAGATGGGAAAATCCCACTCCAGGCTCCACAGTCCCTGGCATGAGTCGGAGCAGGAGCAACCACACAAGCTGCCCCAAAAGGAGTCGTCAGTATCCACCAACCAGCCCTGCACACCCGAGGCCATCATCATCGAAGACTCCCTCTCGACGGAACTGACGCTGGACCTGAAACCATCAGTGTTCATGTTGAAAGCTGTGGAGCCAACTGGCATGGAGACCAGGATGGCAGCTTTAAAGTGCAGTGTATCTGCTCTCATGGCCCAGCAGCAGGCGTTCATGTCCGGTTCGTTCAGTTCATCTGCCCCGACGACCGGACCCTTGACATCAAGGGCGTCCCTGGACATCAAACCAATCCTTGAGCACCATCGGCCTTGAGAGCCTCATCGGATGAGGTCATGATCCCCTTCCTCGGGTCACCGGTCCTCTCTAGCAAGTGCACGTAGCTCAGACCGCAGGTCCTCTAGAGGCCCCGGGCCCCTCGGCTCGGACCTCGACCGCAGTGACCACGAAGCCTCGGAATCGACCTCAGACTTCCAGTTCAATTGGGAGACCGAGGACAAAGAGTCCCTGGACACTCGGCACCACCGAGATATACTTTCGGACCCATCCTCCCTGACATCCCAACGATGTTCCCCGCCTGAGGATGTTGCCTTCCTTGACTTTGTGCGGGACATGGCTAGGGCGCTCTCCATCAAGACCGAGGTGAAGGAGGACCCTCTCAGGGAGGAACTGGAAATCCTCCAGTATGAGGCCCCTCTGAAGGAGGCTTTCATAGTACCAGTTCCGCTGATCCCACAACGTCTCCTCCTCCACATGTGGGAAGCACTGGCGTCAGTACCCATTGTCAGCAGGCGACTCAATTCTATGTATCGAGTCCACCGAGGCCCTGGATTCCAGAAAGACCAATTTTCCCACAACTTAATGGTCATTGAGTCCACCATACGCAGAGTCAAGAGCCAGAAGACCCATTCCTTGGTGCCCCCTGGCAGAGAAGCTCAGTCCTTCAACACCCTCGGCTGGAAGGCCTTTCAGGGCTCGATGCTGACATGCCAGGTCCAATCCTACCATCTCTACATCGGCATGTACCTCAAAGAGCTGTCGAAGGAACTCGGTGGGTTCTCAGCAGGCCTCGACGGGGAACTTCTCCAGAGGTTCAAATCACTGGCCTCGGCAGTCAAAGAATACTCAAAGTTCCTGTCTCGAGCAGCTTACGATGGCTTTATATTGTCATCTAGAGTGGCCGCGGCTGGCATTGGGGCTCGATGCCAAGCATAGCTGCAATCTTCTGACCTCGAACAATGGGTTCAGGACAAATTGATGTCCCCTGCATCGGCGAGAACCTCGTTGGCAAACCCATGGCAAACAAAGCAGCAGAGATTGAGACTGAGTTCCTCACGAGGACCAGACTCTCAAAACAAACCTCAGTACAGCCCCGAAAGAAGTCCCAGGGAAGAAGCCCTTCTTCCCTAGTAAAAAATGTGGCTTTGGCAGCACCTCACAGTTCTTGGCCTTCTCAGCCCCACAGCCTAGGCAACAGCACAAGGGACAGAGGCACGGCCCCCATAAGCAAAAAAGCCCCAAATCCAAGGTGCCAGCCCCGGCTCAGCCTGGGGGGAACTTTTGACTCCCTGGACATGACCTCCTCTCCCCCTGGAGGTCCCCTAAAGCCTACAGGGGGTGGCTGGCCCTCTTTGCCCACAGGTGATCCATCATCACCACCGATACCTGGGTCCAATAGGTGGTCAAGGAAGGCTACCTTCTCCATCTTCAGCAGATGCTACCCTCATACTTTCCAGGAGAGTCCATAAAACCTCTCCTCCACCAGACCCTGCTTCTCACTGTGCTTGCAGGTTTCCTCAAGGACAGGGCGGTGGAGCCAGTGCCAACACATCTCAGAGGTACCAGCTTCTACTCCAGGTATTTCTTCATCCCCAAGAGAACAGGGGGCCTAAGGCCTGTCCTGGATCTGCGGGACCTGAACAAGTTCCTGATAAGGGAAAAGTTAAAAATGCTCTCTTGGAACATAGATGCAGGGAGATTGGCTATGCTCCTTAGACCTAAAGGATGCCTACACATACATCCTGATCCATCCAGCCATTGAAAATACCTCCGGTTCATGGTGGGAGGAGAGCACTACCAATACAGGGTGCTGCCCTTCGAGCTGGCCTCATCACCAAGGGTCTTCACCAAGTGCCTCACGGTGGTCGCAGCCCACCTTCGTCTCCAAGGATCCTTCGTATTCCCTTACCTGGATGACTGGCTTATAAGGGGAGGCACAGTTGCAGAGGCGCAATGTGCCACAGGGCACACCATCAATGCCCTGCAGTATCTGGGGTTCGTCATCAGCTACCCTAAAGCCCACCTTGCTCTGGCTCAACGCCTGGAGTTTATAGGGGCTCAGCTAGACACCCTCCAGGCCAAGGCCTTCCTCCCTCAAGAGAAGTCAGAATGCCTCGGGGGCTAGCCGCAGAAGTCCAACGAAGCAGGTTGCTACCCGTCCGGCTTCTCCTCCGCCTGCTGGGCCACATGGCCTCCACGGTTCATGTGACAACATATGCCCCACTATAGAGTGAGAGTGACCCGCCAGTTGGCGGACTCCCTTGGATGGTGGAAGATCCTTCGTTACCTTCAGGCCGGGATGCCTTTCCAGACATTCACCCCTCAGAGGGTCCTCAACATGGATGCCTCCAGATGCAAATCAATCTGCTGGAGCTCAGGGCGATATTTCTGTCTCTCTAAGTCTTCCGCCACTGCTGCAGCACCAGTCGGTGCTGGTCCAGACCGACAACCAAGTCGTAATGTTCTACATTTATTTTATTTTATTTATTTATTTGGGTTTATATACCTCGCTATTTTAAATCAGTGTGGTTTACAGTATAACAATTTAATACATAGAACAGGTTTACATTGAACTTGTTTACAATGAACAGTAACATAACAGAGCATAACAATTAGAACAAAACCACAGTACTTTTCATAGCAGGGTGATCATAGGATTAAGACATCCCTAGCAGTAACTACATGAACAAACAAGGGGCACAGGATTGTACTCCCTCTGCCAGGAGACGGTAGCCCTCTGCTCCTATGCGACACGCAGAGGGATACTCCTAAGAGTGGTCTACCTCCTGGGCCAAGACAATGCCCTGGTGGATAAGCTGAGCAGAGTCCTCTAGCCTCACTAGTGGCACCTGGATCCCAAAGTGGCCTCCTGGCTGTTTCGACCTTGGGGCATCCCCTTGGTGGACCTGTTCACCGGCTTGGACAATACGCAATTGTTCCGCTTCTGCTCCCGCCAGCCATACCGTCCTGGGTGGCAGCGGATGCATTCCTTATTCCATGGACAGAAGGCCTCCTGTATGCCTTCCCGCCGACACCACTTCAAGGTCCAGAACGACAGGGCATCCCTAATACTGATAGCTCCCCGGTGGCCCAGGCAACCCTAGTTCCCGCTGCTCCTCTCCCTATCTGTGGTGTCGCCAATTCCCTTGGACCGAGCCCCAGAGCTATTTTCACAGGAGCAGAGCTCCTTCCTTCACCCCAACCTGGGGTTCTTGTCACTCACAGCTTGGCTGCTGAAATGGTAGTTTTAGCTTCCTTCAACCTCCCACAGGATGTGGAAGAGGTTCTTCTAGCCTCTCGTAAGGCTTCCACAAGAAGGGCGTACGCCTTCAAGTGGCACCAGTTTTCAGTGTGGTGTGCCGAAAAATGGGCTAACCCGTTCTCCTGCTCGGTATAAGTGGTACTCCAGTACCTGCTCCATCTGTCACAGGTGGGACTCAAATCCAACTCTGTCAGAGTACACACGAGCACTATTGCAGCGCACCACCATTCTGTTGAGAGCAAGCCCCTCTTAGCTCAGCCCCTTGTGTCTCGATTCTTGTGGAGCCTCATGCTATCCAAGCCCCCCATCTGCCCTCCAGCGGCAGAGTGAGATCTCAATGTGGTGCTCTCGCAGCTCACTAAGCTGCAGTTTGAGCCTCTGGCTTAACTTGAGGTACCTCTCCTGGAAGGTTGTCTTCCTTGTAGCACTCACAGAGTCAGTGAACTCCAGGCTTTCATGGCAGAGCCCCCCTACACAAGGTTCTACAAGAACAGGGTGGTGCACCACACACACCCCAAGTTTCTGCCGAAGGTGGTGTCCCCATTCCACCTCAGTCAGGAGGTGGTGCTCCCCACCTTTTTTCCAAAGCCTCACGCTCACAGAGCAGTGACCTCCATACTCTGGTTTATAAAAGGACCCTGTCCTTCTATCTGCAACAGACTCAGGGCCACTGCAAAGCACCTCAACTTTTCGTATCCTTTGACCCCAATCATCTGGGGCTCCCAGTGACTAAGCAAATTCTGTCCACTTGGGTGGCGGACTGCATTACCCTCGTCTATGAGCAGGCGGTCCAGAAGGTCATGGCGCACTGTGTCAAGGTCATGGCTACTTCCATGGCAAATCTGTGTTCCATTCCCGTGATGGAAATCTGTCGAGCTGCCACCTGATCTTTGGTCCATACCTTCGCAGCTCTCTACTGCCTGGAAAGGGAGTCCCGATGGCACAGTGCCTTCGGCCAGGCCATACTCCATAATCTCTTCAGGGTGTAGGCAATTCCTGCCCTCCGACCCTTCTCTGTTCAAGCTACCAGAGTGCTGGTTCTTTGCCGGACACGAGTCTTGCAAGAGTCTCTCAGTAGGGACACAACTGCTGCAGATCACAGCTCACCCTTTGCAGGTCACCATGGCACTTTTTGTTTTACAGGTTCTCAGTAGCCTGTAGCTGAGGAGTCCCATATGTGAGGACTGACTTCCTGCTTGTTCCTGGAGAAAGTGTAGTTAATCACCTGTAACAAGTGTTCTCCAGGGACAGCAGGAATCAGTCCTCACAACCCTCCCTTCTCCCTTTGGGGTTTCTTCTTTACCGTATTTTATTTTTTGCCGTCTTAGCTATGTCATTAGACTGAAGCAAGATGACACCCTTGGGCGGGAAGGGGACCACACCTGTGTGGTGCACCTCTCAAAGACTTTCTTTGAAAGCTGGGGAAATGCTTCCGTGGGGGCTCTGTCAGCACCGACATCACCCTTTTGTGAGGACTGATTCCTGCTGTCCCCGGAGAACACCTGTTACAGGTGAGTAACTGCGCTTTATACACAAGGGATAAATGATTGAATGATGCGATCTAGCCTGATGATTATGATACCCCATATTTATCCAGGCACTGACAGAAAAAGTTTAATATGCGTTGGTGCCTACATACATATGAGGCTTTCCTTAGATTTGAGTAGTAAGAGTACAGGCAGTTCATGAGCGAGAATATCAGGGGATACTGAATTTGCATTTCACACAAATGAATTGAGTGCTTGGGTGTGTTGCTAATATTGTATATAGTTTATGTATTTTATCCAGTATACTGCTAAAGATAAAACGACTGTGGCAAATTTGTGTTGAATGGGAGGTTCTGCACCCTGCCCCACCCTCTCCACAGGATGCCTCCCATTGTTCTCAAGTGTCAGGATTTTAACAGGACAGGTTGTGTTCTGTCTTGCTTCTCTTCGGAATGCTGTGTTTGTTTTCCCCTTGTTCCTTTGATGAACTCTGTTTGTAAATATCTTTGGTGGAACGCAGATTCCCTTGATGTCTGATGGATACTCCATTTAAGCTTTGCTCTCCTCTCTACTCTCTGCAGGCCTGGTCCAGATTCCCGTCAGCATGTATCAGACTGTGGTAACCAGCCTCGCCCAAGGGAATGGGCCTGTCCAGGTTGCAATGGCGCCAGTCACCACGAGGATAGCAGATGCCAGTGTTACCATGGACGGTCAGGCAGTGGAGGTCGTAACCCTGGAACAATGATACTGCGGTGTGATATCATTTCCTGTCTCCTACGACTTGCACTCATACGGAAGTGCAATTAGGTGGCATTGACTTGAAGCAATGTGGAAGCAAAGGTTTTGTTAGCTGTTTCAAATAACAATTCCCCCCCTCACCCCTGCATCCCAGTGCCTCATACACATTTCTGCTCCCTCCACCAGCTGTCCAGGAGAGGTAGGCTTGTATGGTTTTGCACCCTCTGGAGTCCCTGGGATTGCTGAAACCTTTTTTAGGATCAGCTTTGGGAGTTTGGGGTGGTAGGTATGCAGGACAATTGCCCCGGCCCTGCGCTACAAGACAGTCTCCTTGGTGAAGTGAGTGATATTGCTGAGGTAGAGCCTCAGGGCTTCTGGCACTGACAGGGCCAGCTCTTTAGTTTCTGCCCAGGACCCCAATGTGTCTAACACCGACCCTGACCTTGTGTTCTTTGTCGATTTTGTGGTTTTCAAAAACCCAGCTGCCAGAATCCTGCTGTAGCTGTGGGTAGAACTTGTGGAGTACTTGAAAGGAGTACACGAGGCAGCAGGGAGTGTACGGAGTGCGTATACACACATAGCTCACAGGCTCACTGGAATCCCGGAAGCACAGAAAATGATACTGGGCGTATTCCCAGCTTCTGATTACTTGAACCTGAGGAGAAAAGTGGAAAGAAAAGTTTTTCCTATCAGACTTCTTGTCCATGGTGAAATACTTCAGTCGGGACAGATAATGAGAGGGGAAACAGGGCGCTGAAAGAGCACAAGTCATACACTGGAGGTAACCAGAAAGAGGGCTGCAGCCCTCAGCAAGCTACTCGGAAAGGACACTGGGGGTGAGGAAAGAGGAATTTGCCTTTGCTTCACAATGAAAAGGATGACCTTTAAAGGAGAAAATAAAAGAAAAGCCGCATAATGTTTAGTTGTTTGTTTGTTTTTTTGTACCACAAAATGGTTGTCTTAGCTAAGTATGGACACCTGCTGCTCCTACTAGAAATTCATGTCTGATTTTAATGTTCAATTCAAATAACTGCCCTCCTGATCAGTATTCAGCTCCCTTTTCCCCTGGTAAGATTCTGTTGACTACCCCAGACACACTCTCTTCCTCTAAATTAAAGATACTTTGCGCTCCTGCCCCACGCAAGTCCCCTCTATAACAGAAGATACACCTCCCTTCACCTCCATATAGGAAGCTCAGTCTTCTCTTTATTTACGTATCAGGCTTTTCCCCTTGCATGTATGGAAAATTAGATCCTTTTAGCTGCAAAAAGATGATTCCTCTTCCTAAAATGCAGATCGGACAACTCCTTATTGTCAGAAAAGCAGAATCCACTTCTTTGCATTATAGGCCCCTCCCTTGTCTCTTTTGCATAGCAGACTCCTCCCCTTCTTTCCAGCAGCAGCTCCTTCTTCCTCTCATCCATCAAGCAGAAGTGTCTGACTTGCATAGGCAATCTCTCCCTCTTTTCTTCTACCTACTCAGTCCTCTTTGACTCTATATTGTGCTCCAGGGATTTTGGAATACATGGACTCTGCTGTACAAAAGAATATCTAAACTAGGTTCCCATTTTTGTTGGTTTAAATGTTGGAGAGAGAGCACCTGAGCGGGGAAAATCCCCTTGAATTACCGTCTTAAGATTTTTAGGTTTTATATATATATATATATATATATATATATATATATATATATAATTTTATGTTATGAAATCATGAAACTTAAAGGTACGTTTGGTTCATACAGTGTATGAGTGATAGCAGAAAAATGGAAAGAGTGAGAGACTTAATTTAACAGATTTACTGTGTGTTTCCAAAACTCTATGCTCAGCCCAGACTTTCTGAAAGGCGAGAAGGGTAGGCCTATGTACAGTGCACTTTTCCTTTTAAATATCGACCATCCCCAGGATTGCTCTGCTGCTGGTAGTTTTATATGATTTGCAGGAAATGGTAGTCCGCCCATGACAGACACTAGCCTGAAAAGGGCTCACATTCCAAAGGGCCTTCTAGATGCAATGTCATTCTTCCCCGCCTGTTTTGGACCAGTGCATGCCCCTCAGAAAGAATCTCTCACTATAGCAACTGGGATGCCACTGTTTTCAGATGGTGTAATACCTGCTGAAGGTCCATGAATAAGAACCAGTGTCATACAGTCCTGCAAAGCCCACCTAAGAGCTGAAACGACAGATCTCCCCTGGAGTTTTGAAAGGATTATGATTGCAGACCATGGGCCCTATGTTCCTGAGAGAGCCCCCCTCTTATGTCTCTTCAGCAGACCTACGTTCTGTCGCCCAGCCTCATCTCAGCAAAACTGGACAAGAGGAGATGGTGTGACACAGCCCAGAAGGGAAAATACCGTTTTATAAGAGAAAACCGTTTCCTTCATATTTGAGGGGGAAGGGAATGCGTTCCAGGCCGACCCCTGTCTAAGAGAAATCTCTGATATGCAGATACCATGGTGGGGGCTCAGCAGGCTGAGAAGGACCCCACCCCCTCCATCCCCATTGCACTATCCCTGAACATAAGAAGGAAGCAATGAATTTCTTCTTGTTTCCATCCAGAAATGTTCATTTCATTTCCAAAGAGTGGATCGTGATGTCTGCAAGTGTTACTGCACATTGCATCCGGGCCTGGCCGTTGGTGTGGAAAAGCACAGTTTCAGCTATTATTTTCAAAGACTGATTATTAGACCTTATGGTCACCAAACCTTCGCTTCCAATTCCCAACCACTTCTCTCCCCGAGACTCTCCCGCCTCTTAACGTGCAGTGGTGTATGTATTTAACTTTATTTTATTTCGGTTTTTCTGTACATGAACCCTTCTCTTCTCACTCAGCCTTCGATCCCTGTATTTACTTGTTTTATACGAGAATATGAAATGTTCTTTGTAATAAGGTTGGGGTTTTTTTCTGTATGTATTTTGCAAAGCATTTACATATGTAACAAGTCTTGCATATACAGTTTTTTTTATTATTATAATTATTATTATTGTGCAAAAATTGGATTGCTTTCTTTACAGTGTGATAAGATTGTTCCAGTTGCAGAGAAATCAAACGGCACAATTCTCGAGCATGTTCTTACAGGGCTCCTACCCTGTCTATTGCTGCCCCAGTCAGAAAATAAAGAATTACAAATGTGTGCTCAGATTAAGACTTACGTTTGGATTTTTTTCCTCATTCCTTTTCAAAGGTTAAAACAGCAGTACAGATTGATCAAATATTAACGTGGCAGGTCAGTGGCTCTGCCGTGTCCTCTTCTAAGGTTTCCTTTCTTTCTAGTCCTAATATTTATTTTGGTTTTGTCCTGCTCCTTTGGACCTCCAACTCAGTTGGAACTGGGGCTGCGATCCAGTGCCAGGAACATTCATTTCAACTAACCCTGTTCTGAATCTCCTCCCAGCTCATTACAATGACAGTCCTCAGCCAGGGGCGAGACACCAGAGCCTGCTTCCAGACTCCTGCAGTCATGGGCTCCAAGCTCAGGCATTAGATGTTACCAATGCATGATGACTTGACATGAAAATCCTTCTCTGCCAGGGGCTCTAAAGGCTTTCTCTGCAGAAGACTGGAGCTGGAAGTCTCTGGGCACTGAGCCACATTGCCAACCCCGAGTATTATTTCTTATGTTTTGGCAAATTTGCTTAACTCAAAAGTGAGCCTCTTATTTATACAGTAGATACATTCCCTGCTTGTACAAGCCTTATTTAATAAATTTGCATTCAGATGGTTGTGCTGTTTTTCATACTTCGCTTATATCATCGTGAGGCTGGCGTGGGATTCTGCCAAGGAAAAGCAAAGCAACAACAGCAGTAAATCACCTCATAGATAAAGTAAAAATTAAATTGAAAAAGCGAAGTCCTAATAATTTTAGCTACCCGCTTGAAAGGAGTTTTCCAACAGAGCTGTCAATGTTTGGATAGGGGTAGGCTCACTGGACTAACATCAGCACATAGGAGATCTTGGGCCATGGTTACTAAGATGCTCTACTGTTGACGTGCGTTATTACACCATTAACACGCACTATTGCGTGTTGGGTAAAATGAGACTCATGGTAAAATAATGCATCTTAGTGGTAAAATAACACATTAGCGATAGTGCATCTACAGCTCCTAGTCTCTAATTGTGAAGATCGAGCTGTGATCGGGGCATGTGCCTGAGATATGACGCTTTGCATGCTGGTAAAGCATGGGAGAGTCCTCGGTGTCCAGTTATGGGGGCTTGGAAGAACCAAAAAGGAAGATGGCAATGCCTGAAATCGCTTAGCAGTGGAGGTGATGGAGGCCAGCACTGTAACACAATTTAGAGAGAGTGATAGGAACAGCACCGAGGGCTTGGATAAGATTTGTGAGATCATTTTGTTGGATTACATTTCTGCATCACTTTCCTTGAACACAGTCCAACCCAAAGTGGTTTACAAAACACACGTTACAATTAGTCACAAACATCATCATAATAAAAGACATCTGTAAAAATTACAGAGGGGGATTTTTAAAGCTATTAACGCATTAATCGTGGCAAACAGGATTTTCAGCAGCACTAACATGGTTGAATAGCCCTGGGTGCTGCCACTAATGCCCTCACAGTAGCCGACTAGTGTCGGGGTGTTCTGGGGGTAGGAAAAACTAGCTAGCAGCGACATTCAGCCACTAGTCGGCTCTTCTTCAGCTGCGTCTAACTGTCACTGCCCGGTTAGCATTGGTGCTCTCTAGCTGACCTGAATATTCAGTGCCAATGGCCGGATATGGCCCCCAGCATTGAGTATCCAGGTTTAGAGTTCAGCAGCGGCAACTAGCCACTGCCACTGTATACCTCCCCTCTCCCTCCCCCTTATATCAGTTTGGAGGCAAAATTTCACCCTGACCTGAGCTCACTAACTAATGAATAAAAAATAAAAATAACCCCTTTACTGCCCAAATACCCGCTCTACCTCCTGAGAAAATGAATACCTCTCCTGGTTCCTATAGCACAAGAGGACCGATCTGAAATGTGTATGCATGCTATTTACCATTTTAGTTGTTTGAGTTTGGTAATTCATCTTCCCAAGGTGGAAGAGAACCAGGGACTGGACAGACAGGAGATCCTGCTCTGTTATTTTGTGCTGTGTTGACATCTGTTTCACTATGAGCATTGCGCAGTGAATCCATCCATGTGCCTCTTCTAGGAGGTCGCTATTGTGCTGTCTAATGAACTGTACTTGCAAAATGTCTGCAGATCTTCCCTGAACTGAAAAACTATTCCTGAAGTTCAGAAACCTGTTAGAATTGGTCTATTAGAGCGGTGATCTCAGAACCAGGTTCAAATCCCATTGCAGCTGCTTGTGATTTTGGGCATTAACTCTAGGAATAAGAAAATACCTACTGTACCTGACTGTAACTCTCCTTCCTGAGAAAAGCATGCACTAAATCCAATTCCCTATTCCTTATAGCTCAGTGATCTTTTGAGCTGGTTCCCTCTGTCACTTGTGTTCTTAGTTCTCACCTCTTCCCCTGCCCCTTAGTTCAGTCACATTTTTATTTTAGGCTGAACAGAAATGCACAGCACATACACACTATTCATTCTCCCTGGAGAGAAAAACCTGCTTTTCTCTGGTTGTTCTGGAGGGGGAAGACTTTATATTTCAGAAAGCTATATTCTCTTAGTTTATTTTTCAATTAATTAATTGCTTCCCCAAATAAAACTTGATCCAAACAGCATGCAAATAAAATCAGAATTTAGGGAAAATAGCAGGAGCCATAGTACAATATCCTAGAAGTAGATACTACTATTACTGCTACTACTTACCATTTGTACAAGTAAGAGACTGGCTCTGCTCAAAGGAGCTCACAGTCTAATTAAGACAAATAAAACAAAGGGGGGGGGGGACAAGGGTAGAACTAAGGGGGAGATCGTTAAACCACACAGGAGAATAAGGAGATCAGGATCCAAAAGCAGCCTTGAAGAGATGGGTTTCTAGCCCAGATTTAAATATAAGCAGAGATGGACCCTGACATACTGACTCAATTAGTCTGTTCCATGTATACAGTGCAGCAAGGTAGAATGAATAAAGTATGGAGTTGGCAATGGGAGAGAGGCACAGATAACAGCGATTGGATCCTGATGTTCCTCACTCTCTTGTGTATCTTACCATACTCTAGTCCCCAGTTTCACTATGGGCTTGATCCACAAAGGCGAATAGTGGGGCTGGACATCCCGATGGGACATCCAGCCCCACTATCCGCCTTCAGCCTATGCTGCCTCCCGGCCCTGGTGCATGTACCGAGCCACTGTGCAAGCTGTGGGGAACAGGGGCAGAGCGTGGGCGGGACCAACCCCCGGACGTACAAGGCCAATTCCAGTGACGGCCCTGTACATCTGGGGATCACCGGGGGGGGGGGGGCACCCTGCCTATTCCACTTCTGAGGTGGCATAAAAGCAGTGCATCCCTCTGATTCTGGCCGGCAGCCATCCACCCCCCTCGGAGCCCAGCAACCTCCTCCCTCCCCCCACCAGAGCAATGGGACACTCATAGTGAATCCTTGCCACCCATATCTGGGACAGATGGCAGGGAATCGGGGGTCACAAAAGCAGTAGGCAAGTTGTGCCATGGGGAGGATGTCCCAGTGACAATGCAGAGGCATGCTGGGCCATCTCAGGGCCCGATCCTGCACCAGTGAGGCCGTCTTGCTCCTGTGATGCAGAATTGGGTCCTAATGGGCCCATTCTGCCCAGGGGTGCTGAGACGTGCTCTTTCAGGGATCAGACTCCACGTGTTTTGTCTATTATATTGCAAACTCTGATGAGCAGGTACTGTGTCTTACTGTAGAGCACTGTGAAAACCCTGATGTGCTATACAATGATAAGTAGTGGTAGTAGTATGAGTGGAAGTCCCAAGGAGGGGTGTAGAGAGTGATAAGAGAGGAAAGGTAGTGAGGAGCCGCAGAACGAATCCACGTGCAAGTCACTAGGGGAAGTTTGAAATGGATGCAGAAACGGATAGGGAGCCTGTGAAGTGGCTCGAGAAGAGGGGTTCCATGAACGCAGCGGCACTGGCTGAAGATTAGTCATGCACAGGGCCAGCATTAAGAGATGGCAAACAGGGCAATTGCCCCGGGCTCCCGTACCACAGAGGGCCCCAAGCTGAAGGAGGCATAGCCTGAAGGTAGCCATTGGGGTCCCCTTAAGCACTTCCTGCCCTGGGTCCCTGCATGTCTAACAGTGCCCCTAGCCGTGCAGCTGAAGTTTGAATGGACTGAAGGGGAGAGAGACCAGCAAAATAGCATAACACTGCCGCAGACCACCAAGCAAAAAGCAAAAAAAACTTCAACTAACATTTTCAATTTTCTAAACCACAAATGACTTAAGCTCTGACTTAAGCTGAACTGGTAAGTCATTTCATAATCAGAGCTATTCTAAAATACCTGTGCAGTAAAATGAGCCATCGAAGGATCGTCATAGTGGGTATTTAGAAAAAACAGCTCCAGTACTCTATGACCATTGCTATAAGCTTTATATAGAAAACAAATTGAAAGAGTTAAAAAAAATGAGAAGGGGGGAAGAGATATGATAGAAATATTCAAATATTTCAACAGACATCAGCAGGGTGCCTGGTGGCCTTTATCTGTTGATCTTTTCTATATTTCCTTACATCTTTTTCTCACTGTAGACACCAGGAACAGATGGCTTAAATCCCAAAGAAATCAGTAATGCCACTCCAAGGCAAGGCAAAGTTGGCATTGGTTCCTAACAGTGGTGTCCATTGGGCTTTACTTTTTGATTTCCTATGTTGCCGACTTTACTGTGATAGAATAATGCTTCATGGACATATGAGATGACTGAATTTTCTCTTAAACCAGTCCAGTGACACAGCAAAACCACCTCCGGGGACAGTAGATTCCATAACCTCATCACTTTTGCAGTAAAACAGATCTGCCTTTAAAATGTAATTGCATTACTCTTTTCATAGCTCAGGGTGTCCTCTTGTGCTTTCCATTACCCAGGGTAAACATGTGTTGTTACAATTTTCAGCTCATGAGATTTAATAAAAGACATACGCAGCATTGCCAGGAAAGGGAATGTGCTTCTGATAGGGGATTTCAATATGCCGGATGCTGACTGGCGCATCCCTGCTGCAGTATCATCTAGAAGTAAGGAGATCCTGGATTCATTACAGGAAGAACTATTCAGGCAACTGGTAACAGAACCCACACGTGAAGGGGCCATACTGGACTTGGTGCTTACCAATGCAGAAAGTGTTTCTGATGTCATAGTGGGAGATCATTTTGCATCCAGTGATCACCCGATGGTGTGGTTTAGTATTAGGACTAGGGCTGTTAAAATCCATTCAAAAGCGAGGGTCTTAAGGTAAACTAACTTTGCCAAGATGGGACAATACCTCAAGGAGTCATTAGCAGGATGGGAACAGCTGGGGGATGTAGAAAAACAGTGGGCAACACTGAAAAGGGATATTTTAAGAGCAACCAACCTTTTTATTAAAATGGCAAATAAAGGTAAAAGGAAGCCGCTATATACTCAAAAAAAGTAGCTGAAAAGATGAAGAAAAATGGGGAGGCCTTCATGAAATACAAGAGATCAGAGAGAGAGTGGAAGACCGGCATCTATATTTGGAAAAACTTAGAGAGGCTGGCAAACTAGTCAGGAGAGCAAAGGTACAAAAAGAAAAGAAATAGCCAATGCAATAAAATGGGGGGGATAAGAAACTTTTCAGATATGTTAGTGAGAGGAGGAAGGGCAAAAGTGGTATTGTCAGACTCAAGGGTGAAGGGGAGGAATATGTAGAAGCTGATGAGGATAAAGCGGAATTGCTTAACAAATATTTCTGTTCTGTGTTCACAGATGAAGGGCCAGGAGCAGGACCTCAGAAAACACCCACAGACAGGAACAGATGTGAGGGACATCTCAAATGATTTTCAGAAGACTGTGTTCATGAGGAACTAATTAAACCAAAAGTAGACAAAGAAATGAGACCAGATGGGATACATCCGAAAGTACAGAAGGAACTTGGGGATGTTCTAGAAGCTCCACTAACTGACCTTTTCAATGCCTCTTTGGAGTCGGGAGTGGTGCCAGAGGACTGGAGAAAGGCACATGTGATCTCTTTACGCAAAAGCAGAAGTAAGGATGTGGTTGAAAACTACAGGCCAGTTAGTTTAACCTCTGTGATGAGTTAAGCTATTGGAAACGCTGCTGAAAGAGAAAATAGTGAGGTTTCTGGAGTACAACAGATTACCGAATTCAAGGCAGCACGGATTCACCAGAGGCAGGTCTTGTCAGACAAAGTTGATTGATTTCTTTGATTGGGTGACCAGGGAGTAGGACTGAGGGAGAGCCCTAGATGTGGTATAATTAGATTTCAGTAAATTCTTTGACACCGTTCCATACAGGTGACTTCTAAACAAACTGAGCACCCTAGGGATGGACCCTGAAGTTACTTCTTGGGTTAGAAATAGGTTGAGTGGGAAGTAACAAAGGGTACAGGTAAATGGAGCTCTCTCTGAGGAGAAGGTGTAGATAAAATGAGGAGGTATCTAGATAAGCTTGAAGAATGGTCTAGAATTTGACAGCTGAGATTTAATACTAAAATATGCAGGGTCATGAATTTGGACTGCAACAATCCAAGGGAGCGATATAGTATAGGGGGTGAAGTACTTCTTCCACAAAAGAAGAGCAGGACCTGGGCATGATTGTGTCTGACGATCTTAAAAGTAGTTAAACAGGTAGAAAAGGTGACGGCAAAAGCTATAAGGATATTTGGATGCATAGGGAGAGGAAGGGTCAGGAGAAGAAGGAAGTGATAGTGCCTCTGTATAAGTCTTTGGTGCGACCTCATTTGGAGTATTGTGTGCAATTCTGGAGACCGCACCTTCAAAAGGATATGAAAGGCTGTAGTCACTGCAGAGGGTGGCTATTAAAATGGTTAGTGCTCTTCATTATAAAACATATGAGGACAGACTTAAAGATCTTAATATGTATATTTTAGAGGAAAGGCAGGCTAGAGGAGTTATGTTGTTGTTGTTGTTAAGTGCTGTCGAGTCAGTCTCAACTCATAGCGACCCTCTGGATAGTTGTCCGAAACTGTGTTTGGTCTTCAGTCAGGCAGTTCATTGTTGACAGAGTGGCACCTATAGCTGCTGTTATTGTATCGATCCATGTCAGTGCTGGCCTTCCTCTTTTGTGTTGACCTTCTATCTTACCAAGCATGATGTCTTTCTCTAATGATCTCGCTCTTCGCATGATGTGTCCAAAGTATGACAGTCAAAGTCTTGTCATCTGAGCTTCTAAAGAAAGCTTTGGCTTGATCTCCTCTATTACTGACTGGTTTGTTCTTCAGGCAGTCCATGGTATACACAGTATTTGTTGCCAGCACAGAAATTCAAAGGCATCAATTTTCTTCCTGTCTATTTTTTCACTGTCCAACTTTCGTATCAATTTGACGTTATTGAAAGACTTCAACTTTCATACTTTGGACACATCATGCGAAGAGAGAGATCATTAGAGAAAGACATCATGCTTGGCAAGATAGAAGGTCAACGCAAAAGAGGAAGGCCAGCAATGAGATGGATCGATACAATAACAGCAGCTACGGGTAAGTCTGTCAACAATGAGCCACCTGACTGAAGACCGAACACAATTTAGGATAGCTATCCAGAGGGTCGCCATGAGTCGACTCCGACTCGATGGCACTTAACAACAACAACATAAGATTTGCAGTTGGAAAATAGGCATTTAATATTTGTTGCGAGTGCTGTGATTGTCAGTGACTTAATCAGCTTTGCTCAGGGAGAGTAATTTCCAAGGAGACCGACATGCACAAAAAGCATTTCTCCTGCATGAATTGACCATCTGAAAATTGTCCTCCATGAGTACGAGTAAAAGTCTTCATATTATTCCAGAATGCACATAGCCATTTTGAGATGAAACATTTCCAGGAGAGTGTTCAGTCGGGGGTGGAAAATGATGCACACAGATGGACTTTTCAAATCTGCACACACATGTTTCCAGCAAAACCTGCCCCTATAATAAACTGGTGCAAGTAATTTCCCCTTTGGAAACTGGTGCAAAGCCCACGGATGAAAAGTATTTACAGACTTGTTTCCCCAAAGTGCGAGAGGACTGTAGCAAGACCTTGCTCTTTTCTCCAAAAGAAATACAAAGATGGCCCAGACTCTGGGAGTTATTGTTCCACCATCTTTATCAGTCTAAACCAGGGGTTCTCAACCCAGTCCTTGGGACACACCTAGTCAGTCAGGTTTTTAGAATAACCACAGTGAATATGCATGAGAGAGATTCACGTGTACTTCTTCCATTGTATGCAAATCTCCCTCATGCATATTCATTGTGGTTAACCTGAAAACCTGACTGGCTAGATGTGTCCCGAGTACTGGGTTGAGAACCCCTGATCTAGACTCAAAAATACTTGAAGAAAGAGGCTGGCCCCATGATCCAGTGATGGTGCTGTGTGATGTCAAGATTAAATGATGGAAAGGAAGGGAGATATGTACGAGTAAGTAATACCCATGTAATGTCGCTGGATACAGTGATCTTTTGACCTGATAAAATTTTTTAAAAAAACTTTCCCTATGCTAAAATAAGTCCATTTGTGTTCTAACATTTTCGAACTGGCTATGTAATCCTGCATAGTACAATGTATTATTGTGCTAAAATGTTAGTAATCAAAGTTCTCAAAGGCTAACATTCAATCACTGAGCCGCTCAACCTTCAGAAAGGGGGGGCGGGGCATATAAATGCAGGAATATAATAAAGGGCCTGGGCCAGACGGCTGCAGAGAGCATTACATCTGCTTCCATTCATTACCTGTTTGTTCAGGGGCTCGATATTGTTAGCGTGAAACAGGTGACTCAACAGCCACAAAGAAAGTGACTTTTGTAGATGGAGAAGCTAAGGCCTAAGGGCCTATACTGTGGAGGCTGCAGAACAAAGATGACACTAACCCAATTCAATAGTATACGAGACAAAATCCTGCTTTAAGCAGCTTCTGGATGATGTAGTGGCAAAAATTCTTTGCATGTGCGTGAACGCAACTCTTGGGATTGAAAGGCAGTGGTCTTCACTTGTTTACTTTTGTAGGTACTCAGAGTCCGATAGTCTGAAAAAGCAGAGCACCTGCCTAAATTTGTGCCCTATTTTCAGCTACACTTATGAGTCTATGTTTTCAGCCGAAAATTCATCCTAATTTAGGTGTTTGAAATGTATGTCCTAAATTTAGACCTGCCATGCTTTTGCCTAGATTTATGAGCTTAATTTCAGTGTTTATGCTGAAAATCTGTGCAAAACTCCTAACTTTCCCCCCCCCCTAAATCTACCCCATTAGCACCCCACCTTTTATGCTTCTAAATTTAGGTGTTTAGTGAAATTTTAAGGAAAACCTTTGGCACTCGGCCCTAGTAAATTTTCAAAGAGGTCAATTTAGGGGCATAACTCTCAAAGTCAGTGGACACTCTACAAACCATAGTTTAAAAAAAAATGGAAATTCGACCCAGAAGAGCCAGCAACAAAAATACACCGGTCATCCCAAACATCAAAGCAAGGAGCAAACAAACGACATGCAGCAGGGCATTCTCCACACCCATGACTTCAGGAAAAGACTAAAGACCTTCCTGTTCACAGAACACTATGGAACGGTTATATAACAGCATCATGCAAAGATTCACACTGTATCCTATGGACACAGACTTCCCTTCATGCCTCAAATGTTAAATACTCCTATTTCTTCTCAGCCAATTCCCTTGCAATCAAAAATTTCTGTAACTGTTCCACATCAGTATAAGCATAACTTTGCCCCTGGTGAATAACCAAGCAGCGACAGGGAAACTTTAAAAAGAAAAATGCTCCCAAAGCAACAACTCTAGTTCTCAACTCCAAAAATTGTTTACGTCTAAGCTGCGTGGCACGGCCAACATCCGGAAAAACTTGGAGGGAATTGGCTGAGAAGTAGGGTGGCGGGTTTGTTTTTTTCTCTTTGCTCCCTTACGTGGAGTTGTAAAACTCTTAATTGCTATCATTATTTGTATGTTCTTGATATCTTGATTATCTCTCCTTGATGTGTATTGATTTTCTTTAGTGTATTCTTTGTTTGAATTGTATCCTGTTTACTTGGATTTGTTTTCCTTTGTTAGTTTGTATTCAGGAAAGAAAAACCTTAAATAAAAGATTTAAATACTCCTATTTCTAAAATGTTAACTGTATAATTCAAGTTGTATCACCCCTGTTTAATGCACTCTGTCCAGTTTCAGTTACACTGTAAACCACTATGACTAAGTGATATAGTGGTATAAAAAAACATTAAATAAATACATAAAGTCAGGAGCATAAATCCTTTGAATGTCGGGCTCTCGGTGTTTTCCAGATAGAAGCCCTTTGCTGTTTTTACCTCTGTATGATTTTCACTTCAGATTTCTCAAAGGAATGCAGGCACAAACCCACAGATGCGATGGGGCAAAACAACCGGCTGTACCACTTTTTATACTCAAAATGAACCTTTGGGTTTTGGTTCTCTTATCCTAGGTGTCAAGGGTTGACTTTCCTTGGCAGGGTATGGCAGTAGTTTGCTATTGCCTACTGCAGCCCACCCCTTGTCTTCCTTGGTGGTCCTTCCAGCTCAGACCCTGCTATCAAGTTCAGGCTTCCACAGGGTCATGTTGCTTGGAGGCCCTTAGGTGCAATCATATACTACAATGTATTATTGTGATAACGCAGAGGTAGTCAATATTCTCAAAGGGTAACATGTAGTCATCTCCCTCCTCCACCTGCTGTGGAAGATACGCACACATAGGAACAGCTCTTTCTAATGTACATAAACTTTTATTTCTGTGGGCAGGGAGTCCAGTCTTCAGATGCTGGATAAAATTATCAGGAATCCTGCCAGTCAGAGCTGGATAACTTACCACCTTTTATCACTGCACCTAGCCCTGTGCAAGCAGTGCAGCACCAAAGGGCGCAAAGGCTTAGGGGGCACATTTCGGCTGTCTGCTGTTGCCCTGCCGCCACCATTGTTTGGTCTCTCAGCGGCGGCGGTGGCACCAGCAGAGCAGAGCCGACCCGACCCGACTAAATTTTAAAAAACCCAAACCATGTGAGTCTTTCTGCAGGTCTGGTCGACTTGCACATCAGCCCCCCCCCCCCACCCCCCATACCTCCATCCAGCCACTGCCTGCTGCCAGTACCGCTGTGGAGAAAATAGAGGGCGGCAGCAGCAGGGCAAGAGCAGGCAGTGGCTGGATGGAGGTATTGGGGGGGGGGGGGGGGGCCCCCCGATGTGCAAGTTGCACAGGGAGTGATTCTGGCTTGCTACAGCCCTGCCTGTTATTATGCAATGGTTTAGTAGTTTCCAGACTTGTCCTGGGGACAGGACCAGCCCTCAGAGTTGTTTCAAGTAGTTGGCTCCCTAGGCAAACCTTAAGTCTTATGATACCCTCAGCTGTCAGAATTTATTGTTTAGCTTTGAATGTCCTGCTCAACGCTAGCTGCCCCGCCCTGCCGAAGCAGCACCCCCACGCAACCACCTAATTTGCCTAATGGTTCACCCAGCTCGGCTCGGGGACCTGGCCACTCATGTTTTCAGGATATCCACAAGGTTTCTACATGAGAGAAGTGTGTATGCAAGGAAAGCAATGCGTGCAAATCCATCTTATGAATATTCATTGTGGATATCCTGACTTGCTGGTGGTCACCCAGGCCACTGCTCTAGTTAAGTTCAGTTCTCCAATATTTCTAGCATCGGACAAAATTTGCAGTCTGTGACAAACCTTACAGAACCAGAGTCTCACCTTTTCACCATTTTCAGATAATCTGCCAAATAAACAAGGAGAAGGGAAGTGAGCAAGTGGCGGAGGTGGGAACTGAGCAGAGGTGCCTTGAGGACTGCAGACAGGTCTGAAGTTTAGGATGTCCACAATGAACATTCATGAGATTTGCATTTGGTCTAAGAATCAAAATCACTTAAAGATTTTGCTTGTATTGCAAATCAAACTTATTTGCAGTCTTCATGGACTGTAGCTCTAGCCTAGAGACTGCTCACTGCATGAGGGGAGGTCACAGTAAGAGTGCTCAGTGGATCAGAAGAGTGAGTGTAATAGAGAGCACCGTATGCGCCAATGAGTAATCAGCAAGCATATCTGCAATCATTACATTTGTACATCACGATTACCCAGAAAGCCAGACCTGGAGGAGTCCTATGAGGATGAATATTGTGCATCTCTGAGGTAAACAGATTGTACCGAGCATGCGTCCTGCCAAAGAGGAAAGTTTACCTTTGATTAGACAGCTCAAGGTGATGAAGCATGCAACTGTACAGCACATTTGTACTGGGGTTTTAGCATGCCATTTTCAGCACGAATTTTACTCCTGTATTTAACATACAATTTAGAGATGAAAAATACATGCTAAAAAAGCACTTTAAGCTTTAATTCACTTTCAGACCAACACAGGGGTGGCCCAAGGGTAATGTGGGACCACGTGCAGAGACTCACTGCAGGGCCTCATTTGCATAAATATTTGCATAACCACTGAGTCTCATTTGCATAAATTTAATTTATTTTATGTTAAAATATACATGCTGCCCATCTAAAAATGTAGGCGGTTTTCAAAGGACGCCTTCACAAGCCTCTTTTTTGTCCCAGCACTGATATAGGAGCATGTTTACTAAACACTAATGCACATTAAGTGCCACTGTACCCATAGAAATTAATGAGAGCTGCTTCATTTAGCGCACGTTAACATTTGTGAATGTGTATTCATTTTTAGTAAGAAGGCCTCTAAATACCATTTGCATGTACAGTGAGGATAAAGACTGCCATATTTCTACATTACTATCCTCTGCTGTCAACTGCCAGGTACATTAGGAAGTACGGACTACAAAACCTGCTCATTTAGAACTCGCAGCACTTCCAGGACTCATACAGCACCAAACACTACTTATCAAAAGGAAGCACTGCAAATATTAAATCAATACATCTCCTACTAGGAAAAGAGAACAAGTGGGACTGCTACATGGAATACCACAGCTCGGTCACACATGCAAAACATCGGCAGACCATCACCAAATATGGAACAAGGGATCACAATTTAGAAATATGAGGACAGTAATTAAACTGGGAACCCCAAAAGCCAAACTTGGAATGTACAATACTGGAGAAATAAAACTATAAATTAATTTCCTCCTGTACTGAACACCACACAAAGACATCAGCAACATACATTTACCAGAGCTGACATATTCCAGTTAATAAATTCAGAATAAAATAGTTTTTTTCTACCTTTTGTTGTTTGGGCATTTTATTTTTCAGTTGCAATTGCTCTCACTTTCTTCAGCTGTCTTTGTGTCTTCCGCTTCTGTTGTCCATTTGTCCTGTTTTTTACCATTCTCCCTCTAAATCTGCCTCTGACATATTGATAGTTCCCCTTCTGCTCTTTCCTCCTTTTCTTTCTTTACTCCTTTTTCATCCACTCAAATCGCACCCCTCCATCCTCAATACTCTCTAACTTTTGACTTATCAACTTTCTAATCTACTCATCTAACCTCCAGCCCAGACTCTCTTCTTAGTTATCTCATTTCCCCATCGCTTATCTCTTATTCCCTTCTGTCTTTCACTCGCTCACTCACCATTACTACATATCCAAGCTCGGTAACCACCGTCCTCGTCTCACTCATCCCCTTGCCAACTTCCCATGGGCTCTTTCACATAGTTACACCATGCCCACCATCTCCCTATGCCAATTCAGTAGTCCCCCATCCCCTCACCCTTCTATCAAAATATAGAAAGACTAGTGGACATGCAATGAAGCTACAGGGTAACCTATTTAGGACTAATAAGAGAAAATATGTTTTCACTCAACGTGTAATCAAACTCTGGAATTGTTACCGGAGGATGTAGTAAAAGCTGTTACGGTAGCCAGGTTTTAAAAAGGTTTGGACGAGTTCCTGGAGGAAAGGTCCATAAACCATTATTAAAGGGGACTTGGGATATCCACTGCTTGCCCCAATACAAGCATTGTGGAACCTGTGTCCCTTGGGGAAACTGCCAGGTACTTGTGACCTAGATTGGCCACTGTTAGAAACAGGATACTGGGCTTGATGGACCTTGCTCTGACCCAGTATGGCATATCTTATGTTCCCCTTTAACCCCAAAATCCAACATCTCCCTCTTTCTCTCCACCTCCCCAGCTTTTTCCCTTCCCCCAACCCACAGACCAACAGCTTTCTATCCCCTTCCCCTTCACCAAGCTCTTCCCCTCCAGTAGTCTAGCATCTCTCCTATCTTCTCTCTATCCCCCCCTCCGTTCCCCTCCCCCAGTCCAATATATCTCTCATAACCCAAAATCTCCCTCTTTCTCCCTATCCCCCCAATCCAGCATATCCCCTCTCTCTATTTCTCTGTCCTCTCTTTCCCCCATGGCAAAAATACTGTGCGGAACCATAAGAGAAGCACCTCCAGGTGCATGGATCACCTCGGTGCACACAATTGCCATCGGGGTAGGAGGCAGGAAGCAGAAAGCCTCCCTGCCCTCCACTGCAAGGACAAATCAGGCCCAGAACACCAGCAGCTGCCATGAGAAGCAACTCCTGGTGGGCCTGTGCATGAGGGCCTCACCAGAGGGCCCTTAGGCGTGGACAACAGCTTCTGCCAAGACAACCGTCGCAGCTCCCCTGGCACCCACTTGCATGTAAGTCATTAACGCTATGAATATGGACTTAATGTTACAGCTTTTATCCAGTGTATTCTGCCTGAAACAGTATTACCCTAATGCAATGTAATTCTTCTGAACCAATGTATCTAATGTAATACTAATGCTTTGAACCCTAACCATACTGCTACATTGTTCATGAATGTAATCTCCTGAAGGATAGACAAAGAAGGTGAACCTTCCAAACTCACTTCCCTGCCACTATGAGAACAAACACACTAACAAGCATGTCAAACACCCAAAAATGACTCTCACTCATCTGCCTTACTACCATAGTCTTAGGCAGTCTAACTGTCCAATCCTGATTATCCACTCTCCGAAGCCCATAACACTCTCTCCAAGGCCCACACAAACCACGCACTACAACAAAAGGCTTGTATGTCTCCTCCACATTCCCACATGCCCCCCCCCCTGAGCTATCAATCTCTCACAGTACCCACTCAGACCACGCCATTAAATGCAGCCTGATCAACGCACACTCCGCCCGTAATAAAATCCATATTCTAGCAGACCATATCTCTGACAACAGAATTGAATTGATCTTCTGTGTGTCACCGAGACCTTGTTCATGGATTCTGACAATGCCCTGCTCAATCATCTCAACACTGACACCCACAACATCCATTACTGCCCACGTAGCAACAGCAGAGGAGGCGGTGTCTGCATCCGCTCGAATAAGTGCCTGCGCTTCACCACTGCAAGCACAACCTCCTCACAAGGCTTGGGAATCCTCATAATAGCCAACAAGCAATTCATCATCTGCCTCGTATACAGAGCACGCATCACAATGCTTATCAGCTGGACACCCTGCTCAAGAGAGTCTGCTCCCATCTTCTCACACCAACACCACCTCATTCCTCTTGGTGACCTCAATCTCTCTTCAGCGAACACCAGCCAATGCAATGCTTTCCTCCAAGCAATGAGCAACCTACAATAAACGTAGGTTGCTCATTGCTTGGAGGAAAGCTCTTGATCTGCTCTTCCTCCCCACCCACCTACTCACCACATCTCACCACATTTCTCCCAAGTCCACCCCTGTCCCCTGGTCGGATCACCATTTAATAACCTTCACATTACCTCGCCTCCATCTCAGCTACCCTCCTAATACTGAAACTCCCACAACAAGAACATTCCTAGCCTTCAACGAACCCTCCTTCATAAAAAGACCCTCCCAGCTCTAGAAGGCACATCACAAGATACAGACTTTCACTCAATGGTAGTTGCCTGGAACTCCATCTCTAATGCCTCCAAGGCTCCACCTCAAGCTTCCTCCAAAGCATGTCAACCCCATGTACCCTAATATTCCACCCACCTCTGGGAACAGAAGCGTGCACTTTGAAGAATCAAATGCAGATGGAAAACGTCCAAGGACCCACAACTACAGACCAGCTACCTGGACATGCTCACAGCCTATTGTAACAATATCCTCAACGCCAAATGTGAACACCATAACATCTTTCTCCATGCCCTTTATAAGCTGAGGCAGCTCTTCAAACTGGTCAGAACCCTCACAAGAGATCCTATCCAGCCTCATCAGAACCACGCCCTCGACCCCCAAGAAATGTCTGACTTCCTCAAAGCCAAACACAACCAGCATAGCACCACTGTCCTTTTCATAAGAACATAAGATATGCCATACTGGGTCAGACCAAGGTCCATCAAGCCCAGTATCCTGTTTCCAACAGTGGCCAATCTAGGTCATACGTACCTAGCAGTTTCCCCAAAAGACACAGGTTCCACAATGCTTGTACCGGGTCAAGCATTGATATCCTGGGTCCCTTCTTAATAATGGTTTATGGACCTTTCCTCCAGGAACTTGTCCAAACCTGTTTTAAACCCAGCTACACTAACAGCCTTTACTACATCCTCCGGTAACAAATTCCAGAGTTTGATAACACGTTGAGTGAAAAAATACTTTAATTTATTAGTCTTAAATAGTTTACCCTGTAGCTTCATTGCATGTCCCCTAATCTTTCTATATTCTGATAACGTAAACAATTGATCTACGTTTACCCGTTCCACTCCGTTCATTAATTTATAGACCTTTATCATATCTCCCCTCAGCCGTCTCTTTTCCAGGTTAAAGAGCCCTAACCTTTTTAGCCTTTCTTCATAGGAGTATCCTTCCATCCCCTTTACCATTTTGGAGACTCTTCTCTGAATCTTTTCTAATAACGCTATATCCTTTTTAAGATACGGCGACCAGAATTGCACACAATATTCAAGGTGCAGTCTCACCATGGAACGATATAGAGGCATTATAATATCTTTTGTTTTATTTTCCATTCCTTTCCTTATGATACCTAGCATTCTATTTGCTCTCTTGGCTGCCGCTGCACACTGGACTAAGGGTTTTAACATGCTATCCACAATGACGCCTAAATCATTTTTCCTGGGTGGTGGTTCCTAATGTGGAACCTTGTATCGTGTAACCATAGTTTGGGTTGTTCTTCCCTAGGTGCATAACTTTGCACTTGTCCATATTAAATTTCATCTGCCATTTTGATGCCCAGTCTTCCAATTTATCAAGATCCTCTTGCAATTTTCCACAATCCTCTTGGGTTTTAACAACTTTAAATAGTTTTGTGTCATCTGCAAATTTGATAACCTCACTCGTTATTCCACTTTCCAGGTCATTTATGAATATGTCAAAAAACAGCAGACCCTGGGGTACACCACTATTCACCTTTCTCCATTGGGAGAATTGGCCATTTAGCCCTACCCTCTGCTTTCTATCTTTTAACCAGTTCCAGATCCACAATAGTACACTGCCTCCTATCCCATGACTCTTTAGTTTTGCCAAAAGTCTCTGATAAGGGACCTTGTCAAAGACTTTCTGAAAGTTCAGATACACTATATCAACCGACTCACCTTTGTCCACCTGTTTATTCACACCTTCAGAAAAACATAACAGATTTCAATTACCCTGGTATTGACTGGTCAGTGTCACGGCAGTACATGCTAGGGAGATAAAGTTCCTAGATGACATAAATGACTGCTTCTTGGAGCAGCTGGTTCATGAACCGACCAGAAGGGAAGCCATATTAGACCTAGTCCTTAGTGAAACACCAGATCTAGTGCAAGAGATAAGGGTGTTGGGGCCACTTGGCAATAGAGATCATAGCATGATCGCCTTTGATTTAATTAGTGGAGGAGGGATAGTAAGGAAATCCACAGTACTACCTTTTAACTTTCAAAAGGGAGACTATGATAAAATGAGGAAAATAGTTAAGAAAGAACTAAAAGGAGCAGTTGCAAAGGTAAAAGACTTACATCAAGCTTGGGTGTTGTTGAAAAATACTATCTTGGAAGCCCAGACCAGCTGTATTCCATGCTTTAAGAAAAGTGGAAGGAAGTCCTAAAAACTGCCAACATGGTTTAAAGGTGAGGTCAGAGAGGCTATTGTTGCCAAGAAAGCATCTTTCAGGAAATGGAAAAAAGAGCCAAACGATGAAACCAGGAAACAGCACAAGCACTGGCAGGTCAAATGCAAGGCATTGATAAAGAAGGCAAAGAGAGAATTTGAAAAGAAGCTTGCTGCGGAAGCAAAAACGCGAAATAAAGATTTTTTTCAAGTACATTTGTAGCAAAAAACCTGTGAGAGAGTCAGTTGGACCATTAGATGATAGAGGAGTTAAAGGGGCACTAAGAGGCGACAAGGCGATAGTGGAGAGACTGAATGAATTCTTTGCTTCAGTCTTTACGGAGGAAGGTGTAGGGATGTTACCCATGACTGAAGTGGTATTTAAAGGTGCGGAAGAATTGAAGGAAATATCGATACATCGGGAAGATGTATTACAACTATTAGATAAACTGAAGAGTAGCAAATCACCTGGGCCAGATGGTATACATCCAAGGGTGTTGAAAGAACTGAAATATGAGATTGCAGACCTGCTATTAGTAATCTGTGAACTATCATTAAAATTATCTCTAATACCTGAAGATTGGTGGATCGCCAATGTAACACCAATTTTTAAAAAGAGTTCGAGGGGTGATCCAGGAAACTACAGACCGGTGAGCTTCACGTCAGTACCGGGAAAAATGGTAGAAACCATCATAAAGAATAAAATTACTCAGCATGTAGATAGTCATGGCCTAATGGGAGACAGCCAACATGGCTTTAGACAAGGAAGATCTTGCCTTACTAATCTGTTATGTTTTTTTGAAAGTGTGAATAAACAGGTGGACAAAGGTGAGTCGGTTGATATAGTGTATCTGGACTTTCAGAAAGTCTTTGACAAGGTCCCTCATCAGAGACTTTTGGCAAAACTAAAGAGTCATGGGATAGGAGGCAGTGTACTACTGTGGATCAGGAACTGGTTAAAAGATAGAAAGCAGAGGGTTGGGCTAAATGGCCAATTTTCCCAATGGAGAAAGGTGAATAGTGGTGTACCCCAGGGATCTGTGCTGGGTCCACCGCTTTTTGACATATTCATAAATGACCTGGAAAGTGGAATAATGAGTGAGGTTATCAAATTTGCAGATGACACAAAACTAATTAAAGTTGTTAAAACCCAAGAGGATTGTGGAAAATTGCAAGAGGATCTTGATAAATTGGAAGACTGGGCATCAAAATGGCAGATGAAATTTAATATGGACAAGTGCAAAGTTATGCACCTAGGGAAGAACAACCCAAACTATGGTTACACGATACAAGGTTCCACATTAGGAACCACCACCCAGGAAAAAGATTTAGGCGTCATTGTGGATAACATGTTAAAACCCTCGGCCCAGTGTGCAGTGGCAGCCAAGAGATCAAATAGAATGCTAGGTATCATAAGGAAAGGAATGGAAAATAAAACAAAAGATATTATAATGCCTCTATACGTTCCATGGTGAGACCGCACCTTGAATATTGTGTGCAATTCTGGTCGCCGTATCTTAAAAAGGATATAGCGTTATTAGAAAAGGTTCAGAGAAGAGCCACCAAAATGGTAAAGGGGATGGAAGGATACTCCTATGAAGAAAGGCTAAAAAGGTTAGGGCTCTTTAACCTGGAAAAGAGATGGCTGAGGGGAGATATGATAGAAGTCTATAAATTAATGAACGGAGTGGAACGGGTAAACGTAGATCGACTGTTTACGTTATCAGAATATAGAAAGACTAGGGGACATGCAAAGAAGCTACAGGGTAAACTATTTAAGACTAATAAAAGAAAATATTTTTTCACTCAACGTGTAATCAAACTCTGGAATTTGTTACCGGAGGATGTAGTAAAGGCTGTTAGTGTAGCTGGGTTTAAAAAAGTTTTGGACAAGTTCCTGGAGGAAAGGTCATAAACCATTATTAAGAAGGGACCCAGGATATCAATGCTTGACCTAGTACAAGCATTGCAGAACCTGTGTCTTTTGGGGAAACTGCTAGGTACGTATGACCTAGATTGGCCACTGTTGGAAACAGGATACTGGGATTGATGGACCTTGGTCTGACCCAGTATGGCATATCTTATGTTCTTAGATTAGTAAGACAAGATCTTCCTTGTCTAAAGCCATGTTGGCTGTCTCCCATTAGGCCATGACTATCTACATGCTGAATAATTTTGTTCTTTATGAAGGTTTCTACCATTTTTCCCGGTACTGACATCAGGCTCAACGGTCTGTAGTTTCCCGGATCACCCCTGGTACCCTTTTTAAAAATTGGCGTTACATTGGCGATCCTCCATTCTTCAGGTATTAGAGATGATTTTAATGAAAATTCACAGATTACTAATAGCAGGTCTGCAATCTCATATTTCAGTTCTTTCAACACCCTTGGATGTATACTATCCAGCCCAGGTGATTTGCTACTCTTCAGTTTATCTAATAGTTGTAATACATCTTCCCGATGTATCGATATTTCCTTCAATTCTTCCGCACCTTTAAATACCACTTCAGTCATGGGTAACATCCCTACATCTTCATCAGTAAAGACCAAAGCAAAGAATTTATTCAGTCTCTCCACTATCGCCTTGTCGCCTCTTAGTGCCCCTTTAACCCCTCTATCATCTAATGGACCAACTTACTGTCTCACAGGTTTTTTGCTACGAATGTACTTGAAAAAGTCTTTATTTCACGTTTTTTCTTCCGCAGCAAGCTTCTTCTCAAATTCTCCCTTTGCCTGCCTTATCAATGCCTTGCATTTGACTTGCCAGTGCTTGTGCTGTTTCCAGGTTTCATCGTTTGGCTCTTTTTTCCATTTCCTGAAAGATGCTTTTTGGCAACAACAGCCTCTCTGACCTCTCCTTTAAACCATGCTGGCAGTTTTTTGGACTTCCTTCCACTTTTCTTAAAGCATGGAATACAGCTGGTCTGGGCTTCCAAGATAGTAGTTTTCAACAACACCCAAGCTTGATGTAAGTCTTTAACCTTTGCAACTGCTCCTTTTAGTTTTTTCTTAACTATTTCCCTCATTTTATCATAGTCTCCCTTTCGAAATTTAAAAGGTAGTACTGTGAATTTCCTTACTATCCCTCCTCCACTAATTAAATCAAACGCGATCATGCTATGATCACTATTTCCAAGTGGCCCCAACACGCTTATCTCTTGCACAAGATCTGGTGTTCCACTAAGGACTAGGTCCAATATGGCTTCCCCTCTGGTCGGTTCATGAACCAGCTGCTCCAAGAACCAGTCATTTATTTCATCTAGGAACTTTATCTCCCTAGCATGTCCTGCCGTGACACTGACCCAGTCGATACCAGGGTAATTGAAATCACTCATTATTATTACTGCGCTGTAATGTTTGTTAGCTTCCTTGATTTCTTTGAGCATTTCATCATCCATTTGTTCATTCTGGCCAGGTGGTCGATAGTACACCCCCACTGCCATCGCCTTCCCCTTTTTACATGGACTTTCAATCCACAGAGATTCTACAGCAAATTTTGTTTCCTGCAAAACTTTAATCCTTTCTGACTCAATGCCCTCTCTAACACAGAGCGCAACCCCTCCACCAATTTGATTAGTTCTATCATTACGATATAGTTTGTACCCAGGTATCACAGTGTCCCACTGGTTGTCCTCCTTCCATGTCTCTGATATTCCAAACATATCTAACCTTTCATTTAGTGCTATATATTCTAACTCTCCCATCTTATTTTTTAGACTTCTAGCATTTGCATACAAGCATTTTAGAGACTGTATTTTATTCATATTAATCTGGCTATTGGTAGACCTGGGTAATTTGGGATCTTTAAGCTCTGTCTGCTCCATACTCAAGGGCATTTGGGCTACTTTACTCTTTTTTGGAACCTCTCTGCTTTTGGTAGTATCCTTCAAGGATACATTCTTCCGAACCATGTGCTCTTGGGTGACTGTTGGCTTTCCCCTATTATCTAGTTTAAAAGCTGCTCTATCTCCTTTTTAAAGGTTAATGCCAGCAGCCTGGTTCCATCCCGGTTAAGGTGAAGCCCATCACTTTTGAAGAGCCCCCCCTTTCCCCAGAATGCTCCCCAGTTCCTAACAAATCCAAAACCCTCATCTCTGCACCATTGTCTCATCCACGCATTGAGACTCTCGGAGCTCTGCCTGCCTTTTGGGTCCTGCACGTGGAACGGGAAGCATTTCGGAGAACGCTACCCTGGAAGTTCTGGATTTCAATTTCCTACCTTAAAGACTGAATTTAGCCTCCAGAACCTCCCTACCACATTTTCCTATGTCATTGGTACCGACATGTACCAAGACAGCAGACTCCTCCCCAGCACTATCTAAGACCTTATCTAGGTGGCGCGTGAGGTCCGCTACCTTCGCACCAGGCAGGCATGTTACCAGGCGATCCTCACGTCCACCAGCCACCCTGCTATCTACATGCCTAATGATCAAATCACCAACTATAACGGCTGTCCTAACCCTTCCCTCATAGGCACATGGCCCTGGAGAATCTTCCTCGGTGCGAGAGGGTTTCACATCACCTGGAGGACAGGTCCTAGTTACAGGATCACTTCCTGCCACACCAGGGTGATACTCTCCTGTCACGTGACCTCTCTCCTCCATGGCAACAGGGATGCTGCCAGACTGGAGGTGGGACTTCAGGACTATATCCCTGTAGGTTTCGTCTATGTACCTCTCTGTCTTTCTTATGTTTTCCAAGTTTGCTACTCTAGCCTCTAGAGAATGGACTTGTTCCCTGAGAGCAAAGAACTCCTTGCACCTAGTGCACACGTAAGACCTCTCACCAACTGGGAGAAAATCATACATATGACACTCAATGCAAAAGACTGGAAAGCCCCCATCTCGCTGCTGGACTGCTGTCTGCATCTTAGTTTTAAGCTTGTGTTTAGATCTAAGTTCTTTACTTACTAAGGGTTGCTATGGATATTTATACTAATAAAACTGTACCTAATATGTTTAATATACCTTGTTCACCTGAAGCTTAATTATTCTCAGGCCCTTAGTGTATGACTGATTTGGATAACGAGCTTCACCTGAGAGCACCTCCTTTCCGTTAAGATGTGTAAGTACCTATAAAGCTACGATTATCCCAGGGGTGGGTGGGTGTTGGGGAGGGAGGAAGGGAAATAACACTTATTAAACGAGGGCTGCTACACAGTACCCTGTCCTGTGCTGCTGAGGTAAGCTGTGACCAACTTCCTGGGTGATTAACAGTCCTTGCTTGGATAGAAGGAGCCTTTCAAAATGGCCTTTTGACCTGCCACCTGGTGTTAACACCTATTGAAAACGTTTCACAGGTCTCTTGCCCCCTAGGTAGAAGGCCTCTTTGTAAGAGTCTCTAGAAGACTTTATTTGTTGCTCAAAGAGTACTGACCCTGTTTTTGCCTTTTATGCTAAGTTATATTCTGATTTGATTTAAATTACAGCTCTTTGCTGCTGCTAGGCTCTTGACTTATTATGAAATTTAAACTACAAGCTCTCTGCTGGGTTTCAAAGTTAACCAGAAAGCTCTCTTCTGTGTTTTAAATTTAAACTAAAAGTACTTTGCTGATACTAGGCCCTGAGTGACTATTAAATTTAAACTACAAGCTCTCTGCTGGGTTCCAAGTTTAACCAGAAAGCTCTCTTCTGTGTTTTAAATTTAAACTTAAACTGCTGCTACTAGTTCCTGACTGATTTAACAAAAGACACTGGGTTCACAGATTAATTAGCTTTAATACAAAGAAGTCCTTTCAGAAAATTCCCAGAAGTATATATTCACAATTGCAAATCTCTCTTCAGAAGTAGCAGTCCCTTTTTCTAGTCCTTCAAGACTGAGGATCACAGAGCTCTGGTTGAGCTATTTATGCCTGTGCTGCTGAGGTAAGCTGTGACCAACTTCCTGGGTGATTAACAGTCCTGACACCATGTAGTGTAACCACAACCATTTAACCCTGGATCACATTCAGAGATGTCCCTCCTGATGAACTCCTGGACATCATTTCACGTATCAAAACTACCATCTCTCCACTAGACCCCTGTCTGGGATCCTGGGTTAAAATCAACAAAACTGCAGCTCCTACCATTCATCTCCACCATCCTTCAAACTTCCCTTTCACAAGCCTACCTCTCACCCTCTCTGAAACAAGCCTCCATTAGACTCCTCCTAAAGAAACCAAACCTAGATCCAAGATCACTCACCTCATACAGGCCTATAGCCAGTGTTCCATTCCTTGCTAAAATCACTGAAAAGGCAGTTCAACTTCAACTCTAGGAGCACATTGACAGGCATGCACATCTGGACATAAATCAACATGGGTTCCACCCCTTCCACAGTGCCAAAACATTGCTCACCTCACTGTTATCAGTGTTCATCACCGGAATGGAAAAAGCCTCCACTGGTTACGTGCTGCTCTTCCTAGACATCTCAGCAGCATTTGACACAGTATCCCACCAGACTCTACTCATCCAGCTCAAAAACATTGGGGCTCAAGGCAAGCCACTTGAATAGATCCATTCCTACCTCTCCCAATGGACTCTACAGATAAGAATTGGAAATCGCTCCTCGGCACTTTACTGCCTATCCCAAGGAGTTCCCAGGGTTCTGCGCTCTTTTCTTTACTCTTTAACATATACATCAGGCCTCTCTGCTACACAAACTGGAAGTTCAGTGTTGGCTATCAACTATACGCAGATGATATAATGATATTTACTCCATTTCACACCGCTGCTCCTGACAACTCCAACTTAACTGCCTGCATCTGTTGGCTGCAACTCCACAACCTGGCAGTTAATTTCACCAAGACTGAGATCCTCCATGTGACCAAGGACCCCAATTTCACACCACCCCCTCCATCAAAATTGAAGACACCAAACTATAGGTCAAGTCACAAGTTAAATACCTTGGTGTCATTCTGGATCACCAACTGAACTTCTACTAAGAATATCTACTTCAAGCTCCAAATCCTTCGTAACCTACACCCCCTCCTCTCCTCTGAGAGCTTTCACGCAGTTTGCCAGGCTTCCATTACACCCTTGCTCAATTACTGCAACTCCATCCTTCAAGGACTTCCCAAAACTATAACCGCCCCACTACAGCTAGGCAAAGCAGAGCAGCAAGCACCATTGCCAGAGCCTCCAGACACACCCACATCACTCCCATATTGAAATCCCTCCATTGGCTTCCCATAGCATCAAGAATCAAACACAAAGTTCTCACTATTATCGATAAGGCACTTATTAACACCACATCCAAGCACCTCCAAAATGCTCATCAGACACCCAAACTCCAACAGACCATGCAGACAGAGCACGCTCAAACTTCCTCATCTCCCACCTCAAATACATAAGAGCACACAATGTTCCCATCAAAGAGCCTTCAAACTTTATGCTCCCACCCTCTGGAACTCTTTAGCTCCTACACTATGGAACATCCAATCACACAAAGTTTTCAAAAAACATCTCAAGACACACCTCTTTGAAGAGCACTGCAGAACATCCCCTCCAACTGATTCCCAGCAGGAACATCTGCCACTGTCGCTGATCATCCCCCTTCCCCCTCCCCTCCAATCAGCTACCTGACAACTAGCCCTACACCAAGTATAGCAAGTTCTTGTTCATTGTATCATAAGTTCTTGTTATAATGATCCTGCATGCTCCCTCAGTCCCCTTGTTATATTCTGTTCTATGTTTAATGTAACCTGCATACCCCATTGTTCAATGTAAACTGTTTTGACTGTTAGAAAATTGGTATATTGAAACCAGTTAAATAAATCTGACACCTTCTTTTTTTTCTCCAAATTAGTGACAGAAAGATCACACCGCGTCATCCCTATCTTCATCTTTCTTTTTGCAAGTCAGCATGAAGCAGCCAGTGCTGCCTCTAGCATTCACTTCCGTTGAACAGTTCAATGGCTCCATGCACTGGAGGTTATTGCTACAGGCAGCACTGGCTGCTGTTATTGACTCGGAGAAAAAAAAGATGAAGCTGGGGGTGCTACTGCACAATACCACAATTTTTCTGCTGCTGGAGCTGCAAGCACAGTGCATTGCACCAGCCCTGGACTTGCCGCCAGAGTCGCAACTTATTCTCCCAGTACCCAGTCAATCAGTCTTAAGAGTGTATCTTCTTTTCTCCCACCAAATTGTAAAGTCTCCACCTAAGTCCCAGTTCCTGCTCTCCTCCATTTCCATATCCCCAGTACCTACTCTCCTGCCTCCTACATCCTTCCTCACATTACCCAGCTACTTCCTTCTCTGATTTTCATTGACCCTGCCATTCCTCCTTTTTACCCCAGCATCTATTCTTAGGCCCCTCCCTCTCACCTTTCCTCTGTATGACCTTGTTTCTTCCCTCTCACACAAAATATCTGTCCTCCTTTCCATTCTCACTCCTCCCAGATTCTGCTTCTTTTTCTCCACCTGGACCCCAGCATCACCCCTTTCCTGTCCTCTTAGCATCAGCTCCATTCCAGTCCCAGCATCAGCTTCTTTCTAATTCCAGCCCCACCCTGCATCAGCTCCATTCCAGTCCCAGCATCAGCTTTGTTCCACTCCCATTCCGTCCCAGCATCAGCTTCTTTCTAATTCCAGCCCCACCCTGCATCAGCTCCTATCAAGTCCCAGCTCTTCCCAGCATCAGCTCCCTTCCAGACCTTCCCAGCTTTGTCTCCCTTCTAGTTCCAGCCCCTTCCAGCATAAGCTCCTTTCCATTCCAAGAACCTCCCAACATGAGCTCCCTTTATTTATTTAGCTAGGTTTATATACCGCTTTTCACCTGGTCAAAATGGTTTACATGGAACAAATGAACATCATTCAGTTTACATAGAACATATTAACTATTGGGAAACATTGGGAAGAATTGGACCGGTTAATTATATATAACCCTCCTCTCCAAGCCTACTAACTCCAGATCTTGTAGGACAAACTCTACTAACCTATTCCACATCCTTTCACAAAAACTATGGAGCAAGCAAGCTACTTGTAATTGGGTTTTCTCCCTCTACGCCCCCTCAGAATGGAATGTCTTGCCACCTGACCTACAAGGTTGCTCCGACCACACAGAGTTCTGCAAAAAACTAACACCACTCCTTTTCCAAGAATATTCTGGCTCCATCCCCCATGACAACCCAGATCCAATGTAACTTGCTTCACTCTCCCACTTAATCCACTCCTATAAATTCTCCTCCTTAAGCAGTTCTGCCCCCCCCCTCCTTTTTACCCTCAAACCCTCCCCCCTTATTCTTACAAAATGTACATAGTTGCCTTTCTGGCAATATACTGTTACTTGTTTAATATAGATAAGTTTTCTACTACAAAATTATTGTTCTGTGTACAATAGTTGTAACTACACTGTTATGTTGAGTTCTATGTAAACCGCCTTGAATTGTAGAAAGACAGTATATAAAAACCATAAATAAATAAATATACAATGGGTGAATAATCCTGTTTTATGTTTTGCTTGGTCTCCTTTCCAGTCCATGTCCCTCCCAACATCAGCTCCCTTCTAGTTCCAACCCCCCTCCCCCCCCCCCCAGCATCAGTCCTCCTCCAGTCCCAGACCTTCCCAGCATCATCTCCCTTCCAGTCCCAGTCTCCCCATCCCCCAGTATCAGCCCATAACCAGTCCTAGCTCTCCATCTTCTACAAATGCCAGCCAGCCCCCCCCCCCAAAGCAATCTTCTTGTGCCAGCCGGCTCCCCACCCCCATCATCAAATCTACCCAGCCGCCTTCTCTCCCCCTCCTCCCTGCGACCCGGCCACTGTCTTCATGCACTACACAGCTGCGGGAGTGATTTTCTTTGTTCCCGTGGCTGTGCTAAATTGCAGCCGCTGGGACCGCAGAGTCTCTAAAGGTAAAACGAGGCACTTCTTGTCTTTTGTGCAAGACAGGAAGTGCCCCTGTTTCCTTCTAGAGAATCCGTGGTCCTGGTGGCTGCTACTTACCATAGCCGTGGGAATGAGGGAACTCTCTCCCATGGCTGTGAAGTAGTGAGCCGGTGGGAAAGGCTTCGGGTCTCACTGGTTCACCTCTTAAGCCAGCGAGGCCGTGGGGCCCCTCGGGGAGTGGGGCCATGTGCAGGCAATATTCCCGCACATGTATAGGGCCGGCACTGAGTCAACACAGAAAGCCAGCGTTAGAGCCATGTGCTAAAAGCCATTTGCACAGTTTTCTAGCACAAGAGTACCGCAAACGTTGTGCGCCAGTATGTTATAAGCAAACTCATGGAAATAAGATATGCACAAATCTTCTACGCTAAATAAACAGCAAGCACCAGACGCATGCGCAGAAAGCTTATGTATTAACAGCAACATAGCTGTAGAAGGCATGGGAATGAAGTAACGCCCCCGCAACTCCAGCCCATGCAAACAAACAGCAAAGCCACAGCAGGTAAGTCACACTGGAAAACATTTATGTTTTCTCCTACATGCAGATCTGTTTTCTTCTATACATATTGAAGTTTCATGCACCAAAGTTTTCTTCTCCTACATCTGCCAAAGTTTCCTTCTATGTATGCCGAAGTTTTACTTCACCCCGACTACGTTTGAACAATGGCAATATTGAACTCTGCGCTTGGTCTTCTGGTCTTTTGCGCTGTTCTTTGCAACTGGGTATAATAGCTAATGACGTCATGACCATACCATTGGAATGCACACACACTTTATTATGATGTAATTTTAATAGGTGCCATGTTACTATCTGCCGTTTGTGTGCAGGTAATGCTAGTGCCAGTCTCCTCTCTGCGTTGTGACATGGCAATAACTATGCACAGATGTCACGCTAATTATGCACAAACAGTGCACTAACATTTCTGCATCAGACCCTTTCTGTGCAAATGCATGCAGGAGACCTGAATGTGGTGTTGAATTACTGCTAATTCAAGAAAGTGCCCTAAACTGAAAGCCCTTTTGTACATTACTCCCCCTACTGTTGATTTTAACATTAACCCTTTGTGATGGGGTCTATAGAGTGTTGCCCATCCCTCTGCAGAGGGATTATCAACAGGCCCCTTTAAGAGAACCTGCAGCCCAGGAAGAGATTAAGAGCCCAGCAGGTTGCTGGAGGGAGAAAGGCCCATGGAGGAAGGAGTTCTTTCAATGGCAAGCCATCCAATAGTAGGAACCTTAACTGGTTAAGGAAGGAACTTTAATTGGACTGGAGGAAGGGCCGGGAGACCAGCTTTTTGAAGGTTTAACAAAGTGGATTTGAATAAAAACGTGTTTTAAAATAAAACCCCTTCCTACACTCACCACACTACCACATATGATGGCAGCTTGGGGATTTTATCTACCACATGACTGAGGGCAAATCCATGTTCCTCTAGGGCTGGGCCTCTACAGCAAGTCAGGGGTTTCTGTTTGTCAGTGTGGGCTAAGAGAGTTAGCCTCGCTTTAGTTAGGGAGCTTTAAGAAAATTTAATTAGTGCCAGACAGGCAGGCTTTGTTTTGGCCAATAGAGGCCATTAAAAGTTATTGAAGCTGGAATACTGCAGGGTTAACGCAGCTGCAGAAGAAGCTGTGGTGGTGCTGCAAGAAAACAGTGACAAGCCAGGATGGAGCGGCTCCTCCAGATTCTGGCAAAAGGTCAGCAGCAAGAGCAGCGACGTCAGCAGCAATTTCAACCTGCTAGAAGGGCAACAGCAACAATCTCAGCAGCAGCAACAACAAGGTCAGCAGCAGCTACAAATCTTATTCAGGTGCAAGGGGAATTCCAGAGGAATTCCATGGCTCAGTTGACTCAAGCCCTACAGAGACCACCACTCCACCCTCCAGTGCATGTGCTACTGAAAATGACCGCAGCAGATGAACCCAATCACTTTTTGGTGACCTTTGAGTGAACTGCCTGCATGGCCGGGTGGCCAGAGGTAACATGGATGCCAACCTTGATGGGCAAGCTACATATACAGCTCTCAAGGCCGCTATATTGCAATAGGCTGGCTGTGTACCAGAGGTCTACTGCCAGCGATTCAGAAAGGAGGAGCTCCTGATAAAAAAGGAGAGCCCTTGGAGGTTCCTCTGCTGATTGAAAGAGCTCGCCTGCAAGTGGCTGCAACCGGAGGAAGGCCCAAGCCAGAGGTAGCCAAGGTAGTGCTATTGGAAGTTTTTGGAGGGCTTGACTTCCCTGATGAAACACAGTCAGCACCCTAAGCTTACACTGGAGAGTGCACTAGAAATATCTAAAGGGTATCATGAAGCCAAGCCGGTGTCTGAAGCAGACAGTGAGAAGGGGAAGGAGTCACCCATTAGCCCAGAAGGGGAAGCCAGAATGGATGTTCCAACCTCCAAAGTCACCTCCTAGGCAAGGGCCTGGTCCAAACACAACCCCTTCACCTGTTTTAGATGTGGAGCTTGAGGGACACTTTGCTCAGAAATGTCCCTTAGGTACAGAAGAACCCATAAATGTCAGTCTAACCAACCCTCACACCTGTGCTTTTGTGGACACTCCTCACCCTGGCCAAACAAAACAGAGCCCAGAGTACCTGAAGAAACAAACAGAGCTGGTACCAAAGACTGGCGTTTTTTCAGGTATTGATAACCCTTCTGTTATTAACCCCAAATAAAAGGGGGTCAATAAAAGAAGGGTTATCAATACCTAAAAATCTGCCAGTCTTTGGTACTAGCTCTGTTTTGTCACCACTCCCCACCCTGGGGCACAGAATTTTGTGATTCCACTGGAACTCAAAGGGCCTGCCTCCAGGCCTTGATAGACTCTGGAAATGCGCAGACCCTTATCCACCAGGAAACCATAACCCGGTTTCAAATTGACTATGCAAAGACAGTAACACTGGTCTGTGTGCATGGCAACCAGAAGCATTATTCAATGGCACAGATCTCACTTAAGACTCCAGCAGCACAAGTCATGTTCAAGGTCGCAGTGCTACTCTGGCTACTGTATCCAGTGGTGATCAGCCGAGACTACCCAACTTCAGAGCGATATGTGCCCAGCTAACTGACGGCTTGGCTAAGTTGGACTAGGAAGAGTTTCCAGAGATCTTCCCCCTGGAAGACCTGGAACTATATGTCAAGATTCCCAAGCCTGCTAAGTCAGCGTCGCCAGGAAAAGCTATTCTACAAACAGAATCTGGGGGCGGCTATGGGGGAGGGATAGCTCAGGGAAGAAACCCCTGGAGATAGCTCAGGGCTCAGCGGTAGTGACCCAAATACAACTGTCCCCTTCCCAGAGTGGGGGCTGGAGGAGGACACAGGGAGCTTCAGGAGGGCCCAGCAAGAGGATGAGTCCCTTAAACATGCCTAAGAGCGGGTTTTGGAGGTGGATGGAGTTCCAGTAGGTAACAAGAGTTCCTATTGTGTGCTAAAGGGAGATTTATTATACAGAGTGGCCAAGGGTGCCCTAGAGGGGGAAGATGTAGAACAACTGATAGTTCCCCGACCCTCTCATCAGCAGGTTTTATCGTTGGACCATAGCCATTTATTAGAGAGACACCTGAGGGTGAAGAAAACACTAGTGTGTTTTGGCCTGATTTTTCTGGCCTGGGATCCATAAACGGGAGCAGTTATATTGCCAGTTCTGCCCCACCTGCCCTTCTAGTGCCTATGCCCATCACTGAAACCCTATTTGAAAGAGTAGTCATGGATCTCATAGGACTCTTGGAGTGAACTACCCAAGACAATAAGCATATTTTAGCTATACTGGACTACACTACCTGATACCCAGAGGCCATTGCTCTAAGGAATATGAAGACTACTATGATCGCAAATGACCTCTGGGAAGTATTCTCATGGAATACTGAATGAGATCCTCACAGATCAAGGAACACCCTTTGTATCCAAGGTGTTGAAGAAAGTGTGTGCCTTGGTGAAAGTCAAGATGCTGAGAATATCAGTATATCACCTATAGATGGATGGCCTTATTGAGCGATTCAATAAAACTCTGAAACAGATGTATAAAAAGTTCAGGCAGGAGAACGGAAAGAATTGGAACATTCTTCTATCCAATTTGATATTTGCCACCCACAAGGTACCTCAGAGTTTCATGGGATTTTCACCTTTTGAGTTGCTCTTTGGAAGACAGCCAAGAGGAATATTAAACATGGTAAGGGAAACCTGGGAAGAAGAACCCCATGCTGGGTGTAATTTGGTGGCGTATTCAAATGAAAGCCGAAGAGGTGGCCAAATTCAGCCTGGAAAAAGCCCAAGCCGAGCAGGCCAGGGACTACAATCAGGCAGCTGTGCACTGCACCTTCCAACCAGGAGACAGAGTTTTAGTCTTGCTGCCCTCATCTGACAGCAAGTTACTCTGTAAATGGCAGGGGCCCTATGATGTCGAAGAAAAAGTAGGGCCTGTTAACTACAAGATTGCCCAGCCAGATAAATGAAAGAAAGCCAAAATTTACCATATTAATCTATTGAATAAGTGAACTCCAGTGATGGTTATGATGGTACCCGGAGATGATTTTCGGCCATAAATTTCAGCCCCATCAGATCTAGCTGGTCCTAATTGGAGACCAACTCTCTGCTGTCCAGAGAAGAGATCTAGAAGGTTTGATCCACCGCAACCTAAAGGTGTTATCCACCCACCTGGGATGAACCCACCTCATTTGTCATGATATCATTAATGTCCCTGGGATGGTTATCTGGCAAAGACCCTATCAGATTCTGGTGGCCCAGTGACAGGCCATCACCAAGCAGCTGGAAGAGATGCTTAACTTGGGAGTTATAGAAGAGTCCATGAGTGACTGGTCATCACCCATCGTCCTGGTTCCTAAATCCGATGGAAGCAGCAGATTCCACATTGACTTCTGGAGGGTCAATGCAGCTTCTAAACTGGAAGCGTATCCCATGCCCAGAGAAGATGAGCTAATTGAGAGACTCAGTGGAGCATGCTTTATATCAACCTTGATCCTGACCAAAGGATACTGGCAGGTACCATTGACTCTGACTGCCAGGAAGAAAACTGTTTTTAGACCCTGCAAGGTCTGTTCCAGTTTACAGTACTGCCCTATGGATTACATGGGCTCCTGCCATGTTTCATTGCCTAATTGGCCACCTACTAAGACTGCACAAGGAGTATATGGCTGCCTATCTTAACGACATCATCATCTACAGCAGAGACTGAACCACCCATCTAACCCAAGTGCAAGCCATATTGACCATCCTGCAGAAGGCTGGGTTGATGGCCAACCCCAATAAATGTTTTCTGGGAGGTCATGACATTCAATACCTGGGGTATTCAATTGAGAATAGGCAGATATGACCTCAGCTACAAAAATCGATGCCATTGTCCAGGTCCCCACCCTGAAATCAAAAAGGTTCATGCCTTCCTCAGACTAATTGGCTATTACCACCGGTTCATCCCTAATTTTGGAGAGGTGGCGGAGTGGTTAACCATTCTTCTCTGGAAGAGAGCTCCTGAATGGATCCAGTGGTCACCAGACCTGAACATGGCCTTTCAGCATCTCAAGAAGACCTTGTGCTCTGAACCCGTCCTGAGTAGCCCCGATTTCTCTCTACCATTTATTATGCAAACTGATGCTTTAGAGGTGGGCCTAGGAGTCTTTCTGGCCCAGAAAGTCATGGATGAAGAACACCTCATAGCCTTCATCAGCAGGAAACTGCTTTCTTGGGAGAATCATGCAGTAATCAAGAAGGAGGCCCTCAATGTCAAGTGGACATTTGAAACCTTCAAATACTACCTCCTCGGCCATCCATTTACACTAACAATGGACCACCAACTCCTCAAGTGGCTGGCTCAGTAGAAAGAGTCCAACGGCCATATTATGTGGTAGGTCTTGAGTTTCCAACCCTACCAGTTCCAGGTTCGCCATAAGGCTGGTTGAACTCACTTGAACACAGACTTCCTTTCCCAAATGGGGGTCCCAGGTGAGGCAGGCTCTCACGAGGCATGGTTGAGCTGAGGGGGAGGGTGTGTGATGGTGTCTATAGAGTGTTGCCTGTCCCTCTCCAGAGGGTTTATCAACAAGCCCCTTTAAGAGAACCTGCAGCCCAGAGTTCAGGGCTGGCAGGACGTGCATCACAGGAAGAGGTTAAAAGCCTAGAAGGCTGCAGGAGAAAGAGGTCCATGGAGAAAGGAGTTCTTTCAAGGCAAGCCATTCAAAGGTAGGAACTTTAACTGAGCAAGGAAGAACTTTAACTGGGCTAGAGGAAGGGTCAGGAGACCAGCTTTGTGAAGGTTTAACAAAGTGGGTCTGAATAAAAACACGTTTTGTTTTCCCTGAACTGCTGTCTGTTTGGTGTTTTAAAAGAAAACCCCTTCCCACTACACACCACACTACCTACCATTAAGGTGAAGTAAAGTTTTTAGTTTCTATTTACTTCAATAGAAGTAAATCGAAATTTTAAAAAAAATTATCCTGAGACCTGGACTTCCCAGCTTGTGGACCTCTTTACAGAAGATTCCAATTAGGGATCCCAGAAGACCCAAGTCCAGGATCCTTGAGCCAGAGACACTGACCCAAGACCCCCAAACCATAAAGCCTCTGACCCCAAACTCCCAAACCAGACAGCCTGCAACTTGGGACCTATGAGCCAGAGGGACTCAGACCCTAGGGCCTCCCCAGCCAGTTGGGTTTTCCGGATATCCACAATGAATATGCATGAGAGAGATTTGCATACAGTGGAGGCAGTGCATGCAAATTTCTTATGCATATTCATTGTGGATGTCTGGAAAACCTGACTGGTTGGGAGACAAGTTTGGGAATCCCTGTTCTAGCTTGAGGCTGTCTGCTTCAGGACCTGCAAGCACCTACTCTAATGGTTTCCATATACTTACCATGCTGATGAATGTATCCTCCTCCTGTTCCCCCCCCCCCCCCCCATCCTGGTCACCATCTTAAAAATGACAGGAGTTAAGCTGAAGTCAGTGACCTAAGCAAATCGGCATCATTTTGAAAATGTATTTATTTATTTATTTAGACAGATTTGTATGCCACCTTATCCTTCAATCAAGGTGGTCACATCACGTCACATTACAATTGGAGGGTTACATTTAACATTAGGGTACGTGTAAACATTTAGACAGTACAGTTACATAACAGCATTTAGACAGTGCAATTAAAGGTTACATTTAATATTAGGGTATTTAATAATGTGGTATGATAAACCTGTGTGTGTGGATAGGATGGTGCGTGCTTAGCTGGCAGCATAAGTAGTATTTCAGTTTGGGTTTGGGGTGTTGCCTGGATGCTCGTATGTTTCTATAAATAGAAATGTTTTGAGATCTTTGTGGAAGTCTGTGAGGTCATCTAATGCTCTCAGGCTCGTTGGGAGGGAGTTCCATAGTGTGGATGCCAGTAGTGATGGTGCTCTTTTTGAAGTTGTTTGTTTGGTTTTGTGATAGCCTGCAGGTGTACCGATCATGTTGTCGCTATTGTTTCTTCTTGGTCTATTGCTGATATCCCTTGTTATAATGTTTTGGCGTGCGTCCACTGAGAGATGGTGGATGACTTTGAAGATGATCATGATTGTTTTGTATTTAGCTCTTGTCACCATTGGGAGCCAGTGCAGTTGCTGTAGGACGGTCCTTGGTGTGTCCTACAGCAATTGCTCGGTCCTTGGTGTGTCTGTGATGATGCGTGCTGTGGTGTTTTGTACCATCTATAGTGGGTGGAGTGTCTGCTGAGGTAGGCCTTGAGATATAGTGAGTTTCCATAATCAAGCAGTGGTGTAATGAGTGCTTGGCACACTGTGCGGAAGTGGTCCTGATGGAGCATTGGTTTGATTTGTCTAATTGTTTTCAATTGTCGATAGGCCTTGTTTGCAGTTTTAGTGATGTGGGATTTCAGGTTTAGAGCTCTGTCTAGGGTGATGCCCAGATATTTAACTTCTTCTTTGACTACTATGTGTTTGTCTAGGATGCTGATAGTTTGTGGAGGTATGAAGGTGGGGTTCCTGGTGAGGAATGTTGCCTCAGTTTTATCGTAGTTGACCGTTAAGTTGCTGGCTATGAGCTAGTCATTCATGTCTTTGAGGCATTTAGTTATTGTTGTGGTGTCTAGTGCTAGTAGGTTGATTGGAGCGTACACCATAATATCGTCAGCATAGATATGATAGTGAAGTTTGTGGTGCTTGATGATGTTGCATATGGATTGTATGTAGATGTTAAAGAGCATTGATGATAGGGCTGAGCCTTGAGGTATTCCCTCCGTGACAGGGAATTGTAATGATTTCTTTTGGTCGCATTTGACTTGTTGCGTTCACCCTTCCAAGTATGATGTAAACCACTTCAGGGTATTCTTGCATAGTCCTATCTGTTGTAAGCGTTGCAATAGCTTGGTGTGGGACACAGTGTCGAAGGCCGCTGAGATGTCCATGAACACTAGCAGGAAGCCGTTTTTTATGTCGTCCATGCCTCTTAGGAGGTTGTCAAAGAGGGAGGTTAGTAGTGTTTCCACACTGTGTTGGGGCTTAAATCCATGCTGATGTATGTCCAGTGGGGCATTTATATCAATATGGTCCTGAATTTGCCTTTGCACTGCCTTTTCCACGATTTTCGCAAGGAATGGAAGGCTGGAGATGGGACGGTATGATTTTGGTTCAGAGGGGCTCAGATTGCTACTTTTAAGTATTGGTCATATCATTGCGTGCTTTAGGGGTTGCGGCATATATCCTTGTTGGAGTGAATCTTTGACAGTTTTTTGAATGTGATGAGAGAGTTGGCTTTTTGTAGCTTTGAGCCACGTCACTGGACATGGGTCTGACGGTGATGTTGTTGTGTTTAGTCCGGATATAATGTCTTCTACTTGCTGCTTTGTTGGTATGTTGAAGCTCTCTCATGTTTGATATTGTTTATTTATCGTGTGATCGTTTGTTTGTGGTGTAGTGGAGCATGTTTGGTTAGTGTTTTTTGACTTCATGTAGTCTGCATATTTTTGTGGGTCAAGATGGTGGGTGCTTTGTTGCGTGTCATCCTTGGTGAGCTTTTGGACAATGCTAAAGAGTTCTCTTGGTCTATTAGTAGCTTTCATGATTAGGATGGTATGGTGTTGCTGTCTACGCTCATTTATTAGATTGTTATATTCTCGTTGTTTGTCTCTGTATTGGGTAAGGAGGTTGGGTGATTTCTTCCATCTCCATTTTCTTTCCAGTCTTCTGTGTGTGCATTTTGCAACTCTGATTTCATGTGAGTACCATGGGGCGTTGGATCTCTTGCGTGTTTGTGGTTCTTTGGTAGCTGGGGCAGATGCTGCATTGGATATTATTGTGTTCCATTCTTCTATGTTTAGGTCCAGGGTGTCATGTTCCTTTTGAAGTTGTGGAGTGATTTAGTTTATGAATGAGTCTCTGTTAAATGTTTTGAACCGTCTAGTTATTCTTTCATCTTCTTTGTGTTGGGCGGGGTTATTCAGGGTCATGGTGAATTCAATCACATGGTGGTCTGACCAGGGGACTGGCGTGATTATTGTTCTGTTCCACTAATTGCATTGACATAAAGACCATGTCCGGTGTTGTACCATGCTGATGCATTGGGGCATTAATTGTCAGGCAGTAATTTAATGACTCCATGGCTTTTAAGAACGGTTTGGTTTCTCTGGTGGGTGCGGATGTTAGGTTGTAGTCTTCTAGTGCAATGAGAGGTTTGTGTCGTCTGTTATGTGCGCATATCGTTTCAATTGCTGTCGATAGGTGTTCAGTTGTGGTTCCAGGTGGTCTGTATGTGAGGGAGATGCTTAGGTACTTGTTGGATATAGTGAGTGTGTTAGATTCAATTGTGTTATGACAGCCTGCCCCAATGATGGTGTAACTGGAAAAGGAGGCGCTATTCATCAGCATTGGGACATATGAGGAGACTTTGGGCGGCCTTAGGAGGTGGATAGTTTAGGATGCTGGTGGAGTTTAAAGTTCTCTGGTCCTTTGTCAGAATTCTTCATGCTTATGTATCTCACGCTGGACCAGAGCACCTCCATTTGGAGGAGTGGCCTAGTGGTTAGAGCAGGCTGGAGACAGGGTTTAAATCGCATTGAAGCTTCTTGTGGGTTTAGGAAAATCACTGAACTATCCATTGCCTCAGGAACAAACTTAAGGGAATGTTTGCAAAGCTGGGCTAACAGTTAGAAAGTGCTATTTGTAACTAGGTCCCATGTTATTCAATGAGACCTCGCTACAAATAGCACATGCTAAACATTAGCCCAGCTTAGTAAACATGCCCCATACATTGTAAGTCCTCTGGGGACAGGAAAATACTTGCTGTACCTGAATGTAACTCACCTTGAACTATTACTAGAGAGGTGGGAGCTAAATAAAAAAAAAAGATTTAAAAGTGCACTCTAACCTCACTAGCATTTCTTAATACACTAACCTATGTAGATATTTGCTGGTCAATATTTAAGCCCTATGGTGAACCTTATTATTTTGTTTTTTAGTCACCAGCCATATTATTTAAATAAACATTTTACATATATTTAAGTACTGCTGTATGCAGCAGCAACTGTGACCACTATACAGGTAGTCAACGATATTCAGCCACTATCTGTATAGCCAGAAACATAAAATGGCAGATGAAGACTGTGGACCCAATATTCACTTGGGCAGGCTACACACGGCTACGGCGCACAGCCGTGCCTGCCGACCCTTAACTCCAAATATTCAATGCTGGGGTCATATGCGGCCCTGGCTTTGAATATCTGGGGATCACCACACACACCGGAAGCCACAGTGGCTAACCGGGCAGCAGCGGTATTGTATGCTGCCTGGTTAGCTCCTGTGCCTAAAAGATAGGCAAGGGAAACTCTCGCCTATCTTTTAGGTGCAGGTCGCTAACTTGGCAGCATGCAATACCGCTGCTGCCCGGCTATTGATTGTCTCCGCCTCCACAAAATGCTCCCAACATGCCCCGATGCTAAGCAGTTACCATTAGGGTGCATAAGGGCCATAATCAGGAATATTCAGCAGCACTAAACATGTTATGCCATTGAACATCCTCTCAGCAGCAGTTACACGGTTTACAACCATGTAACTGCCCTTCCAATATCAGACCCTATATGGCCTATCTAGTCTACCTAGGCGTGGTTGTGTCTGATGATCTTAAAGTAGCTAAACAGGTAGAAAAGGCGACGGCAAAAGCTAGAAGGATGCTTGGGTGCATACGGAGAGGAATGGCTAGCAGAAAAAAGGAGGTGATAGTGCCTCTGTATAAGTCTTTGGTGCGACCTCATTTGGAGTATGGTGTGCAATTCTGGAGACCGCACCTTCAGAAGGATGTGAACAGGATGGAGTCGGTGCAGAGGGTGGCTACTAAAATGATTAGTGGGCTTCATTATAAAGCATATGAGGACAGACTTAAGGATCTTAATATGTACACCTTAGAGGAAAGGCGGGATAGAGGTGATATGATTGAGATGTTTAAATACCTCCGTGGCATAAATGTTCAGGGAGAGAGCCTCTTTCAATTGAAAGCAAGTTCTGCTACAAGGGGACACGGGATGAGGGTGAAGGGAGATAGATTCAGGAGTGATATGCGGAAATATTTCTTTACAGAAAGAGTAGTGGATCCGTGGAATAGTCTCCCAGTGGAGGTGGTAGAGATGAGGACAGTAACTGAATTCAAAAAAGCATGGGACCAACACAGAGGATCTCTAAAGGTAAAAAGGGGGACTGTTGTAGTTGTTGATATGGAAGGACAGACTAGACAGGCCATGTGGTCTTTTTCTGTCATCATATTTCTATGTTTCTACCCTTCCATACCAACAACAAAGCTCTACAGTCCCTTTTTCTCCTTTAGAGATCTTCTGTGTTCTTGTATTCAGATACACTCTTTGCATAGTGCGAGAACCACTGCACTACACTAAGGCAAGGTGACCACCGGAAGCACAGAATCAGCGGCCATCAAGGAGTGACAGGCAGGGCATATTACCATCTTGAATCAGTCAAAAATGGAAAAGGGTGCCAAAAGCAACTTTTGCCTTTAGTACTATTTGGCCCACTAACTACCTTGCACAAAAGGATCAAGGATGCTGCAACCAGGAACTACACCTACTTCCCTGCCTGATGATGGCTGACGTTCCTCTGTAATAGGGGTTCTCAAGCCTTTCCTGAAAAGGACCATATAGGGCATTTCAAATAACGAAAAGGGCTGGTAGGGTGGGTTCCCATCCGAGGGTGACCATTGGAGTTTGGGGAACATGGGAACTCCGCCAGCCTTTTTACCTTTGCTGTTGCAATACATGAAAAAACAAACGCAACACTTCTTCCATAGAACAGATACCACTGTGGGCAAGAAACATATGATGAGCTAGAAAAATGATTCTTGCAGACTGGATCCAGCCCACGGGCCATAATTTGGGAACGCCTGCTATGTACTGGGGATGTGCAAACATTTGAAGCAAAATGGGAAATATCAACTGAGCTCTTTATCTTTCCCCCTAAACCCACCTCCCCCCCTTGCTCCTTTCTCTACTTCTCTCCGTTTCCTCAACTCGCAAGCTTGGGGTCATCTTTGACTCCTCCCTCTCCTTCTCACCTTCATTGAAACCTCCTCTTCACTGGTCTTCCTCTGAATCAGCTGTCCCCACTTCAATCTGTTCAAAACTCAGATGCATGACTAATCTTCCGTCAATGTCACTAAGCTCATATCACACCCCTCTTCTCAAGTCACTTCATTGGCTTCCTATGAATTTCTGTATCTAATTCAAACTTCTACTATAGACCAATAAGTGCCTTCATTCGGCTGCTTCTCACTACCTTTCCTCCCTTATCTCTCCCTACACCCCTCCCCGGGAACTCCGCTCTTCTGGCAGATCCCTTCTATCTGTGCCCTTCTCATCCACTGCCAACTCCAGACTTCATTCTTTCTACCTTACTGCTCATTTTGTCTGGAACAAACTAGCTCAGTCGGTACGTCAGGCTTCATCTCTGGCCCTGTTCAAATCCAGGCTAAAAACTCCCTTCTTTGAGTCTCCTATGTGTTTCCTTACCATTCCCCAAGATATATCCTAGTCTCTAGTTGTGTTGTTTCTCTTGACTAGCCTGTGAGCTCTTAGGAGCAGGTACTATCTCTTATGTATCTCTGTACAGCGTTGCATATGCCTTGTAGTGCTATATAAATGATCAGTAGTGGTGAAATTTCCTGCATCATTTCATACAGTTTTTGTCAAAACACAACATTAAAAATCTGAAACTTTGTCTCCCCTTCCCACACCACCAGGATCTGGATTAGGCTGGGTAAATGTCTCCGATAGTATACTTAGACAGGCTTCACAGACGTTTTGGGACAAGAACATGGCAAAAGAAAAATCTTTGGAGTAAATCTCTATAGCAAGAGTCAATAGATTCACAAGGGAAAGAATCTAGTTAGTGTTTTCAATACAGCTCCAGACCCAGCAAACTCTGGGCCAATCATGAAACAGGAATGATCACAAGTTCTGCAAGACTCAGTTAAGAGTCATGGAGACGTGATAGCTCTTCTACTGTACAAGATGCCTGACTTCTAGGTCACTGGTTTGAGGCCAACCTTTGACTATAAGAAAAAAAATGTCACTTGGGTTTCTCATTTGCCTGAAACTTCTAGTAACCTTTCAGCTATGTTTTTCATTTCAGCAGCATCCACAGCTACCTCTTTATTTAATAAAATTGTGTACAATTTAATTTATTAAAATGTAACAAAATAAAAACAAAACAAACCTGCAAATGACGCAGGAAACTAAATGAAACAAAACTTATTTTTGCCTGCACACCCTATGTAGTAATATTAGAAAAAGATGTGGAAGGTTCCAGTGCAAATTTAAGCCTTGCACTAGCAGTGATAGAACTTGCTGTGACCTTTGGCAAATCGCTGCCCCTCCTTGTGCACAGGTATTCCCGTGTAAGCTCCACTGGAACAGGAGCATTGTAGCCATGTGAGTTATTTTGGTCAGTGCTGTGTTCACTGGTAGCTCTATATACAAGAAAAGATATCTGTATTCTTTGTTTCCAAGGATTGGACCATGGATTGATCCTACACACTGAACAGAATATTTGTGTGGGGAGTGGGATAACAGGATTGACTATGCACATTTGTTTTGCAGAATAATAGGAAATGGATGTTTTCAATGCTGGGAGTTCCAATGAAGATCATTTTGAAATAGTTCCTGGTTGGTAGCTATGACCGGAAGCAGCACTGATAGGGACAGGAGCAATGGAGTGGAATGACAGAAAGGAACAGGACAGGTCCTGTAAGGAGTGTTTTGAGTCAATCTGAAAATAAAGAACATAAAACACATTTTGTTCACAGATTTTGTGAATTTGAAAACTCTATAAAGTGAAAAAAATGCCTTTTGACAAAACAACAAACATGATATCCAAATAAAATGCCCCCATTAACTATTGTAGCCATTTTCAGACAAAGCAGATGAGAGGAATTTTCGATCTTTGCACAAACAGCAGCTACACACAGCTCAAGTGGCACTTTAGCAGATTTCAGGCCCTTTTACTAAATGCTGTTAGGGTTTAGCATTAAACACACATTAAGCATGAAACCTAACAAGCAGTAAGGGCAAAGTCTCCATGGTAACTGTCAGGGGGCAGGGCCAGTATGTTCTGGCAGTGATTTCATGAATGTGTACCCCAATATGAGGTGCAGTTAACACAGGAGTACCCAATGCCACCTGTAAAGATATGATTAAGTGCAGCTGTGATAATTGCCACATTGAGAGTTAGCATGCGGCCCTTGCACTGTACAATGTCTTCTCTCTGCCCTTAGCCCGCCCATTTCCCACCCCATCACACGATGTGTAGGTACTGTGGGAATTAACATGCGGTAGTTATCATACCAGCATGGCAACAATTACCATGAACCATTACTGCGCATTAAAATGCAAAATTAACCTCTTAGTGGGCTTCAGTAAAAGAACCTATTAGCGAACTCCATAGGAAAGTACTGTATTTATTTATATCTAGCACACACCTTCCTAGTAGACGGTCAAGGCAAGTTACATTCAGGTACTGTGGTTATTTTCCTGTTTCCAGAGGGCTTACAATCTAAGGGGTCCTTTTACTAAAGTATGGAATTTTTTTGCCCCATTGCATATTTTGAGTCAAAATCAATGCGCATTAGGTGCCACCGCAGGGCCATCATGTGCCCGACAATCACTGCGCAGGCCAGCCCCTTAGCACACGTTTTGGCCCTTGGAAACTACCACAGGTGCGCCTAACACCACCTACTATGGTGGCAGTAGGTGCACGCACTCTAACTACAACATTGGCAATTAGCGTGAGCTATTGCTGTTCACATTAAAAGCAATGTGCAGCCAGTGCCCACCCTCTACCCCAACCCATCATACAATCTAAAGTTAACACGCATTTAAGTGTGCGGTAACAAATTACCATAGGCCCACAGAAGCGGTTAATATGCAGTGAAATGTGCATTAACCGCATAAAGCACATCAGTAAAAGAGCTCCTACGTTTGCACCGGAGGCAGTGAAAGGTTAAATGACTTGCTCAAGGCCACAAGGAGCATCAATGGAATTCAAACCCTGTTTTCTCTAATTCCTAACCTGCTGCTCCACTCACTAGGCTACTCCTCCGCTCAGTTTCATGATACTCATGAACAAGGCTGGAAAATTCCTCGATAGCAAGGAGCATCTAAAAACCGGCACCTGACGCTTGCTGCTGGTCAGAGTCCAATGAGTGAAACTGCTTCTTTACTGGATCCAGTAATAGCAGCTTCTACTACTGACTGGAATTACATTCTTCCCCCACAAAGCAGAAACTACAGATAAGGGAAGAAGTAAAATGTTTAACAATTTTTTTTAAAAGCTCAAAAATCTTCCAAATATAGTAAACAAAAACAAAAGAAGAGATAAAACAAACTAAACAGACTAAAAAATAATCAAAACCAAAAGCAAATATTTAAAAATGAGAAAAAAAAGATAAACAATGAACATTTTTTGACCTGGCTCTTAAATTTTTGTTGGTGCCCAAATTGTCTAGATATTTTTCCACCCCTGCTTTTATCCTCTACATAAGAGACCTACGTGGCCATTGGTGGGAGAAAATCTAAGACATACAAGCCCCATCAGACACAAGGTTTGTTTTCCAGTATCTTCAACAGGATTAGAGTTTACAGAGAATTTCATGTTAACTACTACTACTACTATTCATCACTTGTAAAGCGCCCCGCACGCAGCGCTGCACAGCTGACCTAACAAGAGGTAGCCAACATACAAGAGACAGTCCCTGCCCGTCAGAGTCAAGCTCATCGGAGCTTACAATCTAGTTAGAACAAACATAAGTTAGAAAAGTATAGGGCATTAGTCAGTTCTGCGCAAGGTAGAGCATTAGTCAGTTCTGCGCAAGGTACGGTTTGGTCAGTAGTTTGGTCATAAATGATGATGGGGGTTAGGGTTAGATGAGGAAGGAGTCAGGATCTGAAAGCAACAGTGAAGAGGTGGGTCTTCAATCTGGATTTGAAAAGGGCCAAAGAGGATGCCAGGCACACAGATGCAGGTAGGCTGTTCCAGGCGTAAGGTGCAGCAAGGTGAAAGAAGCACAGTCGGGAGTTCGCAGTGCATGTGAAAGGCATTGATAGAAGTAATTTATTAGCGGAGCACAGATTTCGAGAGGGGATGTAGGGAGAGATAAGAGGTAGCTAGGGTCCATAGAGTGGATGCACTTATAGGTTAGCAGGAGAAGCTTTAATTGGATGCGGGATTGGACAGGGAGCCAGTGAAGCGACCTGAGAAGAGGAGTAACGTGGGCATGGCAAGGTTGGCAGAAGATTAGTCGAGTGGCGTGATTTTGTATAGATTGGAGGGGAAGGAGGTGGCTAGCGGGAAGACCAGCGAGGAGTAGGTTGTAGTAATCAAGGCGAGAGGCGATTAAGGAGTGGATAAGTGTTTTGGTAGTGTGTTCAGAGAGGAAGGGGCAGATTTTGCTGATGTTGTAGAGAAAGAAGCTGCAGGTCTTAGCTACAAGCTGGATGTGAGCAGAAAAGGAGAGGGAGGTGTCAAAGATAACCCCCAGATTGCGGGCTGATGGAACAGGAAGGATAGTAAATCCATCCACATGGATTGAGGGAGGGGGAAGTGGGAGGAGGGAAGAGTTAGGAGGAAAGACAAGGAGTTCAGTCTTGGCCATGTTCAATTTTAATCGGTGATGAGACATCCAGGCAGCGATCTTGGACTGGGTTGCCAGGGAAATATCAGGTGTAGAGAGGTAGATTTGGGAGTCATCGGCATAGAGATGATATTGAAAGCCATGGGAGGAGATGAGCGCGCCAAGGCCTTGGGTATAGAGAGAGAAGAGGAGGGGGGCCCAAGACAGATCCCTGGGGTACTCCTATATGGAGTGGGGTAGGGGAGGAGGAGGAGCCACCAGAGCATACACTGAATGAGCTATGGGAGAGGTAGGAGGAGAACCAGGATAGTGCAGAATCCTTGAAGCCAAGCGAGGAGAGGGTGTTGAGGAGAAGGTCGTGGTCAACGGTGTCAAAGGCAGTAGAAAGGTCAAGAAGGATGAGGATAGAGTAGAGGCCCTTGGATTTAGCCAGGAACAGGTCGTTTGTGACTTTAGTGAGTGCCGTTTCAGTGGAATGTAGGGGACGGAAGCCGGATTGAAGTGGGTCCAGGAGGGCCTGGGAGGTGAGGAAGTCAAGGCAGCGACGGTGGACTGCTCGTTCTAATAGTTTGGATATGAAGGGAAGGAGGGAGATGGGCCGATAGAAGGGCATGTGGGATCAAGTGAGGGTTTCTTGAGGAGGGGTGTGACAACAGCGTGTTTGAAGTCAGCGGGGACAGTTGCAGTGGAGAGTGAAAGGTTGAGGATGTGAGTGATGGAGGGGACAATGGTGAGAGAGATGGAACATAGGAGATGGGTGGGGATAGGGTCTGATGAACAGGTGGTGGGTTTGGAGAAGGAAAGAAGGAGTGTGGTTTCATCGTCAGAGATTGAAGGGAAGGAGGAGAGGGTGGTGGGGGGGTATGGATGGGGGAGGAGAAATGAGAAGGAGGGGAAGTAGATAAGGGGGTAGGGAATTGGAGGGTAATTTTGAGGATTTTGTCATGGAAGTAGTCGGCTAGGGTTTGGGCAGAGAGGGAGGACGGGATTGGGGGCGGGAGGACCTTGAGGAGAGAATTGAGGGTGTTAAAGAGACGGCGAGGATCAAAGGCAAGGGAATTAGTCAGATGAATGTAGTAGTCTTGTTTGGCAAGTGCTAAGGCTGACTGGAAGGAGCCAAGCATGAATTTGAAATGTAGAAGGTTTGCTGGGGAGCAGGATTTGGACCAGGCTCGTTCGGCAGAACGGGCGCAGATGCGTAAGTAACGGATTGTGGGTGAAAGCCAGGGTTGGGGAGTAGATCATTTAACAGGATGTGGGGTGGAAGGGGCAAGAGTGTCAAGGGCTGAGGATAGTGTAGCATTGTATGAGGATAATGCCTCATCGACGGACTCGGATGATAAAATGGAGGAAAGAGATGGAGAGACGGTGGAGGAGAGAGTCAGGGGATCAATATTATGCAGATTTCTAAATAGTTCAGAGGAGAGAGGATGAGGTTGGGATGGCGGGAGCTGTAGAGTAAAAGTTAAGAGGTGATGGTCAGATAAGGGAAGGATTGATTTGTGGAAGTTTGAGGGAGAGGAATTGAAGAGTATTAGGTCAAGGCAGTGGCCGTGTAGGTGTGTGGGGGCAGTGGAGCAAAGTTGGAGGTCAAACGAGGTGTAAGAGTGAGGAACTTTGAGGCATGGGAGTCAGAGGGGTTGTCGACGTGAATGTTGAAGTCGCCGAGAATAAGAGTGGGGGAGGAGGGATCCATAAAGGCAGAAAGCCAGGAGTCGAAGTCGGTGAGGAAGGTTGACTTGGAATAGTCAGGTGGGCGATAAATAACCGCTACTTGGAGGGGAAGTGGTGTGAGGAGGCGAATGGAGTGGACTTCGAAGGAGAGGGGGGAGTGTGATTGGGGTGGCAGGAGGGGTTGGAATTGGCAAGAGGGAGAGAGTAGGAGGCCAATGCCACCGCCGCGACCAGTAGATCAAGGTGTATGGGAGAATTGGTAGCCCCCATAGCAGAGAGAGGCAATGGATGCGGTGTCGTCTGGGGGGAGCCAGGTCTCGGTCAGGGCAAGGAGGTGTAGGGCATTAGAGATGAAAAGATCATGAATAAAAGAGGTTTTTTACATGACTGAGCATGTGTTCCATAGGACGCAAGTAAACAGAAGAGCGGAGGGAGGAGGAGAGCGATATGGATAAAGGTTGGATAAGTTACGTGCGGATTTCTTATTAGAATAGTGCGGGTTCTATTTTTAGGATAGTAGCGAGCTTTAGATGGAGAAGGGTGAGGGTGGGTATGTTTGGGTGTATGTGCTCCCCGAGAGGGATAATTTGATAGTGCCGGGTAGGTTATCTGAGGGATTATTTTTGGGGGTAGGGTTGGAGTTGATATTTATGGGTGAGTGATTGCGGGATGACTGGGAGGGGTGGAAGGAGGGAGGAGTGGGATGTGGATGAGATTAGATAGGGTACGTGAGGAACTGTCTTTAGAGTGGGAGAGAAATCGGGGGGTGGGGGGGAACCAGGGTTAGGGATGATATTACCTGATGAGAGAAGGAGAATGAGTATTAGAGAGCGAGGTAAAGTGGAGATAGTACGGCGGAAGCGAGGGTGGGGTTGCCTTAAAGAGAGGGGGGCAGGTTGAATGCGGGGGGTGGTGTGGAGAAGCTCAAGAGCAGGTGCTAGGGTAGGGGGCAGAATGGAGGGAGAAGTGAGGAAGGTGGAGAGGGGGGCTAGGTAAGTGCAGGGGATAGTGTGGAGAGGCTCGAAAGCAGATGCTAGGCTAGGTGGGAGAGTGGAGGGAGAAGTGAGGAGGGTAGGGGGAGAGGAGGGAGGGTGTTGATAGGAGGGGAGGCAGTTGGGGAGGATGAGGAAGAACAAACTAATCCAGTATTGCTGTCACATGCACTAACTTACCACACTTTTTTTCTTGGGGAAATATGAACTATAGGGTCAATATTCATTTATTTATTTTATTTCCCATAATATTACAAAGCCCAATAATCAAAGTAAAACAACTCAGGTAGGTTTGCTTTGATTATTGCCCCCGGAAATATTACCTGCAGAGATGTGTATTTGTTTTTTCTGTGGTTTATTTTTCCATCAGAAATACATTTAGGCTTGATTACACAAAACTCCACACACTCTTTCCATTTCAGACCAAGTTCCGCTCTCAGGAATACCTCAATACCTGCACTGAGGGTGGGTTTGGCTTTCATCATTAACCTCTGAATGAAGACAGCCCTTGAATCTGCTCCCATTTTAAGAGAGATATTTGATAACTCTAAGCAGGATTTAATGGACAGCTTTCATAGTGTTCTGCTGCCCGATTTGCTGATTTATTACAGACTTGTGCATGGCCTGAAAGGACTTCGCCCAAGAAAAACATGATGAGGAGGAGGAAGATCTGTGACCTGTGACCTTGAGTTGCAGGGAAGCTCCTCAGCTTACTTCCTGCTGCACTACCCTTGGCCACTGAATAAGCCTGGGTGAGGTGAAGGGTCTTCGCATAGCTCTGGAAGTTAGGATAGTGTCTTCCTTCCCTAGTCCAATACCACCTTTGCAGATAAAGTGCTGGGTCGTGTCGCCGGTTATCCCCTCATGCTGTAGTTGGCAAGTCTAGAACCACCGGATCCTGTTACCTCACCAGTGTGAGTTCTACCATTGCCAAACACTACAAGAGAGACTTTGCGCTGTCCATCAATGCTCTGGATATGGTGCGCTAAGAGGCAGAAGACAAATAGGTAAAGTATATACACGGACCATGAGACAGGAACTCTGACACTCATAGAGTTGCAAAGGCTCTTCCACACTAAAAGGATAAAACCTAAATTTAGGGCCAATGCAAGGCTATTAGGTGTACCCTTTAGTCTTGCACCTCCCACCTCCCAATTAACTTTCTCTCAGCCCACACCCACTTAGAGTTTGATAATCATGATAACCCCAGTGCGCTCCTCCCAGAAAATGAATAATTGCACATCATACTTTTAAATATTAAGCTTTGTTTGTATATGCTTATTTACTTATTTATTCAAACATCAGTTTCCAAAAGCCATTTATACAAGTAACTATTTGCAAACTGCTTCTCGCTCAGCTGATGGTTCTTTGATTTTGTGAAACGGTCAGGATCTGTTGCTTTACATTGACGGCTGCTGTGCTTTGCTGCCCTAGGTGACCATTTAGTCTTGCCCAGGGTCGTACCGAGGGAAGATCGCACCCTGTGCGACTTGCACATCGGGCACGTGCCCCCCGCCTCACAACAGGAGAGAAGAGGCGTGCCCGATGTGCAAGTCGCCGGCATGCTAAGCAGATCTGTCAGGGAGGGAAAAATCTGCTTAGCATGCCGGCAGAAGGCTTAAGGGGCACATCTTAGCTGTCCTGCCATTGCCTGCCGCTGCTGAGAGAAGAAAAAGTGTGGCGGCAGGCAATGGAAGACAGCTAAAATGCGCTGCTTAAGCCTTTGTGCCCTGTGCGGCCGCACCACTCGCACAGGGCTAGGTACGGGCCTGGTCTTGCCTAATGGTTAAGCCAGTCCTGCCTAAGCTGCAGTCACTGATCTATCTTTTAACTAACAAAACCTCAGTTTGGTTGCCATCAGGCGTGGATTCAAGATTAGGACATCCATAGGCAGAGGGCTGGTGGGGAGGGAAGTGCCCCAGAGATTGGAAAGGGGGGAGGGGAGGGAGGGCCTAAGCTCCAGTTTTTTTGGCACCTTCAGAAATTTGGCACCCTAGTCATGTGCCTATGCCTAAATGCAGCCCTGATTGTAGCATAACCATTTACATGGTTTATTTTGGAATGTACCCCCATGTATTCATGGCCATTTATTCCCCAACCTTCACCATGGCAGTTGAGCAATAAATTCCCCTCCCCCCCCCAAAAAAAAACCCAACTCCTGTCACCAAACACACAAACCCTGCTATCCCTTTTTGCCTCAAAGCCTGCCCTTTGCAATCTCCCTCCCCCAAACAAACTCTACCACCTCTAAATTCATCCAACCTGATACCCCTCTTTTAATCACCATATTTAAGAAAACTGAAGATTTCTCTCATTGCTAACACTACACTAAACTGGCATCTAACAGGCCCTACTAGTTGTTGCCTGGAATTTATCCCAAATGGTTACATCCATGTTGCCAGGGCATAGATTATTTCTCTGTAACAAATATGTGATGAATGCTCCTATCATGCCATACACTAACCTACAAAATGATCCCCTCTCTCATGTACCTTTTTTGGCAACCTGACAGATACTTGTGACCTGGATTGGCCACTGTTGGAAACAGGATACTGGGCTTGATGGACCTTTGGTCTAATCTGGTATGGCAGTTTTTATGTTCTTGTAATTTCTTGCAAAGGGGACCATGCTAAATTGTTTTTTTTAGTGATTAGATCTCTTTGTTTGTTTTCAAAGCATAATTTAAGAAGGGATTCCCAGGAGCTCTTATGAGCCTCCTCCAGCACATCACTGCTCTGCCAATGCATCTCATCTTTTCAATATTTAAAAGACGTGCCTGAGGTCTTGAACTGGCTTCTTTTAGAAGTTGAGCATTGGCAATCTACAGTGTCACATGGTAACATATTGCAATGCGGCACCCAAGGAAAGAGGACATGATTCCAGGTCGCAAGAGGTAGGATGAGCCATCCTTCCATTGGATGCAAGAGCCTAGGCTGTTTTTCTTAGAAAAATCTGAACCATGAGTCCACACAAACAATGGAGCAGATACAAGGCCTCAGACTCCCCTTATGAAGTCATTTGGCAGCTAAGGGAAACAAGAACTCATCAAAAGTAAACTTCCTATTCATTCATTCAGATCAACTCTAGGTTTCTTCAAACTGGCATGACTCCATTTGGATTCTTCAAAAAGAAAGTAGACCATCATGTCTTAACTCCGCTGAGGGTTTGTCCAGAGTTTCTGCAGGATCCTGTAACAAGCTAGATTTCCCTCTTTAGACATTTTCAAAATGTTCCCTTCTCATTCTAGCTAATGCTTTTTAATATTCTAAAATACTGCTTTAGGAGCTGTCCATGCAGAAAGTCAGAGTCTTACTAGGTTGTGAAACCTTTTCAAACAAGGACCAACAAAAGATAGTGTAGTACACAAGCTCTTTCAGGGATACTGATATTCTGTTGTACTGATATTCTAGACCGACTGATAAAGCAATTCATAGACGGAGACTTATAAAGTGGCTTCTTCTATTCTGTGCCTATGGCCAAAAGAAAAAAGAAATCTTTAGTGACTAAAAAGGATCATCAACAAAAGCTCCAGTCACTGACTATTTCTTGCCATATGCCATAAATTGGTAAAAGGCTCTGAATGACTGCAATGGTGTGCACTCAGCAGTAGGATTCCTTTGGCATCAGCCCAGAAACCTAAAAATAAGCCCTCGCGCTCCTATTTTTTCACATTTTTAATAACTCTATGAATCATCAAATATCAATTTTCCTGGAGAAGACAAGAAGCCTCTGGAGAGCTCTCTCAGCACATCTGCAGTCAGGGCCTGATCCATTAAGTCTTCAGTGTGCAAGCATGTGGCTCCATTTCTGGTCATCGTAAAGCCCGAGATAGCTTTGCTGAAAGGTTGGCTAGGTAATGCACTATGACAGCGAGATCAATAGGATCGATTTCGTTTCTCCAGTATGAAGGAGAATGGCCTGAGAAGTACGGTACAGCCTGGACAAGTAGTACAGGCAGAGAGGAAGAGCACAATGTTATCAAAAGAGGAACGGACAACGCATTCATTACTTGGTCGAAAAGTTCAGACGAGGTGAAGGAGGTCTTGTGCTCACCTTCATTCTTCCTCCGTTTCCACCCCTGACCTTACACAAGAACAGTCAGATCTTTGTGGACTGGCAGAATGCCTTAGAGCTAAGGACTGAGGTTCTAAAGGAGCAATGACTACCTGGGATTTCATGGGCTACAGAACTTCTACAATAAAGACAAGCAGGTGGTGTGACAAAAGACTGCATGTCCCCCCAGGACCCCCCCCCCTAGTTTCCTGGATCTTCTGGGAGCCTCCCTAACTGCGTGCTTTCCCTCAATGTTACTACATGCTCAGAAGATTTAGATGGGAAAAACAGAACTGACCTATTTCCTGTTTAAAAGGTCTCTGGAGTTTCTCAATATAAAAGATTTTGAAAGAGGAATTAGAAAGACCAGGACTGACTCATCGATTTTTATAACCTGGACAGCTACTGGATTTCTATTTTAAAAGAAGGCCAGCTATGAACTCAGGCTGGAAAAAACTGCACGCATACACTACTACTATTGAACATTTGTATAGCACTATAAGATGTACATAGAACTGCACAGACACATGTAAGAGATAGTTCCTGCTCATCAGAGCTTATAATTTAGTCAAGACAGACACAGTGGCTGTAGACACAGGATACATCTAGGGGAAATGGTAAGGAAACACAAAGGACATCAGGTGAGTCAAGATCCGAAAGCGGCAGCAAAGAGGTGAGTTTTCAGCCTGGATTTGAAAAGGGTCAGAGAAGGTGCCTGACGTACAAACTCAGGAAGTTTGTTCCACGCACAAGGAGCAACAAGGTGAAAAGGAGCAAAGTCTGGAGTTAGCAATAGAAGAGAAGGGCACAGATAGACATGATTTGCCAGAAGAGCCCGGGTGTAGGGCGAGATAAGAGAGGAAGGGTAGTGTGGCGCTGCAGAGTGAATGCACTTATAGGTCAGCAGGAGAAGTTTGAACTGGATGTGGAAACAGATAGGAAGCCAATGAAGTGACTTGAGAAAAGGGGTAATATGAGCATGATGAGGCTGGCGGAAGATTAGCCGCGCAGCAGAGTGTTGAACAGATTGAAGGGGAAAGAGATGATTCAGAGAGAGACCAGCAAGGAGGAGGTTACAATAGTCTAGACAGGAGGTGACAAAGGAGTGGATAAGTGTGTCTTGGTAGTATGTTCAGAAAGGAATGGGCAAATTTTTGTTGATGTTGTAGAGAAAGAAATGGCGGGAAGCTTGTTTATTTCAGTTTCCCTCTCATTCAGCCATTTCCTCTCTAAAACAACCTCATCCTTGTTACCATGATGTCTCCTCTCTGCCCCACACTCTTCTACTACTTCTCCTTCCGGAGATATCAACCCCAACACTGGCCCCCTAGGCTTTTGCCACACTCCCAGAACAGATCTTCATGCAGCATCTCAAATCTTATTCATATGCCTCTCCTTTCCCCTTCCTCATGTGCCTTGAGGAACGCACACTCCATCTCAAATATGCTTGCCTTGACTCATGATCTCTTGATCTCTAATGCTCTCCATCTTCTTGCTCTAACTGAGACCTGGCTCCTCCCAGAAGACTCAGCGTCAGTTGCTGCTCTCTGTCATGGCGGCTATCAGTTCTCCCACATACCTCAACCCATTGGCTCTGGTGGTGGTGTTGAGCTTCTACTCTCTTTCCTGCCAATTTCTACCCTTTCTACTGCCTCAGTCTCACTCCTTTCTCTCCTTTGAGGTCCACTCCATCCACCTTTTTACTCCACTACCTCTCTGGTTGGCTGTTATTTATCGAACTCCTGACAAGTCCACCTTTACCTTTCTCTGACTGACTCATGGCTTTCCTTCTTTCTGGATTCATGTTCCCCCTCTTATTCTCGGGGAGTTTAACATTCATATTTAAACCTTATGCTTAAAGCTCCTTTCTCTTACCTCTTCATTCGACCTCCAGTTTTGCTTTACTGCCCCCACTCACCAGCATGGCAACTGCCTTGACTTCGTATTCTTCTCTAATTGCTTACCTTCCAACTTCTGTATCTCAGTTCTTCCCTTATCAGATCACCACCTGCTAAGCTTCACTCTTCATCACTCACCGCCTCAACCTCACCCTGTCTCCTCCAACCTCTTTAGAAACCGTCATGCTATTGCCCCTTTGGCTCTCTCCTCCACTATCTCATCACCTCTTTCCTCCACTATGCCATCTTTTGATGAGGCAGTAGTGTCCTATAACACTGCACTCTCCCCTGCTCTGGATGCTCTTGCTCCGCCCATGACACATCTTGTGAAGTGTACTATACCCCTTACCCCAACCCTGGCTGTCTTCCACTACCTGCTATCTATATTCCTGTACCCGTTCAGCTGAGTGCACCTGGCTCAAATCCCACACCCTTGCGGACTTTCTACACTTCAAATTCATCCTTGTCTCTTTCCAGTCAGCCATAGCTCTTGCTAAACAAGGCTATTATGTCCATCTGACCAACTCTTGCCTCTGACCCTCGCCATCTCTTTACAACTCAACTCTCTGCTCAAAGTGCCTCTGCCTCCTCCCCAAACCCTGGCTGGACTATTTCCATGACAAAATCCACAAGCTCACACTCCAATTCCCCACAATGTCAGCTATTTCCCCTCTTCACTCCCAACTTTCCCCTCCTACCTCTGCTACCCTCTTCCTTTTCTATGATCTGAGGAGGAAACCACGCACCTTCTTTCCTCCTCCAAACTCACTGCCTGCTCCTCTGATCCTATTCCTACCCATCTTCTAAGCTCCATTTCCCCCACTGTTGTCCCTTCCATCTCTCATATTCTCAACCATCGTTCTCCAGTGCAACTACCCCTGCAGCCTTCAAGCATGCTGTGGTCACACCTCTGGCCAAAAGAACCTTCACTAGACCCTACCTGTCCTAACTATTGACCCATCTCCCTCCTTCCCTTCATTTCTAGACTATTTGAATGTACTGTTCACTACCCTTGCCTCGACTTTCTCTCCTCTCAAGCCCTCCTGGATCCTTTACAATCTGACTTTCATCCCACAGGTGCTCCTTGTGACCTTGGGTAAGCCACTTAACTCTCCATTGCCTCAGGTACAAAAAAAAAAAAACACAGATTGTGAGCCCTTCGGGACAAGGGAAAAAATACATATACAGTACTTGAATGTTCACTGCTTTGACTGGTAGAAAAGCAGTATACAAGCCTAGTAAAATAAATCAATCCTTTACATTCTACTGAAATGACTCTTGCCAAAGTCTCCAGTGACCTGTTCCTGGCTAAATCCAAGGACCCTTACTCTATCCTCATCCTTCTTGACCTTTCTACTGCTCTTGACCACAACCTTCTCCTCGATACTTTGTCCTCACTTGGTTTTAAGTGCTCTGTGCTATCCTGGCTCTCATCTTTCCCATCGCTCTTTCAGTGTTTATTCTGGTGGATCCTCCTCTACTGCTATCCTGCTCTCAGTGTACCCCAAGGATCTGTCTTGGGCTCACTCCTTTTCTCTCTAGACCCAGTCCCTTGGTGCGCTCATCTCTTCCCATGGCTTTCAGTAACATCTTTATGCTGATGACTCCCAGATCTACTTCTCTACACCCGAAATCTCTGGCAATCCAGGTCAGGATCTCTGCCTGCCTTTCTGACATTGCTGTCTGGATGTCTCACGGCCGCTTGAAATTGAACATGGACAACACTGAGCTTCTTATTTTTCCTCAAACTCTCCTCTCCCCTTCCTCCTTTCTCAGTCTCTATGGATAACTCTTTACTCCTCCCTGTCTCCTCAGCTCGCGGTCTTGGGGGAATCTTTGACTCCTCTCTCTCCCCTTCTCCACACACATCCAGCTATTAGCTAAAACCTGCTGTTTCTCTCTCTAACATCAACAAACTTCACTCATTCCTTTCTGAGCACACTACTAAGACACTTATACACTCCTTAGTCACCTCCCATCTAGACTTTTAAGGGCATTCACTCTGCAGCTCCTCATTACCTTTCTTCTCTCCCTACAGAACTCCTCGGGATCTCCACTCTTTTGGCAAATCGCTTCTATTGCTAACTCCAGACTTTGCTCCTTTCACCTTGCTGCTCCTTATGCCTAGAACAAAACTACCTGAGTCTGTACATCAGGTGCCTTCTCTGGCCCTTTTCAAATCCAGGCTAAAAACTCACCTCTTCGCTATCCCCTTAGATGTATCCTACGTCTACAGCTACTGTGTTGTCTGTCTTGACTAGACTGTAAGTTCTAATGAGCAGGGACCGTCTTTTACATGTGCCTGTGCGGCACTGCTTACACCTTGTAGCACTATACAAAAATGATCAGTAGAAATAGTAAAATAATTGTATTGTCAGGAGTTTATGCAAACCCTGAACATATGGTATAAAGAATCATTTTAGGAATAAATACATCAGTGGCATTCATTCTGTCTCATTCCAGTGCAAGTTCAGCAAGGAACCAGCATTTCACGAACATACACTTCTCTCCTGCTCTAAACTCATTAACTGTTCTTCTGATCCTATCCCCACCCATCTCCTCGACTGTCATCTCTTCCATCTCTCATATTCACAACCTATCGCTCTCTACTGCAACCATCTCAGCAGCCTTCAAACATGCTGTAATCACTCCTCGCCTCAAAAAAACCCTCAGTTGGCCCTACATGTCCCAATTAGCGACCCATCTCTCCCCTTCCCTTCATTTCTAAACTGCTGCCTTGACCTTCTCTCGTCTCAAGCCCTCCTGGAGCCTTTCCAATCTGGCTTTCATCCCTTACGTTCTACTGAAACGGCTCTTGCCAAAGTCTCCAGTGACCTGTTCCTGGCTAAATCAAAGGCCTTTACTCAATCCTCATTCTTCTTGACCTTTCTGAACCATGGCCAAGTCTGAGATGCTTATTTTTCCCCCCTGAACCAACCTCCCCCCTTTCTCTCTCTCTGGATGACAATCTTCTACTCCTTGTCTCCTCGGCACGCAACCTTGGGGTCATCTTTGACTCCTCCCTCTCCTTCTCTACACACATCCAGCTGATAGCTAAAACTTGTTTCTCTATAATAAACAAAATTTGCCCCTTCCTTTCTGAGCACACTGCCAAGACACTTGTCCACTCTTTGCTTACCTCCCATTTGGATTATTGCAACCTCCTCCTTGCTGACCCTCTGAATCAGCTCTCTCTTTCAATAGCATGTAACTTATTGATAGTTGTAACCATGTTCTATGTAACTTTTATTCAGTTGTGTTCGATGTAAACTGCCTTGATACCACTGAAAGGCGATATATAAGAAATGTTAAATAAATACATGAATCTGTTCAAAACTCAGCTGCGCAGCTCATCTTCCACCAGCCCAACTATGCTCATATAATCCCTCTTCTCAAGTCACTTCACTGGTTCCCCTTCCATTTCCGTAGCTAGTTCAAACTTCTTCTAAATTATAAATGCATTCATTCAGCTGCTCCTCACTACTTTTCCTAACTCGTCTCTCCCTATACCCCTCCTCGTGAACTCTGCTCTTCCCCTTTTCAAATCCATGCTAAGAGTTCACCTCTTTGAAGCTGCCTTTGGATCCTGACCTGCTTAGTATCCTATGGACTCAATAGTCGAAAGGCATTTACACAGTTTACAGACCTGTAAACCATGTAAATGCGGTTGAACGGGATATTCAACGGCACTAACACAGTTAATGCCGCTGAATACCCCCGATCTTCTCCCCTACATGCTCTCAAGCTAACTGCTTAGCATCAGGGTGCATTGCGGGCATTCTGGGATGGACCAGAGGCAGTGACAGTTGCTAACTGGGTAGCGGCGATATTGCATTAATTCCTGATTAGTGACTTGTGGGTAAAGGTAGGCAAAGCAAAAGCTGGCCTAATTTTACCCGCAAGAGCCAACCGGACAGTGGTGCAATATCGCCGCTACCCGCTTAGCTTCTGTGGTTCTGGAGCATGTGTGATGATCCTAGATATTCAGTTCTGGGGTGGCATATGACCCCGGCATTGAATATCTGGGGTTAGAGGTCGTGGGGATGGCTATACGCCATTGCGGCGCATAGCCGGCTCAATTCAGTATCAGGCCCTGTATGTCTTCTTACCTTTCCCTAGTTGAATCCTTGTCTTTAGCTATTGTAATGTCTGTCTTGACTAGATTGTAAGCTCTTATGAGTAGGGGCCATCTTTATATGTATCTGTACAGTGCTACATATGCCTTGTAGTGCTATATAAAAATGTTCAATAGTAGTACTTTCAAGATGCAACAAAAACAAAGTGGAAACGGAAATATTCCTCTGTCAATGATATTCTAATAGACATGAGATAAGTGTTACTCATCTATACTCTATCAATGTTGAGCAATATGACTCCATGTTAGCTGAAATATATATTAAAGCTTTGCATAAAACCCTGGAAATTGAAAATTATTTTAAAGTTGGATCACTTGCTTATGCTGCTATTACAATTCTCCTTTATCTGGTGACACATGCTGATGCTATTTGCTGGGTACGAAAGACTTATATGTCCTTTCAGAGCAGTGGTGCTCAAACTGGTCCTTACCTCCCCCCCACCCCCGGCCAGACTGGTTTTCAGGATATCTGTAATGAATATGTGTGAGATAATTAGTTTATGTTGGGTCTCCAATGCATGTAAATTTATCTCGTGCATTAGAAATCTGAAACCAGACTGGCTAGTGGGGCGGTTGGAACCCATTGGAGTATCAGTTATATTGTGGTCTTTATATTCTTATACTGTATATAGCATGTGAGCACTCAGAAGATGATGGAACACCATAGACAGAAACCTTCTTAAACCAGAGTCAGTTTAAACTCATTTAAACTTTTTTACTTCATTGTTCTAGTAAAATACAGGTGAATCTTGCTTACCAGATGTAGAGGGAGAGGTGGATTTGGTTCAGATAATCGAGACAACTCAAGATCTTCAGAGAACTCTGGAGATGGCTTAAGGTTTCCAATAAATAGGAGATTGAGATGAGTTAAATTCACCTGCAGTAATCTTGGTCTACTCAGACAGGGACTCTTAAGCTTACCCATTTCATAACTGTTGCTGCTACATCTCTCTTTTCCCATATTGGCACTACACATAATTGCTCAAAGTATATAAACATAAGCAAAAATGTGCTAGTGCCAAAGTGGGCCAAGACAAGCTTCATCCTTCCAGGCAAAAGATTTCATCTTAAAACTGGACCCCGAACTGCATGATAAGATCCCAGGTGGGACACTAAATAACTTCATATTATAGGGTCAACAGAGAAAGAAACAGCCAAAATTGGTAGTCAGTTGGGAGATACTGGTTCATCCCTGGTCCTCCAATTCTCACTGCAAAACCTTTGTCTTCTTAATGATAAGACCCACAGTGCACTGGGAGCACTAAAAGTGGGGCAATGGCTTACCTTAACAAGGAGCAGCAGCACTGCTGAAGACCTGATCCTATTTTAAACTCCGACATTCCAAATTTCATCAACTTTTGACATTCACAATGTTTTGGTATTTTGTCCTTTGCTGGATTCACAAGCATTTTAAGAATGTACATTCTATATTATTCAGGCATCTCCATTTCCCCAAAGAACACCCATTTCATGCATCTGAGTTTGCAGTGAACTGTGAAATGCTCATGAACGACCATCTACAATCTAGGTCTGAAAAGCATTACAGAACAGAACACGTCCTCAGTAACAAGAATGGCTTACTGATCACAGCAACAAGGACAAGGTAGGAGCACCCTGAATGCGAAATAGCCTCCACTCTTACCATTGACTCTTGAGTATGACCTTAGGTATAGCTCAATTATCCAAATATAATTGGAAAATGGTAACCTATTTCCTATTGTTCTCCCATTTTTGAACTCTCATGTAATCCAAGCAGCAGAACTCTGCTACAGTACATACGTAACTACGAGATGTTACATTGCGCAGTCTGTTTGGATTCCATTTGGTTGAAAGGTGCCACAAAGGTCCATAGTACATCATTAGTTTTGAAACGTTGTGGCATGCAAGAGGAAAAAAACCCAAAGGGGTTCCTTCTATTTGTTTTGGATAGAAGGCAAGTATCTTAGGCCCAGGTAGATGTTTGGCCGTTTCCATTGCACTCCATGTTACTGAAAGACCAAATGCTGCTATAGGTGCGACACATCGTCAGCCAGCGGAGAAGATGATCTCGTGGTTCTTTCTCTGCTCTGTTTATGGCCCTATGGTAATTCACTGATGGTGAGTTTTCACAGTGAATTCTACCAGTGCCATACACAGAACAGGAGTGATACTCAGCCACAGCCAGTCAGACCTTAAAAAAGGAAACAAAAAGAATACAACATCCAAGGACCACCTTCAAATATCTCCAGACTGTACCATCCCCGTTTCAGAGCTGTAATGCTAGTTAACAGAGTGTGATGATGATCCCTTGAGGTTTAAGAACGCTCTCAAACTGTAGTCCATCAATATTCCCACCAAGCTGCCTGGGAGTCCTCCGGCTGCACTGCTGCTGGTAGGGGAGTGGGGGGGGGGGGGGTGTTGCAACATTGCATTTTTAGTTGCGAGGAGTAGGAATTGCTATTGGCAGCATCGTGGCCAGAGGACTCCCGCTTAGCTTGGAGGGAATGTTGCTCTCGATTTTTCTGGGCTGGAATACACAAAACCCAAGTTTATTCATCTTTATTTTTGAAATCAAACATCATTTTCTAGTGAAACGTCCATCATTCATGGGACAATAGTCACATCTTTTGTTCACTGTCTAGCTACAGGTGAATAGTCCCCTTCTGTTTTCTTTTCATTGAGAATCTTCTTTCACAGAACTTATCCCATGATTATGTAGACAACCCCTGATGTGGCTTTTCACATTTTCCACCCGCTTGCAAGCATATTAACGTGTTGTAGTTTGCAGTTCCCTAGTGTTCCTTATATAATCCACATTCAGGGAATTACTTCCACTTGCAACTTTCCTTCTCTCTACCCCAGCTAAGCTCCTGTCATCATTTCCAATACAGTGCAGAGTCAAGCCAGCCAGGACAGGTGCAAGTGTATTAGATCCTCTAGGTCAGGGGTTCTCAACCCAGTCCCCAAGACCACTGTTCCCTCTAAGCTGTGCGCGTGTGCGCGCACACACACCTCGCCGAGCGAGCGCACATACTTTACAACAGAGCGCACAAAAATTACGGTTCTGATTCTGATAGAAAACAGACGTCTTAAAATTTAAAGAAGTTGTGATTGTAATTACTAGAAATTTTCTGCTTCATTTAGTAATCATCTATTTTCATTTAATTTGATTAAAATCAATGTGGTGTACATACTGTATTCTGACGTGTAGTTAAATTTTAAAGTATATAACTCCGAGTGTCGTTATGTGGCGCACAAAAATTTAACCTTCCTTCAAAAGCTGCACAGCTGATATTTTATGCGCACACAGCCTACAGAAAATTAGAAGGAACATTGCCCAAGACATATCTAAGCAGTCAGCTTTTCAGGATAGCCACAATGAATATGTATGAGAAAGATTTGCATACAATGGAGGCAATACATATAAATATTTCTCATGCATATTCATTGTGGCTATGTATTGCCTCCATTGTATGCAAATCTCTCTCATGCATATTCATTGTGGTTCTCTTGAAAAGCTGACAGGCTAGGTGTGTCCCAAGGAGAATCCCTGCTCTAGGTGAACTTTCATCTTTCTTAATTAGGTTTCAGGCCCCCTGGGACTCTTGAGATTTTGGTACGTAAACTCAATAATGATCAACTCAATTCCATCCCTCCAAGAAACATTCTGTGGAAACACATATTTGGGCAGTATCCTTTTCTTAAATATTAAAACTTGGTTTTCAAACAGTCCGTTTTGCTAGGTATATTACTTTGGGAAATTTCCATCAGTGTTTGAGTGTGTGTAGGTATCGCACACGCATACAAGAGAGCAAATTCTAAGACTAATTTCTCCAGCCAAATGAACTGCTCAAAAACCGTCCACCATCCCTGAAGGTAAATGTATGTACCGATTATCCTTTGAAATCATGTGACTGTCAAAAGCTATCGTCTTGCTTTGACTGAAACTGCTCTTTGATGCCTCCTCGAAAGCTGCAGCCGTAAGCAACCATCCTGTCTGCCTATTGGTTAAGCCAGCCCAGAGGCTAAGGCGGGAAGGGTAAGAGTTTAGTATCTTCCTTTCGGTCAAATAAGGAATGCAGGTAGCAGCCTGATGCTCTCAGGTTTCATTGATCAAACAAAATTCAAATCAAAAACATATTCTTTGGATACCAGCAGCATTTAATCTCCCTCAGTTGAGCTCTTGATGGCTCAGTTGGTTTCCATTCTGCTTGACAAGGTCTGAATCCTCTTTATGAAGGACTTGCTAGGGAGCTGTTACCGATATGCTATGAACTTACTAATGGACTGACAAAGTTGGGCGTGAAGGAACCCCCACTCTGAAGAAGTGAGCTACCCTCATTTCTTGTAGATCTGCCGTTCCCCACTAAGGGTGTTTTGCAATTAAGTGGGTTAGAAATTTAAGAAATAAGGTATTCACACCAGCTCTTCCCTCATACCTAGCTACGGTCGCCAGTTGGCTCCAGATGCACCTGACAGGCTTGATCCAGCCTGTGTTTACCTTATTGCATGCAGGGACTTTTAGTCTTGCTTTTCTTAGGGAGTGCAATAGAGAAATCAGAATTGCATGTCCCTGCATACAATGGGGTAAATACAGACTGGATCAAGCCTGTCGGGCACATCTGGAGCCAGTTGGCAACCCTACACCTTAACCAACAGTGTTCCCATGCTACTGATAGGGGGAGATGCTGCAATATCATGGTTTTAGTAGCAACTCAAAATGTGAAATCGCAGCACATCCCCCTACCATCAAGCGTGCAGGTGGAGGATTCTTGTGCAGCTTGGTAGGAATGTTGCTAACCAGTCAGCCTCTGTTGCCATGCATTTGAGGGTATTAAAGACAAATGTGCCTTGTTGCACGTACTAAAACTTTCTAGTGAAGCAGAAGCCAAGTTCCATTAACATCAGTTGCAGATGCTCGTTTCCTTGCTTCCAACCTCGTCCTATCCCTATCTTCTAAAACAGGATAACCAACCCTTCAGGACAGCCCTGGAATTCCTGGTAGAGTTACCAGCTGGCTTTCAGAACAGGATGATCCAGTCCTTGTTTTACCCCCACTATCAGCATGGACTTGAAGTTCTGGCATCCCTGTACATTTCCATAAGAAAATCAAGACTACAAATATATATAAGTGATGGAGTAAAACAAGGACTGGATCAGCTGGACATGAAAATCTGGAGCAGTTAGCCACCTTAATTTTCAGGATTTAAAATCATTCTCCAGGATATTGTTGCCAGCATACTGACCTAATCTCATTGTGGATTCTCAATAAAATACTGAAAGAGAAATCCTCAACTTATTACCGATTTCAGATATCCCTGGACATTATAGTCCAGTATTTTCTATGTCAAAAATTTAAAAAGGGGGATATAAAATATCAGACACACTCAATATGAGACTCGCTTTTTGGAAGATAAAATTCAATAGCCTTTGTTCAATCTGGTAGGGTAATAAATACCTGTTTCACAGAGGCTAGTTTATTTTTTTTGTTCAACAATAAACACTATTGCCTTTAACAAATAGGATTCAACCAACTCCAGGTCATTAATGTTGGCATAAATAACTGTATTTCATCTTGCTTGTTTTGTAAAATCATCAACTCTGAAAAATAAAAAAATAAGATACAAAGAATTACCAATGATTTTCAGTTTCATTTTGTTTATATGGCATGCTCAAATTCTGCATGCACTTGAAAATTCTCACATGTTGCTGCTGCTGGGAGAAAGCAAAAATCCAATCACTTTGCCAAAGTAAAAAGCAGGCTTTTAAATCCTGTATTAAAGATTCCATGAACAGGTCCTTCCAGGACTGGCAGCCCTGTTCCCAGAGATTGGAAAAGTTGATCCCAATACCAGAACTGTCCTTGCTACCTTTGACTCAATCTTTGGGTCACCAGATGACATACAGTCATGGGTGGAGTCATTTCTGAATCGTTTTAAAACTTCCTTCCTGATCCATCACATGACACTTTGGTCCTGCTTTCATTGATGGGAAATGGATTTCCCCAGTCAAATTTAAAAATACTTTATGGGACTTTTCCTCCAGAAACTTGCCTAAACCTCTTTTAAACCCAGCTACATTGACAGCTTTTACTACAACAAACTCCAGAGTTTGCTTACACCTTGAGTGAAAAAGATATTTTCTCCAATTAGTCTTAAAATGTGCTACATTGTAGCTTCATTACATGCCCCTTTGTCTTTCTACCTTTTGAAGAATTTAATCAAGCTACATTTACCAGTTCCACTCCACCCATTGTTTTATAGAGCTCTACCATATCTCCCCTCAGCTGTCTATTTTCCAAACTGAAGAGTCCTAAACTTTCCTCATAAAAAGGGTAGAGAGAAGAGCCACCAAAATGATAAAGGGGATGGAAGTATACCCCTAATTCCGCTATATTTATTTATTTTATTTTACTTAACATTTCTTATATAACGCCTTTCATGATATCAAGGCGGTTTACATTGAACAAACTGAAATTACATTGAACAGGGCATTATAAAACTTGGAGATAACTATTTTACAGGGAACATATCCTTTTTTAGATAAGGCGACCAGAATTTCACAAAATATTAAAGATGTGGTTGCACCATAAAGTGGGACAAAGACATTATAATATCCTTGGTTTTATTCTCCATTCCTTTCTTTATGATTCCTAGCATTTTATTTGCTTTCTTGGCTACAGCTGCATACTGAGCAGAGGGTTTCAAGGATTCATCCACACTGACTCCTAGATCCTTTCCCTGGGTGGTGATTCCTAATGTGGAATCTTGCATCATGTAACTATAATTTGGATTGTTCTTCCCTAAGTGCATAACTATGCACTTGTCCACATTAAATTTCCATCTGCCATTTAGACGCCCAATTTCCCAATTTATCAAGGGCCTCTTGCAATTTTTCACAATACTCTTGCAATTTAACAACTTTGAATAATTTTGTGTCATGTGTAACTGACAAGTCAATGGAGAGAGCCAAGAGTTGCAGAGGAAGTAGCAGAAGGCTTCTGTACAAATCACTGGCGTGATCTCATCTAGAGTATCAATACTCAGATCTAGGAACCACGTTTCAAAAAGGATTTTGAGAGATGGTCCAGAGAAGGATTACAGAAACGGTGCAGAATCTCTGTACCACAAAGACTCTTGGGAGAAATTCAGGGACCTAAATAAGAGTAGCTTAGGGGAGAAGACAGAGGGGAGATATGATGGAACTTAGCATTCAAATATCAATTCTGCAAAAGTGTCAAAGACGTTTCTCAATGGACTTGAAGTTGTAGAACAAGAGCTCAGAAAAGAAGAGTCTAAAACAGATTTTTCAAAATCCATATATTTATGATTATTCCTGGCTTTAAACTATTCAGAAATTACGCGACTCATTGAATTTATCAAGTGGAAATGAAATTCTGAGAAATTTGCGTCCAGACATTGAATAAATACATTGCTGGAATTATCGTGTAGATTAATCAGAGCTTATGTTATTGTCCCACTTTCCTTCTGAGGTCATTCAGTCCGTTCTTCTGCTTCGAAATGGATTCCACGCATCTATACTGTCCCAAATAGTTATTTGTCTCGGACACATGAACAACTTTGAGTGGGTGCTGCAGTACGTTTGGACTACCAGAAATAAAATGAAGAGATCAACAGGGCTGAACAAGGGTATCAGGCAACTTATTACTGATTTCAGATATCCCTGGACATTATAGTCCAGTATTTTCTCTATCAAGATTTTAAAAAGGGGAGATAAAATATTAAAGGCACCATAGGTAACCCTTCGGCCTTGGGTCTGAAAGTGTCTTGAGAGGGCCTCAAATTGCTCCTTGTCCTTAGATTTTGATAATTAAACTCAGTGAGGATCGTCCCAATGTTACCCTTCTCAGAATGATCTTGTAAAAATAGAGATGGACATCATACTTTAATATTAAACTTGTATTCATGTGCAGACAGGCGGCAATTTCCAAAAGTCATTTACCTGGGTACATAGTCTGCCCTCTCTCTTTGAGCTTATGGGGCTGTCAGGTACTATGGTTTTACTTTGACTGCAGCTGCTCTATGCTGCCCTCAGAGGCTGCTGCCCTAGTAGACCACCTAGTTTGCCTAGTGGCTAAAGCAACTTTAGAGATGAAATGCAAAAGGACAGCAGAGAAGGATGAGGAGAAGGAAGGATGAGGGATGAGCTACTGGGTGGTGGGGGATGGGGAAGCCATGTCAATAATGCTTGTCACACCAGTTATGTTTTGACTCACCACTTTGTAACTTGCTTCAAAAAATCTTTAGCATCCATTTAGTTGGAAAGGTCTAATGTCTGTCTAACCCAGGGGTTCTTATTCCTGTCGTCAGCCTGGATAACTACAATGAATATGCATGCAATAGAGATTTGGATACAATGGAGGCAGTGCATGCAAATCTATTGGGCTTCTCTGAAATCTTGGCTGGCTAGATGTATCCCAAGGACTGTGTTGAGAACCAATCAGTCTAACCTAATCATCTGTGCTATAACAAGTCTATTCCTGCTCGTTGTGTTCCCTGTAGTAGGGTTACCAGATGGTTCCAAGTCATCATGGACAGGCCAAGCCCGTTCTGGTTTTACTTCCATTGCACTCAAATATGCCTTTCTTGGTGCATTCAGTGAAAGCAGAACTAGGACTGGCTCAGCCTGGAGTCATCTGGTAACCCCACCTATAAGCATGCCCTCCTAAGCCTCCTTTTCAGTCAGCCTTGACTAGTCCCTTGACAAAACAGTGCAGAAAATATGTCCGGGGATATAATGCAAGTGAACCTCACACTATTGGATTTAGCAAATGGCAACACAATCTTTGTGGGTGGGAGGTTTACATTCGTTGTCATAAACTCAAACAACCTATGATGTTATGAGAATGTGTCCAGCTCCTTGGCCCAGTGTCATTGCTATTTTTGCTTAGGGCTGTCCAAGTGCCCAGGCCATTTGGGAGAACCTCAGACCACGTTGCCCCTCCGCATCTATGCACAGAAGTGCCAGTCGGTTATCTCTCCTGAAATATGTCCATAAATTTAGTGGGGCTAAAGTGGGATTGACTCAGCCTGTCTGAGTGATAAAAAGCCATCTGCTATACAGACATTTAGAATACAACTTTCAAACTATGAGGGAATAAACGCTTTGAAATGTTCTGAGGGAAAAGATTTAATGCTGCTCAGAGCAGTCTGTACCCAGGGGTGGACCTTCCCTTGGCATGCTGAGATGTCTTGAGACTCCTGGTAAGCCGAACATTGCCTTCACAAACACAGCACCACTCTGCACTGACAATGTCTTGATTGTACTTGAAGAGAAGGAAGCTCTAATGATATTCCCTTAGCGGAACGTAAATGGAACAGGCTCCTTTAGAGCTTTCAAGCAGCTGTCAAGTAAGAGCCATCAGTAAAGCCAAAGAGAAAATACCGTATGTTAAACAAAAAAAAAAAAAAGATTTTGTCTGTGGATGGACTGAGAGAAGCAGAGAGAGTGCTGATAATAGAACAATCGGAAAAACTATTCTAATGTGAAATGCACTGGCTCTCTGGCCATGTTCCTGTCATGTACCTGCGCAACTTAATCATTTTTCGTATTATGGATTGTCAAAAAGAATAGTCAGTAGAGACAGCAAAGGATCAGGGATCAGAGTCTGGAGATCCAGTTCACTTGTTTCCTGTTTCTCCAGTGTAGTACATTTAAGACTAATGTGAGACAATTTTTTTCACTCAACCCATAATCAAACTCCGGAATTCATTGCCAGAGGATTTAGTAAAAGCTATTAGTGTAGCTGGGTTTAAAAGAGGTTTGGACAAGTTCCTGGAAGAAAAGTCCATAAACCATTAGTAAAGTGAACTTTTGAAATCCACTGCTTACCCAATGGACAAACAGCATGTAATCTGTACACCTTTTGGAGACCTGACAGGTACTTGTGATCTGGATTGGCCACTGTTGGAAACAAGATACTAGGCTTGATGAATCTTTGGTCTGACACAATATGGCATATTTATTTTTTATTTTATTTACTTAACAAGCTTTTTTATACCACCTTCTTGTATTCAAAGCGGTTTACATTGAACAATCAAACCAGAACCTTACAAAGAACAGGGGAGCTAAACTGGGATGTTAACAGGGTCAAACAAAATAACATAATTTAAATTACATAGCAAATTTACATTAAAAAACTGAATGCTATTTTGCCATAGGGTGTTTGGAAGGATGAAGAGGCAGTAGGGGGAAGTATGAGGGAGGAGGGGTATGTGTTTTGTTAGCCTGGGGTGGTATCAGGGGTCAGGTCCATAGTGTTCAGTAAAGAGGAATGTTTTTATGGCTTTCCTGAAGTCCCATAGGTCAATGATAGTCCTTATGTTCTCTGGGAGTGAGTTTCAGTGATTGTGGATATATTGAAAAGGCTCTGTGACAAGTTGCTTGTTTTGCTTTGATTTTAATCTTGGGTATTAGTAATAGGTCTTTATTGTGCTTGCGTTTTGCTCTGTTTTCTGGATCTTTGCTTATTAGATCTTGGAGGATAGGTGGTGATAATTGATGAGTGATTTTAAAGCCCGTGAGTAGTACCTTGTATTTGGACTTGGTAGTTATGGGCAGCCAGTGGAGCATATCTTAAGTTCTTAGGTTCTAATGTCCACCAGATGCTTTATACTCCTGTTCTCCTCAACTCTAGTAGAGCACACGGCTTCCATGAGCAATTTCATCTCCAGAGTTTCTATTTAGCATAAAAGAGTCTCCAGTAAATACCTCCAGATCTCCTGTAATACTCATAAAAAAAATCTCCAGCTTCGGATGGAAATCCCATGGAATATATAGCCACACCTCAGAGTAAGCATTTTGAGCTCTGATTTGATTGAATTGATTTGCCATAGATAGCACTGAACCTACAACCTATACTTAAAAGGTATAGGTTTTTTGCTATGATATATATATATCATAGCAAAAAGAAAAGGCAGATAAAGACCACTTGACTTACCCAGTCTGTCCATCCATACTGACTATAAGCGCTACAAGCCCTTCCTCTCCCTTAGAGATCCTCCTTGCTTGTCTTGAATTCAGATACAGATCTTGTCTCCACCACCTCCACTGGGAGACTATTCTACACATCTACCACCCTCTTCATAAAGGGATATTTCCTTATCCGAGTCTACCTCTTTTCACCTTCGTTCCATAACCCTTCACTCCAGAACTGTCTCCTCTGTGCCAAAGTCCTCTTAGAAAACTACCTTGCACATACTCGTACATGACTTTGGGATTTTGGTGCAAGGATTCACAGCAAGGGAAGTATAACAGAAGACCCTTTCTCCACTCACTCAGAGTTTGGTAAATATTACACTACTAAAGATTTTGTATCAAAATGCCAACACTTGGCCCTCTCTGATCTATGTGCCATCATGTAGAAGATCTGGGTTTGATTCCTGAACCGGACTTCTGAACCTCAGCCTGATGAGGGCCAAGGGTACAACCAAATTAGAGGTGCAGTGGAAGGAGCGCTCACAGTTCTTGGGAAAGAAGATCATCCTAGAAATTGTACTTCACCGACATCTCCTGGCCAGGTTCTGGGTGTGTTCCAAGATCTAGAGGAACCCGGTCAGTGAGCCCTGTTACTTTAGCAGTGAGGCTAGATTGAGGGGCGGGGGGGTTTAAAAAGTGCAGATTTTAAAAAATAGGTAATTGATGGTTCTATGTAAGCTTGAAACCTAAACAGAGGAGGAAAAATCTTCCTGGCGAACTTGCAAATCCAAGTACCTTTAAGAAGATCCGTAGAGTCCTTGACTGTGCCATCTGACATTATGGGGCAGGCATACCCAACTTTTGCTACAATGCAAAAGGAGCTACAGTTTATTTATTTAGCTGTATTTATATCCTGCTTTTCACTGGGTCAAAGTGGTCAATTGGGGGATACATTTAACATGAGGGGATATGAGACACATATGCTAATACTTACAGGGAACATGGGCAATGGAGGGTTATGTTGCTTGCCCAAGGCCACAAGGTGTGCCTACAGGACTAGAAATCCCAGTCCCTCTGGCCTGAGATTGCTGTCCCCAGGTGGGACTTGAACCCCTGGCCCTCTGGCCTGAAGTACCTTGTCCTAACCTCTAGACCACTCCTCCCCCATTGTTTCTCCCCACCCTGTATTTAAAAGTTCAGGGATGGTTTGAGTGGTAAATCTGGAAAGTAGTACAGCAACTTCTGATTTGCTATGGAATAGCTGTCATGGGCTCTCACTTTGCAACCAGTACAGTACAGAGCAGTAACTTACAAGAATACAGCTCCAACGTGAGATGAGCTAAGAGATACTCCCACATTACAGGCGCTAACATTCATTCACACATTATTTATTGCAAGTCCATTTTTATACACGTTAATGCCAGTAACTTGTACTAATACAGGAACACATTATAGTAAAATCTATCCCTGGCCCCGAGTCCTTCAGAAAGAGGTGCCAGGATTTGTCCAATGATTGAGCGGCTGGGGGAGGAATTAGCTTTATCCCCCCACCAGGTTACCCCAACCCAAAATGGCCACCGTCAGAAGCATATTAAACAGTAGGATTCAAACACCTGAGATCTTACTGTACCCAAAATGGACTCTAAAAAATGTTTAAAAAAGGAAAAAAAAATGTACAAATGTTAACAGCCAGGCTAGACTCTCAAATTATGTGACAAATTGAACAAACTCCATCCCCAGCATTTTGATTCAAATGTGAACATTCAGACAGGATGAAGTTTCATACTTAAATAGATATATTTAAAAATGCATTTAACAGCCAGAACAAAATTTATTTTTTGGGATGCCTAGTTTGATATTCTTAAGCAAATGTAAGTTGTAATATCTGCAATTATTTGGTGTTTGTTTAGGTCTCAAATCAGAAGAAAATGGTTCTTAGTTTGCAGAAATTCCCAAGTAATTCTTGGTAGATTTGCCTCAAGCACTGATTTTCCTGATCTTGAATCTGTGCAGTGGAAACAGACCATTTTTGACTGACTGCTATGTTTGGCCACAGATTTTACCTGTGCTAAAATGTGTCTAGGGCTGGCCTCAGAATTGGTTCAAAGTATCAGGAAGATTTAATGGGCATTAAGAATTTTTCATTAAACAGAATATGCAAAATGAACTGAAAATTCAAGAAAATGTCCAAAAATAAACCAATTTTTTTTCACTAGGCACATTCCTACAGAATTCAGCTGTCTCCAGGACCGAATACATTTGCTAGAACTCGGCATTTCAATTTAAAATGTTTTCCTATCTGATTCTCAGGCGATTAATTTAATGTGCCAACCTGCCTGAGCCACAAAACCAGAAAGTGTAGTTTCCTTTGTTCTGCAAGACTAGTCTGTTTTTAATATAGCAGGTCCTTTTTCTTTTATGATCTAGATCATTTTTATATTTCAACACAATAGATATATGAAAATGGATAGTGGTCTAGCTCCAGAAACAACGTATGAGTGATATACCCAGGAGAGCATCTTGTTCAGATAAAGAGGATTTTGTGCACAAAGGACATGAAAAACTCGATTTGCTAAATTAAATTGTGCTGTCCATAAAGCACATTGGACCAATATGGAACTTTCTGATAGGTTGTTAATGTCCATTATTGTAGCCGAAGAGCAGCCTGTTGGCGTCCATGATAATCTCTGTTTAAGCATTTGATTTATTGATTTTAAAATCAACTAATTCCAGTGCGGTACTCAGAGAATGTCACCAGATAGCCTGTCTCTGACCTCGAACTAATCCAGTCCTGGTTTTACCCTATTGCATTTATGGGCTCTTAGTTCAAAATGACTTTCAAAGCAGAACCTTCGGAGAGGGGTACTAACTCTTCTTGTCCCTAGGCAATTAGGGAGAACATATGGTGTACTCAATGATTTCTAGAGGATTTGGGAGGCCAGATGTTCTGGCAACAGCTTTGTTGTTAGACATGGAGGGGGGTGGATTAGGGGAGTCGGGACAGGGTGTGAACGAAGATGAACATGCTAACGAATGACGATGAAGAAGACTATCCTGTACAGGTAATGATCGCTTAAAAGTGGTCACTGAGTGGGAGAGAGAGAGAGAGAGAACTGGGCAGACTAGATAGTAACATAGTAGGAAAGGTCAGAAAAAGACCAACCAGTTTATTACAATTTGCTAAAAGTCTATTATTGAATTATTGCACTAATAACCATAACTTCAAGGAATTCTGTTCTTAGACTGCTGCTCATGATGGGGTGGAGGAGGGGCAGTCTCCTAAAAGATGTGCATGCTTTGTGATGTAGGAGGGAGCCTGATAGCACAGCCACAGGGTCACAGAAAGATGTGCCTAGTCCTCTGAAACAATAATAGTTTGTGCCATAGATTTATCTTTTATAGATAACAATGCACCTTAACACATCCTATACTAACTATCTGAGAAAAATCAAGTGATATGATTTGTCAGTGATGTGACCATGGCTCAGAATCCTCGAAGGCCAATGACGGAGCATCTTTACGTGCCTGATGACGTCTCACGGGGAGTTTTGCTGAGTCAGCTGACCGAACAGTAAAAGCAGGAGGCTTAAAATCTATGGGTTAAATTCGCCTCACTATTGGTCGCCGTACGTTTGCTAACAATGCCGCAAGTTTCATACAACCAATGCGCAGCGGGAATCCTGGCGCAAAATTTAAAAAAAAGGAGTCTCCTGAGAATCTTCCTCAAAATCTAGAATTCTTCAATTAGGAAAACCTAAAGAATGAAAGGAAACCTTTCTAAAGATATACAATACAATTACAATAAAGATTTAGGCTCCTTTTAAATAGTCTAAGCGTCTGAGTAAGAGGAAGGTATATGATGAAGAGATCTGTAGACAGAACAAAGCAAAACACCTGACAAAGAGTGAAAAAGTTATAACCCATTCCCTCCCCCGTGGTCAATCATCGTTGCGCGTGTATTCAGAACCCTGTTCCCCTGTACCTTGAGATGCCTTTGAAAAGTCTGGTATCAAGTTCAGTGACAGCCTTACAGCCGGGCACAGCTCCAAGATCCCTTTCCTTCCCTATTCTCCAACGCAAACAGAAGCAGCTCCACAGGATCCTACCTCACTGGGACTAATCTGCTGCACGATACCTAGGCTTGTGTGCCTTAATAAAACAGCGATCCAAAACCAGCGGCAATAGCTGGCACGAATTTCCCCCTGCTCCGAAAAATGGCGCAAATGTGCGCGTGTAGCCAATGTGCGTATCTGCAGAGTTTATAAAACACACCTACATTGCAACTCTATACAAGCTCCACTGAACTTGCACCGCTGAAACACTGTACACCTGGTTTTTCTGCGTGCACAGCCACACATACACATAAGTAGTATGCGATTCCCCTTTTCTGCATGGAAAACAGGCTTTATACATTGGAAAAGCTTTACAGGAATGATCCCCTTAATGTAAAGTGTGAGCGTGTTTCAATAGGAAATGTTACTTGTGTGTAATCAACGTTCCCGCAAAACTGCGTAACAGTTCTCTCTGCCCGAACTGCTTCCGCGCAGCTTCAGGGAAACGTTTATGTATAATATACCAAAATAAATGAATGAATTACTTGGGACTCGAGTGAAATATTTCAATTCGAATATAATCTTTGGCATTTTAAAAATAATAAATTGAAGCTGTCCATGAAACGCTCTGTCTTACTCCAGTACTAAGATCCCCCCACGTGTTTGTTTCTGATAATTAAGTGTGCCAACGTGAATCCAAGTCAAATATCTGCTAGCGAATACAGAAAGAGACCAAGAAACTCATTTCACTTCTGAAACTTGGAATCCAGATCCCCAAGCTGAAAGGCCGATTGGATTAGTATCTCAGTGGAAGGGGGAAAGGACAGTGTCCCTCGAGTCCTGAATCCTAGGAATTTCAAAATAGCACACTTTTCAGGCACTAATCTAATAAAGGATTAAGTGCAATGTTCCCTCTAATTTTCTGTAGGCTGTGTGCGCATAAAATATCAGCTGTGTGCAGCTTTTGAAGGAAGGTTAAATTTTTGTGCGCCACATAACGACACTTGGAGTTATATACTTTAAAACTTGACTACACGTCAGAATACAGTATGTACACCACATTGATTTTAATCAAGTTAAATGAAAATAGATGATTACTAAATGAAGCGGGAAATTTCTAGTAATTACAATCATAACTTTTAAATTTTAAGATGTCTGTTTTCTGTCAGAATCAGAGCCGTAATTTTTGTGCACTCTGTTGTAAAGTATGTGCGCTCGCTCAGCGAGGTGTGTGCGCGCGCACACGCGCACAGCTTAGAGGGAACAGTGATTAAGTGCCTGACCTTTTTAAATATATGAAGTGACGCTCTGTAGCAGACGTTTATTCCATGTATAATGGTTAGAGCACCGGCTTGAAAACCAAGAGACCACGGTTCAATTCCCACTAACACTCCTTGTGACCTTGTGCAAGTCACTTAACCCTCCATTGCCTCAGAAAAATCAAGTTATCAATGTCCCTGTTTATTGTACATTCCCAAGTTTAAGTTACAATAGAAACTGATTTGACTGAAATGATAAAGCAGCATTAAAAACTGTTAAATAAATAAATATGACCTGCAGTTCTAGTTGCCTGAGACTGTTCACGGTTTCTCAAGGGGGGAGGGTTTCTCAGAGTGCTAAAGATATTAGCTGTCCGGGCAATGTTCCACGGTGAAATCATTTTAGTAATAATGGCGATTTTGGAAATCCTGCCTGCCTCTTCTTCTAGATTGACCAAGGTAGAATGAATTTCACAGGGTGTGGTGTGTTCCCAGCTCCATTTTGATTCAAGGTCGAATGAACGCTAGAAATTCGTCAGAAAAGGAGTTGGAAGCCTGGACCCATTGATGAAAACTATAGATTTCATACAGTATTAAGTTGTCTGTCTCTTGGCTTTTTTTCCTCTTGTGCTATTTAACTTGTTTTTCCTATAGAAAGCAGTTTTTATTATGCCTTCCTGTTTCTAAAAGCCTTGCATTGACGCCGCAGCTCATTTGTACTTAAAGTCCAAGATGGATAGCTCTAGCCCTTGAAGGCCTACTAACAGGATCACTTCAGTAAGCAAATTAACCCGATTCTCTGCCCAAATAGCCACTGACATAGATGTAAGTTTTGTTGTATGTCACACTTTCAGCAGTAATCTACAATAACAGATGTCTCTAAAAATACGAAATGATATGTCAAAGGGCTTGGAATTATATATAATCCGATTTCTTCCCGGTGGCAGCTGTGCTGACCGGCTACACTCCGGGCACATATGATGCCATAAATAGCTCAGGACACTGATTCAAAGGAGGCCACCAGAATGGTGCATAAACCATCTCCAGAGGTAAAGAGGTTCTACTCTAGAAGGAAGGAAAGGAGAGACATAATAAATACATCCAAATATCCGTCCATGTCCAATAAAGTGTCAGAAGGTGAAAAGCCCAAGACAAGGGAGAGAGGGTCTACGAGAAACGAGAGCACGGTGGACTCCTGGAGCAGACTTCCAGCGGAGGCTCTAGGGAACAAAATGGCGGTAGAGTTCAAGCATGTGCGAGGCTGACACAAAGGGCTGGGGGGAAATAGCTCGGGTCTTATTTGTGTTAACACAACCCGGCACAAAGGTGCAGACTGGATTAAGCAAGTGATCCATAGCTGCCAATATTTTCTGCTTCTATTTATTTAAGCACATTTTTATACCGCTCCTTCCAGTGATCAGCAGCGGTTTACATTTAACAATTAACTCTGCGCAGTTTAGCAGTTACATAAAACAGTGAGGAGATAACTTAGAACATTGGCGGTAATAATGATTTAAGATAACTCAAAATAATTCAAAACTATTTACATAATAGAAGATAACATGTTAACATACATGTTATTGTGAGTAATGTACAAGCAGGTAAATTTATAAATTAATTAATTCTTGGTGGATTTGTGGTTTTATATGCTAACAGAGGGGTGACCTCCATCAAATCGTTCAAGCACAGATTTACTCTAAGTTATTTCTGTCTGATTGAAGTATTCTTGAAATAGATGTGTTTTTAGGCTTTTACGGAATGATATGAGATCTTTGTTAGCTCTTAAGGTGTCTGGGAGTCTGTTCCATTGTGTGGGAGCAATGTATGTGAATGCTCTATTACTAGTGTTTACCTTTACTTTGCTATGTACTGTTTCAGCCATATGAACTCTAGTATATGTGATATACCCGTCAATCATAGAAAGGCAGGAGAAACTAAAAATTGTGTGAGCCAAATTCCACAAAATCTCACCTTCCTATTCCTATAGCATATATTTTTTGTTTTATTCATAGGTCTTTTTTTGTTTCCTTTGACATTTCATTTTATATATTTCCACTTTAAAAAAAAATCAAACTGAGTGTACCCCAGGACTGAGGCAACCATTAGGCAAGACTAGGAAGTCACCTAGGGCGGCAGCTTCTGAGGGGAGGCAAAAAGCAGAAGCTGTCAAAGCAAAGAATAGAGCCTGCCAGCGACACCATCAGCGCATTGTTTTACCTGCAGAGAGAGCAGGGCACCCACACATATAAAGCAAAGCTTAAAATCTAGAAAGTATCGCATCCAGTTGTGTATTTTTACAGGATGTTGTTGAAGGGGTGCTGTTTTCATGATCATGGTTGGTGCGTTTAATTATCAAAATCTTCGGGGAGGGGGACATAAGGCTAAAGGTTCAGCTGGGGCATCCAATACCCTTGCACCAAGTCCCTTATTTATTTTTTTAGATCGTCTGTGCTACCTTGATGCAGAAACCCTGTAATAAAGCCCAGTGCTGAAGCTCTAGCGCAAGGCTTCCTAAGCAAGTTTAATGATGACGTTTTGCTCTGTGATGCTGTAAACCAGTGATTCTCAAACCTGCCCCGGGGGCTCCCAGTCAGTCGGTTTTTCGGGATATCCACTATGAATATATCTGAGAGAGATTTGCATACACTGCTTCCACTGCATGCAAATCTACCTTCTGCGTATTCATTGTGGATATCCCGAAAACTAGACTGGCTGGGAGCCCCCGGGGCAGGTTTGGGAACCGCCGCTGTAGGCAAACAGCATGTAAATGAGCTATCTGCAAAACAAATGTCTATGCTTAACAAGGAGAGCAAGCCAGAATATGATCAAAGGTTTTTAGCAGCACCTATAGCCTGCTCACATAAAAAAAAGAAAATACAAACACAGTTTGGTACTTGCTGAATTGCTATCCGCTTCATAAACAGCAATATTACTCTGAACAGAAATGTCATTAATGCATCAGATAGCAATCCAGCACATATACATAACATTGTATACCAGTGTAGAAAGACTAGGGGCCATGCAATGAAGCTACAGGGTAAGACTAATAAGAGGAAATATTTTTTCACTCAACGTGTAATCAAACTCTGGAATTTGTTGCTGGAGGATGTAGTAAAGGCTGTTAGTGTAGCTGGGTTTAAAAAAGGTTTGGACAAGTTCCTGGAGGAAAGTTCCATAAACCATTATTAAGAAGGGACCCAGGATATCATGCTTGACCTAGTACAAGCATTGTGGAACCTGTGTCTTTTGGGGAAACTGCTAGGTACGTATGACCTAGATTGGCCACTGTTGGAAACAGGATACTGGGCTTGATGGACCTTGGTCTGACCCAGTATGGCATATCTTATGTTCTTATTGCTCTAGTACCCTTCCCCTGCCATTTTCTTGAGCACACTCTCCAGCAAATCCAGGAAAAAAGCTTTGGGTGCTGTACGCTGAAGAGGCATGAATTCCTCACAGCCTGATCGCTGACCCTCAATGCCTCTTCAAACCGCCTGTTAAATCTCGCCTTGAGCCTAGCTTTCTGGTTTTCTGCACTGCATAGCTAATTGTTTAATTGCCATCCATTTAAAAGGATTTAAATGTGCAGAGCATGGCTGTTAGCGCAGGTATTTGCATATCGCTTGTGCTCATCGATATCGGTACTGTCTGTATCCATTTCCCATCCGAACCTACTTGAGGTTCTGCTTGGAAAACTGAAGATGCTGCTCTGTGACAGCGCTAGCTTTTAAGGGCCACAAAGAGGTCTTGTTTTCTGGGAAACTAAGGCATGTAAACTAACCAGTTTTTCAGACGAAATGCCTGTATTTATACCCAGTGAATATTCACAGTAGAGAGCTTAAATCAGGCAAATGACTATCGAGAAGCAAGATTATGCACCTCTGACAGCGTCAATGATGATGGCGAATGACCTTGCTTTGAGTGAACTAATGCTAGAAGGAACTAAGGTCTATTCTGAGGTTGAAGATCTCATACAGACTAATCTGGCAAGCTGGAAACATCTCCCAGAGAGCAGGTCTACAGCAACTACCCTGCAGATTCCCCTATAGCGAAGATGAGACAGTCGCAAAATATACTGAGCAGATAGAAAGAAGAGATTACGGTGAAGGCACAAACCAGTCAAATGTCTGTATCGCATAAAGAGGACCAGGTACTAAACTGCAAATGTATTTCAAACAGGATTGTGTGAAAAGAAAAAGCTAAAAATGCTCAAACAGCAAAGTTTTGGAGTTTTGCATATTTGTATGAAGCCCCATTTGAGGAAAAAAAACCGAGCAAAATTGTGTACATACTTTGCTACATGTGAAATTTTATTTAACTTCATAATTAACGAGATGTCGTGATGCAACATCATGCAAAGCGCATCATTAATTTCATTTTCTTTTAAACTAGAGGCCGAAAGATGCTTTGCAGCCCCCCCCCCCCTCGTTTCTTTCTTTGACAAATAAGGATGGCTGCATCTCAAAGCAGTGCAATCCTCTTTTGCCAACCATTTCCAGGTGAACATTTTCCTACGGAGCTCGTTTGCATCTATAGCAAATTTTCATGTCCACAAGCTACAACTCCATAGGAAACCGCACCTGTTAGCACACAGTGTGACCCAGAGCATTTTGCTTCTGTAAGAAGGATTCACCCTCAACTCGCTGTTGCTACTAGGGATGGTCAGGAACATCCAATTCTTGGGTCATGGTTCTCACACCAAGATCTGGAGATCAACCTTTTTCTGGCCAGAGCTGCAGTCACTTGTAGAGTTTGATTTTATAAGGGATGCACAGAAAGTTAGGCGCAAGTTGTGTGTGGAAGTCCAAATTCAGGCCCGACCTATCCACTAGGCAGGCTAGGCAGCTGCCTACAGTGGCAGACCTCTGTGGGTGGCAGGCTATGTGCTTCAGCATACATGACCTTCTGAACCCCTCCCCCCCCCCCCAACAGAAGGGCAGGCTATGTGCACTGACCCTGCAAAGGAATCGGTGGCATCGGGTCAGTGACTCAGCATGGTTGAGGCTTCTGCCTGGGGCAGCAGAAACCCTTGGGCCAGCCCTGTCCATATTTTAAAGGACTTACATGCATGAATGGGCACTTGTGCACACCCTTTAGGTGGCTGTTATTCTGTAAGTGCACACATAAGTCCTATTGCACATACTTTCAGCTTGTGGGTGAATGAGGCGGAGCAGGGGCAATTACATGCATAAATTATAAATTATAACTTGTGTGCATTTCTGAACAATCTGCATGCAGGCATAACTGCTGTGACTAGCCAGTAGTGTAAAGACCCGCCCCTATTTCACAGAGTACAAGCGTACTTCACTTTATAAACTAGGCCCTAGATACTCGCATGACAATGCTGTTAACTGCGCGGGAGTTTATAAAATTACCCTCCTACGATGTTCTTCTCCCGTCCTCTTCCACACGTTGGCTGTCAAGGGCAAGCGTAAGGATGGGTTATAACTTCCCGATGTTGCTCTGCACTGTTTATCTGCTGTTAGTCCCTTGTGGTCTTCCTCTGGCTTCCCATTCAGTTCGTGTTGTAGATAAACCCTTTGGGCAGCTTCTTCCCGGTGGTCAGACCATGCACCGTGTTGTTTCAGCCGATATATTGTGGCCTGGACTGCAGGCCTATTTCAGCTCTTCTTCACACTCCTACTGTTCTCAGACATCTCATTTTTGTTATTGTTCATCTCCATTCATGAAGTGAAATTAGTACTGGTAGAGTAAATGTTGATATAAAAATAGTCTTAAGATTGGCGTCTAATTCTGCTGGATCAACGGTGTTATGATTTGTTTTCATGAATCTTCATCGTCACTTAAACTGCATGATAGATGACCGACTTAATTTCTCTAATTTTCCATCTTTTGTTGTGGTCACTTCAAAATACTTAAATTCATTTGTTCGTTTTTGTTACGTTGTGTTTATCATTGCAATCAAAGTCTTCCTTTTCCCTTGGCACACTTACAACGTATCTGCTGTTGCTAACTTTTTGCTATCAAAACCAGGTCTTGTGCAAAAAAACCCCAAAAGCACCTCTCATAAAAAGTGAAAAGTGACACCACACACCCTTGCCGCTCACCTCATTTTACCTGAAAAGGTTGCGAAATGCCGAACTTCGAGGCTGATGCAGAAAACTGCACTACGCTTTGCGTACAGCTCAGCTTAGTTTTGGTGCACAATTTTGTGCACTCTTAACGCAAGAACAAATTTAGCTTATGAGCTAACTGTGCAAAGCCTCGAGCAGGCAGCGCATAGTATATTTAAACCCATTTAAATGGACGGTAACGAAGCCCTTAGATATGCAGCACAGATGCCGAGAAATACGCGGAAGACCAGAAGGACAAGGGCAGTGCAAGGTCTGAGGAGCTCGTTGTTCTGCGGTCAGTGGCAGTAGAGAGTTTGTCTGTTTCTTCTACAGACGTTTAATGGGATGTTCTTCTGCGCATAGCAATTTCCCGCTCTTCTGTCCGTCTGCACTTTAGGGATCTGGTGAAAGAAAGTTCCTTTTTTAAGCTTCGGATATGAAGGAGCTGAAGAATTTTTGAACACCAAAGATCTGAGATCTGTAGTTCAAGCGATGTCCTTTCAGCCCTAGCATTGGAAGTATATGGGCTACTTGTCTCTTATTTAAAGCCCTTGCAGATAGCACAGAATACTGCGGCTCGCCCGATTCTGGTTCTCCACTGTGAATAATTCATTGGGCAGATCTGCAGAAAAACGGGCTAATTTGCATGTCCTAGTTACCTAGAAAACTAAACGTGTTTGTAGCCCTTCAACACTAGCTTTGCCTGAATGTCTGATTATTTCATAAGGTTTTTTGGAAACCACAGAACATGCACGCGATCTGCAGTATATAAGAGATGAAATAAATACGTTAAAATGTGATGGAATGCTGTTCCATGCATAAATACTACAAAACTGATATGCGCAGAAAAGCTTCCCCTCAGCTGTTGCTACTGCAGATCTATGTGCATATATGCGTCTGGCATGCGCACATGGATCTGATGCTCTGCCTTGTTAGTGATGGATTTGGCGCATTGGAGAGCTAACTTTCATTTGTAGGCTTGCACGAGAAAACTGTGCACTGAGTTTTAGCACATGGCTCTAACTCAAGGTGACTGAATTAGCATGTTTATCTTTGTCAGGGCCGGCCCATCCATTAGGCAACAAGGCAGCAGCATGGGGGGGGGGGGAGGGGGTGGTAAGCTAAGAGCATCTGGATCAAAGCAAAACAAAATAGTCAGTCCTGACAACCACAAGAACCATCAGCACACAAGAACCACAAGAACCATCAGCATGTACTTTTACTCAAAGGAAGGTGGGCAATTTTCAAATAGCCTAATTGTCAACATTGTTGGGGTGGGTGGGTGGGGGGGGGGGGCGCTGCTAGAGGCCTGGGGGTGAAGCACTGAAGGTTTGCCTAGCCTAGGGTATTCTAATACCATTGTACTATCCCCGGTCTTCTGTTATTGGTCTTCAGTGTTGAATTATTTTAGCACACATCTTCCTTGTGTGATGTAATAAAGAAATCCCTCTGTATTTGGAACATTCCCATCTGCTGCCTTTAATCATCCATTCAGGACAATCTGTCGATCCTTTGGCGGATCCTAATTGATCCCCTTTGTGAAGCCATTTTATGTTCACCTTTCCTTGACTTTAATAATTTCTCCTAATAATCTGTCTGTCTGTACCAGGTGCTTTATTTTCTTGGTGCACATTCAATAATATTTTCCACTTCTGATAGAATAGATAGTTTGAGTTCAGTAACCTTTTAGTCAATCTTTTATTGAATTTGTTATTATACCTGAAGAAATGTATTAAAATTACCAAACTAGTGCCTCCATCTTTCTAAGAGATCCTCTGGTTGACGGTCTCGCTTGCTCATTGTTCACTGTTTTGCATCTTTATTCCTCATTGCTTTTATCGTCTTGTAGATAATTTTGGGAGGAAAAAGCTGAAGAAACTCTAAAATTCGGTTTTCCTTCTTCTTTACTCTTCTGGTCATTCTATGGATTCCTCTGTTTTACTGTAGATCCAGTCTTTATAGGCCTTTATTTGTTTGGCTATCTCTGATTTCTTCCAATCCTCTTTTACAGACCTCAACATACAGTTAGAGACCAATATAGTATTAAAGCTCTTCTTCTACTCAGTTTGTTGTGGGCTGTATTTGGCCTCTCTTTAAAAATTTATTCACTTATTTCTTCAGTTTTGATTACATCTTCTTTGCATACTTTGATTTTCATTTTTTCCTCAGTTCTCTGCATGTGAGCAGAATCATTTTAGGACTTCTGTTTGTGATGTATTTGCTACTGCTTGAGAATCACAAACTACCCTCCTGGCTCACTTTTGTCAAAGATGAAATCAATTTGGCTTTTGACAATTGGGCCGTTCCATTTATTCCATGTGATAGTTGCGATTCATTGCGCTGGGAAGAGATATTCGGTATAAAGAGGTTATGTTCAGGATGCACCTCAAATATGTTCTTTCCTGTTCTAGGTATATTCTTATTCCATATTCTGTACCCGCTACATAGGTTTTTTTCATTTGAGTCCACAATCACCGGTTTATCATGGAACTTTGGATGTTTTTGGAAATTGAGAAAAAAGATCATACTGCATAAATTGGTATGAATGTTGCAGCTTCTGTGCCAGTTTTCATTTGTAGTTTACATATTTGCTCAGCAACCTTTGGATTTATTATAAAAACTACTACACGTTTTAGTCTGCTCTTCATATCCACTCCCAATGAGGTCATCATATAATCTTGGTGCCCTTTATTCTTAAATCTGCCAAGCAAGGTTACAACCAAGCTGTTAGAGATTTCTCTGCCCATGCTGCTGCCAGTAGGGGGGAGGAGCTACATCATCAACTAAAAATGCGATATCGCAGCACCTTCCCTTACTGAGAGCAGCATGGGTGGAGACTCTCCTGCAGCTTCATGGGAACATTGCCGCCAAGCTCAGTTCACTCCTGTCTCATTTTTCTGTTATTGTCCTGATTTCTTCTGCTTCATTCCTCATCCCTGCGATATTTATTGTTGCAGTCCTTAAAAACTGTTTCCAGTTTTGAAATTCTTCAGTTCTGTTTGATCTATTGCGATCCATCTGTTGGACTTCCATGTTTCTCATTAGCAATTTATATCCACCACCCATTTCCTAGGCTTGGTCAATATATTTGACCCAAGATATCATTGAATCAATGAACATGCTAAAGCCGAATAATTATAGCATGAGAATAAAAACTACTAAATTGTACCTTTAATGCTTTTTTTTTTCTTTATTGAAGATATTCTGTAAACCATAAAGCCATGGCCTGGGTTACCAATGTGTTCTCTATCCATTTGGGCTGAAAAAATTCTGAAATGGAGAGGATGGGAGGGGGCTCCTAAGAATACATACCGAATAGGTAATATTTACACTCGGAGGTGAACCACACAACCCTCAACGGGCCTCAGTCACTGGCAAACTACGAGATCCAAATTCTCTCTAACAAGATGCATCATGGAACCAAGAGATTTTTGCAAATCTCCATTACTTGGAAAAGCTTCAGAGAAACTTGGATGATGTGAAAATGAAAAAAAAAATAATAGATGGCATCCCATGGAAACACAGCTCTCCAGATGGCCTTCCATAATTTGCAAAAGCATAAACTCAGAAGTGTCCATCCATAGTTTCCAGTTTGCCTTTCTCCAGCATCTCACTTCTGATTACAGAGTCCTTCTCCATTAAAAAAAGCAAACAAAAAAAATCAGAAGCAGATCTGATACCATCCATTTTTCCATAACATGATTCCCATCCTATTTGTGACCATAGAAATCTCCTAAATTGTTTACCCTTCAAAAAATATAAGCAGATTGGCAACTCCTAGGAAGGGCAGTAGATTGTGGCAATTGGTTCTGACTGCCCTTCATCAGCAGAGCATGAATGCATGCTCTTTACATGCCTACTCTCACATCTAGTAAGTGGGATACAACTGAGATTGGCCCCAGAACACACCTGTCATCATTTCTAGGTAGAAGGTGCATGTCTTGAATATCTATGCCAGCCTATCCTAGTGCTTTCTTAAAAGAAAGCCTTTAGTTCCACACAGAGCAGGAAGGCAGAAAGAAGGAGAAACTGCCAAGTGACTCTTAGAACTTGGCAGAACCTCCAACAGAGAAAGAGTGAGAGTTATGAGGGGAAGAGACAGAGAAAGACAGGCAGTGAAGGGCTGTCAGAATAAGAATGGTGGCAATGAGAGTGTTGTGAGAGTGTGAGATAAAATGACTCTCCTTAATCCACTCCCCACCCCCTTTTTAGATCCTACACATTAACAGTTTACCAGCAAAATGTTGGATTTTCTGACACTGTTCTGATCCCAGGCCAAGGTCTCAGTCCTCACTCTGCAGTTAACAGCTCTCTCTCCAAGAGTGCACCAGTGACCCGAGTATGTTTAACTTCAGCTTGCTAATGTTCTTGTTCAACCATTCCAATAAGTGGATATGGGCCAGTTCTCAGGATGCCCTGCATGGGAAGAAAGAGTAACACCCAGAACAGACACTCACTAGTTAGCTCTCTTCTAGAAGATAGGAATAGATGGTGGCCAGTTTTCAAGAGAAAAGCAACATGCTGGCTTTTCCCTTTCTAGTATATACATTATGGTCCATCAGTAGATTGATTTTCCTAAAAACATGTGGTACCAGATGGCTAGAGGAAACCCACAGTTCGAGCTCATTAATACTGTATAGAATGTATCTGTAGCCGTCTTTTGCTCTAGGCTATCCTTCCTCTTCCAAACTAAGTCTGCCAGTACTTTGCTGAAATCTATGGACTATTCAGCCCCTATGCTCTTGTTTATAGGAGTCTCCATCTAATATATGTAAATGTCCAGCAAAAATGTGTAGATCTTTAGAAGTTATGAAAAAAAAAATCTTTGCAGAGCTTAAAATTCCTCTGAAACTCCCTTCAATCACCTCTCCCTACTTCTTTCCCACCCATCTCCCTTTCCTCATTTTCTTCATATTTATCCTTCCTGTAGTTTTTGATCTCTTTTCTAGAGCTTATTTCTCTTTTCTACACACCCTTTTTACCTCCATTTCTCTTTATCCCTCCCATCGCACAATTTCTTCCTCTATTCCTTCCCTTCTTTTCATCAGGCCATTCAATCACTCTCACCCCAAAGCTCCCCCCCCCCCCCCACACACACACGTCCAGGTTTCTTTTTTCATTGCAAGAGCTAGACAATCTGACACTTTGTGCTAAACAGTAGAAAGCAAAGCCCCTCTTCTCCCCACACCCTTAAACGTGCCGGTTGAAATAATAATGCTGCCACCTCATACTCTCTCTAAAATCTCTGACTACACCCCTCTCAGAGATGTACTTTGTACCACTGCAGTTCAGAGGGGGGCCTGCCTCCCCCTTCCCTTCATTAGCTCCATCTCACCCTCTTCCCTCCATCTTTCCCTCTCTTCTCCCCCCGCCTTTCTTGGTCAAAGGATTGATTTAATACCATGAAATGATACGCTAAGTGATTTTAGATGCCCAAATGGTTCCCAGAGCATGTCTGCCGCTCACACACTTCCTGGAGAAATCAATACCTCTAAAAAGCAGTCAGGGTCAAAAGGATATGAAAGAGCCCCTCCCTCCTTCATACTGCAGTGCTTCCCCCTCCCTTCATGGATATCCTCGGGGTACTCATGAGGATCACTTAGCAGCTTGATTAATATTTTACTATGGCAGCAGCAGGGTCTGTCTCTCATTGGGTGGGGCCAGTTATTTTTATCAATGGAATAAGCCAAATGATACATTCTTTACAAACAAGACACTAGTAATATATTTAGGACTACATCATAGATTTTATTTTGATTTCAACTATTACATGTATTTTGCTATAAACTATTGTTAAAAGTATCGAGGCTTCTGTCATAAGGAATATGAGACTGCATATATCTATGTGGATAGGACATATTGCTTTTATTAGAAAATAGATGATATAAAGTATATATTTCTTGATATATATTACTGTCAATGCATTATAGTGACTAGATTTAAATATATGGATAATGAAATGTTTGATTACGTTCTTATATTAATAGGATTTCAATTCTATAAAACAGTGGTTCTCAACCCAGTCCTCTGGGACCCCCCAGGCCAGTCAGGTTTTCAGGATTTTCACAATGAATATGCATGAGATACAATGGAAGCAGTGCATTCAGATCTATGCAGATCTCTCAGACATATTCATTGTGGATATCCTGAAAACCTGACCAGCCTGAGGCTCCCAGAGGACTGGGTTGTAAAATATGGGCTAATATACACATTTTACTAAACAATATTCAGTGTACTAATAAGTTGCTTTTTGACAAAATTCAAATGTCTACAGTGGCATGCCATAAAGACATCAGATCTTACAGGACTGGTGTAACCAAAAAAATAATTCATCTTCAAAAATGCTAATTTTATGAGTTAATTTTAGTGTAGTTTAGTTTATTTGATGATTTATTATATTGCCCTTTGTAATCGATGCATTAGAGTGCTTTGCAATATTACTTAAAAACTTTGGGGGAGACAATACAAAGGGGCACAAAATGAGGTATGTGCAGCATTAATGTGAGCTTAGATTGTATAGCGGTTTCCTAAGGCCTTTGTTTGCTGTTATTTGGTGATATATGTGATGGTAATCAAATACTGGAAAATGGTTAAAATCAGCTGTGAAAATAGCACCGATAAAAAACGTCTCATCCACTGCACTGATCCAAGAAGGGGAAGGTCTGAGACCTCTAACCATGCGCTCTTTTGCCCCCATTCCTTCAGATACCCCCCCCCCCCCAAGAGTACAAGACAAGACATCTTCCATGACTGAGAAGTTCCTACTTCTACTCCTCCTCATTTGTATAGAGCTACAAGGTATATGCAGCACTATACTTATGACAACACAAGCTAAGGACTAGGATAAATCTAGGGGAATGGTAGAGATACAGATAGGTGGTGAACAAGAGAATGAGGAGATCAGGATCCAAAAACTGCCTTGGAGATGGTTTTTTTTTAGACTGGATTTGAACAGGGCCAGAGATGGAGCCCAACATACTCTTGCCTACATACCAAAAAATTGGCTAGCCAAATCTGCAAATAAACACCCATAAAACACGACAACTCTAAACTGTCCCCTTATGTAAACTGGAACATTGATGAGTTCAAAGCCTCAATCTTCCAATGTAGGTCAAATGCAAACCAACCATATGACAAGGCAAGAACTGCTGAATTTGTTTATCAAAGTCCAATGAATAAAAATGCTATTATAAAGCCAGAAATAGTACTACACAAGAATAATGAAATTACAAATATATGATTGCATCTGAAAAATGATGACCAGTTATGCAGAACTTTGGGGACAAACATTTAATTGTCCCATTATTATATTTAGAATTGTGTCCAGGTGGCAAATAGGAATAATGGAGGGAGAGGATAGGCACCAAAGTTGCTGTGGACAGAAATACAAAAACGTGTGATTACAGAACTATGAATTTATTGTTAATGTTTTGTAGTCTTCTTCATTGGAGGCCCCCAGTTCCTAGGAAAATCCAGCAATTCAAAGATATTAATATATGAATCCACTGTGATCATATTAAAAAAAAGAAGTCGGCTCTTGAGGTGGGTTCACCCAAGCTTTATGGGGGGGGGGGGAAGGTGGGCTGAGCAGTACTCCCTTGGGAATGTATGACTTAAATTCAAGAATACCTGTACATCTGGGCCCTGTACCCATTGCTGTGCAAGCAAAAAAAGCCTATTGGACAGGAATTGCTTCTATTTAAACTTGATGTTAATAGTTAAAAGTCAAAATATTTAAAATGTAATTCTAGGTTTAAAGCCTTTTTTCTTGATAAGGGCTTTATCGATCACCGATTGAAGTCCCTTCTGTGGGCCCAGTTCTGACGGCTTACAGGAAGATTTCGGAGAGTAAAGCAATGATACTGAATTTCAAGGACATCTTGGAACGTCCACAATGTTGAAGACTGATATTTTTGGGAGGGAAGGAGGAGGGGACAGGGTATAGAAATGAGGGAAAGCTCAATATTTGGAAGAGCTCCACTACTGTAAAAACGGAGATTTTAGCTGGGAAAGTTTGTTGTGGATCGGCGTGACGGAAATCCAGTGACCCGGCGATCAAGGACGACGGTTTGACCATCAGTTTTCATGAACCGATAGCCAAAAGTATTATAAAGCCCTATCCCGGGACTCCTGAATAAATGCTGCACCGGGTGGTAAGATCTGCGTTTCTCGCCTTTGTGTTACACTTTTCCTGTGCAATATATCCGCACCTGACGGGAATGTGCTTAGCCCAAGGGGTACAGTGATAAACACAAGACCCGAAGCAGCTCTTTCCATGGACAAGTAAAGAAAAAGGTGTCAAGATGTCTATTCATTCTCCGGTCAAATTAAGTAGCATAAAAGAAACCCAGCCCGAAATATATTATATATACGCATTTTCTCCCCAAATACGACAGACGGGTACAAAACCTTTAAAAAGTGATAATATAAAACATATGCACGTTTTTAAAACGTGGTGCCCGATTGTGGTCCTTAGGAAAATGATACCAAAGTGCACTTTTTAGACAGCCGAATTCATTGCTTGTGAAAGAAAAATAACCATCTCGAAATAATCGTATACACTCATGCCAACGTCAGATCATCCAGAGTGATCATACATAGAGATTATGGGTTTGGGATCTAAAAAAATAAAATAAAGTTAAAAAATCTGTAGGAAGATAACTCCCCTGGATTTGCGAACAGGGACGGTCTTTTTTTATGTCTGTATAGCCTGCGTACGCCTTAAAATGATTAATAGTCGTAGTAATAGTATGAATAACACGCTAGAATTGATTTTATGTTATCCATTGTTATATGAATTGGTTTTAAATGAGAGACTAAATCACTGATAAAATTCTCAAATAAAAATCAATATTTTCCTCTTTTTCCCGGCTACCGGTAAAATATTGTCAGGATTTTATATTTAGGATGGGTAAGAGCTAAATAAGGGCACTAGTATAGAAAGATTATTTTATATGAGCTAAAATAAGATATTAGTGGTGTCATTATTATATTTGATTTCCCCCTACCTGTAATTTGTGACAGATATTGGTAGCTCTTTGTGATTCCCTACTAAATGTCATCTCCGATGGCCGAGACTGAACATCCCTGTCAGACATTGTGAGAACGGCCCTACTTCTTTCCTTTTATTTTTCCGTCCCCTCCCGTATCTCTCTGCCTCTCTCCCCACCCCCTCCCCTCCCCTCAGAATAACTAAGGATTATGCAATCGTTGCGCCAGACCATGTTATCCTTTGGAAAATAACTTTACCAGAGTGCTTTCTGTCCTCGCTTTCCAACTTCCCTTATTGTGGATTTTCCTCTTTTAGGTTTAATGCAATACTGTGGCCAGAGAAGGGTTAAAGCTCTATCACCCGTCACTGCACTTAGTCCATGACACCTGCCTGGTCCCCGCTCTGAATTTCTTTTACCTGCAATTACAGAATCGTTTCCCTATTTCCTCCCCCGTCCCACCTTTCCATATGCTCCGATTTCATCGCCCCTCCCCCCCCCCCCCCCCCCCCCCACTCCTTGCAGCTGGTGGTCGAGGGTCGCCTTCAGGCCTATGGCATGGCCGAAACGGACAGTCCGATGTTTTCCTCTCCTACTGGGCCTTCCTTGGACTACAACCCAATGTAGAACCTCAGCCGCCGAGGGAGGACGCTCTGTCCTTTAATGGTCTTTAGACCGAGTTTGAGTTCCTGCCCAGTTTACAGTATGGCGGTGGGGTGTCAGAGTTCAGGGGTACCCTAGAAGCATGGCTAGCCCTCAATGTCAGAGCAGGACTCAAGAAGAAGGGGAGGTGCAAACGAAAAAGACAAGGCAATGTGCGGAAGGGAGATTTAAAAAAGAAAAGAACGAATAGAGGGACGGACAGACGTGAGAACAGCGAAGGGCGAGGGAGGGAAGTAGAGCCAGTGAGGGGCACATCGCTGCAGGGAATGGCAAGCTGGGGCGAGGTTTTGGCCACTGCAGAGGGCAGGAGACCAGCTGAGGTGGAGCTACTCAGTCTAAACCTAGCGGTCTGTCTTCAAGGACAAAAAAGAAACCTGCGCACCTTCTACAAGCCCCCCTCCCCTCCCCTTTCATCGCCATCACTGGACTGCAGTGAGGAGACCGAGAGGGAGGGGCAGCTGCAGCACATCTGCAAAGCCTATTTGCTGGAAGGGACCGCACTTTCCCCTCCTGCTTTCTCTATTGTACAATTTTGTTCCCCGTTGGTACAAATCCCTCTTATTCGTGAGCCCATTTGAATTACAAATATTTTATTGTGCCATACCCAGACTAAAAGGCGCCCTATTTGCAAATGTTTGGTAAAGAAATTGTATAGGGACGTGAAACTAGAAAAGCGTATTTCTGTTTTATCTCGTCAGGATAGTCACACAAAAGGATCATCTGAGAGGAAGGGCAGCCGGTTTGCACAAATCCCTGGCTAGAATGAACTGGTCGTGTGACTTCTTTTTCTTAGTAAAAGAGGGGGGAAATGGTAGGTAAAAGAAACCGGATATATTCAACTGATTTCTCTATAGCTGTAATATTAAACACATCATATATGGATCCAGAAAGTATGTTAGAAATTCATGTATCCAGGCCCTTGTAGAACGAAAAAGATAAGTATAGTTATTCGTGATGTAATAAGCAGTATGAATGTAGTTTTCTTCAAACAGCTCATTTCAAATGTCCAATACTTCAGATAGTACTAAAGAAATCATCTAACAGCAATTAATAGATGATCAAAAGGTACAGGTAGAAGTTAAAGATACCATTTTATAGCAATAGCTAAATAAAATATGTTATACTGGACTTCCTTTCACAATATATTTGCTTTCTACATGCTCTAAGTCAAAATATTTTTTAAGTCAAATTTTGACTTCTAATGACATGCTAGTAATAATTGCTTATGATAACGTGTCATTTCAATACCAAGTTTTAATTTGCAACGCCAAATATTAGCTAGAATTTGTTTTTCATTCCTACAGCAGGAGTATTAATGTAATTAACCAAGCTGTTACCGTCAACATGCCCTTTCATTAAAAAATATTAAAAAGCATAAAACGAGATTTTGCAAAAGAAAAAAAAGCGTTACCAGTTAATTTGAAATTGACACGTTTCATTTGACTCTGCAAATGTTGTAATACCACAACTTGCCCGGCAGTATCAGCGGGTAGAAGAGACAAGGGTCAAGGTCAGAGAGACGTTTAATAAACAGGTATCAAATCATTGACTTTCAAGACCAAGGTGATAGAAAAGATCATGTCCTCTGACTAGTCCGCATTCTGCGGTCACCTTTGGGCTTCTCTTTATTAAAATACTCTCTAAAGAACCTGATCTAGCCCCTCCCTTCAAATATGTCATTTTCAAAGTATTTCTACACAGTACATGTTTTGCACATTTCAAAACTGCCAAGTTGATCTCCCTGTTTATTGTAAATACAACTCAAATTTCCTTGTGTTGTATAGTTGATGTTAAATGTAAACCGCTCTGATCTAAAATAGAGCGGTATAGAAGAACTGTTAAATAAATAAATAAATAAAACTCCTGGTTTCCGATAAAGTACAAATACTAACGACTAATACTAATTTCGTTCAGATTATCTCCGTACCGTTGAAAATGTGTTTTAGTCTTATATTGCTCGCTGCGGAATGCCTGACAGCAACATTTCAGACCCTCCAACCACACCCTTGGCAGAGATAATGAAGTCGGATTTGCACAGGATCATAGAAAAGAACTACAGAGAAAATATGTGTTGCTATTCTAGCCGAAAAGAGTTTCCTGTCAAACGCATGCACCTCTGCTATAAGAGCTACCAGACTGGTTTATAAAATACCCTGTCGATACCTTTATTTAACCGGAGGGCAAAGATCACGTTTGACACCTTCCGTTTGGTTTATACGCCTTCGTTTAGTTATGGCTTTAACATGAAGCCGTCGCTCTAGTTTCACAGCCCTACTCACCCCCGGCCAATACAGCAAGCAAACTTACCTTTTGGATTATGAAATGGGAAGACGCGCGCACGCCTAGACTTTTTCGGGGCTTATCTGTCAGAGAGATCATTTGGAGCCAAGGCTAAACGATTTCGAGAAGGACCCTCCCTCTGCCCGCCCCTGGGCTCCACTGTAGTTCCGCATGCTTGAAGCAGCTTTAAGGAAAGGGCCAGGTAGGAACAAGAGGACCGGAGGTTTAGCGAGAGAGAAGAAAAGGAGAAAGCTGAAAGAGGCCGAAAGATGGGGAGGGTGTATTTAATCTGCCTGCCACACTTCCACAAATCCTAAAGGGTTTATACGTTTCTGGCAATTCCGGGAATCGTGTGACAAACAAGAGACCGCGATACAGCCATGGCGACAGGAGCTCAGTTTCCTGGTATCAAATGACGGCTCTGTGCCCCGGGCTGTCTCGCCCTTCCCTGCTGAAAGAATACAACTAAAAGAAACGAAACAAAAAGAGAGAGAGAGAGAGAAGGCAGGTGATTGCTCTGATCCCTTCCTGCCGGGGTTTTTTTCTTCTGACCTCCATAAGCTGCTCTGCCCCGACTTCTTTTCAGGCAAAGCAGGGATTTTGCCAACTGGAACGATAATTAGTTTGTAATCACCTTACCTCAGCAGCAAGTAAAATAATCCAGCACGCTCTCCCTGCCTCAGGTCGGGCTCTCGTTTTGCAGCGTGACGGGCTCAGGTGCTTTTTAAGGTGGTTCTGCTGGGGGGGGGGGGGGGCTGGTTCACCTTAAGGGCGCCTGCTCCAGATACTGCCTCTACTGCGGTAATTAGCAGGCAGCTCTCAGCGGATTGGCTGATTGGGGCTAAACTCGGTGCTAAGCCGCATTGCTAGTCCCAGCCCACTCATCTGATGTAATTTCAAAAGCTTTTTGATGCGCCCGCTTGTCCGTGTATTTTTCGCTCTTGCTTTTCAGGCGTGCGTCTATATGAAAACGTGTTTATATTATCCACTGGTTCTTCTGTAGAACAAAGGGGTTTACACCAAGCCGGAATATGGCTCTCAGATGGTTGTACAAGGGGTGTTAGAAGTCACCGCATCTTTACGCGTTTAAGTCTCTTTACAAACACTGCAGCAAAATCGCGCGAACTTCTCGACAGTAAAGCATTAGATACAAATATCCTTTGCTTCAATGACTGCACCTTTTTCTCGGAAGTTGTGAATTTAGCAACCCTGTAAAAATATCTGAAAATTTCCATACACCCAAACTTCCCGTGCAATTGTGAGATGCATCTGTTACAGTTCGGCAAGTCAGGTTCATTTTTGTCCAGATTTACTGCTCATAACTAAAGACATTTTAGTGAGGATCACGATGATATGGAAACAGAGGTTATAACGCATAATGCCCCCTCCTAAATCATTTATTCAATCCATGTTCCTTTAATTTGGAGGGAAATTACTTTAGGAACAAAAGAATCTTGTTCCTCCGTCGTTCTTCATCAATCATCGCCCTTTTTCTGACAACTGCCCCCCTCCCCCCGAAGATGCAGGGGAGTTTTGCCCTGCCAATTCCCCTCATACCTGCTCCACTCCAGCGGTTCAGCCTCTCCCAGGTGTTGCACTTTCACTGGTACTCAGACAAAGAGACCCAGCCCGAAAAGAAAAGTACTCTCAGTGGGCTTTCACTTCCCCCCACAAAAGGCTTTATTTTTTCCAGAGGTGCTTTCTCTCTCACATAAGGAAGAGAAGAGGGAGGCCGGGGAGGACAGGAAGAAGGGGCGAACTGTTTTCTAGCTCACCTGCCCTCAGCACATCTGTTTCTCTTCGAAGAGAACTGCGCCCCAGAAAAAGGACCGTATCCTGAGCCTGCCCCAGGTGAAGGGTTTGGTTTTTTTCAGGTAAACGCTGCACCCTGTAACTGAAATGCTTCAGGCAAAGCCGCTGTTACCAACTGTCTTATCTAGGATCTGTGGCAGAGCCCCCACCCCCAGGCACATTGCAGAAAAGCTGACTACTGAGCACCCAATCTATGAACCTAACGACTGTTCACGTTACCTTCTGGCTACTGGAAAGGTTTGCTTGCAGTGATAAAAGATGGTCTAGCAACAAGCATGAAGGCTTTTCTCCGTTTATTCAGACCTAGTTTCACTCTAGAGTTTTTCTTCATTGTCCTGTTTCAGTTTGTTTTACATAGAACTCTGAATTTACCTTGGCAAATAAATTCCTTTGTTTATTTGTCTGTTTTATTTATTTATTTATTTATTTTTACCTAGCTTAATCTCGACTGGTTTGTTCCTTTCTTAGTTTTTAATCTTTCTTCTAGAAAGCCATACATTTGACTTCTCCACCAGAGGATTATATGCTGCTAAATCTACTTCTACACAGCGATTGCGATCTCTACCCTCACCCTTCTTTGTCTCTTTTTTTTTTTTTTTCAAAATTTTGTTTATTAAACATGCCAAGATACAAATAACAACCAACAATCAACAGGTGCCATTTTCACTTTTACAATAGGAAAACGCATCCCAGGTGGGGCTGTTTCTTGTCCACCACCCAGGCTTCTTTGTCTCTTTTTCCTCCTCTCCTTTGTCTCTCTCATTTTATTTTTCAATAGAAAATATAGAATAAGTTATAGTTTTTCCTTTCCATTCCTCTCCGGGGATTTTTCCACTCTTTCAGTTTAGCTACCCCTAATCTTGAGTACGAATATAAGACCACATCAATCTGTCTACGTATATTAGTAGAAACAAGAGCGCTTGCCGTTTCATAGACAATTCGCTGCATGTTGGTACCCAGAACTAAAAGAGAATCCGGTTTCCTTTAGACCGGACTCCCTTGCCTTCCCGACTAGAGTAATAATTAAACAGCAGACGAACCTGGATCATGGTTAATGACATACTGCGAGATTAAAAGCGGATAAGTAGCTAAAACCGCAGCTAAGAATAGAAGAGAAAACTGGGGAAACAGGAACCCATATTACGACACCACATATAACATGTTTATTATAAATTGCACGTATGGCAGCAGAAGAAATAGAATAATAGTTACTAGCTTGGTAAATTTTTTTAGTATCCTTGGCGTTACTGCCCACAGACTTCAAACTTATGCTAAAAGTCGACCATTTTCCTGTAGCTGTTTTAACGAATAAGCTGTCCCTTTAAGAAGAACTCCCCCCAGTTTAGCAATTTAGAGGGATCAAATGTCTATCCAGATGGCCTAGTCGCAGCTCCGCCAGCCCCATCCCAGAGGCCGCTTCGTCGTGAACGATTTCTCTTTCCCTGAAAGGACCTGTTGTGGCAACTTGAAAAACTGAATTTCTAAGAGGCAGCGTGGTCAAGGAGAAAATACGGATTATATTTTATTACTTTTGCACAAGGGACGAACACATATATTAGAGTTATAACTATCTCTCCTTTCCAGAGAGATTTTCCGCTAAAATCCCCAGGCATCATTTTTTAAACGTTTTCTGACGCTGTATATCCAAACCCCTGCTTGCAGAAACCGGAGGCGCTCAAGCAAATTCTGGCCACCAATAACGACAAATGAGAAACGTCCGCATTTAAAGCCACTGCCGCGGATCTGAAATTTTAAAGTCAAATAACGCGTGCAATGTTAACCGTTAAGTAACACACCCTCTGTTTCCTGGGATCTGACACTACCGCGCACAAAGGAAGACGGGCGCCTCTATTGCTGCTGCCAATACGGAGAAGATCGTCTTTTCCGCGCAGTATTGAATCCAGAGGCCTGACACACTAACCCCAACCCGACCCCCCTGAAACCATGCCTGCTGTCAAATGCCACAGCCACACCTTCCCTTCAACCACGCTGCTCTCCCCTCCCTCCTGCCCCCATGGCGGCTTTATGGCATGCACAGAGTTTCGTCCGTTCTGCGCTTTTCATCTTTAGGTAAAACCCTGGAAAGTGGGATTGCAGGGTCGTTTTCTGGGACAGTGACAGATTCTGAGATCCTAGTACAATTTACTTCCAACCCGATAGAAAACCTCCACATACTTTACCTCCTCCTACTCCTCCAAGCTGCCACAGGTGGGCGACCAGGACCCCGGAGTGTCTTCCAGCTGGAAAGTCCTGAATATCGTCAACAAGCATTGCTGGTTGATTCTCCTGTGACTAGTGGAAGCTCTCTGCTCGTTCAGTGGCGAGCACCACGGGCGCTGTGGCAACCTGGGGTCCTTCCAAGCTAATTTATACAGGTATATAAACGGCCCAGACTCCTCCTCTCCACTTGCCTGCTGTCAGGAATGAGATGGACACCTTCTTCGTAAGAAGAGCTCACCTTATCACATCTGATCCAGCAGTAGGCAGGGGAGCTGGGGGATCTGATGTCTACTTTTTTTTAAAGGACAATTGGAAATAATATCTTTCCAAGCATCACTGTTTCCATTCTCTTTTTAAAATTTGATCAGGAGCAATCAGCCGCCCCCTTTTCCTTCGACACCGCGGCTGCCTTTGGCCGTACTTCTCGTTTCTAGCTGATTAGCTCTTGGAGGATCTGCAACCTTAGCCGGCTGGTAGGAGTGAATGCAGGAGGGCGCAGGAGTGCTGCGGGCTCTCATGAATATTTCAGGTGGCCATTCAAAGTTCTGCCCACCGCTCCCTGATCCAGATGACGTCTGCCTTGCTCTTTCCTGTCTGTCAGGATGGAGTTTGTTGTAACTCAAACCCGCCTGTGGCATCAGCTCTTGTTTTGTTGGGTTTTTTTTTTGGTTGGGAGCTGAGCTCTGACACAGACACAATGGAGGATACGAAACGAAACAGAATCTCTCGGAGTTCTCAGGTCCGCTGCGTTCGGCTCCTCGCACAATCTTTCATCTCAGCAAACGCAACTCATCCATAAATCTATTGTTCCATGATACCTTTTGATATGATAGTTAATGCGGTAAATATGCAGATTATGCGCGGGGGTGTGATTATGTTTTCCCCAATAGAAATTGCAACTTGCTCAAAATACAGAGATGTAATTACAATTGAAATAGCAGCATCATTTTTCAATATTTTGGAACATGTTTTCGAATGTTACATTATTTAAGTATCTATAGATAGAGACACCCTCCAAGCATTGTACAGCCCTATAAATGTGATGCCAGTAATATTTAAGACAAACAGAGAAACGGATGGTGAAAATAACATTACTTCTATAAAGTAGGTCTCAATACCTGATCCTTTATCACTTCCAGAGCGATATTTATATACAATTCTTTCTGAGCCCCATCAGTATCCGTTGGAAGTATACATTTTCATTTACTCCTAGGCCGTACTAATTCTCAGGGGATCCGGAATTTCAGGTGCCCCAACAGATGAGATGTAGCGGATTCAACTACCAGCCATTCTAAAATCTCGCTGTCTTTCCCATTGAGATTTTTCTGCTTTTGTTGTGCTTCGGTTTTTGTTAGGTTTTTTTTTTTTTTTTTTTTTTTTTTCACAAGCACTAAATTAAACAGAAGCATGGCTATTCATTACTTCATGCCCATTATCTTCCCTCCTCTTAAATGCATGAAATCTCTTATAAAAACAGTACTTCATTAAGCGCTGCAACTTGGAGTTTAAGCGGTTTCCCGTATACAGAGAGAACATCCGATGTGTACGTTAGTGGCGACTTGTAAGCACAGGGCTTGTGTACTAAATGCCAGTTTGAAGAAGCTGATTTTGCTGACACATTCAAATCACCCTTAGAAACCACCAGAAGCTATGGAAGAAAACCACTGACACACATATGTGAGGAATTACTACGAGGAAAACGTGTGTTCGCTGAATCTTTAAACGATATAGAACACAGATAACGGTACAACTCTATATTGCAGAATCAAATTATGCGACCCGTTTTCCTCCATCACTAAGAGGCTTTTGCATTCAGGTCCAGATGCTTCTAAGTATTGCTCGTTTTAACCCCTTTTCCCTCGCCTCAGTTTCTAGGAAGCTTATTTGAGTTTCTAATAGATACCTACACATATATTTACTGTATATTTCACGATGTGTGTGTATCTGGAGTAAACTCCTTAATGTAATCATTGTATTAAAATGAATTAGTAGACATACTGCTAATTACACTTGTCCTCCGCCTCTCCTAAAATGAACAATGAAACCGATGTACAAACATGTCTAAGAATTTGAAAACGTTTGTAGTTTCACCTGTCTACATTCAAGAGCATCCGTATTACAATATACGACAAATCAGGATTTGGATTTAGCTCGGTCTTTTACATACGTTAATGCAATTTAATATATAAATGTATCATTAGAAATGTAGCATGAAATATTGTTGGACACACATCATTCACGTTATAGAACAGGAAGAGGGTTTACAGACATTTGTTATATACATATATAACAAAACGAAACACACACACACACACACATACTGTATATGCTAGAGGGTTTTCTCAGTGCACACTTTTATATTATATTATATGCTATAACAAGAATATGTGTCTACTCCTTATAGTACACATAACACTATTACATGTTTAATAGTATATATATTTATATATTAAATTGCAGCAATATATGTAAAGATGGACTAAATCCAGATCCTGATTTGTTATTTACTATAATGCCTATGCTGTTGATGTAGACAGGTAATATCTGAAACGTTTTGAAATTCTTGGACATCTTTGCAGATATAGGTTTCGATTTTCATTTTAGGAGAGGCTGAGGACAAAAATAATTAGCAGCGTATATCTATTAATTTTAATAAAATGTTATATATCTCTAAGGAATGTTTTATATAAAGGATTTTAATCCAGAGGTATAAAAATAATGAAACGTGGGTGTGCATGTATATACCACCTGTATGTTACATAAAGGTAGTTTTTGTTGATACGTGTAAAATCCGATTATTTTCATCTCTCTGCGTTTTTCTCTTTTATTCCCCATATTTCATCCCCACTTAGGAATGCTCAAGGGTAATTATCGTCTCCTGATCCATAGGAGTGGAAACCTGGCTAAGGGTTAAAATCCGGGAAAGAAGGACAAAACAAGCTCCATTTCCCAAAATGATTATTTTGCAGACAGACAGACAGAAGGACATGAATGGGCCTGTCCTAAAGGCATCTCAGCACCACATACGATATAAATCAGTCGCTGCTAAATAAAATCGTTAGGAAGCCTGATGTGTTTTAGGTTTTCTCGGGAGATTTTACAGAAATGTTTGGATATTTGCCTCAGGACTGATACCTTAGAAATCAAGGGATTTGGGAGCAGAATCAAGAAGTTAGAAGCTTAGAAACAGGAAGACGAAAAGAGACTGAAGTCCTGGATGACGGGGATTTTCTTTTTTTCGTATTTTCACAACACGTCAACTTTTCAATAAACCAAAGACACCCATGTGTGAAGCTTTTGCCTAAGAGTCGATTAGAGGAGCTTCGTGCGAATACACACACACAATTCAAACCCAGATATCTAACTAACTGCTTCCTCGGGTGGGGGTAGGGTATCCTAGACAAAGAATCCTGTCTTTGTTAGGGGAAAAGGTGGGTTGTATCTCTCTAGAACTGCATCCAGTAGGGAATTAAAAGGGAGCCTGGAAGAATGAAACCAGTTTGACCAGTGTGCCAGGCGGATAGGATCGCATTGCAGTCTGGGATTAAGGAGAAAAGATTCGCCGCCCCCCTCCCGCAGCACTGTGCTGCCCAGGGATGGGGGGATGGGAAGGAGAGGGGGATGAGGGAGGGGAGACGTGCTTTAGAAAGCTTCCCCAGTCTCTGTAGCTGATGCCAGAGATAAGCCCAGATACTGAAGGAGGGAAAGCGGTCAGGAGGGAAAGCGGTCAGGAGAGAGCATTCGCTGCAGTTTGCAGGAAAAGGGATCCAGGCGTTTGTTAAGACTTCCAAGCATCCCATTTGCCTCTTTATAAAGCAGGTGAGGGCGTTAAGGTGTTCTCAGGTGGCCTTTCCACTCCTTCCTGTCATCCCTCCACTAACAAGAAAATAACGGGGGTCTTGTTGTTTTCTGACCCCCTTTCAGTCTAGGAAGGACACGCAGAAAAGGCGGCTCTTTGATGTCTCGGAAGTTTGTCAAGGGAAGGGAATCCGTTTCCATCCTCTGCAGAGATTTAACATTGAATGGTCAGCTTTTCTTAAAGGGGAAGCTCGTGAGCCAATTAAACGTGCAGACACAGAACTCCTGAAGCAGACAAGAGCGGACAAAGTAAATCGATTACAAATAGATAGAACGATGTAAAAAACAACAGCGATCATAGGTACTGTACTTTATAGGTAGACAGATAGATATTAAAGCTGTACAAGTGAATAAAAATTCAGCAGTTTCTGCAGGGGAGACAGATAGATTGGCTAAAGGAGATAAATACTGAAGGGCGATGATAGTTTATAGATATTGCAGATGAGAGATAGGATTATTCAATAAAACCTTTTTATAAGTACATAATCGGGGAAAATCTTTCTGAATAAGGCCCAACTACAGAGAGATAGCACGATGGACACAGAGACAGACAGAAGGACATGGGCCTGTCTTAAAATATCTCGACACCACATACGATATAAAGTAGTCCCAACATATGACATGAGAAGTCTATGATAAATAAGGTTCTGTAATAATTTCTGTTTCTTTTTCTTCACGTTCCTGTTTTTCGGTTTCTTGTCTTAACTAATTTAACATTCACGTTCCATGTTTTGCTAGTAGTAGTAGACTGGGTGCATTGTTTCCAGAAATTATCTTTCCCCGGGTACTTTCTCCTTCATAAAAACAAAAATATAGATTATACAACATGGCGAGCATCCTTTAAAACGGAACAATGGCGAGAGGTTATTTTGCTCTAGTTTTTTCTGCTGACAACTGACCCCCAAACTGATCTATCTGGTCGGTTTCACTCTCGGATAGAGCAGGATTTCGATTAGAAGCTGGTACCTCGGAAAGTCAGGAGGCGAGACTGGGCACGGAGTCCGGTTTTAGCTCGCCTGGGCTCAGATGCCATGCGGGAAGGGCACAGGAGACTGATCCTTCTTGATGGGCTTATGTTAGGTCACTTCCTACCTCCCTGGGGATTTTGCACTTTTCGGGGCCAGGACAGAGAAGCCTGCAAGCATCGGATAGATTCCAGGCTGCTCTGAGCAGAGGTCTACCGACGGGCCAAAAGTTAGGCCAAACCCCCACTAAGCATTCTCGCACACGAATAGAGGCGTTTTTCTTTTAGGTGGATTGTGTCTGTACGAGCCTATCCGTTCAGATTTACTACGAAAGGTTTCTCTAGATCGCGTACCTCGGAAGCGTGGGTTATCCAATGCCATCCCCAACCCTTGTGGGAAGTAGAGCAAATATTAACCCACATAAACCCTCAGAGGTTTAGAAAGCGAATTCTGTTCATCAGTCTGGAATAACTCACAAAACCAACTGCGCTGATCCTTATCAAAAGGCAAACTCAGCATCACATCTATACAGACAGTCTGAAAAGGCACAAACGAATGAAACAGACTCAGAGAAGAGTTTTCACCAACAAGGGGAAGTGCACACCGCAAAACCAATGAAAGATGCACATATTTTATTCCAAGAACGTGTAAATAAACAAGAAATCAAATGGCAAAACACGAAAAAGAGCAAAGATGACGATCAAAAGAGCTAACACGAGAGTCAAGAAAGAGGCGTGTTAACGTTTTCCGTATTCTGGCTAGTAATTCTGTTTTAACGCAGGGTAACACTTGACGTGTTAACAAAACACAACAAAGCCATTGGATAGAGACAATACCTTAAAGAATAGAAAACGTGAGAGTTCGGTTCCTTCTCGTCGACAGTATCTATCATCTTAGAAAGTTATTAAACTGCCACAGTCACTGTAGTGATTTACTTTTAAGCTATTTTATGTTTGGCGTCACCCAAACAAGAGAGGGAGGAACAAAGAATTTAGGGAGAATAAATGTATATGGGCCAAAGGGAGGGGTGGGGCTCCCCTCTACAACAGGGACTTCAGTGTTCATTAAACGACAAGGAACGATCCAGTACATTATTAACGAAACGAAGTGAAACAGATTCACTGCGTAAATGTATGATTGCAACAAGCACCCGTTTAGCAAAACTGAGCTACTAACACAGTTATGTATTGACCTGTTCAGAGAAGGCAGCAAATGGCTTTATCATTACTATCATAGCACATCCCAGCATAATACATTGGAAGCTATTGATCCCATTAATAGCATGGGCTGTCTGTTTTCGGGTTTCTTTTTCTGCGTTCAATGATTTGTCTAACAGTTTGCTAAACTCTAACCGCAGAGAGGAATCCGCGCGTTTTCCATTAACACCGAGTATCCGCCCCATCGCGACGAGATGTGCGACTCTAGGATACGGAACCTGCAAACGGATGTGAGATGAGACGAGGCTGTTTCCCCAGAAACGGATATGTCTGGGATATTTCAGATGCAGCATCCCCTAAAGACAGAAATGAAATGTGATGCTACTGGGTCTTTTCTCCATTCTCTCCCAAGAGAGAGAAATGCGAATACCGCGCAAAATGGATCAGAATTCCGTACCTATGGCGCCGCCCGGAGGACGTCACCATGTGTGGCTGACGCAATCCTGCTAGTCCATGGAGAAATGTGAATACCCCGCAAAATGGATCAGAAAATGGAGCCAATTCCGGCTTCTTCAGTGGGTAGAAAAGATCAACCTATTCTGTACGCAAACACTGACCGTTTTAGAGGGATGCAGAGTTGGATACTTTTAACGACTCGACGTTTTAATAAGTGATGTATATAAACGTTTGACTGCCTGCATAACCCAAAGGCAAGAATTCTCGGGGGGATTTTCCAGGGAAATTCTTTACCAGCCACCACCATGTATGCAGCGCCCACACCAGAAATCACAAAGAGTTTTCCGATTTAAATTTGAGCTCAATAAGGTTAAAGCAGTAGCCTGGTCTAGCTATATTTGTCAAAACAGCCATTTGCTTCTTGCATTGATTCGACCTTGTTTCTTGTATCCTAATCTCTTTATATCTTTCTCATTATTTGTGAACGGGGGTTCATCTTTTACTAGCCTCACAGCCTCTAGGCCTCCATGAGATGCACGATGAGGAAGATCAGCCCAGCAGCCGACGGATTTCCTTTGACTGGAATGAGGATGGGGACCGGCTAAGAGGATTCACCAAAGGACCAGGATTCCGGGCTCTTTCCTCGACTGGAGGCGGTAAAACCATCTACACTGAGCAGGTCCTGTCCCCTAGGCAGGAGACTATCCAGTGGTTACAGGGGGAGGAAGGGACAACAGAGAAGGATCTTCATGTTTCTGTTTGTCAACTGAGTTACCTAAAAGGCCTTTAGCAACTAGTTACTCATGTACCGCAAATAAGTTGTCTAATGCGGTTTGCAATTAAAAATTAAAGATAAGTAAAAAAAAAAAAAAGTGTGGACGTAAGAGAGTGAAAAAAAAAACTAGAAGGAGATATAAGTAAATGAACAATAAGGAAAAAAAGGATGAAGAGAATAGACCAGGAGAAAGCAAGAAAGGAAAGCTGCTTTTAATGCACCAAAAATCTGGGAGAACTGCACTTCACTTCCTACCATCAGTTTCCTTTGGCAGCGGTAGAGAAGGGTGAAGGGCAGGGATGTGGCTGGTTTGTAAGAACTGGAAGGGAGAGGACCAGAGGAGTCCCTGATGCTTTCAGAACCACTATTTACAAGAAGACATAAACTTAGATATATGCGAAACATCAAACAAGCAGCCTTCGGGATAATACAATTACATTTTTGTCATTTGCAGTATAGAGAAAGATCCAGGACTTGATGAATTGTTTATCTTACTTTGTAAAAAGTGACCTGCAGCAAAGCAAAATAGAAAATCCCAATAGAACAATATAAGTCCTTCACCAGAGACCACTAACACCCACTGTGGACATTTACAGAAGTACTTGCACTTGTCCCATAAGAGAACGGTCTTGGATGGGTCCTCGATCATTTTGCTTAAGCTAAGGTACAGACCAGGTACATTAGAAGAGATCTGGGTGCTGGGAGAGGAGCTCCTGCCGCCTCCGGAGTGGTCACTCAGATCCCACGACAAGCGGATGCTGGCCTTTTAGCACAGCCTGAGACTGCTTGCTGGGGTCAGATGCAATATTGATGCAAAGGGATTAAAAAGTTATGTCAACAAGGTACATTAAGCTGAAAGACTGAATCCATCAGCACCAACCCCATCATCCTCTGGCTAGCCAGAAGCCCTTCGTTGCCATCATTAACATTCCCCAATCTGCAAAGGCACCTGGGATATTGACTGACAGCCTGGCTTAGCTTCTCAAGCCTTCCTGGCTTCCATTAGCATGTCAGTCGGCATTACTAGGAATCTGCAGACACTGCAGTTGGGGGGTTTCTGGTTCCCCTGACTTCGCTTCCGAATAAAGACTTTCAGAGCTCTGGGGAAGAGCTACAGCAATGTTGCTGGAGACGGGATGCTTTAATGCAGCTTTGGGTAGATTTGATTATATCGGAGGTGCTGAACGTTGGGCACTTAGAAAGGCACAGGGCAGGCCCTGAGACATGCGGATCCTGGTCTTCATCCTAATGCAACCTGCAGGAGAGGAAAACAGCAGAGGCTGTAGGCAGAAAAGAGGCTAAAAAGTGCCCAGCTTCATTCCGAAAACGCATGCATGAACGTATGCGGAAGTTATCTGCTCCAGAATCGAATTCATGTGCAAAATAGCAACAGGAGGCCATTTCCTACCATGGATTGCAAAAAACAAATAGCCGACTGGGGGCTCTCGGAAGCTCATGTACAACCCAACATTGGTTTCAGTTGGTCTTTTTAAAGGTATCACAATCTCCTTACTCTTGTGATGAAATGTTTGCAGGGTATTTCCTACCGACTAAGGTTCTGGACTTCTCAGATTATTACATTTCTAAACGGAAGTGATCCTGATTTGGGCATTCCAGAAGTGGGAGATATTGTCATTGGTAGGACAAGGGTTGCAGGACCAGCCTTAGAGAGAACAGCACCCAGTGAGAGAGCCAAAATGGTCGGCCCCCAGCCCCCTACGTCCTTTACAGTAGTGATTCTTAAACCTGTCTTGGAACATCCCCCAGTCATTCAGGTTTTCAAACTATCCACAATGAATATGCAAGAGGTAGAAAGGCATGTGATGGAGGCAGTGCGTGCAAATCTATCTCATATTTTATTTCTTTATTTATCCATATTTCTTATCCATATTATGTAACCGTCTAAGTGCGGTGCAGATTACATAATGACACATAAAACTGATAGATAGCATAGACTACTATGACCAAGCAATCAGCTAATGATCATTTGTCGTCAAGCATTTTCATATATGATATCTGACATTCTAATTACTGCTGGGGTTAAAGCTGAATTCCTGAAGTTAGAACCCCCTAAGGATACAAGCCTAAATATGCTTGATTAAATTACTACTACTAATCCTTTGTATAGCGCTACAAGGCATGTGCAGCACTGTGCATAAAGTATAGACAGAGACCCTGCTCATTAGAGCTTACAATCTAATCAAGACAAAAAAAAATCACAAAAGTGGGGACTAGAGTATCAGGGCTGGTGTTAGGGTTTCTAGCGCCCCACCCTGCAATCTATAAATCGACACCTCTCCCTCATTATTATTAATGTTGGCTGCACCGTACCCTCCTTTCTCCCAAAACCGCTTTGTGAACTCTTTTCAAGCAATATTAGTATTTCTCCTTCAAATCCAGTATTGTAAGAAAATTGCAGCGAAAGAGCAAATGCATAGCCAAAAAAAATAAAATCTGATTCTGGTCATTTCACTAACAACAACATAAACATTCTCCAGTGCCAGGCATATTGTGAACTAATATAAAACACTGCAAAAGTCACTGAAGATCTACAAGACCAAATCTGCCACACCATACCAGCATACACTTCCAAAACTCATACAATAAGGGACCTACCCAGAAAAAAGCAGCACTATAAATACTGCAATGGGCCCCAATATATCCATACACCTCTTTGAAAAGCTGTACAAGTCAAATTATTACAGTACAGATCCCTACATACAAACTCCATGTTAACAGAACACCTGGCCTTGATCACACACTCAGAACACAGACTCTCACCAAGTACAGAAAAAGTGACCACAACCTAAAGTAAAAATAAAAATATGTAGAAAAAAATTAAGATGAAATCCCAAAAAGCCAGACTCCGCATGCAGCACCACACCAGATAAGAGATGCAGTTCCCCATACTGCGTGAAATATAAAGATAGTGCAAAGTCCAATCACTAAATTGAAATAAAATTATTTTTTCTGCCTTTGTTGTCTGACAATTTTTGATCATGCTGGTCCCGATCTGAGGTTTCTGTTTTCCTCTGTCTTCTCTTAGCTCTCTTTCTATGGTCTATAGTCTATCTGCCATTTCTTGTCTCTCCTTTTGCTTTCTTCATTTTCTTCCATCAGCCTTTTTCTAGTCCCAGTAATCCTCCCCAGTATCAGCCCCCTTTACATTCTTCCCTCCCAGTACCTTCCAGCATCAACCCCCTTGCATTCCCAGCACTGCTGCTGGTGTCTATTCTCTTCCAGTCCCCCTCCTTCCCCACTATCCAGCCCCTTCTAGTCCAAATACCATCCCAGGTATCAGCGAACATCCAGTCCCAGTGCCCCTCCCATGTCAGCTCCCTTCCTCTCCTCTATCTATCCACCTTCCAGTGCCATTCCCAGGTGTCAGCTCCCTTCCAGCCCCCACCTTCCCTCCAGCCCCCTCCATTTCCTCTTTTCCACTCCCAACTCCCTATGTCAGCTCCCTTCCAGCTCCCACCTTCCCTCCTGTCAGCTCTCTTCCAACCCCCCTCCTATTACCCAGCCACCTTCCAGCCCCATCCCCAAGTGTCAGCTTCCTTCCAGCTGCCCCCTTGTCAGTTCCCTTCCAGCCCCACCCCCCATGTCAGCTCCCTTCTGGACCCTTTCCTTCCCTTCCCTCCTGTATCAGCTGCCCTCCCCATCCCTTCCCCTCTCTGAATCGTCCTTCAGAAAAGAAAGGAGCCGTGGGAACATTTCTCTGTTCTTGTGGCTCTGCTGTCTTTTAAATTGCTGGACCACAGAGTTTCTAAAGGCAATAATAAGCATTTCCTGTTTCTTATGAGAAACAGGAAATGCTTGTTACTGCTGGAAACACTGCGGTCCAGCAGTTTTAAAGATAGCAAAGCCGCGGGAACAGAGAAATGTTCCCACGACTGCTTTCTTTTCTGAAGCGGTGGGTGGCGGGTGGTTAGCAATGGTGCCCCCCACCGCCGGAGCCCTCCTGCCATGCTTATCCAGCTTACTGGGTAGTGCCAGCCCTGTAGAATATGATAGGATACACATAAGTAGTGGGCAAGAGAATGAGGAGCATCAGGATCCTAAAGCAGCCTCAAAGAGGTGGGTTTTTAGCCTGGATTTGAATCGGGCTAGAGAAGGAGCCCAAGCCACTGATTCAGGTAGTTTGTTCCAGGCACAAGGAGCAGCAAGGTGGAATGAATAAAGTCTGGAGTTGGCAGTGAACAAGAAGGGCACTGATACAAGAGGGATCTGCCAGAGGAGCGGAGTTCCCGAGAAGGAATGTAGAGTGAGATAAGAGAGGAAAGGTAGTGAGGAGCTGCAGAATGAATGCACGTGTAGGTTAGTAGGAGAAGTTTGAACTGGATACGGAAATGGATAGGAAGCCAGTGAAGAAGCCTTCAGCTTCTTTCTAAAGGACATCAGTTCAACAGTATCTCTCGGTTCAGATGGTAAAGGATCCCACAATACTAGACCAGCCACGAAAATGACCTGCGCCAGTCACACCCAGTGAAAAGATGGCACGTCCAACAGGCCATGATCTTCAGATCTCAGTACTCATGGGAAGTGATAAGGTTTCAGGAGGACACAATACAGATGGGCGCATCATTGCTCAGTGCTTGATGTATCAATGTAATCATCTTAAATGGATCCTCCAAAAATAAGCAACCAATGAAGGTGATGATAGTATTGGAAAATTATCCACAAATCTGAATGTACACCCCTTTGACTGGTGGAAAAGCAGTATATAAGCCTAGTTAAATAAATAAATCTATTTGCCCCACCATGATTTGAGCTGTGGCATTTTGCACTTCTTGAAGTACTTCTATAGACACCTTAGACAGGCCGAGATGTAGCCCATTACAGTAATCTAAATGTGGAGCCACTAATGCATGAAACACAGAACAAAAGTTATCATCGATCAAATAAGGCAAAAGATGGTGCATCATACCTTTGAACGTGACCTTTTTTGCTACTTCTTTTAGCAGTACATCTATGGACAATGCAGAATTGATCAGGACCCTCAAATTTCTCAGTTGGGAGATCACTGGAATCCACCCATCAGTCAAAATCTGGCTGGGAGAAGATATAACCGATTGCCTACCAAAAAGCATAATGTCTGTTTCACTCACATTTAAACATAATCTGTTGGCAGCCATCCAGGACGTCACCAGCCTTATACACAACTTCACAAGTTCTACAGCCCCAGAAACAGATTTATGAATAGGGACCAGAAACTGAGAATCATCAGCACAGAGGTGATATGTAACCCCTTAACAATTGGATATTTATTTATTTAACTGGTTTTATACACCGCCGTTTGAAACATCAAGGTGGTTTACATTGAACAGAATTCTGCATACATAAAACCAGCAACTATGAAAACAGCAAACAGTAGAGAACATATTGTACATTAGATCATAGTTGTAACATCAAACCTTAATGGTGACATGAACATAGGTAACTATATATAGTAAAAAGTGCAATAATATAAATATGAGATGAGGAACAGGCTTGGGACTCAGGTGGAGATTAGGCTGGGAGGGGGCGTGGTAGGGCATGGCTAGTCTGGTGCCTTGGAGAAATGTTCATAGAACAGGTAAGATTTTTTTTTCGGAAATCTTTGAGATCTTGTATATAGATAAAATATAGACAAAAGAGGACAAGGTGTAGAAATATCTGTATAACCTACAGTTATAATATCTCTTTAACCTATAGTTAGTGGAAAACACCAGTCTTTATTAAAACCCTGACCTGGCTGTGTTTCGTCTGGGTGCCTCTGCTACCCTTTTTTCTTTTTTTATGATCTCCAAGGAGGAAACCATTCACCTTCTTTCCTTATCCAAACTCACTACCTGTCTCCTTAGCTCTATCTCCTCCACTGTAGTCCCTTCCATCTCTCATATTCTCAACCTATCGCTGTCCACTGCAACTTTCCCTTCAGCCTTCAAGTATGCTCTGGTCACTCCTCTCCTCAAGAAATCCTCACCAGACCCTACCTGTCCTTCTCACTATCAACCCATCTCCCTCCTCCCCTTCATTTCTAAATTACTTGACTGTGCGGTTCACCGCCATGGCATCGACATTCTCTCCTCTCAAGCCCTTCTGGATCCTCTACAATTTAGCTTTCTTCCTTTACATTCTATTCAAACGGCTCTTGCCAAAGTCTCCAGTGATCTGTTCCTAGCAAAATCCAAGGGCCTTTACTTGATCCTCATCCTTCTTGACCTTTCTGCTGCTTTTGACACTGTTGACCACAACCTTCTTCTTGATATCTCGTTTGGTTTTAAGGGCTCTGTGCTATCCAGCTTCTCTTTTTATCACTCTTTCAGTGTTTGTTCTGGTGGATCCTCCTCTACTGCTATCCCGCTCTCAGTTGATGTACCCCAAGGATCAATCTTGGGTTCATTCCTTTTCTCTCTATATAACCAGTCCCTTGGTGCACTCATCTCTTCCCATGGCTTTCAGTACCATCTTTACACTGATGTCTCCCAGATCTACCTCCCTACACCTGAAATCTCTCTGGCAATCCAGGCCCAGATCTCTGCCTGTCTTTTTGACATTGCTGCTTGGATGTCTCACTGCCACTTGAATTTTAACATGTCCAACACTGAGCTTCTTATTTTTCCCCCAAACCCTCCTTTCTCAGTCTGTGGTTAACTCTCTACTCCTCTCTGTCTCCTCAGCTCACAACCTTGGGGTCATCTTTGACTCCTCTCTCTCTCCTTCTCCACACACATCCAACTGATAGCTAAAATCTCCCATTTCTTTCTCTACAACATCAAAAAGATTTGTACATTCCTTTCTGAACACACTACTAAGACACTTATCCACTCCTTAGTCACCTCCCCTCTAGACTATTGTAACCTGCCCCTTGCTGGTCTCCCTCTGAGTCATCTTTCTCCCCTTCAATCTGTTCAACACTCTGCTGCGCGGCTAATCTTCCACCAGCCTCATCATGCTCATATTACCCCTCTTCTCAAGTCACTTCATTGCCTCCCTATCCATTTCCACATCCAGTTCAAACTTCTCCTGCTGACCTATAGGTGCATTCACTCTGCAGCTCCTCCCTACCTTTCCCCTCTTATCTCGCCCTATACCCCTCCTCGGGAATTCACTCTTCTGGCAAATTGCTTCTATCTGTGCCCTTCTCTTCTATTGCCTTCACTCCTTTCACCTTGCCGCTCCTTATGTCTGAACAAACTATCTGTATCTGTACATCAGGTGCCTTCTCAGGCTAGAAACAGTGCCTCTGCAATTCAAAGGTACTTCTAGACTCTGGGAAAGAAATTCAAGCCCATTGTTAACACTGTAGCATTCTCAGAAGTTCTACCTGTTCATGGTAAGGGGGCAGAAAGGCTGCATTGGATAAACAGCTTTAATCCATGGTTCCAAACCTGGTGCTAACAAGAAGGATTTAGATATATTGGCGACTGGGAAAACAGATGGATCAATAAGAGACTATACTGTGCTGATGGACTGCATCTCTCCGTCGCCGGGAAAAGGATCCTAAGTGAAAAATTCAGGCAGTATGTGGTTAGGCATTTAAACTAGGGAAAGGGGGTGATGATGGAAAAGAACAAGTTCAGGACGTCACTCCCAGCAACAGCAAAATGACATTGGAAACAGCCACACTTTTAAACTACACATCAATGGCAAGTGGGAAGGGGCGTGTAGGGCAAAATCCATGCAAAATGCAGGCAAGCTAGTCAACAAATGTTGGAAAACAATGAGCATAAATGCTCAAAGCCCAGCCAACAAAGTTCCTGATCTGGAAGCCCTAATGGTGGAAATGGACTTGGACATTGTAGCCATTGTAGAGGGAGGAGTGGCCTAGTGGTTGGGGCAAGTTACCTCAGGCTGGAAGGTCAGGGGTTCAAATCCCACTAGAGGACAGCAACCTTGGGCCAGAAGGACTGGGGTTTCTAGTCCCACAGGTGCTCCTTGTGGTCTTGGGCAAGCCACTTAACCCTCCATTGTCCATATTCCCTGTAAAATAGTTATCTCCAAGTTATAATGCCCTGTTCTATGTAATTTCAGTTTGTTCAATGTAAACCGCCTTGATATCATATATAAGAAATGTTAAATAAATAAATAAACATTACAGAAACATGGTTTAACAAGTCACATGAATGGGATATAGCCATAGCTGGCTATAATCTATTTAGAAGAGATAGAGAGGGTAGAAAAGGAGGAGTAGCCCTTTATGTCAAAAGCAATATTAAAGCTGCTGAAATGCAGGGGACGTGAGGAAAAGAAGAAGCTCTGTGGATTGTGTTGGAAAGAGGAGATGGCACTGTCATCCATACTGGTGTAGTCTACAGGCCTCCAACTCAAATGAAAGAAATGGATAGTGAACTGATTGCTGATATTGCAAAGATAGCCATGAAGGGGGAAGTGATCATATTGGGTGACTTTAATCTACCCAATGCGGATTGGAGTATTCCTTCTGCAAATCTGAAAAGAAGTAAACAAATTGTGGATGCCTTTCAAATTGCATTACTTAGACAAATGGTGATGGAACTGACCAGAGCTCCATGCTGGATTTAGTGCTCACCAACAGAGATAAGAACATAAGAACATAAGATATGCCATACTGGGTCAGACCAAGGTCCATCAAGCCCAGCATTCTGTTTCCAACAGTGGCCAATCTAGGTCATACGTACCTAGCAGTTTCCCCAAGGGACACAGGTTCCACAATGCTTGTACTTGTTCAAGCATTGATATCCTGGGTCCCTTCTTAATAATGGTTTATGGACCTTTCCTCCAGGAACTTGTCCAAACCTTTTTTAAACCCAGCTACACTAACAGCCTTTACTACATCCTCCGGTAACAAATTCCAGAGTTTGATTACACGTTGAATGAAAAAATATTTTCTTTTATTAGTCTTAAATAGTTTACCCTGTAGCTTCATTGCATGTCCCCTAGTCTTTCCATATTCTGATAAGGTAAACAATCGATCTACGTTTACCCGTTCCACTCCGTTCATTAATTTATAGACTTCTATCATATCTCCCCTCAGCCGTCTCTTCTCCAGGCTAAAGAGCCCCAACCTTTTTAGCCTTTCTTCATAGGAGTAGCCTTCCATCCCCTTTACCATTTTGGTGGCTCTTCTCTGAACCTTTTCTAAAATCGCTATATCCTTTTTAAGATACGGCGACCAGAATTGCACACAATATTCAAGGTGCGGTCTCACCATGGAACGATATAGAGGCATTATAATATCTTTTGTTTTATTTTCCATTCCTTTCCTTATCATACCTAGCATTCTATTTGCTCTCTTGGCCGCCGCTGCACATTGGGCCGAGGGTTTTAACAAGGTATCCACAATGACGCCTAAATCTTTTTCCTGGGTGGTGGTTCCTAATGTGGAACCTTGCATCATGTAACCATAGTTTGGGTTGTTCTTCCCTAGGTGTCGATTGTCTGGGTGGGTGCCCCTGTGAGCAGCAGTGATCATCACGCAGTGTGGTTTGAGATAAAAGCCAAGGTGCAGTCCAATCATAGCAAACTCAAAGTCCTAAACTTCAAAAACACTGACTTCAGTAAAATGACCAAGTACCTAAAGGAGGAGTTGGCAGGGAGGGAGGGTATAAGGGAAGTGGAATTGCAATGGGTTCAACTAAAGGAGGCAATAACAGGGGCAACAGATACATATCTAAGGAAAGTAAATAAAAAGAAGAAAAGGAAGCCTATTTGGTTCTCCAAAGAAGTGCCTGCACAAATAAAGGTAAAAAACACAGTTTTCACAAAATTCAAACATTCACGAACAGAGGAACACAGAAAAGAATACAGGATCAAACTAAAAGAGACTAAAAGAGAAATAAGGATAGCACAATCAAAGGCAGAAGAAAAGATGGCTACAGATGTGAAGTGTGGTGACAAAACCTTTTTCAGGTATATTTGGGAGAGGAGGAAAATCAGAGGTGGAATTGCAGGACTCAAAAGTGCTGAGAACAGATTTGTGGAAAGTGACATTGAAAAAGCGAAAATGCTAAACAAATACTTCTGCTCTGTTTTTACTAGAGAAAATCCTGGAGAAGGACCAGCTATGACTGACAAATATACAAATGGGAATGGAGTAGATACCACACCATTCACAGAAGAAGATGTTTTTAATAGATTCTTGGAGACAAGAGAAGTTCCACAGGACTGGAGAAGGGCTGATGTGGTACCTCTTCACAAAAGTGGTAATAGGGAAGAAGTGGCAAACTACAGGTCCGTAAGCCTTACCTTGGTGTCGGGAAAAGTAATGGAGGCTCTCCTGAAAGAGTGAATAGTGGACTTCCTTGAAACCAACAGATTGCATGATCCGAGGCAACATGGTTTTACCAAAGGACAATCTTGCCAAACAAATCTGATTGAGTTCTTTGACTGGGTGACCAGAGAACTAGATCAAGGGCATGTGATGGATGTGATCTACCTAGATTTCATCAAAGCCTTTGATACTGTTCCTCATAGGAGGTTAATCAATAAACTCAACAGCTTGGGGATGGGTCCCAAGGTGATGAACTGGATCAGAAATTGGTTGACTGACAGATGACAGACGGTGACAGTAAACGGAACTCACTCAGATGAAAGGAATGTGATTAGCGGTGTGCCCCAGGGTTCAGTGATATTGCTGAAGGACTGAATAGAAAAGTCTGTCTTTTTGCAGATGGCATGAAAATTTGCAAGAGTGGACTCCCCTGAGAGAGTGGATAACATGAGGAAAGATCTACAAAAGCTGGAAGAATGGTCTAATGCTTGGCAGTTAAGATTTAATGTGAAGAAGTGCAGTGTCATGCACTTGGGAAGCATAAACCCAAGGGAATTGTATGCTATAGGGAGCAAGAGGTTGGTGTGCATGGACCAGGAGAAGGACCTCGGAGTGATTGTTTCTGAGGATCTTAAGGTGGCGAAACAGTGTAGCAAGGTGGTGGCAAAAGCCAGAGGATGCTGGGTTGCATACAGAGAGGAATTACCAGCAGAAAGGAAGAGGTACTAATGCTACTGTACAAGTCACTGGTGAGGCCTCACTTGGAATATTGTGTTCAGTTTTGGAGACTGTATCTTGCAAAGGGCATAAAAATGCTGGAAGCGGTTCAGAGGAAGGCAACCAAAATGATTTGGAGCCTGCGTCAGAAGACTTATGAGAAGAGACTTGAAGACCTAAATATGTTCACTCTCGAGGAGAGGAGGGACAGGGGAGATATGATTCAGACCTTTAAATGCTTAAAGAGTATTAATGAACAAACAAACCTCTTCCAAAGACGGGGAAGCTGTAAAACTAGAGGGCATAACATGAAGCTGCAAGGGGGTAAACTGAAAGGCAATGTCAGGAAATACTTTTTCACTGAAAGGGTGGTAGATGCTTGGAATGCCCTCCCGATGGAAGTGGTGGGGGCAAATACAGTGACAGAATTCAAAATGGCATGGGGCAGACAGTGGATCCTTTTACAGCAACAGGATAAAATCAAAGTAAACAAAACTATCTCTTATATCTCAGCAAATAGGGGTGACCTACACGGAGCGGTGGGTATACCCCTAAACAAAGGCATGGGGAGGGGTGACTTGCATGGAGTGGCAGGTGCACCTACTCTTGCCACCTTGCTGGGCAGACTAGATGGACCATACTGGTCTTTATTTGCCATCATTATGTTCTATGACCCTTTTCAAATCCAGGCTGAAAACTCACCTCTTCGCTGCCACTTTCGGATCTTGATTCACCTGATGTCCTTTGTGTTTCCTTACCATTTCCCCTAGATGTATCCCATGTCTACAGCCACTGTGTTGTCTGTCTTGACTAGATTGAAAGCTACGATGAGCAGGGACCGTCTTTTACATGGGTCTGTGCAGTGCCTTATAGTGCTATACAAATGTTCAGTGGTAGTAGTAGTAGGGGAAATCACCTCCAAACCAAACAGAAATATAAACATATCCATTAACATACAATCAATAATAAAATGACAGTGATTTTGCCTGATGAAGGCAGCCAGCTGAAACGTGGCTGTGTCGAGGTTTTAATAAAGACTGCTGTTTTCAATCAAGCTGTTTTAAGGGTGGTTTATACTGATCTTTCTAAACCTCACCTTCTTTTGTCTGTGCTCTTTTTGCGAGCATGTGTGCTTCTGCTTTTGGACCCTATAGGTAAAATACAGATACTATACGGAATTGCAGACAAAGCAGAACCCTGAGGAATGCCAGATGGCAAGGTGAACCATGTTGACTGTCTTCTATTCTGGCGCCCAGACAAAAATAAGCAAAACCATCCAAGCACACAACCTGAGATCCCCAGGGAAAAGAGGCAATGTAATAAAATCTCATGATCTACCATATCAAAGGTGGTAGAAATGTTCAAAAGATATGTCATATCATGGTCGAGCCCTCTAAGAATGACATCAAATGCAGAAATATACAATGTCTCCATATCATATTGAATGAAATGAAACTAATTATTTAATATGTCAGTAGAGTTAAGAAGCATACTAATTGAGTTAATACTAATTTTTCAATAATCTTAGCCAGAAAAGTGGGGGATGTGTTAGGACGATTACTTTTGGGGTCTGAATTATCAAAGAATGAATCTTTCAAAACCAGCCTGATGCTAGCTTTCTTCAATATTGCAGGAAAACAGCCATCGATTAGTAATAATGGCAATTGATCTGGCTAACTCGGAACTCACAGCTTTTAAAACAGATGTAGCTCAAGAGATTAGTACACAAGAAGAATCATTCAAAGATTCAATCAGACATGCAGCTTGACCTACAGAAATTAAATCAAATGTGTTCCACAATGCAGTAGGGGGAGGGCTGGTGGGAAACCAGTGATTATATTAGCAATTTTCTCAATGAATGCATCAGAAAATTCTTGCAATGCAATTGGGATATCATTCTGCCCAGTGGAGCTTTAGTATTTGATGTGGTTAACGAAATCTTACCATTGAAGAACTCTTTGGCAGCTGCCACTAACTCTTAACATGTAACTAGAGTTTCCTTGCAGGGAGCCATTGAAAAGGCATCCGGAAATTGTCACCACCGTCTTTCAGATTTTCTGTGATAGTACTTTCTATCATCTTTAGGAAGCTTATTAACACATGGTACCAAAATTGATATCTCAGTGGTGCAGTGATCAGACCGTTGTGGATATCCTGAAAACCTGAGTGGCCGGGGGTCCTCTAGGAGAGGTTTGGGAACAACCTGCTCTACAATAAAGGCTGCTGCTACATGAGAGTAGACACAGCTTCAAAGGGTGCCATGTGCCTTTCTGGTGGCACCATGAGCTCCCAATAATGTCACCAGCATCCTCTCCAGTCTCTCAGACACTCTCTCCCCCACCCCCCAAACATTCCTTCCCCTAACTCCTGCTCTTCCTTACCCCACCCCCACATGATCACGTTCCACTGGTAAGAGGAAAGCAATGCTTTTTTACTTGTACCTACCTAGTCCCCTGATGACTTCACTATGAAGTCTGAAACACACAGAGTTGATGGACCCCACAGAAATATGGGGTCCTGTCCAATTCAGATTTAGAAGTGACATTAGCAGACTAGGAGGCAGATCCCGGTAAGAAGTGCAGTTCTCCTCCTGCCGATGGACGACAGGAGTTAGAAGGAGGATCTTGATCTGCAGGGAGAGAAGATAGAAGAGGTTGCACCAGCATAAGCTCTGCAGTACCACAACATAGAAGCCTCTCATGTATGGCCCCCTATGGACCTGATTCAGAGATTCAGGTTGCAGGGCTGCACGTCCAGATTCCCCCTCCGGCTCTCCCCACAAGTCCAGAGAAGCAGGACGGGGAGAACTGGCGGGGGGTGGCAGGTGGCAGGTCTGGGCGGAGTGGGAGCGGGCCAGTCCAGCAGGATGTAAAGGGCCAATTCAGGTCATGGTCCAGTACGTCCTGCCGGGTCAGAGGGGACGTGCTGATTATTCCACCTTCGAGGTGGGATAATTAGCACTGACCTGGCAATTGGGCCCGGGGATTCCCTCTGGGTCTGGGTACAGGGGGGTTCCCACCACCTGATCCAGGCCCCAGCTGGCCAGCCGTGGGTCAGGGAGTGGGGAAGAGGAAGGTCTTAGCCGCATGCAGGGGTGCCTGTGGGGAGGACATCTCTGTAGGCAGGCAGGGGCATGCTGGGCCATCCTCAGGCCCAATTCTGTGCACCACAGGAACATTTTGTTCCCACAATCCAGAATGGGGTCCTTACGGGCCCATCTTGCTCGGGAACGTCCGGACGGCCCGGACGTGCCTCTCTGGGAATCGGGCTCCGCGTAATTACAGAGGTGGCACCTCCTAGAAGCTGACCCTAAAGAACAGTGCAGAAGGAACCCAAGATGCATATATGTCTATTCTAAAAAACAAAGTTCCTGGGAATGAGTCATAGTAAGAAGGAACAGCAGATAAAGACCAGCATGATTCATTGAGTCTGCCCAGCAAGGTGTTTAGGGTTGTAACTGCAAACCCCTGCTCTATACTTTCTACTCTGGACTGTAACTGCCGCTCTGTGACAGTGTGAAAGTCATTTAAATTTTGCTTTGAGCAGGTATGCTTCTCTTCCTGGGGACATTGTCTCCAAATAGGCATATTTTGTGCATACCCTGAGAGTAATGAACTACATTCTTAAGCCAGGGTATATGGAGTATGATCAGTCTCTCAAATTCAACTGCTAACACTCAGTGTATTATTTGCATCGGGCCAAAAAGAGCCTCCATCTGGAGTTCGTAAAATGTAACATGTATGGATAATTTGTCAAAGTGCACATGGAGATTCCTCTTAATTAACCCAACATGATGGGAAATATTTCAGTATCTTTCTGCCACATTTTCTTGGTCTTGTTGGGGATTTTAGCCCTTTTATATTTGGTCACATTGGGCGCAGGGTACATCCCTACATATGTAAAAGACACAGGACCCAGTATCAATAAAATTCTCATGCCCCCAAAGAACAGTTTTATTGTCGGGTCTGTAAAAGCACACGCTTTGCGCTGAAAAGTTAAAGCATCTACAAATATGTCAAAAATATACATGAATATGTAAATTTATTAATTGCAAAGAACCTGACCTACCTACTCAGGTCCTGGAGACAGAGTCTAGCGTCGCTCTCCAGGGGAGTGCCTGCCAGAGTCTGTGTCCTTAACCATCTTACTATCTTCACTTATAACCTTTTGTCAACCTAGCCCAAATTAGTAGGCTTTTGTATAATTTGCTACTACTTTTCTTAATCGTACACTTTTAACAATCGACTTTGCTTGACTACTTGGGTGTTTGCATATTTTTCTATTCTAGTCCTACATCAGTTTCATAATGGTCTGAAATACTCCCCTGCAGAAATCCCCTATTTGTCTCTACTTTCATACTATGTGCACCTGCAATCTTAAGGTTGATGTGCCCTATTCTGGCTGTCATTGTCTGTGTCCCTTAGTCTGTACTTTGTGTTTGTGAAGAACCTCTGCCCTTCTTTCTGATTGTTCTGTTTTTCCGAGTATGCTTCATATTCCCAAACCCCTTTCCACCATGTCCTATATTTGGGTGGAGCTCCACTACAAGTTCGCTGACAAACTACTCCTAGGCATTTCATATGTCAGGCTCCTGGGGAATGTGGAATAAAGTGAGTTTCACCCCTCTATAATCCCTTCAGTCTCTGATTGCATTTCTTGGCACTCATCTTCTCCCTCAACACGATTTAAAGAATAATCACTTGGAACCAACACCTCTATAATCCTTGCTATTCTGGGGTTTTCCACCTTTACTGTTATGCCTGGTTTCCTTGAATCCAGCTTTTTTAATCGGTCAGAATGCGAGTGTCCCAGCTGATCATATCCTCTTCATTCTCTGCAATTCTCTTAGGGCTGTGATCCCAGCACTTTTCCAGTACAGCAAAGTCATAGTGTTTATAAAGTTTCCAGTGAATGAGGCATGTGCCACTTTAATTTGCCTTTCTGTATAGACATTTTTTGCCATCAGAACTTTGCAGTCAGCTACGAGATAAATAATTGTTTCCAGCTCTTTCTTACAGAATCTACATATGTCTGTTTTGCCATTTTTTGCTATGCTTGCTGTGAACCACCTTGAATCCATGCTCCTGAGCTTCAGTTATCAAGCTATCATTCTTCAGTTTCAGTTCAGCTTTCCTTAATCATTCATGCATCCGGTTTTGATCAACAAATGGTTCCTGGAGTAAGACTTTGTATTTCTCACTGTATTGTTCATTTGCCACGCCTCTTCCTATATAGGGATCCACTGTACTTATCCCACCCCTTTTTGAATTCCATCACTGCTTTTGTCCCCACCACCTCCAATGGGAGGGCATGCCAGGGATCCACCACCCTTTCCATGAAAAAGTATTTCCTGATGTTGTTTTAAATTTCCTCCTTTCAGCTTCATTTCATGTTCTCTAGTTTTATGGCTTGCCCATTTTTGAAAAAGGTTTGTTTTCTCATTAATACCTTTCAAGTATTTAAACATCTGTATCATATTTCCCCTGTCCCTCCTTTCCTCTAGGGCAGACATATTCAGGATCTTCAAATTTCTTTTCATAAGGCTGCTGGCACAAACCCCCTATCATTTTGGTCTTTTAAAACCTTAGCAAGATACGGCTTCCAAAACTGAACACAGTATTCCAAATGAGGCCTCACCAACAACCTGCACAGGGCCATTGTCACCTCCTTCTATTGTCTGGTTATGCCTCTCTCTATGCAGCCTAGCATCCTTCTGGCTTTGGCTACTGCCTTGTCACAATGTTTCTCAACTGTATGGTCTTCAGACACTATCACCCTGATGTCTCTCTCCTGGTCCGTGTACATCATTCTCTCACCCCCTATCTCATGCTTCTCTTTTGAATATCTGCATTACCAAAAGGGACTGCTTCAGCTGGAAAAAGATCTGTGCTTGTAAGTATTTATCTTCTGGCCTATGCTCTAAATTTTAGGGGGAAAGGGAATTCTTTGGGTTAAAGCTGATAAATCTGTGTATTTTAGAATTCAGTGTTTTTGCTGAGTCAGTCAGGTTTTAATACCACTAGAGAACTTTTTATTTAAATCAAATCAGAGTATAGCTTAGCATGCAAGTAGAATAAATAGTCTGAGTAGAAAGAAAGAAACTTGTTTCTAGTGACCTTTACAAATAGGCCTTCCAGTTACAAGAAAAAAGATCTGTGAAGCTGTCTTAAAAACAGAGTTACTTACCTGTAACGGAGTTCTCCGTGGACAGCAGGATAGGTCAGCCACACCTGGTGGCGTCATCCGACGGCGCCGTGACGGAAGTGCTCTCTAGCTCAGAAGCTTCTGAGCATGTGTGAGGTGGTCCCACCTCCCCGGTCCACCCCTAGCCTGACCAGTGAGTAATTAGCTGTGCCCCGAGGCTAGGGCACGGACCGCGCAGGCCACCCTCAGAGGGGAGGTGGGCGGGAACGTGTGGCTGACCTATCCTGCTGTCCACGGAGAACTCCGTTACAGGTAAGTAACTCTGTTTTCTCCTAGGACAAGCAGGATGTGTCAGCCACACCTGGTGTCTCCCAAGCTATTTGTTCTGCGCTGTGGCTGAGGGGGGCCTGAGACAGGAAACCAGGCATGGAGGACACAACTGAAGGCGTCAGCGAATGAGAACAATCATTTATTTATTGTGTAACTAGTGCAAATAACAATAAAGTGCAAGACATACAGACCATCTGTCGTGAGGTAGAACACTTTCAACTGTGCAACATGCAGTGAGGTAGAACATCAAGTGCAATCAACAAACAGTGCAATTGAAAACATCAACTGTGCAATTAGCATTGTGCAAATAACAACCATCAGGATGCAAGTCAACCGTGCAATTGAAACATCAACTGTGCAATTAGCATTGTGCAATAACAATCATCAGGATGCAAGTCAAGGCTATCCTTGTCAGCACAGGGGAAGAGGCACATGGGTCACTGTCCCGTGGGATGCGGCTTGGTCGGTGCCTACGGCAGCGTCTGGGGTGGTGGACCCTGCTACCATAGATAGGATTGCTCGGCCAAATGAGCTGTCAGCTTCTGCCTGGAGGTCTAGGCAGTAGTGTTTCTGGAAGGTGAGGTGCGAGGACCAGGTGGCGGCTTTGCAGATCTCGCTTACTGGGACCTCCTGTGCACTGGCGAGGGAGGTGGCTAGCGCACGGAGTTGGTGAGCGCTCGCTTTGTTTGCTGGATGCGTGCCGGCCTTCTGTAGGCAGTAGGAGACGCAGTCGGATATCCAGTGGGAGAGTGTGCGCTTAGTGACGGGCTGCCCCGGTCTGTTGTGGTCGAAGGACACAAAGAGCTGGGTCCCCTGACGAATGGAGGCCATCCTGTCGATGTAGATGCGCAGGGCTCGGACGCAATCCAGTGAATGGAGGCGTTGCTCTTCTGGAGACCCATGGGGGGCCGGGAAGAAGGAGGGCAGTTCCACCGATTGGTTGACGTGAAAGACAGAGGCGACCTTAGGGACAAACTTAGGGTGTGTCCGGAGGGATGCCCTGTTGTGGTGAATCTTGGTGTACGGGGGGTGAGCCACTAAGGCCTGTAGCTCACTAACCCTCCTTGCGGATGTGATGGCGATGAGGAAGAGTGTCTTCCAGGATAGGAATTTTCCTGCTGCGGAGGGCAGGGGCTCGAAGGGCTCCTGTGTCAGCTGCTGGAGGACAATGTTGAGGTCCCAAGAGGGAACCAGTTTCTGAACCGGGGGCTGCAGGTTCCTGAGGCCTCTCATGAAGCGGGTCATGATGGGAAGGGTGGCCATGGAGCCCTTGAGTGAGCCGCTTCACAGCTGATGCAGGGACGCAATGGCTGCGAGGTGTATCTTGATGGACTGAGGCTTCAAGCCCAGGCTGAAGAGAGAGGAGAGGTACTGTAGCACCATAGGGACAGGGCAAGAGGCTGGTGGAATTCCTTGGCCTGCACACCAGATACTGAAACGTTTCCACTTGAGACTGTATGACTTTCTAGTGGACGGTCTCCTGGATGCCAGCACTATTCGCTGTACCTCTGCGGGTAAGTGGAGGTCGCAGAGGCCTACCCTCTCAGCCTCCAGGCTGTGAATGCAAGAGTCTGGAGATTGGGGTGCCAGGTCTTGCCATCGTTCTGGGTGAGCAGATCCGGTCGCAGCGGTAATCCGATGGGAGGTTCCTGTGAGAGCTGCAGTAGCAGGGAGAACCACATCTGCCGTGGCCAGTAGGGCGCAATCAGGATGATGTGTGCCTTGTCGTTGATGATGCGCTGAATGGTGGCTGTCAGGAGGGGGGTTGGGGGGAAGGCGTAGGCCAGTTCCCACTCCCCCCACGGTACTGCAAATGCATCGGAGGCCACTCTCCGGGGTGAGGGGCATTTCGAGCAGAAGAGGGGGCATCTGGAATTGACCTCGGTGGCAAAGAAGTCGATCCGTGGATTCCCCCAACGTAGGAAGATGGACTCCGCCACGCCCTCGTGAAGTGTCCACTCGTGGGGTTGGAGCTGCCTGCTCAGCTTGTCCGCTAGCGTGTTCTGCTCTCCCGGGAGGTAAGTCGCTTGCAGCAGGCAGTTGTGGGCCAGGGCCAAAGACCATGTCTCGAGTGCCTCCCTGCAGAGAGGACGAGAGCCCGTACCCCCTTGCTTGTTGAGGTAGAACATTGCCACCTGATTGTCGGTCTGGATCAAGACTGTCTTCCCAGCAAGGTGGGGCATGAAGGTCTGGAGTGCATACTTGACTGCCCGGAGCTCGAGAACGTTGATGTGGAGGGATTGTTCCATTCTGGTCCAAGCTCCTTGTGTGCTGAGGTGTAGCAGGTGGGCTCCCCAACCTGTGGTGGAGGCGTCCGTGGTCAGGATGAGCTGTTAGCCGCAGGGCTGCAAGCTCTTGCCCACGGCGAGATTGGCTGAAACCTTCCACCAGCGTAGGCTCTGGCTTACCCTTGGTTTGAAAGGGATGAGGGTGGTGAGTGGTTGAGACAGTTGCTTCCAGTGTGAGCGCAGGTGCCACTGGAGTGTGCGCATGTGCAATCTGGCGAAGGGCAGGACTGAAGTAGTCGCTGCCATGTGACCCAGAAGGCATAGGATGTCGTGGGCCTTGGTCTGTTTCGCGGTTGATACTTTCTTGGCCAGGTGGATGATGGTTTTCTGCCGGTTCTCGGGAAGGAAGGCCTTGGATGTGGTAGTGTCGATTATCGCCCCGATGAACTCCGTGCATTGGGTGGGTTCTAACCGAGACATCTCCTTGTTGAGTAAGAAACCCAGCTTGGTCAGCAGGGTCGTCGTCTCTCGCACTGCTGTTATGAGTTCTGGGGCGGAGGGTGCCGATATCAGCCAGTCGTCCAGGTAGGGAAAGATGGTGAGCCCTTGTCTGCGGAGGTGTGCCGCTGCCACGGCTACGCACTTCGTGAAGACTCTGGGAGCTGGGGAGAGGCCGAAGGGAAGCACACGATATTGGTAGTGGCAACCCATTGCTATGAACCTCAGGAATTTCCTGTGAGAGGAGTGGATAGGGATGTGAGAGTAAGCGTCCTGCAGGTCCAGAGTAGCCATCCAGTCCCCCGCTCTGATGAGGGGAAGGATGGAGTTCAGGGAGTGCATTCGAAACTTCTCCTTCAAGAGGAAGTTGTTCAGCTTGCAGAGGTCCAGAATAGGGCGAAGGCTCCCGGACTTCTTGGGAATAAGGAAGTACCGGGAGTAAAAGCCAGTGTTGATTTCGTTGGAGGCAACCCGCTTGATCGTCTGTGCCCTGATGAGTTGCTGCAGGAGTTCCGAGAGGGTAGCTTCCAGGTGCAGTGGAGGTTTGCTGGTGGGTTGCGTGCGCTGCCACGGTGGGGAGGAGAACCGCAAGCGGTAGATAATCTGGATGACCCACTGTTCCGTGGTGATTTCCTGCCAGGCAGACAGGAAGCTGGACAAGCGGCCTCCCACCGGCGGGGCAGAGGGGACACTCGTGGCCAGCCGGAGCGGATTGTCAGAAGGAGGATGAGTTCTTACCGGACTGCTGAGGGTTTGCTTGCTTCTGCTTGCGTTCTCTTTGCGGTTGTCTCTGAAAGGACGATTTGTTGTAGTTCTGCTTGAATTTTGGGGCCTGAAACTGTCTATTGGACCCGTAGTATCTTTTTGACGAGGAGAAGGGCTTGCGGAAATAGTTCCCTTTCTGTGACCAGGAGGGGCATTCGAGTCCGTCCGTCGCTAATGTTTTCAGAGTGGTGCAGTCCTCTTTAAGGCCGTTCACCGTGTCAGCGACCTTGTCCCCGAAAAGGGAGTCTCCCAGGCAGGGCGCGTCCGCAATCCTGTCGTGAGTGTTATCCGACAGGCCGGAAGCACGTAGCCAGGCCCAGTGGCGAGCCGCAATGGCCGTGCCCGCCGTCCGGATGGCCATGTCAAAAGCATCGAAGGCTGTGCTCATCAGGTGCTTGGAGCATTCGGCCAGTTCTTGGAGCGTGGCTGAAGTTGTGTGCTGGGATTGCTTAGGAAGAGTGAGCAGTTGTCCTTTAAGTTCTGCTAGGAGGGCGTCTTGGAATAACAGGTGTTGGAATTGATGCGCTGATATCTTGGCACTCAGCATAGCTCCCTGGAATACTTTCCGCCCTAGGTCGAGGAGCTTAGGTTCCCGACCTGGAGGATGGGTAGCCTGTGTGCGTGAAGACTTAGATCTCTTGAGCGCTGAAGCTACCACAATGGATTGGTGGGGCAGCTGAGGCTTGTCAAAGCCAGGCGCTGTCTGCAGGAGGTATTTGCTGTTCAGACGTCTGGCGCAGGCTTGACCAGAGGCAGGGGACTGCCACAGGGTGGACTGCTTGTCCTTGAGTTTCCGGTGGAGGGGGAGAGCCAAGGCTGGCTTGGGGCCGCTGAGGTATTTCATGACCTCCGGATCCTTCTCGTCGGAGGCCTCCTCCTTGTTAAGGCCCAGTTTGACAATGACTTTCTTCAAGAATTTAGGATAAGTAAGGTCTTCAGGTACCTGCGTCTGCATCTCCCCTTGCTTGTTTGGAGTAGATTTGGAGGAAGGGGATTCTGGTTGCTCTTCCTCTTCCACGCTCACTCCGGAGTCTGGTCCCAGCGTAGGGGACGGACTCCGCTCTCTTGAAGGAGATCGCTCAGGCGAGGCCGGAGTGGGGGATCTTTCCCTGTGCTCAGCTGAAGGTTGTACATCCAAAGGGGCTGCAGCTGAGTTATCCTGGCTGGAGGAGCAGTTTGCTGCACCAGGCGTGTCAGCAGCTGTAAAATAGCCTCAGAAGTGCTGGACCCAGAAGAGTTGTTGCTCCTGTGTCCTCTGCTGTAACGGGAGCTGGATCGCCTGCTTTTCCTGCGGCCGCGGGAGGACCCGCTGTCAGCGCTCCCACTGCTGGATCGGGAGTGACAGTCCCTCCTGTGCCTCTTGCTCCTGTGGGCACTTGAATGGCTCTTGCCGCTGTTGCCACGCCGATGGGGGGGCTCCCGGCTGTCAGCGCGGCGTTTGTGATGGCTGCTGTGGGTGCCGTCAGCGCGGAGAAGGGTTTCTGATGCAGCCCCATGTTCGCTGGCTCCGGGCGAAGGCGATCGGCGCTGAGGAGGCAGGCTGACATCAGTGCTGATGAGAGACCTGCTCCGGCCAATCCGGTTTGGAAATGAGTCTCTGTGGGTGGAGTCTGGCGAGGCCACGTGGGCGGCACCATCTTGGCCGTGGCTGCCTGAGCCGCATGGCTGAGGAGAGTGTCCACCTGATCCGCATGGCTGAGGAGAGAGTCTCGAGGCAGAAGGGGGGCTTCCCCCAAGCAGCGGAGGAACCGGGACGCTGGAGCCGCGTGGAGGTACATCTGAGGAGCAGCCGGCAGTGGGGGGGCTTACCCCAGGCACCGCAGAGGCCGCGGAGGAGGCAGACCTTTCCGTGGAAGGAGGGGGTGCAGAGCCCTTGGCCGCCCGGTGAGAGGCTTTAACGGGGGCATTCCCTTTGGCGGACTTACCGCGCTCTGAGGTGCCGGTCTAAGGAGCTTGCTCTGGAGTGGTCAGGAAGTCTTTAAGAGAATAATCCCTGAGTTTTCATGCCCTGGGAGACATCCGGGCACAGCAGGAACAGTCCTCGACGTTATGGGACGCCCCGAGGCATCTGAGGCAATTCTGGTGAGTGTCTGTTATATTCATTTTCCGCTTGCATCGCGGGCATTGTTTAAATCCAGGTTTAGGCATAGTAGGTGAGAGAGAGTAGAAATCCGTCTTGAGGCAAAGGCGGAAGAATTGAAACTGGTCGGGCTAGGGGCGGACCGGGGAGGTGGGACCACCTCACACATGCTCAGAAGCTTCTGAGCTAGAGAGCACTTCCGTCACGGCGCCGTCGGATGACGCCACCAGGTGTGGCTGACACATCCTGCTTGTCCTAGGAGAATAGGTGTTAAAGTCAAGTGACAGATCAAAGGGGCAATTTGAAAGGTCCCCTCTATCACCCAGGAAATTGGTAAGGTCCCCTCTATCACCCAGAAAATTGGTAAGACTTTACCTTAGAAGACAGGTCAGGGCATTGTGAAGCAAGCCAGCTTTTATTAATTCTTCTTTCCCTCCCACCCACCCTGACTTTCACCCACCCCAGGGATAATCTTAACTATATAGGCTCTCAAACCTATTAAAGGGAAGGAGGTGCCCATATTCACTTTCAGGTGTGACTAGTTATCCTCATCAGGAATAGATTAATTAAGGACCTGAGATTAATTAATCTTGAGGTGAACAAAGTCCATTAAATGTATTAGGTATAGTTGTATTAGTATAAGTATCCCCAACAGACTTAAGTAAGTAAACTATTTAAATACCTAAACAAAACCTTAAAACTAAGATACAGACAACAGTCCAGCAGCGAGATGAGGGCTTTCCAGTCTTTTGCATTGAGTGTCACATGTATGATTTTCTCCCAGTGGGTGAGGGGTCTTATGTGTGTCCGATCTCTGGAGACTAGAGTAGCAGACTTGGGGATATAAAGAAGATTGAGAGGTATATAGACAAGACCTACAGGGATGTAGTACTGAAGTCCCACCTCCAGTCTGGCATCCTTCCTGTTGGCTTGGAGGAGGGAGGTCACGTGACAGGACAGCATCACCTGGTGTGGAGGATAGGTCCTGTAGTTAGGTGATGTAAAACCCTCTCACACCGAGGATGTTTCTCCAGGGCCATGTGCCCATGAGGGAAGGGTTAGGACAGCCATTATAGTTGGTGATTCGATCATTAAGCAATTAGATAGCTGGGTGGCTAGTGCACTGATAACATACCTGCCTGGTGCAAAGGTAGTAGACCTCACGCGCTACTTAGACAAGGTTTTAGATATTGCTGGGAAGAAGCCTTCTGTCTTGGTATATGTTAGTACCAATGAATTAGGAAAGTGTGTGAGGGACGTTCTGGAGGCCAAATTTAGGAAAGAAGTTGAAATCCAGAACTTCCAGGGTAACATTCTTAGCAATGCTTCCTGTTCCACGCACAGGACTCAAAAGGCAGGCAGAGCTCTGGAGTCTCAATGAATGGATGAGATGATGGTGCAAGGAAGAGGGTTGTGGATTTGTCAGGAACTGGGCAACATTCTGGGGAAAGGAGGGGCTTTTCTGAAGGGATGGGCTCCACCTTAACCAGGATGGAACCAGGCTGCTGGCATTAACCTTTAAAAAGGAGATAGAGCAACTTTTAAACTTGATAATAGGGGAAAGCCAAGTGTCGCCCAAGAGTGCATGGTTCAGAAGGATGCATCCTTGAAGGATATTAGCAAAAGATTGAAGTTAAGGCATATCGACAGAGAGGTTCCAATAAAGACAAAAGTAACCCAAATGTTCTGAAGTACAGAGCAGACAGAGATTAAAGATTCCAAATTACCCCTGTCTACCGATAACCAGATTAATATGAATAAAATACAACCTCTAAAATGCTTGTATGCAAATATTAGAAGTCTAAAAAATAAGATGGGAGAGTTAGAATATATAGCACTAAATGAGAGGTTAGATCTGATTGGTATCTCAGAGACCTGATGGAAGGAGGACAACCAGCGGGACACTGATACCTGGGTACAAATTATATCACAATGATAGAGTAGATCAAATTGGTGGAGGGTTGTGCTCTGTTAGAGGGCATTGAGTCACACAGGATAAACGTTTTGCATGAAACAAAACACACTATAGAATCTCTATGGGATAGGAGGCAGTGTACTATTGTGGATCAGGAACTGGTTAAAAGATAGAAAGCAGAGGGTAGGGCTAAATGGCCAATTTTCCCAATGGAGAAAGATGAATAGTGGAGTACCCCAGGGATCTGTGATGGCTCCGCTACTTTTTAACATATTCGTAAATGACCTGGAAATGGGAATAACAAGTGAAGTAATCAAATTTGCAGATGACATAAAATTATTCAAAGTTGTTAAAACCCAAGAAGATTGAGAAAAATTGCAAGAGGACTTTGATAAATTGGAAACTTGGATGTTCAAATGGCAGTTGAAATTTAATGTGGACAAGTACAGTTATGCACCTATGAAAGAACAACTCAGACTATGGTTACATGATGCAAGGTTCCACATTAGGAATCACCACCCAGGAAAAAGATTTAGGCTTCATCGTGGATGGCATGTTGAAACCCTCCGCCCAGTGTGCAGCGGCGACCAAGAAAGCAAATAGAATGCTAGGAATCATAAGGAAAGGAATGGAGAGTAAAACAAAGGATATTATAATGCCTCTGTATCGTTCCATGGTGCGACCGCACCTTGAATATTGTGTGCAATTCTGGTCACCATATCTTAAAAAGGATATGGTGGAATTAGAAAAGGTAAAGAGAAGAGCCACCAAAATGGTAAAAGGGATGGAAGGATACCCCTATGAGGAGAAGCTTAAAAGATTAGGGTTCTTCAACCTTGAAAAGAGACAGTGGAGGGGAGATACAATAGAAGTCTATAAACTAACGAATGGAGTGGCATGGGTAAACATAGATCGATTGTTTACACCAGGGGTGGCCAACTCCAGTCCTGGTGCACCACAATCCAGCCTATTTTCAAGATGTCCCTGATGAATATTATTGAGGTATATTTGCATCCACTGCCTCCCATTGTTTGCAAACATATCTCATGAATATTCTTTAGGGACATCCTGAAAACCAGGTTGGATTGTGGTGCAGCAGGACTGGAGTTGGTCACCTCTGGTTTACGCCATCAAAAAGTAGAAAGACTAGGGGACACGCAATGAAGCTACAATGTAAGCCATTTAAGACTAAAAAGAAAAATATATTTTTTTACTCAGCACGTAATCAAACTTTGGAATTTATTACCGGAGGATGTAGTAAAAGCTGTTAGTGTAGCTGGGTTTAAAAAAATATTTGGACAAGTTCCTGGAGGAAAAGTTCATAAAACATTATTAAAGCAGACCCGGGAAATCCACTGCTTGCCCCAGTACAAGCACTGTGGAACCTGTGTGTCTTTTTGGGAAACTGCTAGGTACTTATGACCTAGATTGGTCACTGTTGGAAACAGGATACTGGGCTTGATGACCCAGTATGGCATATCTTATGTTCTTATGTACCCCAATTACATCATACTGCATTTCTTCATATTAAAGGGGTTATTCGAGAAGACCTATTCATGCTTTGGACATTTGAAAATGGGCATACAGACATTCAAAGCACGGAGATAGTCCCAGAGCCATTTTAGAATCTGGCTCTGTGGATGTCCCCAGTGCGAGGATATCCAAGTTTGAATAAGGGCGTGATGTAGGAGTGTTTGGGGCATTCCCAGAACTCAGACATCTTTGCCCAATTTCACTAATGCCCTGGACGTCCTGTTCAAGCTTAAACCTGCAAGAAAAGAAAGCAGGACTCACAACACACCGTGGATAGGGAAAAGCACATAAGTTTGTATAAATACAAAAATTAAATGTATATAAAATAGAAAGGCAAAAGCATAAAGGAATAAAGCAATAAATAGTACAGAACCAATGGAATGCATCATCAAATTAAAATAACCAACATAAGAACATAAGATGTGCCATACGGGGTCAGACCAAGGTCCATCAAGCCCAGTATCCTGTTTCCAACAGTGGCCAATCCAGGTCATATGTACCTAGCAGTTTCCCCAAGAGACACAGGTTCCTCAATGCTTGTACTGGGTCAAACACTAATATCCTGGGTCCCTTCTTAATAATGCTTTATGGACCTTTCCTCCAGGAACTTGTCCAAACCTTTTTTAAACCCAGCTACACTAACAGCCTTTACTACATCCTCCAGTAACAAATTCCAGAGCTTGAATACACATTGAGTGAAAAAATATTTTCCTTTATTAGTCTTAAATAGTTTACCCTGTAGCTTTATTGCATGTCCCCTAGTCTTTCTATATTCTGATAGTGTAAACAATCGATCTACGTTTCCCGTTCCACTCCGTTCATTAATTTATAAACGTCTATTAAATCTCCCCTCAGCCGTCTCTTTTCTAGGTTAAAGAGCCCTAACCTTTTTAGTCTTTCTTCATAGGGGTATCCTTCCATCCCCTTTACCATTTTGGTGGCTCTTCTCTGAACCTTTTCTAATAACGCTATATCCTTTTTAAGATACGGCAACCAGAATTGCACACAATATTCAAGGTGCGGTCTCACCATGGAACGATATAGAGACATTATAATATCTTTCGTTTTATTTTCCATTCCTTTCCTTATGATACCCAGCATTCTATTTGCTCTCTTGGCCGCCGCTGCACACTGGGCCAAGGGTTTTAACATGTTATCTACAATGACGCCTAAATCTTTTTCCTGGGTGGTGGTTCCTAATGTGGAACCTTGCATCTTGTAACCATAGTTTGGGTTGTTCTTCCCTAGGTGCATAGCTTTGCACTTGTCCACATTAAATTTCATCTGCCATTTTGATGCCCAGTCTTCCAATTTATCAAGATCCTCTTGCAATTTTCCACAATCCTCTTGGGTTTTAACAACTTTAAATAGTTTTGTGTCATCTGCAAATTTGATAACCTCACTCGTTATTCTCTTTTCCAGGTCATTTATGAATATTTCAAAAAGCAGCGGTCCCAGCACAGATCCCTGGGGTACACCACTATTCACCTTTCTCCATTGGAAAAACTGGCCATTTAGCCCTAACCTCTGCTTTCTATTTTTTAACCAGTTCCTCATCCACAATAGTACACTGCCTCCTATCCCATGAGTCTTTAGTTTTGCCAAAAGTCTCTGATGAGGGACCTTGTCAAAGGCTTTCTGAAAGTACAAATACACTATATCAACTGACTCACCTTTGTCTACCTGTTTATTCACACTTTCAAAAAGCATAACAGATTAGTAAGACAAGATCTTCCTTGTCTAAAGCCATGTTGGCTGTCTCCCATTAAGCCACGACTATCTACATGTTCAGCAATTTTGGGGTCTGTTTACTAAACGGCGGTAGTGGACTCCGTGCAATATCGGAGCCGCGGCCCCATTGAAATCACATGGAGTCCGCTACCGCCATTTAGTAAACAGACCCCTTTGTTCTTTATGATGGGTTCTATTTTTCCCGGTACCGACATCAGGCTCACCGGTCTGTAGTTTCCTGGATCACCCCTGGAACCCTTTTTAAAAATTGGTGTTACGTTCGTAAAATAAATAAAATACTAAATAAATAAATAAAAATCCTCCAGTCTTCAGGTATTACAGATGATTTTAATGAGGTCGGAAACAAAAACATTAATAAAATATATTAAAATCATATCTCAATCATAATGAGGGGTTCAAATCAAACATAATACAGCCCAAGTCAAAAAAATATAAAAAAAAACAAACAGAGGGGTTTAAGGAGGTTGAGTGGATTAATTACTTACTGTTTTCATTGTTTCTCTATTGTCTTACTACTATAGTGTTGACCTTTTAGCCCTGGAATATGTATCTCCCCCTCCCCCACCCCACACACTTCTTGTACATAGTTAATGACTGTAATTTTTACCCTTCTTAAATTGTTCACTGAACTGGTTATATGTAATTAAGAGTTCTTGTTCTCTGTACAACAGTGTATCCCTGCAGTGTTATTCTGTTTTGTTACCTGTAAACTGCCTTGAATAGTAGAAAGTTGGTATAAAAATAAGTTTAAATAATAAAACCTTTGGCAGAATTGCCTAATTCTGAGTATCGTTTCTGTAGGCGAGTTCATATGTGTTTATGTATCTTAAGATCAAAGTCATCAATACACATCTATGTGTTATGTTATGGTTTTTGTTCCTGCATTTTGGTTCCCCTTATTTATGATTGAGATATGATTTTAATATATTTTATTAATGTTTTTGGTTATTCTAATTTCATGATGTATTCCATTGCTATTTATTGTACTATTTATTGCTTTATTCATTTATGCTTTTGCCATACCATTTTATATATGTTTAATTTTCATATTCATGCACACTTATGTTTACATATTGCCCTGGGCATAGTCTTGGTCTTATACTGTTTGTTTTTGACTTATGAGTGTATTTACTTGTTCCTTTTGTTTTCTATGAGGTCTTAAGCCCCTGACGAAGGATTACACCAAAGCACATGTAGGGTTGACCTCTCTGGATATCTGAATAAAGCTTTTGCTCTACCCATGGTGTGTTGCAAGTCCTGCTTTCCTTTGCTGTCTGGACACTGCAGGTTGATGTGCTCTTTGCTGTTTTCCAAGCTTGTACCTGTTCCAGGCACAAATAAGCATTGCAAAAGTGTTCATTTGGTCAGCCAGTCGTCTGGAGGGTGTGGAGGAGAAGATATGCTCATGTCCCTTATCCTTTCCATGCCAGTAATGAGCACTGATGAGGACTGAGAGCTCATGTGATTGCTTTCCCATGCTGCTGGATAGCCACTGGTAGCCTGAGGGTTTATGCTGCCCTAGGCAGACCCTCCATGCTGCCCCCTTGCACTGAAGAAGTGTTGCAGGCATGAAACAAATAATTTTTTGGCACCTTATTTATGGTCAGGAGCAGGTATAGGCATGGACGCCTCAACGACCAAGGCCCGATGTGCTGGTCGCATTCGGAAACCGCACCGCAATATGCAATTCTTTTTCTCCACCCAGGGCATACCTCCACCACACCCTCGTGATACATGGACATTCTTGCACTGGGGACGTCTATATAGCCAGCTTTCTAAAATGGCTCCAGGAACATCGCCGTAATTTGCACATATATGTACCTGTTTTCAGACATCCAACTCATGAATAGAGATTTTAAAACGACTCCCTTAATGTTCAACGAAGAACAAATGAGGGGGAACAAACGGAGCAAGAGAATATAGTAGGTTTGGAACGGACTGCTTTATTGATGATGGTCCCTACGCGTTTTGGCTTGCGCCTTCCTCGGGGGACATACAGCAGTGTAGTATAAGATGGAGTGTCTCGTAAAGACAGTTTGGTCAAAGCACTATGTATTGATAGCACCGTATCTGATGAATTTGTCTCTTAAAGACAGTTTGTTCGTAGCACTATATAATAGTGATTGAGCAGGCAGGTACAAACCAAACGATGTAAAGATTCAAATGGTAAGAGTATCCTGGGTGGTGCGATGCAACTGTAGCATTAAATGTATATAAAATAGAAAGGCAAAAGCATAAAGGAATAAAGCAATAAATAGTACAGAACCAATGGAATGCATCATCAAATTAAAATAACCAACATAAGAACATAAGACATGCCATACGGGGTCAGACCAAGGTCCATCAAGCCCAGTATCCTGTTTCCAACAGTGGCCAATCTAGGTCATAAGTACCTAGCAGTTTCCCCAAGAGACACAGGTTCCTCAATGCTTGTACTGGGTCAAACACTAATATCCTGGGTCCCTTCTTAATAATGCTTTATGGACCTTTCCTCCAGGAACTTGTCCAAACCTTTTTTAAACCCAGCTACACTAACAGCCTTTACTACATCCTCCAGTAACAAATTCCAGAGCTTGATTACACATTGAGTGAAAAAATATTTTCCTTTATTAGTCTTAAATAATTTGCCCTGTAGCTTCATTGCATGTCCCCTAGTCTTCCTATATTCTGATAACGTAAACAATCAATCTACGTTTACCCGTTCCACTCCGTTCATTAATTTATAGACTTCTATTATATCTCCCCTCAGCCGTCTCTTTTCTAGGTTAAAGAGCCCTAACCTTTTTAGTCTTTCTTCATAGGGGTATCCTTCCATCCCCTTTACCATTTTGGTGGCTCTTCTCTGAACCTTTTCTAATAATGCTATATCCTTTTTAAGATACGGCGACCAGAATTGCACACAATATTCAAGGTGCGGTCTCACCATGGAACGATATAGAGGCATTATAATATCTTTTGTTTTATTTTCCATTCCTTTCCTTATGATACCTAGCATTCTATTTGCTCTCTTGGCCGCCGTTGCACACTGAGCCGAGGGTTTTAACATGTTATCTACAATGACGCCTAAATCTTTTTTCTGGGTGGTGGTTCCTAATGTGGAACCTTGCATCGTGTAACCATAGTTTGGGTTGTTCTTCCCTAGGTGCATAACTTTGCACTTGTCCACATTAAATTTCATCTGCCATTTTGATGCCCAGTCTTCCAATTTATCAAGATCCTCTTGCAATTTTTCACAATCCTCTTGGGTTTTAACAACTTTAAATAGTTTTGTGTCATCTGCAAATTTGATAACCTCACTCGTTATTCTCTTTTCCAGGTCATTTATGAATATTTCAAAAAGCAGCAGACCCAGGACAGATCCCTGGGGTACACCACTATTCACCTTTCTCCATTGGGAAAACTGGCCATTTAGCCCTAACCTCTGCTTTCTATCTTTTAACCAGTTCCTGATCCACAATAGTACACTGCCTCCTATCCCATGAGTTTTTAGTTTTGCCAAAAGTCTCTGATGAGGGACCTTGTCAAAGGCTTTCTGAAAGTCCAAATACACTATATCAACCAACTTACCTTTGTCCAACTGTCTATTCACACCTTCAAAAAAACATAACAGATTAGTAAGACAAGATCTTCCTTGTCTAAAGCCATGTTGGCTGTCTCCCATTAAGCCACGACTATCTACATGTTCAGCAATTTTGGGGTCTGTTTACTAAACGTCGGTAGTGGACTCCGTGCGATATCGGAGCCGCCGCGGCCCCATTGAAATCACATGGAGTCCGCTACCGCCATTTAGTAAACAGACCCCTTTGTTCTTTATGATGGGTTCTATTTTTTCCGGTACCGACATCAGGCTCACCCGTCTGTAGTTTCCTGGGTCACCCCTGGAACCCTTTTTAAAAATTGGTGTTACGTTCACATTCCTCCAGTCTTCAGGTATTACAGATGATTTTAATGAGGTGGGAAACAAAAACATTAATAAAATATATTAAAATCATATCTCAATCATAATGAGGGGTTCAAATCAAAAATAATACAGCCCAAGTCAAAAAATATAAAAAAACAAACAAACAGAGGGGTTTAAGGAGGTTGAGTGTCCCATTGATTAATTACTGTTTTCATTGTTTCTCTATTGTCTTACTACTATAGTGTTGACCTTTTAGCCCTGGAATATGTATCTCCCCCTCCCCCACCCCACACACTTCTTGTACATAGTTAATGACTGTAATTTTTACCCTTCTTAAATTGTTCACTGAACTGGTTATATGTAATTAAGAGTTCTTGTTCTCTGTACAACAGTGTATCCCTGCAGTGTTATTCTGTTTTGTTACCTGTAAACTGCCTTGAATAGTAGAAAGTTGGTATAAAAATAAGTTTAAATAAATAAACCTTTGGCAGAATTGCCTAATTCTGAGTATCGTTTCTGTAGGCGAGTTCATATGTGTTTATGTATCTTAAGATCAAAGTCATCAATACACATCTATGTGTTATGTTATGGTTTTTGTTCCTGCATTTTGGTTCCCCTTATTTATGATTGAGATATGATTTTAATATATTTTATTAATGTTTTTGGTTATTCTAATTTCATGATGTATTCCATTGCTATTTATTGTACTATTTATTGCTTTATTCATTTATGCTTTTGCCATACCATTTTATATATGTTTAATTTTCATATTCATGCACACTTATGTTTACATATTGCCCTGGGCATAGTCTTGGTCTTATACTGTTTGTTTTTGACTTATGAGTGTATTTACTTGTTCCTTTTGTTTTCTATGAGGTCTTAAGCCCCTGACGAAGGATTACACCAAAGCACATGTAGGGTTGACCTCTCTGGATATCTGAATAAAGCTTTTGCTCTACCCATGGTGTGTTGCAAGTCCTGCTTTCCTTTGCTGTCTGGACACTGCAGGTTGATGTGCTCTTTGCTGTTTTCCAAGCTTGTACCTGTTCCAGGCACAAATAAGCATTGCAAAAGTGTTCATTTGGTCAGCCAGTCGTCTGGAGGGTGTGGAGGAGAAGATATGCTCATGTCCCTTATCCTTTCCATGCCAGTAATGAGCACTGATGAGGACTGAGAGCTCATGTGATTGCTTTCCCATGCTGCTGGATAGCCACTGGTAGCCTGAGGGTTTATGCTGCCCTAAGCAGACCCTCCATGCTGCCCCCTTGCACTGAAGAAGTGTTGCAGGCATGAAACAAATAATTTTTTGGCACCTTATTTATGGTCAGGAGCAGGTATAGGCATGGACGCCTCAACGACCAAGGCCCGATGTGCTGGTCGCATTCGGAAACCGCACCGCAATATGCAATTCTTTTTCTCCACCCAGGGCATACCTCCACCACACCCTCGTGATACATGGACATTCTTGCACTGGGGACGTCTATATAGCCAGCTTTCTAAAATGGCTCCAGGAACATCGCCGTAATTTGCACATATATGTACCTGTTTTCAGACATCCAACTCATGAATAGAGATTTTTAAACGACTCCCTTAATGTTCAACGAAGAACAAATGAGGGGGAACAAACGGAGCAAGAGAATATAGTAGGTTTGGAACGGACTGCTTTATTGATGATGGTCCCTACGCGTTTTGGCTTGCGCCTTCCTCGGGGGACATACAGCAGTGTAGTATAAGATGGAGTGTCTCGTAAAGACAGTTTGGTCAAAGCACTATGTATTGATAGCACCGTATCTGATGAATTTGTCTCTTAAAGACAGTTTGTTCGTAGCACTATATAATAGTGATTGAGCAGGCAGGTACAAACCAAACGATGTAAAGATTCAAATGGTAAGAGTATCCTGGGTGGTGCGATGCAACTGTAGCATTAAATGTATATAAAATAGAAAGGCAAAAGCATAAAGGAATAAAGCAATAAATAGTACAGAACCAATGGAATGCATCATCAAATTAAAATAACCAACATAAGAACATAAGACATGCCATACGGGGTCAGACCAAGGTCCATCAAGCCCAGTATCCTGTTTCCAACAGTGGCCAATCTAGGTCATAAGTACCTAGCAGTTTCCCCAAGAGACACAGGTTCCTCAATGCTTGTACTGGGTCAAACACTAATATCCTGGGTCCCTTCTTAATAATGCTTTATGGACCTTTCCTCCAGGAACTTGTCCAAACCTTTTTTAAACCCAGCTACACTAACAGCCTTTACTACATCCTCCAGTAACAAATTCCAGAGCTTGATTACACATTGAGTGAAAAAATATTTTCCTTTATTAGTCTTAAATAATTTGCCCTGTAGCTTCATTGCATGTCCCCTAGTCTTCCTATATTCTGATAACGTAAACAATCAATCTACGTTTACCCGTTCCACTCCGTTCATTAATTTATAGACTTCTATTATATCTCCCCTCAGCCGTCTCTTTTCTAGGTTAAAGAGCCCTAACCTTTTTAGTCTTTCTTCATAGGGGTATCCTTCCATCCCCTTTACCATTTTGGTGGCTCTTCTCTGAACCTTTTCTAATAATGCTATATCCTTTTTAAGATACGGCGACCAGAATTGCACACAATATTCAAGGTGCGGTCTCACCATGGAACGATATAGAGGCATTATAATATCTTTTGTTTTATTTTCCATTCCTTTCCTTATGATACCTAGCATTCTATTTGCTCTCTTGGCCGCCGTTGCACACTGAGCCGAGGGTTTTAACATGTTATCTACAATGACGCCTAAATCTTTTTTCTGGGTGGTGGTTCCTAATGTGGAACCTTGCATCGTGTAACCATAGTTTGGGTTGTTCTTCCCTAGGTGCATAACTTTGCACTTGTCCACATTAAATTTCATCTGCCATTTTGATGCCCAGTCTTCCAATTTATCAAGATCCTCTTGCAATTTTCCACAATCCTCTTGGGTTTTAACAACTTTAAATAGTTTTGTGTCATCTGCAAATTTGATAACCTCACTCGTTATTCTCTTTTCCAGGTCATTTATGAATATTTCAAAAAGCAGCAGACCCAGGACAGATCCCTGGGGTACACCACTATTCACCTTTCTCCATTGGGAAAACTGGCCATTTAGCCCTAACCTCTGCTTTCTATCTTTTAACCAGTTCCTGATCCACAATAGTACACTGCCTCCTATCCCATGAGTTTTTAGTTTTGCCAAAAGTCTCTGATGAGGGACCTTGTCAAAGGCTTTCTGAAAGTCCAAATACACTATATCAACCAACTTACCTTTGTCCAACTGTCTATTCACACCTTCAAAAAAACATAACAGATTAGTAAGACAAGATCTTCCTTGTCTAAAGCCATGTTGGCTGTCTCCCATTAAGCCACGACTATCTACATGTTCAGCAATTTTGGGGTCTGTTTACTAAACGTCGGTAGTGGACTCCGTGCGATATCGGAGCCGCGGCCCCATTGAAATCACATGGAGTCCGCTACCGCCATTTAGTAAACAGACCCCTTTGTTCTTTATGATGGGTTCTATTTTTTCCGGTACCGACATCAGGCTCACCCGTCTGTAGTTTCCTGGGTCACCCCTGGAACCCTTTTTAAAAATTGGTGTTACGTTCACATTCCTCCAGTCTTCAGGTATTACAGATGATTTTAATGAGGTGGGAAACAAAAACATTAATAAAATATATTAAAATCATATCTCAATCATAATGAGGGGTTCAAATCAAAAATAATACAGCCCAAGTCAAAAAAATATAAAAAAACAAACAAACAGAGGGGTTTAAGGAGGTTGAGTGTCCCATTGATTAATTACTGTTTTCATTGTTTCTCTATTGTCTTACTACTATAGTGTTGACCTTTTAGCCCTGGAATATGTATCTCCCCCTCCCCCACCCCACACACTTCTTGTACATAGTTAATGACTGTAATTTTTACCCTTCTTAAATTGTTCACTGAACTGGTTATATGTAATTAAGAGTTCTTGTTCTCTGTACAACAGTGTATCCCTGCAGTGTTATTCTGTTTTGTTACCTGTAAACTGCCTTGAATAGTAGAAAGTTGGTATAAAAATAAGTTTAAATAAATAAACCTTTGGCAGAATTGCCTAATTCTGAGTATCGTTTCTGTAGGCGAGTTCATATGTGTTTATGTATCTTAAGATCAAAGTCATCAATACACATCTATGTGTTATGTTATGGTTTTTGTTCCTGCATTTTGGTTCCCCTTATTTATGATTGAGATATGATTTTAATATATTTTATTAATGTTTTTGGTTATTCTAATTTCATGATGTATTCCATTGCTATTTATTGCTTTATTCATTTATGCTTTTGCCATACCATTTTATATATGTTTAATTTTCATATTCATGCACACTTATGTTTACATATTGCCCTGGGCATAGTCTTGGTCTTATACTGTTTGTTTTTGACTTATGAGTGTATTTACTTGTTCCTTTTGTTTTCTATGAGGTCTTAAGCCCCTGACGAAGGATTACACCAAAGCACATGTAGGGTTGACCTCTCTGGATATCTGAATAAAGCTTTTGCTCTACCCATGGTGTGTTGCAAGTCCTGCTTTCCTTTGCTGTCTGGACACTGCAGGTTGATGTGCTCTTTGCTGTTTTCCAAGCTTGTACCTGTTCCAGGCACAAATAAGCATTGCAAAAGTGTTCATTTGGTCAGCCAGTCGTCTGGAGGGTGTGGAGGAGAAGATATGCTCATGTCCCTTATCCTTTCCATGCCAGTAATGAGCACTGATGAGGACTGAGAGCTCATGTGATTGCTTTCCCATGCTGCTGGATAGCCACTGGTAGCCTGAGGGTTTATGCTGCCCTAGGCAGACCCTCCATGCTGCCCCCTTGCACTGAAGAAGTGTTGCAGGCATGAAACAAATAATTTTTTGGCACCTTATTTATGGTCAGGAGCAGGAATAGGCATGGACGCCTCAACGACCAAGGCCCGATGTGCTGGTCGCATTCGGAAATCGCACCGCAATATGCAATTCTTTTTCTCCACCCAGGGCATACCTCCACCACACCCTCGTGATACATGGACATTCTTGCACTGGGGACGTCTATATAGCCAGCTTTCTAAAATGGCTCCAGGAACATCGCCGTAATTTGCACATATATGTACCTGTTTTCAGACATCCAACTCATGAATAGAGATTTTAAAACGACTCCCTTAATGTTCAACGAAGAACAAATGACATCTATATTCTGGAATGTAGATCCAAATAAATATCCCTGGAAGAATCTCCTTGGACACCCAGACACTGAAGTTATTAGGGAACATATATAGGCACATACAGCAATCTCATAAACTTTCTTCCCTTTGGAAAGCAGAATATAAATCCAATAAAAAGCACTAATAAAATCTAGGAGTTGCTGGGTTACCAGGAGTCAGCAGTGGCTTGAAGGCGCATATTGCATCACATCCATTGCAATATACATTATTTCCATTGTAGTGAACGTTTGATCACATCCATCCCCTCTCTGGGGTAGAAATTAGCCAGCAGAGAGCTGTGCCCCAGGGAGGGGCTGGGAAAAGAGTCACACAGTAAGAACTGAGAACTGAAGACATCACAGGGATCTGTCACATAGAAGGAGGGCTCAGGTTTCACAGGTCTATGCTTTAACTATAGACACTCTGTTAGTTCTTAATACAAAGATATTTCAGTTGAGGGGGGAGTAGATGTGCCGTTACTCACTTCCCTCCTATTTGTGAATCTAGGTTTGATTCCCAAGGTAGACATCTGCTCTTAAGACAGTCTGAGTACTACTACCATTATTACTAGTAGTAATCATTTGTATAGCGCTTGAAGGTATATGCAGTGCTGCAGATATAGATGTAAGACACAGTCCCTGCTCATCAGAGCTTACAGTTTAATCAAGATGGAAAAAAAACCTCACAAAACTGGGGACTAGAGTACGGCAAGATATACATGAGTATTGTGGAGGTGACTGTCACAGCCCCTCTGTCTCTCCCTTGCAAGAGCATCACCTATTGACCAAACAAAGAAGCTGCCATGTCAAGCTGAGAAGGTGTGTGTGTGTGGGGGGGGGGGGGGGGGATACTTCCTATCTGTACCCCTAGTGTAACACTGAAACTATAGAGAAGGGTAGGGCAGTTATAAAGGGGAGAATATCCTGCAGCTAGCAAGACCAAGGATTTGACGAGGCTGAAAACCAAAGAGGCAGGACAGGGCCAACAAGCCCCAACATGCTTTAAAAAGCCAACAGAGCTGTATCCTGTCCAAGCTATGAACAGCAAAAAATGCACTTTTTATTAATAAAATGTCACCATCCGCAGCCACAGCCGCAGTCCTCAGTATGAAGTTTGGGACTTTTGGTGCGCTAGTTCCCATTGTGCTCAGCGTCCATCTTGCATCTGCCCCTGTTTCCAGATCTTGACCATTTTAAATGTTATCGCCCAGAGCGCTTTCTGCTTCCCTTTATCTAGAACGTATTTTGTGGGCATGGAAAAACAGATGACCTTTTAGTATATGGTTTACTAAGGGTTTTGCTATGGCTGTAAGATAAAATAATCTTACTAAATCAAGCCTATAAAGGTGGATCACCCAGGGTCATGTTCATGAAGGAAGCAGCAGTAGCTGTAACAGCCCTCTGACACAGGCAGCTCATGGTGGTCAATACCTCTTAAGAAAATAAACTCCTCATTAAGGCAAACGAGTTTGTTATTTTCTTAAAATGTCTTGACCGCCACGAGCTGCCTGTAGTTTACAATAAAACATACCATTAAGTATAAAATACGAGACTAAACCAACAAAGTAAGTAAAAACATTATTTTACTCAAAATTGTGGTACAGTCCTGTACTCCAAAAGTGGTGATAGTCCTGTATACCCCTTTGCGTGTGCAGTAAGCTCCACCAGTAGAGGGCATGCTGAAACCTCTGTAGGGAAATCTGCAGGCAGAGGCTTGGCCTGTCCCGCCAGATAATGGGAGAAGCTGTGCTCCAGACCGCTGAAAGGGAAGAAAGTAGCTCAGCTCCACTGTTGCCATACGTGGTGTATACCTTTGTTCTGAGCTCCACAAACACCTTGATTTGGTCAGTGCAGCACTGGAAGATAAACTCTATGCAGTAAACCAAATTTCTTGGAGCCCAGTGTTTATATGCACTTGGAAAGGAGTAAAAACCCATGAGCATTCCAGCGGCAGGTACTAGGACAACATCCTGCGGCAAGTAACAGTCTGGATAGGAAAGCAGTTGAGATTGTGTTGGAGAAAGGGAAGAATGTTCTTTCCCATCCCTTGCCGCAGAAAGATTTTCACATTCCAAGCACGTCCCATGAAACACTGTGTAAGGTACAGGAATCACTGGTTGATTGCTCACACTTCCTGGCCCAAAGGCTGACATTAGAGGGTGGCAAACAGGGCAACATCCTTGGACCCAGGGTCATTGGCTAAAGGTGTTCAATAAAAGTTATTCTTCCTCTGCTATCCACGTTTTGGACTGGGTCTATTAGTTGCACGTGGATTCGTGATTTTGTGTTAGACGCAGGTTTTTTCCTTAGGCAGCTCCTGTCCTGGTTGTGTTAGTTGATAGGGTGTCTTGGTGGTGTGTGTGTGTTTGAGTGCAGGGCGTTTGCTCCATAGTGCATGGTGAAAAGGTGGGTTTTGAGTTGCTTTCTAAATTCTTTAAGGTCTTTGGTTGCGCGGATGTGTAGTGGGAGGGAGTTCCAGATGCTGGGGGCAAAGTATGTGAACGCTCTGGAACTGGTGGTATGTTTTGTTTTGCGGATGGAGGGCGGGATAGTTAAGGAGTGAAGAGCATTTTTCCTACGGGATCTGGTGCTTTTAGGGGTGAGGAGGAGGGTCAAGAGGAAGGATGGGGCAATCTTGTTGATGAGTTTGAAGGTTGTTACGAAGAGCTTATACCTTATCCGACTTTCTATTGGGAGCCAATGTAGGCCATATATTAGGGGTGTGATATGGTCGTTTAGTTTGGCTTTGCAGGTGACTCTAGTGGTGATGTTTTGCATTCGTTGGAGTATGTGAAGGCTTTTTGCTGGGAGACCCTGCAACAGGCTGTTGCAGTAGTCGAAGTGGGGGGTAATGTTGAATTGAATGACTGCTCTGGTCATTATCTTCTAGGATGGGTCTTAAATGCTGTATGGACTTCAGTTTGAATAGGATTGTTCTGGCCATTCGTTTCAAGTGGGGTATCATGCTGAGGGATGTATCCAGGATTATGCCAAGGTATTTAACTTCTTGTTTGATGGGAATTGTGGAGTTGTTGAGGATGATGTTTTGAGGAAGATTTGTGTCTTGGCTCCTTGTGATGAGCAGTGCTTCGGTTTTTTGGTAGTTCAGGTTGAGGTTGTTGGATATTAGCCAGGAGTCAGTTTCATTAATGCGGTCAGTTAGGTTCTTATAGGTGGGATTGTTTATATCTATTAGGAGTGACAACATGATGTTATCCACGTATATGTAGTATTGGATGTTGTGTTTTTTGAATATGTGTGTGATGGGTTGGAGGTAGAGGTTAAATAGGAGGGCGGAGAGGGCGGAACCTTGTGATATGCCTCGTTCTTGTGGGAAGGTGTTTGGGGATTCTTCTCCTATTTGGATGTGGAGCTTGCGGCCTGTGATGTAGGATTTAAACCAGAGTAGAATTAAGCCGCCGAGTCTGAGATATTCCAATCTCACGATGAGGGTTTCATGGTTTATGTTGTCAAACGCTGATGCAACATCCAGGAAGACTAGGATGTATGTGCGGTTGATGTTGTCTATGCCGCGGATCAGGTGTCAGTTAGGGCTAGGAGCAATGTTTCAACTCCATGGTGTGGGCGAAATCCATATTGGTGGGTGTCTAGGGGGGCATTGGAGTCTAGGAAGTCCTGGAGTTGGTTAAGGATGGATTTTTCGATTATTTTCGCAACAAATGGTATGCTTGCTATCGGCCTGTATGAGTTAGGCTCATTTCTGTTTACATTCTTGTTTTTTAGTACAGGGCGAACGGAGGATGTTTTTAAGTCGGTGGACATTACTCCTTGGAGTAGGGATTGGTTGATTTGAAGGAGATATGGGACAAGCTCAGCTTTGGTGTTTTTGATCCATGCTACAGGGCATGGAGCCAGGGGGGGAGGTAGTTGTATTGATGCTGGATATTATCTTTAAAAGGTGTTCTTGGTCCATCGTGCTGAATGTGGCTCAGGCATTAGGGTTCATTGAGGGGTAGGATATGAGGTGAGTGAGATTGAGATTGAGAGAGTGAGATTGAGAGTGAAGAACTGTTTTTTTGCTCTGGCCATGAGACCGGAAGCGGTCAGAGCAGAAAACCGGCTTTTCATCTGCGTTCCCCGGCCCCCTGTGCAGCCTCACCTACCCATTGCAGCTGCTGCTCCTGTTTCTTACTGGATCAGATAGAAAGACATGGGGAACATGCAGAATTATGCCCCAGACACGTGCAAGTTCTGGGGCAGTTTTAGAAACTTGAATGTATCCAATACAGATGGCTGCAGTTCTGGCAACATAGACATGTCCGTGATGGTATTCCAGAATGGGCACGTGTAGTTATCTCTTGCCACATACACGTCCTGGCCTGCCATTTTACAAGAGCTGCAGCAACCAAGAAAATTGTCTGTTTATTTACCTATATACGTTTTGGGAGTGACAAAAGTTTTGGGGGGAGTGGGAGGGCTTTCTCCTCTTCTCTGTTCAAGTCTTCAGTTGTTGAAACAAGTACTGGGCAGGTGTCTATTCATGCCAAGGGATGGACATGGCCATGTCGGTCTCTGAGCCCAAATGTGCAGCACCATTGTAAAATGAGTACACACGTGTATCTTAGTGGGAACACCCCAGGCACACTTCTGTCATGCCCCCGCACGACATAGATTGGATCACTCCAGACATGTGCAAACTCAGGGTTTTCAAAAATGGCTCTTGCAACACCGCTCTGATTCATACATCTGAATGGGCATTTTCAGATGTGGGAATCATGAATAGTGCTCCCAAAAAGGGCACCTACTTTTATGTGTAAAAATAGCTTCCTAGAAGAGGTATACTGTATTTTAAGAATTTGCACATCTAAATGGCAATGTATGCACAAAAATGGCCTCCAATAAAATTGTGCCCGGCGTAAAAGTGCACACATTAAGTTCATGGTGCAGACTTTCCTCTATGGTTGTGCAGAGGACACAGTTTGGGTGGAGTATAGGCAGAATGAACAAGAACATACATTGATTATAAAATACTATGCGTTACACACATACTTGCAAAAATAAGCATGGGCATGGTGTAATGATCACGCCTTACATTAAGGTGCGCTTTCAGTCGCTTAGACTAGTATTTATAAAAAAAAAATTTAAAAAGTGGACACCTACTTTTCTTTATAAAATAGGCTTAAAAGACGTGCATTCTGGCTACCTTAAACTAGGTGCCCAGATATAAAATCACCCTCGTATTCAGTCTTTTAGAACGGCAATGCACATTTATTCCTGAGCGTCTCTCTCCTAGCATTTACACCTGCTTTCAGTCACATCTAAGTGCCTGGGTTTGAGAGCAGAGCTGACGGAGAAACTGAGCTTAACTAGAATTGCCAAAATGTAGATTGTGGAGCTCACTCCTTAATCAGTTCCCATAGACGCGCAGGTTTCCAAAATCAAAGTCCAAATGTGCAGCACCATTCTAAAATCAGCACACTCTTAGCATGTGGAAGTAGTAAATAGTGCTGCTTACACATGCAAAGCACAGAGGAATGCCGTTCTTTCTCCAAACACTTTCTTCTGCTGATGTGTATCTTGCCAAACATACACATTTTATTTTCTGTGTATACCGTGGACTGTCCGAAGAACAAATCAGTCAGTACTAGAGGAGATCAAACTTAAGCTTTCTTTAGAAGCTCAGATGACAAGACTTCATTTTCTTACTTTGGACACATCATACAAAGAGAGAGATCATTAGAGAAAGACATCATGCTTGGCAAGATAGATGGTCAACCAAAAGAGGAAGGCCAGCAATGAGATGGATCGATACAATAACAGCAGCTACAGATACCAGTCTGTAAGCAATGAGCCACCTGACTGAAGATCAAGCACAATTTAGGACAACTATCCAGAGAGTCACCATGAGTTGACACAGATTCAACAGCACTTCACAGCATCCAGAGGGTTGCCATGAGTCGACACCAACTCGACAGCACTTAACAACATCATCTGTATTTTATAAAAGATTCCACATTCAGTTTTTGCAATTTTGCACACATGGACCTAAAACATCTAATTTCTGACCTAGATGCCCATATATGAAAAATTTCCTTTTTTTGACTTGCTTTCTGTACTGATCTGAGGAAGGGGATTTTATCTCACGAAAGCTAGTCAAAAAAGGTCTTATGTTACTCCAATAAAAAGGGATCACCTTATACCTTGGGGGTAGGGGGATTAATGTATTAGCCTTTATTTCTGTGCATTCAAGTGGACTGGCATGGGAACCTCACTACATTATCTAGCATTTAATTAGAGCAGGTTCAGGCAATGCTCCTGCCAAGCTGTTCAGGAATCCTCTGGTCATGCTGCAGATGGAAGGTGCCTGCCATATTGCATTCTTAGTAGCAAGAAGTAAGTAGTGCCTGCTCCGTGCACCAAGAAACATGACATTGCAGTACTTCCCCACTTACCAGCAGCAGCAAAGTATTCTGGGCAAAAGAATTTGCAGGTTTCATGAGAGGCCACATAAATGAAGCTGCTGCCATCAAGCTATAAAAGGAAAAAAACCCAAATAGGTATGTGAGCATAGCTGAGTTAATAAACTGGAAATAAGATGTACATGACAGATTGATATTGGAGAAACGGGACACAAATTAAGGATCACATGTTAGAAATAGAAGAGACAAGTGTGAATATAGAATTGAGATACAAGATAGAGAATAGAGAATTTTTGTTAATGAAGGATTTGGATAGCTGGAAAGGAGTTTATTGCATAGCAAAGGGATTGAATGCTTCCAGTTCCTTTTCTGAATTTAATTTTCTTTTCTTGAAGGCTTGTGGTGTTATCAAAAGGTTTCCATCTCATGATTCACTGAGAGGCAGCTGTCCTACTACTTTTTCCCCATTTGTCTCCCAAGTTCTTTCAGATTCTGGATCTCATTACTATACTAGAGGAACCAGGAAGGAATGGGGGCAAGATCAGGTCTTAACAGCCATTGGTTGGCATGGCAGAACTGTATCTGTCAACAGGAGCAGAGAGAGGACAGAGATTGGGGATCTCACACACAAATTAGGTACAGATCTGAGAGTGATCCACGTGTTTAAGAGAACAGGGATGGGAGGGCCAGAGGGATAATCTGGTAGGTTAGGCAAGGGACCGCATGGCTGAAGAAAGTTAAGGAATGGTACAGAAAGTAAAATCCTGAGCATATGGAAAATGGAAAGGAGAACTATATTCTCTACTGGATAACATCTCCAAGAAAAATGTATTTTCGCACAGCCTGAATATTTGTTCACCTCAAGTTCTGACTTGGTTTCAGTTTACTCTGGCCAGCTGATAGAAAATAAGCTGCCCACTTGTTGAATGAGTCTTTGGGGAGCTAAACAAGAGCAATGCAAGCCGTTGAGTCAATGTTGACTCCTGGCAACCCAGCAACCCCTGGGTTTTCTTGGCAAGGTGTGACTTAAGTAGATTGCCGAGCCTTTCTTCTGATGCAAGAGAGAGTAAAGTGACTTGCCCAAGGCCACAAGAAGTGCCAGTGGGAATCAAAGCCTAGTTTCCTGTAACCAGGCCACTTCTCTAACCACTAGGCTACTCCACCACGCCAAGAGACACCATGAGTTCTAGTCAAGCAGGCAGACAGAGACATAGAAGATCCCAGCAGATAAGGGTCACATTGGTCTTCCCAGCCTGTCCATTTGTATCTGTCTACCATACTACCATAGCTGCCACTTCCATCTCCGTGCCCCACTGCTCTTTGTGTCTACCTGATCTAGCTTTCCATCAGGGACGGTAAATGTACAGAGACCAAACTCTGAGTTGTCCAAATTAAAGCAAATAGATAGCATCCTGCCAGTGAGGGAAGGTGCACGCAGCTGGCAGCTGGATTGGCAGGAAATCCTGAAGCAGCAGGGGAGAAGGGTAATAATAATCAGAATTACATGTATAAATAATGGAAACTGATCTCGCTGAATGCCGTAGTCTTTGTCCACCTGGAGAGAGAAGCAGGAAACTAGAGATTTCTGAGCTGGGATTATTATAAACAGATTGTGTGTCATATAGGCTCTCCATTTCATGTTTGAAAAATTTATTAGTAACCCAGCTTCTTGGTGACAAAAGACCTGAGGCGGAGCACAGAGGGCACATAGCAAGGCAAGGAGCTGACTGCAGCCCTGAACAAAAGAGGTGCACGTCAGAACTTAGCAATATTGAGCACTGTTACCATGTGCGATTCCTTGCATTCGCTTCTGATTAAAACTGGGTCCTGGCATTTCGGCTAGCACCCACCTCTTCTGGCAGGCCTTTACTTGTCAGCCACAACCTATAGTTAGCATGAAGCTATTAGGAAGTGAAATGTAAGCGTACCTTTATTATCGCCGCGGCCTTCTTTCAGGTAGGGTGGGGGAGAGCATTATCTGCCTGGTATCTTTATGAACATTTATGAGTACACTGAAAAAGAAAGCAGGACTTCAGTCCCCCACCCCCATTCTGGGGAGCATAAAGCCACAGGTGCCCCATATAAGAAAAGATTGTACCGGTGTCTGAGTCAAATTGGCAGCTAGTATTGCTATATAATCTGTCTCCCAATTTGACTCACCACTGATACAGCCTTTTCTTTCCCTTATCCTGGATGCCATCGCTGACACCACTTCCTTTGCCTGTGTTGATCACCTAAAAAGGCACAGGGACATTTCCCTCCCTGGGCGCCATTGAAGGCTCTGTCAGTCCCATTCTCTGAACCACGTCGGATGGGAAGACTGACAAAGACAGCAGCAGCGCACATGGAGAGAAGGTCTCCACGCCTTTTTAGGAAATCAGCAGCTGAAACGGGGCAAAGGAAGCAGTGATGGAGGAGACAGCAAAGGGGAAGAGGGAAGGAGAAGATGTAGGAGATGCTGGAATGGAACAGGGGGAGGGAAAGTAGATGTTGAATCGGGGGGGGGGGGAGAAGAAAGGGGATATGGCTAGTGACTTGGAGGCTGGACACAGGAGGGGAAGTTGGCCGATAGGAGATATACTGGCTGAGGGACTGGGAAGCAAAGACTAGGAGCACAAAGGGGAGAATCTGGGGAGGCAGTGGGGAGGGGGAGGGGGATACAGTGATTTGGGGGAGTGGTCATAGCTTTCTAGATCTGCTCTCCTTCATACTGTCGCAAAGCGCTCCAGTGGCCCGATCCTGCTCCGCCTGCTCACCGCGTCATGCGCTGTGCACCCGAAGGGTACATACAATCTTGCCAGTGGCTCCACTGCAGCCGAGTGGGCTCAGACTCTTCATTGCCCAAGAGGCCAGTGACTGCGCAGAATCAGCGTGTAGTGGGAAGATCAAGAAGGTACTGCCGCCATTTTCATGCTCCCTCACATGCTTTAGGGACGGCCTGACAGATCTCGCTCATACCGGCTCTGCATTCTTCTTTACCACCACCCAACATCAATTGCGCTCCGCAGCTGTGATCAGCGGAGGCACTGCGGTATCCCAAGGACTCTAGCTGCAAAGTACCAACCCTTAATAGCATGTTGGAGACTGTCATCACCCCACTGCACTGGGCCATCACCACGTGGTAGGCCTCAACTACCTGCCTGTTTCTCCATGTACTGCCCTGTTGTGGAACCATGCCAGTCTTATAACCCACAGCAAATCCTGTAGTTTATGAAAGTAGTTTGGCCTGCTGTGCCAAGGGCAGCTTTGGCATTTTCTTTCTCCTGCCCTGAGACAAGGATGTAGCTTAAATGACCTTGGCCACTATTTTATATGTACCTGGCAACTTTCTGACTGAGGAGCAGATCTTTTTTAGTGTCGTCGAGTCAGTGCTGATTCCTGGTGACCCAGCTGCCTCTGGATTTTCTTGGCAATGTATCACTGGAAGTAGATTGCCAAGCCTTTTTTTCCAAGGCAATGGAGGGTAAAGTGACTTGCCCAAGGTCACAAGGAATGCCAGTGGGCATCAAACCCTTGATCTTCTGGGTACTAGGCAGTATAGACTGTCCTTCAATAGTACAGAAACATATTTACTTAAACTTACTATCTTATAAACAAAGTATTTTCAACTGTTTTAAGTAGATACTATTTGCTTTTACATTTTAGTTGAATTTTTTTACTATCACCCCTCTCCTCTTTCTCTTTCCCCCATCATCATCCACATCTTAGATTTGATTTACACCTCCATTTCCTATGGCGCCTTACCCCTTTTTCTTTCACTCCCTAACCATCTCCCCCTTCACTTTCAGCTCAAAACCCATCTCCTTATCACCCTCTCTCTACCTTTCCCATTTCTCCTCCCATCTTGTCTTTCTCCCTTTCCCCTGCTCTTGAACTTCACCTTCTTCTTCCTCCTCTCTCTTCTCTCAAACAAACAACCTCAGCCTCGTTTCCGCCACTCCGTCTCTTGCTCACCATCTCTTCATTTCTAACTGTTTTCAACTTTTAGCTCATATTGGAACCTGGCTCCTCCCTGATGACACTGCTTCGGTCGCTGCCCTCTCTCACGGTGGCTACCAATTCTCGCACACTCCTCGTGCCACTGGCCACAGTGGTGGTGTGGGGTGTCTGCTTTCTCCTTCCTGCCAATTTCAACGCCTCCCTCTCTGCCCCAGTCTCGCTCTTTTTCCTCCTTTGAAGTCCACTCTGTCTGTCTTCTGAATCCCTTACCTCCCTGGATAGCTGCTATCTATAGACCCCCTGACAAGTCCACTTCTACCTTCCTCTCTGACTTTGACTCATGGCTTTCCTTTTTCCTCAGTTCTTCTTCCCCCTCTCTTATTCTTGGTGACTTTAATATTCATGTTGATAAGCCTTCTAACCCCTACGCTTCCAAACTCCTTTCCCTTGCTTCCTCGTTTAACCTCCAGCTCTGCTCTTCTGCCCTCACTCATCAGCACAGCAATTGCCTTGATCTTGCTTTCTTCTCTAATTCTTTGCCCTCTAATTTCCGTACTTCGGTTCTTTCCTCATGCGACTATCGCCTGCTTAGCTTCACTCTTCATCATTCCTCATTTCATTCTTGCCCATTCTCCTCCTACCTTTTTAGGAATCTTCATGGTATCGATCCATTGGCTCTCTCCACTACAGTCTCACCACCTCTCTCCTCCTCTTTGTCTTCTAGCTTAGTTGATGAAGCTATTGTTTCCTATAAATACTGCCCTCTCCTCTGCTCTGGATTCTCTCGCTCCTCCCAGGACTGGATCTAGAGTTGGTCCAAAGTGTTGGAGCCCTAGGTGAACCTCAAGCTTTACACCCCCTCTGGCTGTCAAAATCTGTTATTTAGCTTTGAATGGCCTGCTTTTGCGGCCCTCCAGGAGGTTGCTGCCCTATGCGACTACCTAATTTTTCTAGTGGTTAGGCCAGCCCTGGCTCCACCTATCCTTCGTCCTGTAATGTGCACTATACCTCAGCCCTGGCCGTCTTCAACTACCCACTACCTTCGCTCCTTTGCCCACTCAGCTGAGCACATTTGGCTCAAATCCTGCTCCCTTTCTGACTTTCTTCATTTAAAATTCATGCTTGCTTCTTTCCAATCGCCCAAGGCTCTTGCCAAGCAAAACTACTATGGCCATCTAATTAACTCTCTTGCCTCTGACCCCCGTCGTCTCTTCTCTACTCTCAACTCTCTCCTCAAGGAACCTCCGCCTCTGACCTCTCCTTCTCTTTCCGCCCAAACCTTAGCTTACTATTTCCATGACAAAGTCCACCTGATTACACTCCAATTCCCCTAAAGATCAGCTTTGTCCCCTCTTCCCCTTCTTTAATACCAACTTTTCCCTTCAATCCTTGTTACCCTTTCTTCCTTTTCTAGGATCTCCAAAGAGGAAACCTTTCATCTTCTTTCCTCCTCTGAACTTACGATTTGTTCCTCTGATCCTATCCCCTCCTGTCTCCTTAATTTCATCTCCTCTGTCATCCTTATCATTCCCCACTGCTACTTTCCATGCAGCCTTCAAACATACTCTGGTTACACCTCTCCTCCAGAAATCTTCACTTGACCTTAGTGGTCCATCTAATTATCGACCCATCTCCATTCTTCCCTTCATTCCCAAAATTTTTGAACATGTAGCTCTCCACCATTGCCTTAAATTTCTCTCCTCTCAGTCCTTCCTTAATCCACTTCAGTCTGGCTTTCATCCATTACATTCTACTGAAACAGCCCTTGCCAAAGTCTCCAGTAACTTGTGCCTAGCTAAATCTAAAGGCCTTTACTCAGTCCTCATTCTTCTTGACCTTTCTGCTGTTTTTGACACCTTTGACCTCCACCTTCTCCTTGATATATTGTCCTCACTTGGTTTTAGGTGCTCTGTACTGTCCTAGTTCTCTTCTCTCTCCCAGCGTTCTTTTAGTGTCTGTGCTGGTGGTTCCTCCTCTACTGCTATCCCTCTCAGTTGGTGTACCTCAAGGGTCTGTTCTAGGCCCTCTCTTTTTCTCTCTCTCTATCCAGTCCCTTTATGCTCTCATCTCCTCCCATGGTTTTCAATATCATTTTTATGCTGATGACTCTCAAATCTATCTACACCTTATATTTCTTCTACACGCCAAGCCTGTATATCTGCCTGCCTATCTGACTTCGCTGCCTGGATGTCTCACTGCTGTTTGAAATTGAACATGGCCAAAACTGAACTTCTTATTTTTCCCCTCTAAACCTTCTTTCCCCCCCCCCTCCCCTTCCTCCTTTCTCTCTCTCTGTTGATAACACTCTTCTGCTTCCTGTTTCCTCAGCCTGTAACTTTGGGGTCATCTTAGACTCCTCCCTCTCCTTCTCCACACATATCCAACAGATAGCTAAAGCCTATCTTTTCTTTCTCTATAAAAATAACAAAATTTGCCCCTTCCTTTCTGAAGATACTACTAAAACATTCATCCACTCTTTAATCACCTCTCCCTTAGATTATTGCAACTTCTTTCTTGCTGGTCCCCCTCTGAGTCATCTTTCTCCTCTTCGGTCTGTTCAAAACTCTGCTGTGCAGCTAATCTTCTGCCAGCCCCATTATACTCATAGAACCCTCTTCTTAAATCACTTCATTGGCTTCTCTTCTGTTTCCGTATCCAGTTCAAGCTTCTCCTTCTGACCTATAAGTGCATCATTCTACTGCCCCTCACTGCCTTTCCCCTCTCCTCTCTCCCTTCACCCCTCCTCGTGAACTCCGGTCTTCCTCTGGCTTACTTCTCTGTGCTCTTCTCCTCCACTGCCAACTCCAGACTTCGCTCCTTTCACCTTGCTGTTCCTTATGCCTGGAACAAACTAACTGTATCTTTACATCAGGTTTCATCTCTCCCCCCTTTTCACCTCAGGCTGCTTTTGGATCTTAATCCTGTCTCCTTACTCTTCCCTATTGTACCCTTGTTTTCATCTATTGTATTGTCTCTCTAATGAGCAGGGACCTGTGTCTGTACAGGGCTGCATATGCCTTGTAGTGCTATATAAATGTCCGCATCCTAACTCACGCCTCCCGCTTTGATCACGTCACCCCTCTCCTACTGCACCAGCACTGGCTCCCCATCACCTATCGGATACAGTTCAAGTTTCTCATTTTTGTTCATAGGGCTATCTACACCGGTACTACCTCTTTACCTCGCCGACCATGTCCACCTTCACATTCCTCACCATTCTCTTCGATCTATTCACGTCAGTCGTATGTCCCTTCCCTCCCCTTCCCAAGCTCACTTGGAATCCACTTGGTCATCAGCTTTCCATTTCCTTGGTCCAAGACTCTGGAACTCCCTCCCTCCAACCCTTCATCTAGAATCTTCTTTTAATTCTTTCAAGGCTAAATTGAAAACTCACCTCTTCTGCACAGCTTTCGATCTCCCTCCCCCTCTTTCACTCCTCTCCCCACCTCCTCGCTGACCTATAGTTTTTCTACCCCCTCCCCGCACTGAGGTACATCTCCCTAGTCCCCCTGTCTGCCCTCCCTCCTCATTGTTGTATTTTATTTTTGGTCTTTCCTTCTCTACCTGTTGTTCTATCTGCCCTCTCTATCTCGATCTCTCCCTGTCCTTTTAAAAAGATTTTATGGCGTTCCTTTTCCTTTTTTGCAGCTTTTTTTTTTTAAAATTCTTAATTTAATTTTGTTTGTAAACTGCCCAGATGCTTCTGTAATGGGCGGTATATAAAGTTTTAAATAAACATAGTAGTAGTAGAAGTTGAGTGTCTGGGGATATGCTTGCTCGGGGATGGGGAAAGGAAGGGTAGGGACCCAAAGAGGGGGAAGCTAGAGCAGAGTGGGAGAGAATAGGATGACTGGGGAGATCCTCGACACATGCTGTACATGGGGGAGGGGAAACACAGAACACAAGAGGGATGGGTTAATGGAGGAGAGATGCTGGACACTGAAGGAATAAGAAGATAGAAGGGAAGTGCTTGATCTTGGGGTCATAGGAAGACAGAGGGGTGATTCTGGATGGAGCTGGGAGGGTCGGAGTGAGGACAAGAGATGGGAAGTTGTAGGCAGACACAGTAAAAAGAGGGAGAGTGAGGACGGGATAGTATGCAATAAAATGCAATGTGTGCCTTTGAGTCAGTCCCGACTCCTGGCGACCCAGAAGCTCCTGGGCTTTCTTGGCAGTGCCACCTGAAGTAGATTGCCAGGCCTTTCTTCCAAGGCAATGGAGGGTTAAGTGACGTGCCCAAGGCCACAAGGAGTGCTAGTGGGAATCAAGCTCTGGTTGCTTGGTTACCAAGCCAGTGTAGAAGGAATAAAATCTGAGTAAATAGAGGGGTAAAAAAGAAATGGAAGAAAGATAAAAAGGAAAAAAAATCAATGCCAGAGATGGGTGTAGGGGAGGAAGTGAAGACGACAAGAGGAGAAAGGAAAAGGACAAATGGACAGGAGACCCTAAAGAGAATGTTAAGCAAAGACAGAGGAAAGCAGAGACCAGAGACCCTAAAGAGAATGTTAAGCAAAGACAGAGGAAAGCAGAGACCAGAGACCCTAAAGAGAATGTTAAGCAAAGACAGAGGAAAGCAGAGACCAGAGACCCTAAAGAGAATGTTAAGTGAAGACAGAGGAAAGCAGAGACCAGAGACCCTAAAGAGAATGTTAAGCAAAGACAGAGGAAAGCAGAGACCCTAAAGAGAATGTTAAGGGAAGACAGAGAAAAGCAGAGACCAAAGATCCTAAAGAGAATGTTAAGAGAAGACAGAGGAAAGCAGAGACCAGAGACCCTAAAGAGAATGTTAAGCAAAGACAGAAGAAAGCAGAGACCAGAGACCCTAAAGAGAATGTTAAGTGAAGACAGAGGAAAGCAGAGACCAGAGACCCTAAAGAGAATGTTAAGTGAAGACAGAGGAAAGCAGAGTCAAGAGACCCTAAAGAGAATGTTAAGCGAAGACAAAGGAAAGCAGAGACCCTAAAGAGAATGTTAAGCAAAGACAGAGGAAAGCAGAGACCAGAGACCCTAAAGAGAATGTTAAGCAAAGACAGAGGAAAGCAGAGACCAGAGACCCTAAAGAGAATGTTAAGCAAAGACAGAGGAAAGCAGAGACCAGAGACCCTAAAGAGAATGTTAAGCAAAGACAGAAGAAAGCAGAGACCAGAGACCCTAAAGAGAATGTTAAGTGAAGACAGAGGAAAGCAGAGACCAGAGACCCTAAAGAGAATGTTAAGTGAAGACAGAGGAAAGCAGAGTGAAGAGACCCTAAAGAGAATGTTAAGCGAAGACAAAGGAAAGCAGAGACCCTAAAGAGAATGTTAAGGGAAGACAGAGGAAAGCAGAGACCAGAGACCCTAAAGAGAATGTTAAGTGAAGACAGAGGAAAGCAGAGACCAAAGACCCTAAAGAGAATGTTAAGAGAAGACAGAGGAAAGCAGAGACCAGAGACCCTAAAGAGAATGTTAAGAGAAGACAGAGGAAAGCAGAGACCAGAGACTGGGACCCAGGGACAGTGCAAGGATTTGAGGCACTGTAGGCGAGCTCTCAATTCTGCCATTCCCCTGCTTCCAGCTCTGCCCCCATTGCCCCCCCTCTCCGGGACCTGCAGAGTGCTGAGCTTACCCAAACTCTCTTCTGCTCACCAACCAAGGTTTAAATCTCAGTTCATGTGACATGTGAAATAAGATGCTGCTCTAGGGGTCAGTGCAGAAATTGTGCCAGTGCAGCTCCTGTCAGAGTCCCAAGGGTCTGTGAATTCTGCTGTACACCGACCTGTGACAAGGCCATAATATGAGAGGGAAAACCAAGGTTCTGCACCTGCGGCAACCCTTTTTATATCCTCTTACTAACACAACAGCATTTTAATTGGTTGCCTCACATTCTCTTAATTTACATTGTAATAAAGTGACAATTGACTTGGTCAAACAGCCATAAATCTACATTTGTTTTGTTTTTTAGAGCAGTGATGTCAAATGATTGATGTATCAGCCAATCATCTGAGTAAGACTATCCACAGCGAACCCTTCTAAAACCAGCATTACACTTCAACGTTCTTTGACCTTTTATTCAAATGTCTGAAATGTAAAGAGGCCTATGGACCCTTTGCTAAGGTTTGTATGTGCCTTCCATATTGGGGGTAATTTTATAAATTCACTTTCTCATGTATGGGGCCAAGTACATCTATAAATCGTCTCCTATAAAATACTGACCAGCATAAAAGTATATGCATTGTCATGAAGGCACAGTCTGGGCAGATTGTGGGCGATATTTTACAAGTACACGTTAGTTATGAAATACCTTAATCTGTGTGTACTTGCAGACTTTACGCCTGTGTTTTTGTACCTGTTCTTGAGCAGGAAGTAGCATACTCAGGGAGGGGCAGTGGATGCAGTGCACTCCAAGTGCCAGCCAGGACGGGGTGCTGAAATGATGGGCTCACATGGAGGAAGCACACCTAGCAAACATACCTCAACATTTGTGCTGGGGCTTGCTGAGCTGCCTCTGCTCCAGGAGCAGCGACTGTTCCCTCCTGGCCAAAATCTCACATGCAATGTGTCACACAAGTGAGAATTACCCAACAGGCATGTCCTGAGGGAAACAGATTGAGAACCTCTGCTCTAAAGGAGGAATACAATGATTTTTGGGTCAAGTCACTAAACATTTTAAACTTTCCTTTCTGAAATTATACATAGTCCAGGGTCTTTCAATATGGCCTCAGGTCAGCAGTGATGAATTTACATATGAAGTGCCGATAGATGGGTAGGGGGAGATTCCCCTTTACCCCTCCCCTTCCATTGCTGTAAGAGCCATCATACATTGCAATAATGGTCCCATGAAGTCAGAGCTTTAGACATCACCCTTTGCTTGCAACAAAAACTCTTCAGAATGTCACTGTGCCTGGTTCTTGCAGCCTCTTGTGATCTTATTCCTTGGTTTCCTTTTTCTTTTGCTCATAAAGTCATTGCTGAATAGGGCTCTGACAAGGAGTAGCTCAACAGTCTTGAGTCACAGCAGTGAGCATGGCCAAGAACAACAGGCAGAATGTGAAGGACTTTCCTGAATCTCATTCTAGGGCCCTCCTATCAAAGTTTCACACCAATATCACTTGGGGGGGGGGGGGGACAGAAATAGTCTAGACTTTCATACAAAATTCTAGCACAAACCTTCAATAAATCAACCCCAAAGCATTTCAGCAGAAAGCATGCACGGAGGTGGGGAGTGGGGGTTGACTAAGGGAGGAAGCCCTGATTATCAGTTAAACCCAACATATGTAAAAACTGCACACAGCCCTTAGAGCCCAGTGGTGCTTTCTGGAATGGCTGAAAACTCATCAGTCTGTTGCAGGAAGGCATCGCACTGAGAGAGAGACAGGCTGAATGCTCTGCCAGCCCAAATCCATTCAATCGGAGGGGATCGCTATTAATAGCACATTACATCACCTGAAACGAATAGCATGGATAGTCTTTCCTTTTCTCCATCTCATCCCTCTCCCCAACCCCACACACCTGATTAACGCAATGCGGACTGAGAGTATGTGAATAATTGATTGTCAGTTGAACCCTTCTGGGACAGTGACACCCCCTTCTCCTCTCTCCACAGGATAGAAACAATAAGCACAAACACAGTTAACAAGGCGGGTAAGGCGAAGACTGAGCATGGTTCTACAGCAGTGGCCTCAATGGTTTCACGCCATGCCAGCCTCTCCTGTGCCTTCAGGCTGAAAACCCCCCTGGCTAGACACCGAAGCTATAATCCAAAGTCCTGGCAGCTCAGAGAGGGAAGTAGCAGAAACAGCTGCTGTATGGGACCCTTCCTCCCTCCACTGCGGTTAATAGAATTCCTTTATGGAAGTTTGTGATGGAAAATTGGGTTTCTGGTCTTTTTCAGATCAAGCAAACTTTTAACATCATGGAAAGATGGTGGGGCCTTAGCAGCCAGCCACATAGAGCAGATCTGTAATATAAGAATGGATGGAAGGGGTGTTAGGGACCAGAGAAGATGAGTGAGAAAGCACAGAAAAGGCAATCTTCAGGCGATAGGCACTGAGGGCGGGCCAAGCAATCCTGGGTAGGTACAATGTCAGAAACAGGCAAGGAAAGTGGGTGAATGGGTGCAGAGGATGGCAGGCAACTGGTGCCAGGCAGGAAAGGGAGACTTCCATGGAATGGGTGAGACCTGAATCAGGCAAGGAGGATGAACTTGTGGTGCCAGAAGAGAGTGAGTGAAATTTGCTGCTTGCAACTCTCACTGATGGCAGGAATACCGCATCGGCAGCATTTCTGGGATAAATGCTCTTCCATTGCCGTAGGCAGGATGCGGGGAAGAGATGGACGACAGGAGCCAGGGAGGAGACTAAAGGCAAAGGAGAGGGATTCTTATCATAGTCTGCGCTTCTAGACCCTTCACCACATTATTCTGTCGATTTCATGCTAAACTTCAGCCATAAATTCACATCCCAGTTAAGCAGAAGACACCCAGAATATATATATATTATTCATGCAGTGAGGAATAAGGGGGGGGGGGGGAAATGGGGCATTCACCTATAGAGATGGCTCTAACAGGGTCAGATTAAGGATAATGAGAGGAGGGGGCTGAGGCTGGAGTACTGCCTAGGACTCAAGGCATCTTTATTCCAGTGGTATTCACTTGGAGTTCGAGGGCCGCCGAAGGATTAGGATTTTTAGGATATATCACTAATGATTATGTATGAAACAACTTTGCATGCATAGTGCCTCCATTGTACGCATATTCATTAGGGATATTCTGAAAACCTGACCTACTGGCGGCCCTCAAGGACAGAGTGAATACCAGTCCCGTGTCCACGTGCAGCGTACTGCAGGATAATCCAAATGGTTATTACTTATGCACAGGGTGCTTCAGGATAGCCAAGAGAATTATAGTAGGAGTAGGAGGACCATGACCGAGGTACTGCCGGAGGTTCATGGCATCCTTATTCCATGCCTGTATCCATGTACGATGTGCGGCAGGCTACTTTGACCAATTATTAGTCATGAGCACTGGATTCCCAGAATAGTTATCCATGCAGTGAATTTGGATTTCTGATTTAAGTGACAGAGTAAAAAGACGGGGGGGGAGAGATGAAGCTGTCATGGTGGCCCAAGCCTAGAGGGCAGCCCACACAGGGAACGGGTAAAGGGTAATGATAGCAGGGGGATCCTGTGTTTGGGTTACCCTTACTTTGGTCCTGTATTCATGCAAAGAGCACGGCAGAATACTCAGGAGCAATCTGCTGCAGGATAGGCGCAGAATGCTGCGTGATCCGCAGAGCTGCGCAGTAGGTTTCAGGATGCTTCTACAAGTTATTCAGGTAGTGGATTTGAATACTAGGTTCAAGTGACAGATTAAGGGGGAGGGCAGATTGAGTAGTGTGAGCTGGTGCTTAGCCTAGAGGGGAACCCACACAGATAATTATTTATTGATTTACTTATTTAAAAGCTTTTATATACCATCATTTGAACAAGTTATTCAAAATGGTTTACAATTAAAACAGTAAAAGTTAGAATCCAACATAAAGTAGATAGGTATCGAGATAAGAAACCCTAATCATCCTCATTTCCAATCATGTACCCAGCATTTACTTAACTTCTTTTAACCAAATTTGGGGAATAAAAATGTCTTCAAAGTGTTTTCTAAAGGCCAGTGGATTGGCTTCCTCTTTTAAAGGGCCAGGCAACGCATTCCATTGCTCTGACCCTACCACACAGAAAGCCTCTGACCTCCAAAGATTCCTTTCATGTAAGAGACCCTTGGAATATCCAACAGAGTCCCCTGCGAAAAGCGCAACAATCTACCCAGTATATATCTCTGACGTTTCTCTGGCAACTATTGTGGTTTACCTAATTTAACTGATTTTAAAACAATTACCAAAAGCTTAAACTAACACCTCTGCTTAATAGGAAGCCAATGTAACTTTTCCAATAAAGGCCATGCATGGTCATTCCTCCGCCACCATTTAACAGTCTAGCTGTTGCATTTTGCATCATCTGTACTTTCCTCAGCCACTTATTTGTTAAACCCACATATAGAACATTACAATAATCCAAAATGCTTAACAGTAAAGATTGTACTATTAATCACATTTCCACTATCCCCAAATATAGTTTTAGTTGGTAAATCTTCCTTAATTTTAGTAAACTAAGCAGGTGACAGCCACTACCTGCTTCTTCCTAATGCCACTGCCTTCTAATTTTGCATCTAGGGATCCCAGCTCAATTTATTGGAGTAGTGTTGATCATGGGGAGAATACCTAACATATTCCTATCTATACATCCCATTCCTAGACAAACCATCTTAGAGGCATTTAATATCAACCTACTGTTTTGTTTTTTTAAGTGCCATCAAGTCAATGCTGACTTCTGGTGACCCAGCAGCCCCTGGATTTTCTTGGCATGACCAGAAGTAAGATTGTCAGGCTCTTTTTTCTAAGGTACTGAAGGGTAACGTGACTTGTCCAAGGTCACAAGGAGTGTCAGTGGGAATGGAACCATGATTTCTTGGGTACAAGGCAGTTGCTGTAATCACTCGACTACTTTTGCACTCCACTGTTATCCAACCAAATCAAACCTCCTCCAAACACTCATTTCATCTCAACACTGCAGCCATTTTGTCATCTTCTAGCAGGACTATAAGTTGAATATCATCTACGTTTATATATATATTTTTTTAAACCCATACTTTCTTACTATGGCCTCCAAGGCTTAAAAGGAAACATTTGCCTTTTTGCAGATGACACAAAGATTTGCAATAGAATGAATACTTCAGAGGGAGAAAAGAGCTACAAGTACTAATACTTGGTCTAATACTTGGCAATTAAGGTTTAATGCAAAGTGCGGGTGACGCACTCAGGATGCAGTAACCCAAAGGAGCTGTATGTGATAGGGGATAAGAAGCTGGGTGTATAGACCAAGAGAGGGATCTTGGAATGATAGTGTCTGAGGATCTCAAGGTGGCAAAGCAATGTGTAACAAGGTGGTAGCCAAAGTCAGAAAGATTGCTAGGCTGCATACAAAGAGGACTAACCAGCAGGAAGGAGGAGGTATTAGTGCCCCTGTACAGATGGTTGATGAGGCCTCAGTTGGAATATTGTGTTCGTTTTGGAGAATGTGCCTTGCTGGTCCCCAGCATCAAAGGCATTCTAACTAACAGTAAGAGAAATGTGGAAAAACTGATTTGTTTCTGCTAATATTTGTTAATAATGTTTGCTTAAAGAGTAATTGAGAGCCATCACTTGGTTTGCAGTTGTCATGTTGTGAGGGCTTGTGTGCAACAGTGATGCTGAGGACTAAGCTATCAGTAGCGTAACTACTGGCAGGGTCTCCCAAGATGGGCATGTCTCAGCTGAGGTGCCAGACTAAGACAAACCACCCATCTGGGCAGCAGAGGATCACATTCCTGTGACAATAGCAACAACCATCAGCATTACCTGAGCAGAAGAAAGGCCTGACAATCTACTTCCATATCTTGCCATGAAAATCCAATGGATAGTTACAACAAAAGAAATTGCACTATAGTGCTGGAAGATGAGACCCTCAGGATGGAAGGCACTCAACTAGCTACTGGGGAGGAGCTGAAGACTTTTCAGAGTAAAGCCAGCATTTATGATGTGGTTGGATCAAAGCCTTTGGGATATCTGACTGCTGATGTTGCTGCACATGAAATGAGAGTCAGAAGCTGAAAAGATGTCTTATATACTGGGACATGGAACTTACAAAGCATGAACCAAGGGAAGTTGGAGGTGGTCAAGAATAAAATGGAATGTGTACAATTCAATCTGTTAGGGGTCAGCGAACTCAAATGGACTGGCATCGGGCACTTTGCATCTGATGATCACATCGGTATACTATGCTGGAAATGAAAGAAAGAACTGGTGTTGCATTTATAATTAAGAAACAACTTGCAAGAACTGTAATGAAATACAATGCAGTCAGTGAACGCTTAATTTCTATTCATCTACGAGGAATGCCCATCAATACAACTATAATTCAAGTATATACCCCAACAACAGCTGCAGAAGAGGATGAAGCTGATGAGCTCTATGAACAAGTACAAGCTGAAATTGACAGAACATGCAAACAGGATATCCCGATAGTCATGAGCAGCACCGTAGCTAGCCCTGTGTGAGTGGTGCAGTCACTCAGGGTGCAAAAGATTAGGGGTGCATTTCGGGCTGCCAACCTTGGCTCCCCCCATGCTGCCTCCTGTTGCCCTGCCGCTGCCACTTTGTCTTCTCAGAGGCAATGGCACCAACAGCAGCAGAGCAGACCTGCTTTCAAATAAAAAAATAAAACACCCATGTCTTTCCTCCACGCTTGTATGAAGATCTGATCCCTCCCTCTCTCCCTTCTCTGATGTAGGTTTCATCAGAGAAGGGAGGGAGGAACCAAGTCAGTCAGTCATTCAAGCATGGAGTTGCAAAGACCCGTTCTGGTTCCTCCTTTCTCTAACACAAACCTACATCAGAGCAGGGAGGAATCAGATCTGCATACAAGTATAGAGGAAACACCCGCATGTTTGGTTTTTTTTAAAGTCAGGTCTGCTCCGACGCTGCCGCAAAAAACAAAAGTGGCAACAGCAGGACAAGGGCAGGCAGCTGGCTGTACGGAGATATGGATGAGAGATTGGGGGGCGGGGAGGGGGCACACTAGACATGCAAGTGGCACAGGGTGCAATTATGGCTTGGTACAGCCCTGGTCATGGGTGACTGGAACGCAAAACTTGGCAACAAATAAGTTGGTAAAGTGGTTGGAAAATATGGCCTTGGCAACAGAAATGAAGTTGGAGAAAGACTGATAGAATTCTGCAAGACCAATGATCTATTCATCTCAAACACCACCTTCCAGCAACACAAGCGGCGACTGTACACATGGACTTCACCCAATGGATTGTACAAAAATCAAATTGACCACATCTATGGACATCAATGATGGAAAAGCTCTATAAGATCAACAAAGACAAAACCTGGAGCTGACTGTGGTACAGATCACCAACTACTACTATGCAAACATAAAGTAAAGTTGAAAAAGAGCAAGCCACTCATGAATGTAGCAAAATATGACCTTGAAAATATACCACTGAAATTTAAAGACCACCTGCAAAATTCATTTGCTGCTTTAGATACAAATGACAGAGCTCGAGAAGAGTTATGGGATGACATCAAGAAGGTTATGTTGGAAGAAAGTGAGAAGTCTCTACAAAAAGTGAAAAAGCAAAAATGGCCAAAATGGATGACTGAAGAAACTCTGAAAATTGCCCAGAAATGCAGAGAAGCTAAAGCTAGAGAAGAAAGAGAAGCAATTGCAAACTCAGAGATTTCCAACGTGCAGCAAAACAAGACAAGAAGTATTACAATGATGCATGCAAGGAAACAGTTTCTGCTTCTATTAGAGGAAGAACAAGATTGGCTTTCCTAAAGCTATGAGAGTTAATGAAAAAAATTCCAGCCTTGAATTGGAATGTTACAAGATGCTCAAGGATCTATGTTTAATGATGCTGAGAAGATCAAGAAAAGGTGGAAAGAATATACAGAGTTTTTAAATGATAAAGATCAAGTGGACCAACAGTCATTTCAACCTGTATTTTATGATCGGGAACCATTGGTGATGAAAGAAGAAGTTGAAGCAGCATTGAAAGCCTTATCAAGGAACAAAGCACCAGACTGACACCTGTAGCTACTGTTATTGTATCTATCTCAATGCCGGCCTTCCTTTTTAGCATTAACCTTCTAATTTGCCAAGCATGATGTCTTTCTCTAATGATCTCTCTTTGCATGATGTGTCCAAAATATGACAAAGTCTTGTCATCTGAGCTTCTAAAGAAAGCTTAGGTTTGATTTCCTCTAGTACCGACTGGTTTGTTCTTCGAGCAGTCCATGGTATACACAGTATTCATTGGCAATCCCATAATTCAAAGACATCAATTTTCTTCCTGTCTATCTTTTTCACTGTCCAACTTTCACATCCATATGATGTTATTGAAAATGCCATGGCTTGAACAAGTCAAATCTTTGTATGGAGAGAGACATCTCTGCTCTTGAGAATCTTGTCTAGATCCTTTATAGCCATTCTGCCAAGAGCAATGCGTCATTGGATTTATTGATTGCTTGTTGCTTCTTTATTGATAGTTGATCCAAGGAGGTTAAAGTTGTCCACTGTTTCAATTTCTTCTCCATCAATGATGTACTTATTGATTTTTGCCAGTTGTCATGATCTTTGTCTTTACATTAAGGTGCAGGCCCATTCTAAGACTATGTTCCTTGATCTTGAGAAGAAAATGTTTCAGATCGTCTTCACTTTCAGCCAGTAATGTGGTAGCATCAGCATAGTGAAGGTTGTTTGAGTCTTCCACCAATTTTCACATCTCTGTTGTCTTCATACAATCCTGCTTCTTTGACGATTTGTTCTGCATATAAATTAAACAGGTAGGGAGAAAGTATGCTAGGGAGAAAGTATGCAGCCTCGTCGTACACCTTTGCTGATTTTAAACCATTCTGTTTCTCTTTGTTCCGTTGGAACTGTTGCTTTTTGATCAATGTAAAGGTTGTGCAAAAGAACGATGAGGTATTTTGGTATACCCATGCTTCTTAATGTGGTCCAGAGTTTCTCATGGTTTACACAATCAACAGCCTTGCTGTAGTCAATAAAGAACAATTAGGTATCCTTTTGGTATTCTTTAGTCTTTTCAAGGATCCACCTCACATCCACGATGTTTCTCATTCCTCCCCCTTTCCTGAACCCTGCTTGCACTTCAGGCAGTTCTCGTTCCAGGTACTGTTGTAGTCTCTGTTGAATAATCTTGAGTAGAATCTTGCTGGCATGTGGGATTCGAGCGATTGTGTGATAATTTCCACAGTCAATCGGGTCACCTTTCTTTAGTATTTGTATAAACACAGATCTGGCCATGATGGTGTCATCAAAATATCCTGGCCGAACCTTGTAAATATGGTAACAGCTGCATCAGATTGGGCCAATAACCAAGTCCACCCCGTGGCGTATTGACTCTCTCTGGAGGCCCTGAAGTATACAGAAGAATTTATATGGGGCGCTTCCACTTTCAGAAAACCCCACTGGGGCATATCGGCTCCTCCCTGTGTGCAGCTCATGTATCCATTGCTTGGCAGCCACTGTGTTATATAGTCTTAGGTCTGACAGCCCCAGGTCCCCTTGCATCCGCTCAAGCGTTAATTTTATGCAACTTCGGGGGGGAGGGAGGGAGTCCACATGAGGGAGCTCAACATGCCCCAGTATAGTTGATCCTCCCTCCCTCCTTCTCACCCAAAAGGGCTCCATTTGTAGGTGGTACAAGATAAGTGGCACCACCATCTTAACTAGCGCTACCCTTCTTGTGTCCTGAAATTCTGTCACTCTGCTCTCCACCTACTCCTCCCCTCTTTTCCTTCTTTATCCCTCACTACCCTCTCCCTTTCCATCTTCTCCCCATTCTGTTCCCATCTATCATCCCTCTTGCCACCATAAACTCTCCCCTCCAAACTGCCAACCCCCTCTTATTATCACCATCCCTCCTCTCTACCCACCAGCTCCCATTCTTCCTCTTATTATTCCAATATACAATTCCATCCCACATTTACCTCTTTACACCCCACTGCCCTCAGCCCTGACCAGACCCAAAATAGGCATTAGACTTAATAGCTCTGTGATGATATCCCGACCTCTGTCTTCCATCAATAGCCTCTTAGCTCAGGCAGGCCAAGCGGACCAAAGTTTAGTAGATTGCAGCACAGACACAGGCAAACTGACAATTATTCTGGTGCTAATAGACAGAGGTAGCTTTGGAAGTCACAGGTGGAGCCAGAAAAGGAGTGATGGTAGGCTCAGGGCTCCAGGTTGGATCCAAGTTAAATGTTGATCTTTGGGGCTGGAACATGAAAGAAGCGAGTCAGCTGCAGTGGTCGACTAGGCCTCTTAATCAGTGGTGTAGCATCGACGGCACTGTAGGGTCATGAGGAAAGCAGGCATCAGAAAAGGTAGAAACGGCTCCCACGAGGGGGCGGAGCCTGATGTCCAGCGGGATGGTCGCATAACGCTGAGGCTCCCGAGAGGCCTACTCAGAATCCTGAATTAACACCGTACATACTTGGAACTTCTACTCTGATCTTGCTGGGGCACATTGATGAGATGGCGGGGACCAAACCCACGTGCCTGGAATTTGGATCTCCAACGGCTTCTCACGGCAAACGTTCCAAAACTGAACCCCCGTCCCCGCAGAAGGGGCTGGCCTTGCGCGAGGGCCCCAAAATGCAGCAGGAAATCCTCGCAGAGATTAAAGGGGTCAAAAACCTCGTGCAGTCAAACGGTGAAGCACTTCGAGCGCTGCGGGAAGATCTTGGTGTGCTGCAAAGCAAGCTAGAAGGGCTTTCTTCGCGTCAGGACAAAATGGAGAGCATCTTGGACTCCCATGCGGCCCGGTTGTCCAAACTCGACAAAGTTGAACGTCAGGTGCGGGCTCTACAGAAAGAAGTGGAAGATGGCAATAATAGAGCGCGTCGCAACAACATACGACTCGTGGGCATACCGGAGGGAGCGGAATCGGGAGACATGAAAGAGTTTTTACGCAAAACCCTCCCTTCCCTGCTCCGAATCACCTTTACCAAGGATTTGGAGATCGATCGCGCTCACCGTGTACCCCCAAGCATAACGCTCAATAGGAAGACCCCGCGGCCTATCATCTTTCGACTTTTGAGATATCAACACGTGGAGCAAATTCTAAGTGCCTCTCGGGCAAAGGGCCATATGGAGTTTGAAAGCCACAAGATCTCCTTCTATCCTGACTTGGCTAAACCCACGGTCGACCGCCGAAAGCGCTTTCTGGAATTTCGGCCGAGGCTTCAACAACTACAAGCACGCTATGGTCTGATGTACCCGGCCAAGCTCCGAGTCACGCTTCACAATCAGACAAGAACATTTGAGGACCCTGATCTACTAGCGGAGTTTTTGGATTCCAAAGAAGCCGACTTGATGCGCTGACTTCCAGAATATTCCTGCAAGCATTCTCATATCCGCTGTATTTGCCATATTGGATCTGCCGCAGCCCAGCAATGAGTCTGGCGAGGGCAGTTTGTTTGCCTTACTTTTGATGATATCTGTGACCCGACTCCATCTACCCACAGTAGCCTCGATGAATATCAGAGACAGTGTTAATTATGGACTCTGGTGTTTCTTCTCTCTTCTTCACGTCTTTCTATTTCCTCTCTAGGGCCTCCTCCCGCAGACATCTGGTCGCCATATTCTTTGGGGGTTTTGCTTCTTCTCTAGGATACAATGTACATACTTTTCAATATGGGGTGTATTAGCCAGCATCTTCGGTGATTATGTCATTGTTGCACAGATTCTGATTATGTTGTATGTTTCCAAGCGCCTTACTTAAAATGTCCATTACTGATTCATGGCACCATGTAAGATTTTCTCATTGAATGTAAAAGGAATCAATAATCCGATAAAACGGAAGACAATCCTAAGCTACCTAAGTCAAGAAGCCGCGGATCTGATTTTCTCCAAGAAACGCATTTAAATTCGAAGGAAACTCTTAAACTCAATATTAAACTTTACATGGTGACCGCCTATTCCCCAGCCGTTTCTAAGAAATGTGGGGTTGCCATACTGGTTAGTAAATCTTTGCATGCTACTATTATTGCGACTAGCTCAGATACAGAAGGTAGATGGTCCAGAGTTCACCTCAAGATAGGTAGCCTTGAAGTTACATGTATATGCCTTTACGCTCCTAATGGGGATGACCCTGCCTCTTGCTACCATTGCTCAGGTTGCGCAGGCCTCTGTTGATACTTTATTGATAATTGGGGGGGATTTCAATCTAGTCCTTGATCCCCTGATTGACAAACAGCCGCCTAGGACATGTGGTCCCCCCAAGAATCACACCACACTTACCTCCCTGATCAAAGATCTTGCCTTAGTTGATCTATGGAGGTACTACACCCCAATGAGCTTGACTTTACCTTCTTCTCTTCTCCTCACAAATCCCAGTCTCGCATAGCATGGCCACTTTCAGAGCTCAACAGGCCTGGGAGCGCGAACTGCAAATCACTTTAACTCCTGTGCAATGGAGCGTTTTCTGGAGCAAAGTAGTGCGGGTTTCCCGGTCTGCCTCTGGTACCCAAACTCTCTTCTTTTTACACACAGATGCTTTTATACCCCAGAAAATAGCCAAATGGAACACAACTGCTGGGGACCAGTGTTGGTCTTGCCATACTGCTGTGGGAACCTTCGCTCATGTTATTTCTGAATGTCCTCAACTACAGGTTTATTGAGGGTGGGTTTGGGGTTGTATTCAATTTATCTTATACCTTCACGAGCCTCTCTCTTGGAAGATTGTGGGACTCCGCTTTATGGCGGAGGTCCCCTCTCTTCCTAAGAAGGGTCGCTTTCTCCTTGATTTCATGCTGGGTATAGCCATATGCTCAATCTTGAGGCATTGGAAGGATAGCTCTCGACTTACCGTCAATGAATGGAGGAACCTCGTCTGCTTATATAGTAAATATGAGCAGATACCTCGGAGAGCTATTCCCCATGCCCAAACTCACTCTCGCTTGTCTAAATCGCAGCTGCTTAATGATTATGTACAATCTGCTCATTGTTCCACCATGCCTGTATAGTGTGCACTCATCATGTTTTAGATCACCGCTCGGTTTTGTAACACAATAATGTAAGTATACGCCCGCTTCGGGAATGATTAGTTTTCTAGAGAAGAAGCAGGGGGGAGGGGGGTGGCAGGGGTTTACTTTGGTGTATGTATTATACTTTATGTATCTGTCTTTTAGTTGTATGTCTTCCTTTTCCTTTGTTGTTATAAAACGAAAATAAAGAATTTAAAAAAAAAGAAACGGCTCCCACTGTCTACATGGAACTTGATATGCCGTGGGCCAGTGCAAAAATTGCAACTGACTTGCATGCAGGCTAGGGGGAGCTGTTTCATGCCTTTTCCCATGCATATTTTGCACAAACATGAAGGTGTCTTAAGCTGCTGTTTCAGACATTGCAAAAAAAAAAAAAAAAACCCCGACATCATCATAGCAGGGTTGTGACTTCAAATAATCCCCTGAAGGCCCCAACTGCATGCCACCAAAGCGCAGACTACTGCTGGCCAACTTGAATTTTGTGTTGACACATCACCTATTAATTAAATCTAGGTGTAGCCCCATAGCTTGAGCAGTGGCTTGGGACTATGGGACAAGGGTTTGATAACCACTGGTGGGTGCACTTTCTGATGTTATAGTGGGAGATTATCTCACATCCACTGATCACCAGATGGTGAGGTTCAGTATTAAGACTAGGGTTAATAAAATCCATTCAAAAGAGAAGGTCTTAGACTTTAGAAAAACAAACTTTGCCAAGATGGGGCAATATCTCAAGGAGTAGTTAGCGGGATGGGAACAGTTGGAGAAAGTAGAAAAACAGTAGGCAAAACTGAAAGGGGATATTTTAAGGGCAACAAACCTTTTTGTTAGAATGGTAAATAAAGGTAAAAGGAAAAGGAGGCCATTATGGTTCTCAAGAGGTAGCTGAAAAGGTGAAGAAAAAGGTGGAAGCCTTCATGAAATACAAGAGATCACAGAGAGAGAAAGACAGGCATCTATATTTGGAAAAACTTAGAAAAACTAGCAAAGTAGACAGGAAAGCCAAGATTCAAAATGAACAGGAAATATCCCCCCACTTTATTGCATTGGCTAAGACATTTTTCAGATATGTTAGTGAGAGGAGGAAGGGCAAAAGTGGTATTGTCAGACTCAAGGGTGAAGGAGAGGAATATGTAGAAGTTGATTAGGATAAAGCGGAATTGCTTAACAAATATTTCTGTTCTGTGTTCACAGATGAAGGGTCGGGAGTAGGACCTCAGAAAACACCCACAAACAGGAACAGAAGTGAGGGGGATCTCAAACGATTTTCAGAAGACTGGGTTAGTGAGGAACTAGCTAAACTAAAAATAGACAAAGCAATGGGACCTGATGGAATACATCCGAGCATACTGAAGGGGATGTTCTAGCACCTCCACTGACTGACCTTTTCAACGCTACTTTTTAGTCGGGAGTGGTGCCAGAGGACTGGAGAGAGGCTCATGTGGTGCCTTTACACAAAAGCAGAAGTAAAGATGTGGTTGAAAACTAAAGGCCGGTTAGTTTAACCTCAGTGGTGAGTAAATTATTGGAAACACTGCTGAAAGAGAAAATAGTCAGATTTCTGAAGCCCAATGGATTACCGGATCTGAGGCAGCATGGATTCACCAGAAGCAGGTCTTGTAGGACAAATCTGATCAATTTCTTTGACTGGGTGACCAGGGAGTTGGACTGAGGGAAAGCCCTAGATGTGGTGTATTTAGATTTCTGTAAAGCCTTGGACACTGTTCCTCACAGGCGACTTATAGACAAACTGAGCACTCTAGGGATGGACTCTAAAGTTACTGCTTGGTTAGAAATTGATTGAGTGGGAGGCGACAAAAGGTACAGGTAAGTGGAGCTCACTCTGAGGAGAAGGATGTTACCAGTGGAGTGCCGCAGGGATCTGTCTTTGCTCTGATTCTTTTTAACATCTTTGTTAGTGATATTGCAGAAAGGCTGTCGGGTAAGGTTTGCCTCTTACGGATGATACCAAAATCTGCAACAGAGTAGATAACAGAGGAGGGATCAAGCTAAGCTTGAAGAATGGTCTAGAATTTGGCAGCTGAGATTTAATGCTAAAAAATGCAGGGTCATGCATTTGGGCTTCAACAATCCAAGGGAGCGTTACAGTGTAGGTAGTGAAGTACTTCTGTCCACAAAAGAGCGGGACCTGGGCGTGATTGTGTCTGCCAATCTTAAAGTAGCTAAACAGGTAGAAAAGGCAACGGTGAAAGCTAGAAGGATGCTTGTGTGCATACGGAGAGGAATGGCTAGCAGAAGAAGGGAGGCGATAGTGTCTCTGTAAAAGTCTTTGGTGCGACCTCATTTGGAGTATTATGTGCAATTCTGGAGACTGCACCTTCAAAAGGATATAAACAGGTTGGAGGGCGGCTACTAAAATGGTTAGTGGTCTTCATTATAAAACATGAGGACCAACTTAAGGATCTTAATATGTACACCTTAGAGGAAAGGCAGGATAGAGGTGATATGATTGAGACATTTAAATACCTCCGTGGCATAAATGCACAGGGGGAGAGCCTCTTTCGATTGAAAGCAAGCTCTGCTACGAGGGGACATAGGATGAGGCTGAAAGATAGACTCAGGAGTAATATGCGGAAATACTTCTTTACGGAAAGAGTGGTGGATCTGTGGAATAGTCTCCCAGTGGAGGTGGTAGAGTTGAATTCAAAAAAGCATGGGACAAACAGAGGATCTCTAAAGGAAAAGAGGAGACTATTGTAGTGGTTGATATGGAAGGACAGACTAGATAGGCCATGTGGTGTTTTTCTGCCATCATGCTTCTATTAAAATGTTCAACTTGCACTATAATGCTTGTGGTATATTACCTGAGCTAAAATTGCCTGATTTCTATTTAGGACTCACAGGATCTCCTTGGGTAACCAGACTGTGATTGTTAGGCACATCTTGTGGTAAAAGCACCACTACTGGAAACAATTTTGCAAACAAGATAAGGAAACAGCCTTCAAGCAGAGGTGACAGAAGTCAGAGTATGGGCACTGAAGTCCATTAGGGAAGTACCAATAGGCTTTATCTTTTATGGTTCTGGGTATTAAGAATTTTGCCACTTGCCAGTCACTGATGCATCCGCTGTGTGCAATGTTTTTCACCTTTACAGATCAGCAAAGGGGATCTAAACCAGAAAATCCTGAAGGGAAAGCCAGTGATCAACCAGCAGAAACTGGACAGATTCGACAAGCTTTATAGTCTATTTGCAGAGCTGCTAAGTGACCCAGTTCCAGCATGGAGACTTTTTGGCCAGTCCTGGTTTTGAACTTACATCCCAAAGACAGTGTGATATTTATAGTGGTTGATTCTACCCATTGAAATGAATGCTGAATGTCCCATAAGGCATCAGGATAGAGCTGCCAGAAATCTAGGACTGGCCTGAAATTAGCCTCTTGGAATAGGGTGATTTAGCAGTTCCATATCTGCCTAACCCAGTGGTGTCAAACTGAGATCCTGGAAGGCTGAAAACCAGTCTGATTTTCAGGGTATTCCTAATGAATATTCATTAGGCATAGCCTGAAAACCAAACTGGTTTGTGACCCCCAGGACTGCGGTTTGATGCCACCGATCATCTATTACTAGGTTGCTGCCATTGGCCAAAGCTGGCATATCAAGGAGCTAAATAAAGCATAAATCCAGAGAGGGATCACGTGAAGTCACACAATAGGGCTGCAGCTGTGCATCAGCAGCAGGACACAAACTGCTTTATGCAATAGCACTAGATGCAAGAACTCTGGAATTGGATTATGACACCTGCTTATTGGAATAATCAGAATGCCTTTCGTTTCACAGTATTGCAGCACAATACAAAAGGTCTCATAAATCCAAACTCGAGCTATGGGAAATGCATTCTGGAGAAAGAACGTGAGTGCCACTTGGTGCTGGAGCCCAGAACTGCAATTTCTGCACTCACCTGAATAAGAAACAAGAGGCATAGCTGTCAAACAAAAGCTTCTTGCCATTTAAGCTCCAATCAGCTGTTAGTGAGAGAAAATTCCCTTGTGTGCAAGCTTACCAAAGGAAATCAGCTAACAGTGGTTGTTGTCAAAGAGCACAAATAAGTCCTTGATTCTGGAGTCTTGTGCTAATGATCGACTCTGACTGAGCCTACCACTGGAAGATATTAGATGTGAATAAGCGGAACCGGGCACAATGTAAATGTTAGTTTCTCCTTCCTAGAGTCTGTTTATGAGGTCTCAGGATGAGATATTGATTTTCAAGTACCTTCTCTCCCTCCCAAAGTGGCTCTACTTTCTTTGCCTCCCCACCCACCCCTCCACCCCAGGTATGTTGCTGCCAAAACTAAATGGAATGAATGAAGATAAGGTTCATTTAAAGATTCATAAACTGAAAATTCCCTCATTTGTCATATTTTACCAGTCATCCGAAAACAAATGCAAAACAAAGGGTAACACAAAATACCAACCCCACAATAGTGTGGGAAAACGTTTACTCAATAGATAACAGACAACTTCTAAACATCATCTCAAACTTAAACACCACCACATTCCCCTTGACCATTGTCCAGTAGACTGGATCAAGAATGCTAAAGCAGAATTATCGCCCATAATACTAAACATTGTAAACCAATCTCTAATACAAGGAAACATGCCAACAGAACTAAAAAGATCTCTAATACGACCTATACTAAAATACAAATCACTAAACAATGCAGACCCATCCTCTTACAGACCCATATCCAGTATACCTTTTATAGCCAAAATCATTGAAAAATCTGTACAATACCAATTGCAAGACCACATAGATAACACAAATGCACTTGATGCTCAACAATATGGCTTTCGACAATCACATGGAGTAGAAACACTGCTTCTAGTATTATTTGACAAACTCTATAAAGGCATTGAAAACTGCAAAAAAATGTTTGTCTTAATTTTCATCGACATAACTGCAGCCTTTGATTCAGTGAATCATAAGATCCTCATTGAAAGATTAGAAACAATAGGTATAAACGGAACCCCCCTAAAATGGTTCTCGTCTTATATATCCAACAGGATACAACAAGTATACTTTGATAAAAAACCTATCCAATACCTTCCCACAGACACAAGGTATCCCACAGGGCTCAGCATTATCCGCTATATTATTTAACTTATACCTAAGACCAATCTGCACAATATTCCAGAAACACAAAATTGACTATCATCTCTATGCGGATGATATAATGCTTTATACACAATTGGATATATGTAACCCAGATTACAGTCACTTAGAAAATTGCCTTAATGAAGCACAACAATAGCTCCAACAAAACAATATGCTAATCAATCACAAAAAAACTGAAGTAATGTTTATCTCTAAAAATCCGGAGTTTAAACACCCCCCCCACAATCATACTAAATAATACAACCTATAACACTAAACAATTTATTTATTTATTTATTTAGTAAACATTTGTATACCGCCGCTTCCTACGATCAGCCGCGGTTACTTTACAGAATCATCATGTATCGTACAATACAATGAATTTTTAGAGTACAATTTTGATTTTGGCAACGATTTACATAACACACGAAATAGAGACTAGATACTTTTCATAATTCTAAATAAACATTCGATTCAAGGGTGCGAGGGTGGGGGATACAATATACATATATACATGATTACCTATCGGTCGTCAAATGCTTCATTTGTTCCAAGTGTCATTAGAAGATATCTGGTTGTGGTAAGGTGCTGCCATTAGGTTGGGTTGTAGAATGTCTGAAATAAATGCGTTTTGAGGTTCCTTCTGAATTCAATAAGGCTATTTGTCATTCGGAGCTCAGGAGGGAGCTGGTTCCAGTGGATCGGCGCTACATAGGTGAATGCTCTGTTGCTTGTTTCTGTTTTAACAGATCTCATGCTGGTAGGGACACAGAGCGTGTTGAGATGTATGGTTCTTCTGTTCCTTTTGTGTGTTTGCTTAGTGATTAGGTTGTCAAGGTATGAGGGAGCAATATTGTGTATGAGTTTAAACGTTGTTATGAGTATTTTGTAGATGATGCGGGCGGCTACTGGGAGCCAATGTAGTTCCATAAGCACTGGCGTTATGTGGTCCGTGACGTTTTTTTCCATGATGATTCTTGCAGCAACATTTTGGGCCATTTGTAAGATATTTAGGGTGTTCTTCGGGAGCCCTTGTAAAATGGCGTTGCAGTAGTCCAGGTGAGGAATGATTAGCGTTTGAGCGACAGTCCTGAAGTCTGATTTTTCTAGGATACTGCGAAGTGGTTGGAGAACTTTCAATTTGTAAAATATGGCTCGGTTGACTGTTCGGAGATGTTTATCCATCTTAAGGTTGTTGTCTATTAGGACCCCTAGGTATTTTATTGCAGGCTTTGCATGGTAAATGTTTTTGTTGAGGGTTACTGTAGTGGGTGGGTCGAAATTAGGTTTTTTGGAGATAAACATGACCTCTGTTTTCTTGTTGTTTATTGACATGTTGTTTTGTTGAAGCCATGTTTGTAACATGTCAAGGCATTTTTCTAGGGGAGTGAAATCCGGCTGTGCTGCATTTAGACGTGTGTACAGCATCACATCGTCAGCATAGATGTGGTAGTTGATGTTGCACCTCTGAAAGATTTCACAGATTGGTTTTATGTACAGGTTGAAAAGTAGAGATGACAAGGCAGATCCTTGCGGGATGCCCTGTGTCTGGGGGAAGGCATCAGCTTTATCGTTGTTGAATAGGACTTGTTGCATCCTGTTGGAGATGTATGATGCAAACCATTTTAGGGGGGTCCCTGTTATACCTATTGATGATAGTCGTTTTAAGAGGGTGCTGTGATGTACTGTATCAAATGCTGCCGAGATGTCTATAAATACAAGTATGAACATGTCCTTTTTGTTCTCAAGGCCCCTGAGGAGGTTGTCGAGGAGTGCTAGCAGAAGGGTTTCTACTCCGTGATGTTGGCGGAAACCATATTGATGCATGTCTAGGGCTTTCCTATCGTCAATGTGATCTTGCAGCTGCTGCTGCACCGCTTTTTCAATAGTTTTTGCTAAGAAAGATATACTCGATATTGGCCTATATGACGCAGGGTCGCTTTTGTTGAGCGATCTGTTCTTTAAGATGGGCCTAATGAGTGATCTCTTGAGATAGGCAGGCATTTCACCTTGATGAAGTGATTGATTGACAATGTGGGTGATAGGATTTGCTATTTCATTTTTGGTTGCTTTTATCCATGCTGCAGGGCATGGGTCAAGAGGGGAGGTGGTGGATTTTAAATTGGTTATAATGTTTATGACCTGTTTTTTGTTTAATTGGTGGAAAGTGTTCCATTCTGCAGCCGATTCCTTATGAGGGACCGTGTTGGCTTCCTGAGAGGTGAGTGCTAAAGACATCCTGTGATCCGTGACTGTGGGTACTTGCGGATTAAGTTTCTTGGCGTAGTGGTCTGCAAGCGTCTGGGAACTGATTTCGTCGGTCCAACCGGTGTCCTGGAGGGTTTTGGAGAGAGATTTGACAATCTCAAATAGTTCTCTGGGTCTATTGATGGCTTTATTAAGTAGTTTAGTGTGGTGATTCTTTTTTGCCTGGTTGACCTCATTCTTGTATTCCATGAGTAGTGTTAGGTACAGTCGTTTGCATTCCTGGGTTTGCGCTTTCCTCCATTTTTTCTCTAACTTGCGTAGTTCCCTCTTCATCTTGCATAATGTAGGGGAATACCAGGGTTCAGATCTTGTTCTTGTTGGTGCGTTTGTGGTTTTCCAGTTTGGACTTGCTGCTGCTTCGATCCTTGAGTTCCATGTGTCTACAAGCTTATCTAGGTCCGTGAGAGTGTAATCGAAGCCTGAGGATATAGATGCCACCAGTGTTTCACTGTTGAATTTTCGGAACTTCCTTTGCGGTATTTTTGTGTCGGCTTGGGGTTTCTCCTTTGTGGTTGGTATTTGGATTTCCAGTTCAATTAGGTAGTGGTCAGACCAGGGGACTTGTGTTACTCGGGTTTTAGGTTGTTGCATTTCATTCAGTTTAGTGTTGGATGATATGAACACTAGATCTAGGGTGTTGCCTTTGATATGAGTGGCTTCCTGAATGATTTGGTTAAATCCGAGCTGGTCCATTGCTTCAAGGAAGGTATCGGCCTGGCTGCACGGTATGGAGGGAAGGTTCAGGTCTCCCAGGATAATTCGCTGTTTCTTTGGTGCAGAGGTTGAGATAGTTTCAAGTGCAGTGGCCAGGTTGTCATGCTGGGGTGTGGGGGGTCTGTAGATTAAGCATATTGCTAATGTTTTGTTCTCAATCCTAAGTATATCTATGCCCTCAGAGGGAGCTAGGGATGCGTTCGTTAAAAGAAGGGAGGATCTGGCGAGGATTAGGACTCCCCCACCTCTTCTGTTAGGACGTGGGCAGTTGAAGATAGTGTAGTCAGGTTGCATGAGTTGGTTTACTATTACTGGATCAGTGTCTGTGAGCCATGTTTCGGTGATGCATAGAATATCAGGTTTGTTGTCAGTCATGATGTTGTGGATGACGTGTGTTTTATTTCTAATAGATCTGGCGTTGATGAGGCATATCGTGATGGTGGATTGCGGGTATGGTTGTGTGTGTTTGCTTTTATGAGTTGAGGCTGTTGGCTTCCGTTGCTTCCTTTTTGGTTTGGATCTGCATTCATTACGTGGTTTGTCAGGGGTTTTAGATAGCGCGTTTTGGTTTGTTTTATGGCTTTCCATGACTGGGTCCGTGTAACTAGTGATGAGCAGGGGGATAATTGGCAGGAGTACTGGGCTATGGATAAATATTGGTTGCCATAATATTGTCTGGTAGTGTGGTGTGTGTTGTATATATGCGTTTGTGGCAAGCGTTAGGCAGAAGCAGAGAGTGATGATTGTGGTGATGAGTGCCATGATGTGAAAAACCAGATTAAAAATGTAATGCTATTGGATGTCACAGACTTACGTAGATTCAAATGCAATATTATTGGATGTCACAGACTTATGCAGTTTTAAATGCAAATATTATTGGATGTCACAGACTTTCTGGTAAAGCTGGTAAGGTAAATGCAATACTATTGGATGTTACAGATTTACACAGTTTCAAATGCAAATATTATTGGATGTCATAGACTTTCTGGTAAGGCTAGATAAGAGTGATCATTGACAATATAGTAGAATACACTGCATACTATGAGATATTTGCCACACTCTGATACAATGGAAATACTCTCTATAATGTTTGGATAGACTATACAGCGGTTAAAAATGGTATTTAAGAGTGCTTAAGCACGGTGTTCTGTACAGATAGGTGCGCAGTATGTAAGGTTGCTATTGCTCTAGAGTATGAGTGGTGACTAGCTATATCGGAAGTGGTTCAGTGGTTAAGCTATGGTTAAGGTTAAGTATGTAGTTCCGCAGTGAAGAGTTTACCTGGTCAGGTGTATTGGGGCTAAAGAACTAAAGTACCTAGGTGTCACTCTAGATAGCACACTTAACATGGAAACCCACCTAAGACTTTTAAATAGAACCATTTTCTACAAACTAAGAACCCTACAGCCCTTACGTAACATCATTGAACTGTCAGACTTTAGATCAATAATACAAGCAATCATAATGCCACATCTGGACTATTGTAATGGCATACTACAAGGCTTGCCCAAAAAAACAACAAACATACTCCAGATGGCACAGAATGTAACAGCCCGAATCCTAATGAACGTACCCTTCTCAGATCACATCACACCTATCCTAAGAGAACTTCACTGGCTACCTATACATGCACGCATACGATACAAAATAATAATTACAACATTCAAACTAATAAACAATTCTGCCCCATCCTATCTTGCCACACTCATAAAGCCGCAAACTACCAACAGGAAAAGACGTATACACAACCTAAATATATTACAAACCCCCCCTCTCCATTTGCAAAGCAAAGGCATTCACCAGTAATAGAGCATTCACATACACCGCTCCAACACAATGGAACAAACTCCCTGACATCTTAAGAGCTAACAAAGATCTCACATCATTCCGTAAAAGCCTTAAAACACGTCTATTTCAAGAATACTTCAATCAGTCAGAAATAACATAGAGTAATTCTGTGATGAAAACAATTAGACGGAGATCTTTTCCACTTTTACCATTTAGTACCCTCAAATCCACGAAGAATCAAATAGTGAATCTACTTATATTTTCGACCACAAATAATGTATATAGTTAATTAAATAGCATGTATGTTAACATGTTCCTCTTCTTTCATGTATATAGTTTTGTTCTATTTATTGAGTTATCCTAAAACAATACCACCTTTCAATGTTCTAATGTTATTATCCTACTGTTTTATGTAACTGCTAATCTATGCAGAGTTAATTGTTACATGTAAACCGCTGCTGATCACTGGAAGGAGCGGTATAAAAATGTGCTCAAATAAATAAATAAAAAATAAATGCACATCCCTACCTAATTCTATTCCTTTGGTATTCACTCCCGGTCCTGGAGGGTTTTCAAGATATTCCCAGAGGGGTTCTACCAGTATTGGAAGCTTTTGTCCAGGACCTCCCTGTACTGGGTACCTTGGACCAGGAAGTGCCTAGGATAGGGACCAGGGGAGAATCCAGGGCTCCCTGGGCAATCAGAAAATGTTGTCAGGGTCCACTGGGCCTTCAGAGAGGGTCTGGGTGGCTTTAAGGCTCATTGAATCACCAGGGAAGTTTTGAAGGAGAAAGGGTAGGATTTTTAACATGTGCATTAGAATGCACTGCTTACTTACCTAAGTTTGTCTCTCAAAAACAAGTGATTCAGTAGCCATCTGCTCTGTTACAGAAGCATTGAATGTTTCTCAGGTGAGTGCTGCTTATGATGTGTTGAAGGTAAGAGATTTTTCATGAGCCTCAATAGCACCAACAGCTGAAGCTGCAAGAACATTGGACACTTATAGTGATTAGGTCACATCTCCCAGCAGCTTCAATAGTTTTCCAGATTGTGGCCTGGCTTCTCGCACAGCTGGTTGGGCTGAAGTGTTGACTGTGACAGTATAGTGTAAAAATATTTTCAATGCTTATCTCCAGATGGAAAACGTGATTTATGAAAACAATTTTCTCCATAGTTTGGAGAGGGAGGGATAGTTTCTCTCTCAATTTGTATGAGGGGGATAGTGCACACCAACTCCTAACTTATGTAATGAATGTTTTTTGTTTAAAGTGAGTTATTTCTTCTAAGAGTGTATATCAAAAATAGTTTAACAGTATACCATATGGCAGGTATTTTGAGCACAGAAGTACCATGTCAGCAAGACGTCACTCACCCCCAGTTCCACAGCTGGATAACACCAATGCAACGTGACAGGAAGGTTAAACACAAGTCCAGACATTGATTAAGGCAAAACCAAGCCTAGGAGAACCTGCTCACAATGACATAGATCCATCCTTTTACCATAGTGGAGGGCAATTCAGGAAGCTGCACCCAGTCAACACCAATCTCAGTGGGTTCAGATGTGTGCTGTAGGTAGTTAGTGTTCCTTACCTTAAGGCAGATGCATCAGCGGGGAAAGGAGTAAATTAAGATTATTGTATACTCACTTTGCCAGCAGGACACGTAGATTGCTTCTTGCTCAGTACTGTAAGCGTAGCAGATCTGTAGGCAACCCCACATTATCTTAACGACTCCAATGTTATCACAGCAAGCGCTGGTATTGTAAGCTGCTCAGAAGTTATGACAGACAGATTATACATTAAAAAAAATGAAAATGAATAATACAGATCTGAAAAGGGTAGGCTATAAAATTGTTCAATGAAGTGCAACCTCCCAGTGTTTTCTTTAACTTTAGAAAGATTTTAGGGGGAAAAATGGCTTTACATTATCTGACACCTGTTATAACAACATTATTATGCAAGAAAATTTGATGAGAACTGTCTTACTATTACTTTGTAAATTATTTCCTTGTGCCTTTGTTCTCTTTTTCTTAATTTTACCTTAACAGCTAAATGTATTACTTTGGTAATGCATGTAGAATTGTGATCAATAAATTCCAAAAAAATGGTTCTCCAAAATACATAATATACAATAGGAAAAGGAGAGACTCATATATACCCTCATAAAATATATTTAGATACCATTACTCAGTGCACAAAATATTCATCAACCCAATGTAATTCACCCGAAGTTGATGGAAAATATATACAAATATTATAAATAGGTAGGGACTGCAGCTGGGGAAACCTTACCAATTCAATTTATACTGAGGCTGTGGGCATTAACCCCATCCAGTTTTGTTCATAGGTCCCTACCCATGGGAACTAGCATAATTTTTTTCAAATTTTTAAATGCATACAAAAATTTTAAAATACTTAGCTGAAAGAAAAAGTACCAAAATCAACAGCACAAAAGTTCCCAGCTGTGAAGCCAAAATTCTCAACTCGAGTTTCGCCAATATAGCTATCCAATAGCTGCTTCAGAAGCACACAGCTGGGATGTAGAGTAATGGCATGAATTTCAGACTTCCCCTTTTAACCCTCGGATACACTACCCCCGGGTCAGGGGTGACCCGGGTGTCGGTTTTTGTGTTTTTTCTTCAAAATGGTAAGGAATTGTATTTTGGTACTCTAGGTATTCCTCAACGAACCATTTTTAAGTATTTTCATACATATGGTTTGCAAAAATAATGTTTTTATACAGTACTGCATGCTGCTGAACAAACAAGGGGTGATTTTCGACACTCGCACAATAACACTCTCCTTTGTTTTATAGCAGCAAAGAAAGTCACCACTCCAAGTCCACATTACAATCCTGTGTTTTCTAACGTCTTGCTTACATTTATGACATCACCTGACGTCAGTTCCTTGTTTGTTTCTGTGGATTAAAATTTTTTACGACAAAGGTAAACAATGCCACTCCCGAAACGCTTCAGCAGCTGTGCAGCAACTGAAAAAATTAGACGTTGGTTGAATGAAGAAAGTGACAGTAATGATAGTTTGAGTAATGATACTGAAGGTGCTGATACGGATAGTGCAGTCGTTCCCGCCCAGTCCGATCAGCTTGATCTTGAAGATAGCGGCAGTGAAGCGGAAGATGCTGTCGAAGAAAATAAAACAAGTGATGACGATAGCAGTTCATACAGCAATTCTGAAACTTCTGAATCACATTCTGAAAATGAGGAAGTTACTGACAGTCATTACACAGCTCGTTCTGGCATGCATTGGAATAAAACTGTACCGCCAACATCAAGAACAAGGGAAGCAAATATAGTCAGAGAATCTTCTGGACCAATTGCTCTGATCAGAGGTATAACTAATGCTAAGGATATTTTTGACATGTTTGTAACTCCAGATATATTGTCAGCAGTGTTAGATTTCACAAATTCTGAAGGCATACGTAGAGCTGAAGCAATACAGCCACCATGTACTGACTGGAAGCAGGTAACAATGGAAGAGCTCCAAGCAACATTGGGTCTTCTGTACATGAGTGGTGTTTTCAGGTTGAACAAAGTATCTGTACGCAGAACTTGGGCTAAAAGTCCTATCCAGAATCCTATATTTCCAGCTGTTATGTCAGGTAAAAGGTTTGCAGAAATATTGAGTTTACTTCGATTTGATGACAAACAAACCCGTGAATCACGAAGGGCCAATGACAAATTTACTCCAGTCAGAGATGTTTGGAATTTATTCATTTCTCAGTGCATGAAAATGTACACACCATCTGCATACTTGACTGTTGATGAACAATTGGGGTTCAGAGGCAAGTGTCCGTTTCGTCAATACATCAAGTCTAAACCAGACCGATACGGTATAAAGTTATGGGTGTGTGCAGATGCCGAAACGTATTATGTATTCAACATGAAGCCATACCTAGGGCGTGAAGAGTCAGTTACTCGTGACAAAACAGTATCTCTAGGAGCTGATGTTTTTTTGAAGCTTATTGAACCTCTGGAACGGTCTGGCAGGAACATTACTTGCGACAATTTCTTTACTAACATACAACTGGCTGATGTTCTTCTTAGCAAGAATTTGACACTACTGGGCACTGTAAGGCGTTGCAACCGTGACATACCTTCAGAATTCCAGGCAAATCGCTCAAGAATTGTGGGATCCTCAATATTTGGCTTCAGTGGAGACAAGACTTTGGTGTCATTCGTCCCAAAACGAAACAAATCAGTTATGCTGCTGTCAACACTTCACCATGATAATAAAATTGATGAAACATCAAAGAAGCAAAAATACTTGACTACAACAGAACGAAAGGGGGTGTTGACACAGTAGATCAGTTGTGCCACACATACAGTGTGAAAAGATCAACTCGTCGATGGCCACTTTGCGTGTTTTATGGACTGCTTGATACCGCGGCTGTAAATTCATTCATAATATTTATGTACAACAATCCTATGTTTCATCACAAGGAAAACTGCAAGAGAAGGTTTTTTCTGGAGGAACTCGCTTTGAATCTCATGAAGCCTCAGCTACAAAATCGTCAAAGCCATCCAGAAGGTCTGACAAGCCATACACGTCAATCCATGGCTATCCTTGCCTTGAAATGCCTAAGCCACCAAGACCGTTGACCACACGGGCATCAGCAAAGAAAAGAAAAAGATGCTCCTTTTGTCCAAGTGACAGAGATTGAAAAGTATTTACCGAATGTGAAACCTGTCTGAAGCGAGTGTGTCCTGAACATTCAAGAACAACTACTAGCACATTGTGCATAAACTGTTGTTGAAAAAAACAGTCAATGTACTTCATGTATTGCTTACTAGTTTTCTGTTGTTTACAATGCACCGTTGTCAATTTGTTATAACACGGTAATTTTTTTGTCACAATTTGCATCATGCCATTACTTGACATAATGGCACCATACTTTGACTGTTGCTGTCCACCTAGCGAATAAATATAGAACTATTGTAGTTTGCAAAGCGTGCAGTGCTGCACACCATTTTTAAGCTTGCAACTGAATAGTTAACAGGTATTGACATTATGCAGCATATATCTGACCTTGTACAACTTGTCCTGCCTGATCTTGGCTAGCATTGCACATTATTCACTTGAAAGGGTGAATTAATAACAAGTATTACAAAAAATAAATAAAAGTATGTCTTTTTCTTCACAATTTAACCATGTTTTACAAACAAAAGTAGATGTTTTACCATATTTCTACATATGGGTCAGGGGTGACCCGGGGGTAGTGTATACGTGTCAGTCGATTTACCGAGTGTATCCAAGGGTTAAATCAATCATGCCCATTTCCTCTACCCTTAGGATCCAGTGTCTCCCTTCTTAACGCTGACCAGGTTGTGTTTTCTGATAAAATTAAGGTCTGAAGAGTTGAAAGCTCTGGGCAAAACTATACAAACAGTGCCATCTAGTGAGCACTAGCTGCAAGTTTCAAAGACTCCATTACTAACTCATTACTGAGCTCCTCAAACAGTTTTCAGGATACTTGCAATAAGGAAGCATGCAATATATTTTCATAGATTAGATGAGGGGTTCTCAGCCCGGTCCTTGGGACAAACCTAGCCAGTCAGATTTTTAAGTTAACCACAATGAATGTACATGAGAGAATGTTGCTTACAATGAAGGCAGTGCAAACAAATCTCTCTCATGCATATTCATAGTGGTTATCTTAAAAAACTGACTGGTCAGCTGTGTTGAGAGGACTGGGCTAAGAACCCCTGCATTAGATGCATCAATTTCTTTTTTTTTTTTTTACTTTAATTTTTTCCAAACTTATAAGTGCAACATGAGCTTCCGTGCCCAAGAGGACTCTCAATCCATACCTGAGACAACAGAGGGTCAACTAACTTGTTCAAGCAAGATGCATCTGGCAGAGAATCATGATTTGAACACGGACTTCCTTGTTTCTCAACTCACTGCTCTAACCACTAGAATACTTCTCCACATCCATATACTGGAGGCTCTATATACAGTTGTGGTCAACATTGTTGGCACCCTTGCAGTTCAACCCCTTAATGTCCAATATCTCCTGGAAAAAAAAAGTGGCCAGTGAAATGGTTTTGGACTATAAACGCACACATATATGACACATAAAAGAATCAAATAAAACAAGACCAATTAAAAAAGGAAATAGTATAAAAACTGGGACATTATAAGGGTGTAATAATCATGTCCTGGTAAACAATTCAAATCATCAGGGGAGTTTTGGACTTTTTCCTGCACACTTGCTGAATCCTTGCTGTGGAGAGTGAGCTGTTCCATGGTGGCTGTCTGGGAGCGGCTATAAAAATCAAAGCCCTGCCCCAGTACGTGGCCACAAGTCCAAAGCAGCATGTCTTAAGGGGCAGATTTTGTCACTTAGGCACCCCTTCAGAGCCACGATGAGGGCAGAGGCAGAGGCAGAGGCTGGTTGTTTGTCATTGGTTTTCTTCTCATGGGAAAAAAGGGTTATCTGCCTGGTTCAGAGAAGGTGTCACCCCACAAAAGCATTAGCCTTATAAATCAGAACGAGCAAAACCACAAAACTTAGAAAAATCGTTCTTCTTCACCTTCAGTAAGGACTAGAAACCAAAACTACGAGGTCTCAGTAAAAAAAATAGCACTACTCATTTGAGACTCACGTCAAAAATAGAGCTACGTGCTTTATCACATCAACGACCTCAAAACTGTATTTTAAACATCCTGTCAGTCATTTTCTTTCTAATCAGAATTAACCTTAACAAAAAACTTATCTCATACGACTAGACAGCTGCATATGAAATGTTCAAATCGATCCCGATCCCGACATACATCACCGGTACCATCAAGACGTTTCACAGCAATGTTTCCTCAGGGGATCCTTCAATGTCGAAGCGTCACTATATATAAAAAATAAAAACAACTACATAATATCCATCCCTACTGTAATAAAATCTCCACTTCACAAATTGAAAACACAACCCATCAGTGCCTCACCTGCATTCTGATGCCGCCCGCGTACTACTCAAAACCGTGGCCACACACTGTTCCCTCCTTCAAAAGAACTGCTCAACTGCCACAATGTAACGATGCCGCGCATGCGGATTCCAAAATCCTGACACCGATCTTAAAGGGCCCCAGACGTCATTACCAACGTCAGCTCAACCAGTCACCTAGACAAACTTCATATTACCACTACCCAAACGATCCGGAGCTACCTCAGTATCCCCATGATTTATTATTGAACACATATGGTTACCCCATCCAGGCCTTAGCTACACTCAATGGCTGCAGGGACCGTTCAATCCAAACATCCCCATTATCATAACACGAGCACTCCACACACAAGGACCTCGCTAGCGCGGTCCAAACTAGAACTCCACAATCCATAGATCTTGTTATTCCTGGAACATGGCACCCCAGTCCCACTTGGTAGGGCTATGATGCTACCCAAACCTGCAGAAAATCTAATCTTCGGCAAATGTCACAGCTTCATATGAATCATGGCTCCCCTGCCCCACTTATTTAGGACTACGGTGCAACCCATAGCTGCCGAAAATCTAATCATATGCAGATGTCACAGCTTCATATTACCAGCAGAAACCAACAGCATTATACGACATCCCCCCAAAACCGTTCACTCTTCTGCATAAATAAACCCAATCAAAAGACCCCCATCGTCAGACTCCAGAACAACCCTCAGAATCTTAAACACATGCCGACCATTCAATGCAACTATTCAATCCCCCTGGCGTCAGGGTACGTAAACGATAAATATATCTCTGTTCCAAGACAATCAATTCTTGATCCAAAGCTCTACCCCGTGTTCCCCTAACCACCTTATCAACACATAAACATCGCAATTGATCGAAAGTGTGGCCAAACTGCACACAGTGCGACACTATTGGGGCCTCCAATACTTTATGCTTCAAGTGGCTACGATGTTCCCTCATACGCACCCGGAACAGGCGCATAGTCTTCCCAACATATCCCAAACCACACGGGCAAATAATCATATATAGCACACAGGAAGAACTACAAGTAGTATGACGCCGGAGACAAACCACCTCCCCCTGATACATCAACTCCACAGTAATGAGGGTGATACTGCAAATGTCACACTCCCCACAACTGAAATGGCCAGGCTCCTCTATAGTTCGAACTTCCTGTGAAACTGGTGGTAACACTGCAGGACTCATCCACTCCTTAAGACTCCGGCCCCTTTGCCAAACACACCGAACTGATTTCTCTTCCAAACCAGAGACTACTGTCAAAACATTACTATGTTTTTTAAGTATTTTTTGAATTGCATTGCTCAAAGGGGAAAACTTAGTAATTAAATTACTATGATCTCCATCACCCCTAGCTGCAGCTCTGGAGGGTTTTATTTCCAACAAAGCTGCCCGATGGTTAAACAATGCCCTTTGATAGGCACGCCTAACCACCGGGCCTGGATACCCTCGCGAAATAAAATTATTGTATAACTGTTTTGCTTTAACCTTAAAATCAGATCTGTTGGAACAGTTCCGCCTAAAGCGTAAAAACTGCGAAAAAGGAAGCCTATCAAAGGGCATTGTTTAACCATCGGGCAGCTTTGTTGGAAATAAAACCCTCCAGAGCTGCAGCTAGGGGTGATGGAGATCATAGTAATTTAATTACTAAGTTTTCCCCTTTGAGCAATGAAATTCAAAAAATACTTAAAAAACATAGCAATGTTTTGACAGTAGTCCCTGGTTTGGAAGAGAAATCAGTTCGGTGTGTTTGGCAAAGGGGCTGGAGTCTTAAGGAGTGGATGAGTCCTGCAGTGTTACCACCAGTTTCACAGGAAGTTCGAACTATAGAGGAGCCTGGCCATTTCAGTTGTGGGGAGTGTGACATTTGCAGTATCACCCTCATTACCGTGGAGTTGATGTATCAGGGGGAGGTGGTTCGTCTCCGGCGTCATACTACTTGTAGTTCTTCCTGTGTGCTATATATGATTATTTGCCCGTGTGGTTTGGGATATGTTGGGAAGACTATGCGCCTGTTCCGGGTGCGTATGAGGGAACATCGTAGCCGCTTGAAGCATAAAGTATTGGAGGCCCCAATAGTGTCGCACTGTGTGCAGTTTGGCCACACTTTCAATCAATTGCAATGTTTATGTGTTGATCAGGTGGTTAGGGGAACAGGGGGTAGAGCTTTGATTGTCTTGGAACAGAGATATATTTATCGTTTACGTACCCTGACCCCAGGGGGATTGAATAGTTGCATTGAATGGTCAGCATGTGTTTAAGATTCTGAGGGTTGTTCTGGAGTCTGACGATGGGGGTCTTTTGATTGGGTTTATTTATGCAGAAGAGTGAACGGTTTTGGGGGGATGTTGTATAATGCTGTTGGTTTCTGCTGGTAATATGAAGCTGTGACATCTGCATATGATTAGATTTTCGGCAGCCATGGGTTGCACTGTAGTCCTAAATAAGTGGGGCAGGGGAGCCATGATTCATATGAAGCTGTGACATTTGCCGAAGATTAGATTTTCTGCAGGTTTGGGTAGCATCATAGCCCTACCAAGTGGGACTGGGGTGCCATGTTCCAGGAATAACAAGATCTATGGATTGTGGAGTTCTAGTTTGGACCGCGCTAGCGAGGTCCTTGTGTGTGGAGTGCTCGTGTTATGATAATGGGGATGTTTGGATTGAACGGTCCCTGCAGCCATTGAGTGTAGCTACGGCCTGGATGGGGTAACCATATGTGTTCAATAATAAATCATGGGGATACTGAGGTAGCTCCGGATTGTTTGGGTAGTGGTAATATGAAGTCTGTCTAGGTGATTGGTTGAGCTGACGTTGGTAATGACGTCTGGGGCCCTTTAAGATCGGTGTCGGGATTTTGGAATCCGCATGCGCGGCATCGTTAAATTGTGGCAGTTGAGCAGTTCTTCTGAAGGAGGGAACAGTGTGTGACCACGGTTTTGAGTAGTACGCGGGCGGCATCAGAATGCAGGTGAGGCACTGATGGGTTGTGTTTTCAATTTGTGAAGTGGAGATTTTATTACAGTAGGGATGGATATTATGTAGTTGTTTTTATTTTTTATATATAGTGACGCTTCGACATTGAAGGATCCCCTGAGGAAACATTGCTGTGAAACGTCTTGATGGTACCGGTGATGTACGTCGGGATCGGGATCGATTTGAACATTTCATATGCAGCTGTCTAGTCATATGAGATAAGTTTTTTGTTAAGGTTAATTCTCATTAGAAAGAAAACGACTGACAGGATGTTTAAAATACAGTTTTGAGGTCGTTGATGTGATAAAGCACGTAGCTCTATTTTTGACGTGAGTCTCAAATGAGTAGTGCTATTTTTTTTACTGAGACCTCGTAGTTTTGGTTTCTAGTCCTTACTGAAGGTGAAGAAGAACGATTTTTCTAAGTTTTGTGGTTCTGAGAAGGTGGCAAAACTCATAGGCCCAATGGATGTTCATGTACAGGGGACTCTTAAGGCAGACATTCCTTCTTCGTCTCCTGACTCCTTGTTGTTATTGAGTTTACAGTCCCTACTCTCTCATTCTGTTGACTGTGTTGGGAACGCCTGTACCCCTCCCACTTGAATTGGAGAGTGCTATGGCTTCCAACAGTAGTGCCCGAGAAGACTCTGCCCACCCTGGTGTTGCCTCTGAGAGGCAAAGATGCCAAAGGTGGGGTCTGTTTCATCAACACCTCTTGGGCAGAGTCCCTAAAGTTAACACTAGAAGCCCCAAAAGGCATTTTACCTAGAAACCCCAAAGTGCATCAATTGACGCATTATCACGATGACTGCGTTTAGCATGAAATGCAGATGTGAATTAATTTGAAGTTACTTATTTGTTAACTGACATGGACTTTGCAGTTACTTTTAAATTTAGTTAACACTGTTCTTATGTTAGTCATTGTAAGAAAATGTGTGAAAACCACTCAATTTTCTTGGTTGCATCAATTGACGCACTTTGGGGCTTCCAGGTATAAATTCATTTTCCCGCTAGATGGTGCATCTGTCATTTTCAATGCACATATCTGAACATCTTGACCTTGCTAACAAAGTCATGGAATATAACTGACATGGTTCTAGCAGTGGTGCTGGTATACATCTGCATCAATTGACATACTTTGGGGCTTCTAGTGTTAAAGACGTTACCTTAAAGGATATTTGGACAGTAGTCACTAGGACTGAGACAGTCGTTTTCAGATTGCTGCAACAGTTCTCTTTTTTACCCCAAAGAACCAGTAGAAAAATTGGCAGCTTAGGATGTTAAGCTTGCTGAACAGGACCAAAATGGTTTCTCAAGTGGGCACATTACAGGCTGCTATGGTTATTACTGTGAAGGATAATTCATCAACAACTGCAATGTTTTTTGAATTTTCCTTTCATATGTTATCTTGCTCCCTTAATATTGCTAAAGGAGTACCTAAAGGAAGTTTTGATGTGTCCTATGATGGATGACCTTAAAGTTGTGAATATTTATTATTTACCAAAGGGAACCAGAGTTAGGGGTAGTGAGAGGGAGGCTTCCTTGGGAGGAAAGTTTATACAGAATCCTCCCTAGATGAGATTCCAATGTATGCTACATTATTAGTTACCTTTCAGGCTATGTTAGAGAAGAATGCAATCTTGAAATTGTTTTACCAAAGCAAGATCAATTATTTTGTAGTCAGAAATTGAATTTATTTCTCAGTGTAGCCAGAGCCACCCTGCTAAGCTGGAGAGCATTTCTGAAATTAAAACCGGTCTTGGATAGGGGTGCTGCGTTTCTTCTAAAATTCCCAGGTGTTTGGTCCTGTATCAGGGTGAGTGATTTGCAGCTGTAATCTCTCTTTAATTACTGGAAAAATGATTTTCTTCTTTGTTTACTTTGGTCCTCTTTCTCAAACGCAAGTTGAAGGCTGCACATCCCACCGAGACTTACAGCCCTGCAAACCACCTGCACCCTATTCTCCCACTGGCTCTCCTTATATATCCTCTGACCTACATCAGCATCCTCACATGATCACAATCAGGACTTACACCCCTCCAATGACAGCAACAGTCCTGCACATACACGTCAGAAGAACCCTTGTTTTACCCATTCTCTCCTCAGTACTGCTGCCACTAATTCTCATCTCAACTGCAGTGCACCAGCACCCAGCAGGCCCCACATTGACCTGGAAGCGCTGCCTCCTCAGGGACCTCATTACCTGCTGGCATTCATATACTATCACCTACTAAGTGCCTACCACCTCAGCACAAGGACCTGCACTTCATCGTCACCCTGACTGGCAATCACCAGATCACCAACAAGACCCACCAGTAAGCTCCACCTCCCCTGAGGCTTCATCTTCAATCAAGAATGCAAAACTCCAGCAATACAACCCATTAGAATCCTCTCCAAATCCATCCTCAACAAGAAAGACTGCAGCCCCCTGTCACCCTCACAGTCCCAACCAGCAAACCTTTCACCACAGCTCATAACAAGAACACAAGAAGATTCAAATTTATTTATTTTATTTAAATGTATTTCTATACCGCCTTATCCTGCAATCAAGGAGGTCTGAACAGCAAACAATCAATAAGATACAGTGTATAGTGTGCACATGCAGTGAGTAGTGTATGCGTGTGAGTGTGTCTGGACGTTGATTCTTGTGGTGCTATTTACAGCGTGCGCTATTCACAATGCTATGGGTATCAGTTCCTTGCTTAATTACAATTATAGTGACATGTGGGGGGAATTAAGGTGTCTGTTGCATGGTTTAAGTAATGTCACCATAGTGTTCTATGAAGAGGGTTGTCTTCAGTAGTTTCCTGAACTCCTTAAGGCCTGTTGTTGAACGCAGTTCGTCAGGGAGGGCGTTCCATAATTGTTGGTGCCACCTTTGATAAGGCTCATTTTTCAGTGTCCTTGCATACCCTGTTGATATCTTTAGGTGTGTTGACACGGTTGGATGTGCCTCTTCTTCTCGGTCTTGTGCTGTTGTCTGGTTGTATGAGTGGGTGTAGGCTGAAAGCTGATGATTGATTTTGAAAATGTTTATGATTGTCTTGTATCTAATGCGGGCACTGATAGGCAGCCAGTGGAGTTCTTTTAGGGTGGGTGTGATGTGTTCTTGTCTTGTGGTACCAGCAATTATGTGTGCTGCAGTGTTTTGTGCCAGTTGCAATGGTCTTAGGGGCTTGTTTACAAAGCCGCGGTAGCGGTTTGCGATCGTAATCGCAGCCGCGGCCCCATTGATTTCAATGGGGCCGCGGCTGCGATCGCGATCGCGAACCACTACCGCGGCTTTGTAAACAAGCCCCTTAGTGTCTGTTTCGTTAGACCTAGATAGATTGGGTTGCAGAAGTCTAGGATTGGGGTTATTAGTGCTTGACAAACTGTGCTGAAGTGTTCCTGAGTGAGGAGGGGCTTGAGGCGTCGTACTAGTCTCATCCTGTGGTATGCATTTTTGGTGGTTCTGCTGATGTGGGACTGAAGGTTAAGTCCTTTGTCCATTGTCATGCTGAGGTATTTCACTTCTGATTGTATGGGTAGGGTTGTGGTGCCTATCTTGATGTCGCAGGAGTGGATGAAGTCGGAGTTTCATGTTATGATTAGCGCCTCGGTCTTGCTGTAGTTTATGGTCATGTTAGTGTCTTGAAACCAGGTGTTCATATGTGTGAGACAGTCTTATCTTGGTGTGGTCTGGGTTGTCAAGGGTGATTGGTGTGTATATCATTATGTCATCCACATAGCTTGTGTATTTTATCCCATGCTCTTTTATGATGTTGCATATTGGTTGGATGTAGATGTTGAATAAGAGAGCTGATAGTGCGGATCCTTGGGGTACGCCTTGCATGACTTTTATGGGTCAGGATGTGTTGGGCCCAATCTTGACCTGTATCTGTCTGTCTGTTAGGTAAGAGTGGAACCACCTCAGTATGACTCCGTGTAGTCCAATGTTCTGTAGTCTTGCTAGTAGTGTTCCGTGGTTGACAGTGTCAAACGCTGATGATAGGTCAATGAAGATCATGAGTATTCCGTTCTTGCTGTTGTCTATGAGGTGTAGTATGTCGTTAAAGAGGTATAGCAGGAGTGTTTCAACTCCATGGTTGGGGCGGAAACCGTGTTGGTTGTGGTCGAGGTGTGCATGGTGGTCGATGTGGTCTTGTAGTTGATGTTGTACCACTTTCTCAATAATCTTAGCCAGTAGGGGGATGCTTGAGATGGGTCTGTAGGCTGCTGGGTTGTTTTTGTCAAGTGCTGATTTCTTCAGGATTGGTCTTATTGTGGCGAGTTTTAGCTGGTCTGGTATGATACCTTGTGTTAGAGAACTTTTCATCATGTGTATGGTGTGGATGAAGTTTGACTTTGTCGTTTTGATCCATGTGACTGGGCATGGGTCTGTTGGGGCCATGCTTGTATTGAGGGCGGTGATGATGTGCAAGAGCTGCTCTGTGGATGGGTTACTGAATTTGTCCCAAGTTTGTCCGGGGGGGGGGGGGGTTGGGTTGGTTTGGTGCTTGTGTTAGTATTCCTTCATGAAGCTGAGTGGAATTTGTCTTGGATGTGGTCTGTGAATGTTTGTGGATCTATTTGCACTTCGCTGTCGGATTTGTTCTCCTTGGTGAGTGTTTTCACAATTTCGAAGAGCTCTCTCGGTTTGTTGTTTGATTTGAGTATGAGGTTGGTGTGGTATTCTTTCTTGGTTTGGTTGATGAGATCATTGTACTCTTTTTGTTTTGCTAAGTATAGAGTCTGTTTGTTGGGAGACTTGGTGTGTCTCCATTGCCGTTCTAACTTCCTGAGTTCTCTTTTTTTGATCCATCTGGTTTTTGAGTACCAGGGTGTGGGATGTGCCCTAGTGCGGTGATCTTTCTTGGGTCTGTGTTCAGTGGCTTTAGAGGCTGCATTGATGATGCTGTTCCATTTTCTGATTTAATCGTCTAAATCCTCTTATTCGGTATTCAGGTGCAGTATCGTGCCCTTGAGAAATTGGTCCTTGTTGAAGCTTTTAAATCTTCTTTGTACTGTTGGTTTGTCTAGGTTTTTGTCATGGTTTTATCCTTGTGGCATGACCTTTGTTTTGATTATGTGATGGTCTGACCATGGGACAGGGGTGACATCTGGTGTAGATATGTTACCATTGTCCATTAGAAAACTGGGTGCAAATATGAGGTCTGGTGATGATCCGTGTTGGTGTGTTGATCATTTGGGTGTATTGTAAGGATCCCATCGCTTGTAGGAAGGCTTCTGCGTCCTCTCAGTTGGAGGATTTTAGGTTGAAGTCTCCTAGTAGTAGCAGGGGTGTGTTGCTGGTGTTGAAGAGACAGACCTCCTCTAGAGTGGATGCTAGTTCGTTCATTCACAACTAAAAGGTCAATGCTTCCTATGTACACGACTGCTTGCACTCCTAATCCTAGCCTCTAGCTCCCATACCCACCTACCTACCTAGCTCACATCTACAACCTTTCACTCAACCCCCATATCCATACCAGACAAAGAAATGTACCTAGCTCTATATCACCTTTGGACATAAGCCCACCAAACTCAAATGCACACTAACAAACACCTCCTCAATCAAGATCCAAATCATTAGAGACCTCCTCATAAGCACTGACCTCTACCTAACAGAATCCTGGCTATCTAAAACATACACAGTAGTAATGAACCAATTCACACCACATGGATACAATCTCTTCCACTACCTAAGATCCCACCAAAGAGGAAGGGGTTCTCACACTAGCCAAATACCAGCACAACTTCCATGCCCACTCTACTGAGAGCACAAATGGAATGGACACCCTCATTATCTCAAAAAGCTCATAATATGCTGACCTATACTATCCACTGCTGCTGCAGACTTAAACATACTAGAAAACACACTCAAGATTGCCAAAACAAAGACATTCTTCTGCTAGGTGACTTCAACCTCCCCTCTGTTCAACCAAAAACATGCCACCTCCTTCCTAGAAGCCATGGCAGCCATGAATCTCTCTCAAATCATACAACCCCCCCCCCCCACACACACACACACACTCACGCAATCTGATCTTCCTGAACACACACAAGTCCCCCCCATTCTATACAAATCCTTCCAGTCCCATGGCCAGAACACAGTCTCATAAGCTTCTCTCTACCACTCAATACCCACACAAATCAACCAATTCCTCAGCAAATTAGAAGACTCTTCGTTGTTGAACTGTAATTCCTCAGTCATGTCCTCCCCCTCGATGAAGATACAAACAACCTAGAAGCTTATTTAATCAAATGGAATACCACCATCAAATAAAGCCTCAGCCACATCAACTTCTATGCCCCACAGAAAACAAACTACCCAAAACCCCCTGGAACACACCTGAACTCCAGAAAACCAAAACCAGTCTACAAAAGCTTGAGCGGAAATGGAGGAAATCCAGACACACCGCTGATCCCAACCTTTACATAAATCTCCTAGACGAATATCAGACAGCAACTGACAATACCAAACAGAATTATCACGCCAAGCTGATCAACTGACCAAGAGAACTCTTCGATCTAGTACAACTAACAAATTCCTCCAACAAGACCACTCCAAACACATCCATCAATCCTCAGCTGATAGCCAATTACTACAAACAGCATCAGCCTTCACCTAGTCTATGCATCCTCCCTCCTATTCAATCCTCAACCACCATTGCATGGTCTTCCTTCCATTCCATCAGCAGCAATAATATTGAATCCATCATCACATCCCTCAGCATGACATAAAAACAGATATATGACGACAGAAAAAGACCACATGGCCTATCTAGTTTGTCCTTCCATATCAACAACTACAACAGTCCCCTTTTTTCCTTTAGAGATCCTGTGTTTGTCCCATGCTTTTTTGAATTCAGATACTGTCCTCATCTCTACCACCTCCACTGGGAGACTATTCCACGGATCCACCACTCTTTCCATAAAGAAATATTTCAGTATATCACTCCTGAATCTATCCCCCTTCACCCTCATCCCATGTGGCTCTTCCCCTGTACATTTATGCCATGGAGGTATTTAAACATCTCAATCATATCACCTCTATCCCGCCTTTCCTCTAAGGTGTACATATTAAGATCCTTAAGTCTGTCCTCAGATGCTTTATAATGAAGACCACTAACCATTTTAGCAGCTACCCTCTGTACTGACTCCATCCTGTTTATATCCTTTTGAAGGTGAGGTCTCCAGAATTGCATACTATACTCCAAATGAGGTCGCACCAAAAACTTATGCAGAGGCACTATCACCTCCTTTTTTCTGCTAGCCATTCCTCTCTGTATGCACCCAAGCATCCTTCTAGCTTTTGCCGTTGCCTTTTCTACCTGTTTAGCTACTTTAAGATCATCAGACACCACCATCCCTAGGTCCCGCTCTTCTTTAGTGGACAAAAGTACTTCACCCCCCATACTATATTGCTCCCTTGGATTGCTGCAGCCCAAATACCTGACCTTACATTTTTTAACATTAAATCCCAGCTGCCAAATTCTACACCAGAGGTACTCAAATCCAGTCCTGGAGGGCCACAAACCAGTCAGGTTTTCAGGATATCCCTAATGAATATGCATGAGATATATTTGCATGCACTGCCTCCATTGTATCTCATGCATATTCATTAGGGATATCCCAAAAACCTGACTGGTTTGCAGCTCTCCAGGACTGGATTTGAGTACCTCTGTTCTAGACCATTTTTCAAGCTTAGCTAGATCCCTGCTCATGTTATCTACACCTTCCTGGGTGTCTACTCTATTGCAGATTTTGGTATCATCCGCAAAGAGCCACACCTTACCCAATAGCCCTTCCGCTATATCACTAACAAAGATGTTAAAAAGACATCTCCCCTTGATTCATGCCCAGTTACCTGGATCAAGGCAGCCAACTCAGAACTCAGCCCCATCCTCACAAAGATCACCAAATGTCCATAGCCCATGGTCACATGCCCAACAACCTAAAGACCTCAGCAATACATCCCACGCTAAAAAAAAAAAAACACATCTGAAACCAATGGATGCAGCATCTTACAGGGCAATTGCCAGCCTTCCCTTTATGGAAAAAATTAAAGAAAAAGTTATCCATCAACAGCTTCAAGATTATATTGACAAACATACCCTACTGGACCCCCAATAACATGGATTCCGCCCACACCATGGAGTTGAATCCCTTCTACTCTTCCTCATCAACAAATTCATCCAAGGTATCCAAAATACACAACAAGGTTTTGTCCTGGTCTTTGACATCTCAGCAGCATTTTACACAGTGGACCATACCATCCTCCTCCAATGCCTACAAGCCACTGGAATTCAAGACACCGTACTGAGATGGTTTCAATCCTACTTACCCATTTTGATTTGTTGTTGGCAGTTGGCTAAGGTCACCTCCACTCCCTACATACAAAGTGTCCCACAAGACTCCACCCTCTCAGCACTGCTGTTTAACATTTACCTCCAACCACTATGCACACTCATCAAGTCTCATGGCCTCTTCTACCATGTCTATGCAGATATTATGCTCTACACACACTTCAACACCGTACACCCCAGCTACATGAAACTACAATGCTGCTTCACCAAAATCTCTCAATGGCTTACCACAAATCACCGTGCCATTAACTACAAAAACAGAGCACTATTCGTCAAAGACAACATGTTCTCAATGCCCATCACCATAACCCTAAATGGCATTCAAACCAAGGTCCAAACAAGTAAAATCTCTCTGCATCACCTTGGACCAGAACCTCACACTCAAGCAACAAGTCAATAGTCAGAGTGATCTACTACAAAATCCAAACCCTACAACACCTACATCCAATCCTAAGCCCCCCTGACTACAGATCGTCATGCCAAGTAACAATTCTTCCATACTTAGACTACTGCAACACCATATATCAAGGACTACCAAAAACAATCATCCTACCACCATGCACAGCCCTACATACAACAGCACACAAACTACTAGCAGCTCCAAAATGTAAACACATTACACCCATCCTCAAGCAACTCCACTGGCTCCCACTAAACAAACAGTTGCATCAAATACAAGACCCTCCTGATGACCCACAAAGCCTTAAATGGACACGCCTCTTCTCAACTCCAAGCACTACTCCAGACTTTCCAGTCTAATAGGGTCACCAGACAAACAGCCAAGAATGACCTAAACATCCCCCACACAAAAACAAAGAGTAACCAGCAAACCTGTTCAAGAACCTTCGAACTTTATACACCAACCCTCTGGAACTCACTCTCCAAAAAACTCAGGAGCACCACTGAACTCCACACCTTCCACAAGCAAGTGAAAACTTCTCTTCACTACTTAACCACCCATAATCCTCTGACACTCACAAGACTCTCCATATTCCTAATCAAACAACTTATCCTCCCTTAAACATATACATTGAATGTATGGCGTGTATGCTAAAGGTTATTGTAAATAAGTTCACGTTCTATGTAACTGATGTTTCTTTTTGTTGAATGTACACTGCTTTGACCCAGTGAAAAGCAGTATAGAAGCACAGTTAAATACACTGTAGATAAATAGATAGTATTCTCAGGATGGGGACAGTTAAAGAGAGACTTAAGTTATATTCTCTCTTCCATTCCTTATTGTATTTCCATTATTTCCTCATGACATGGACTTGATATGTTTTTCTTTTCTATATTTGGCTTATTATTTTATCTTATTTGGTCCTTGTAACAGTTCAATAGATTTATTTTCTTTATTGAAAATGTTACATTTAAACAAACAAACACAGTGGATCCCTTTATAGCAAGGCAATAAAATAAAAATAAACTTAACTACTTTTTATACTTCAACAAATAGGATGACCTGCATGGAGTGACGGGTACCACCTAAACAAAGACAGGGGAGGGGGGGGGGGTGACCTGCATAGAGCAGCAGGTGCACCTACTCTAGCCACCTTCTAGCAGACTAGATGGACCATACTGGTCTTTATCTGCCATCATAAACTATGTTACAATTCAAATCAGTTTGAGTAGAACAACATTCCCATTGCAGTAAAATTAAAAGCACATGTGATCAATGGTCAGTAGTCACGACTTGAATCAACCAATGAATGTCTCCCTCTAATGTTTCAAATGATCACATTCACTCCCTGTTCCATTTTCATAATGGTGAAAATAAGAGAGCTGTCTGAGACCGTCATAAGTGTCATCATCACCACCAAACTTCAAAGGGGTACAAGGCCATTTCCAGAGACTTTGGGATTCCTGTGTCTACAGTTCACAATGTTAAGAAGTTTTCTGCTCATGGAACGGTCAAGAAACTCACCAAATGTGGTGTGAAGTCTTTGAAGGTTAGTGCAAACTGTTGGAAAACCATCATGTACCACATCCAAAGAACTTAAGGCTGACTTGTAGCAATCTGGAGTGGTGGTTTCAACCTGCACCATACGCTGTGCAATAAACAAAGGAGGACTTCATGGGCGAAGGCAAAGGAGGACCCCTCTGCTCAGACAGACACATAGAAAGGCACGCCTGATCTTTACCCAAACCCACCTTGAGAAACCACAATCCTAGGAAAATGTTCTGTGGACAGATGAAACCAAACTTGAGCTCTTTGGAAATGCAGAAGAGCAATACATTTACAGGCAAAGAAATGAAGCTTATAAAGAAAAAAAATCACCCTACCTACAGTTAAATATAGTGGAGGTTCCATAATGTTGAGGTTGTTTTGCTACCTCAGGAACCAGAGGCCTGGAACTTATTAAAGGAATCATGAAGTCATGTGCTACCTCATGTCAGAAAGCTAGACCTGGGTCAAAGGTCATGGGTCCTCCAGCAGGACAATTACCCAAAACATATATCCAAAAGTACAAAAGAATGGTTAAAAAGGAAAAACAAAATGGGACTATTTTAAACTGGCCAGCAATGAATCCTGATCGCAATCTATTTGAGAACCTTTGAAAAGAGCTGAAATCTGCCATTGGTAAAAGGAATCCTGGAAACATTCATGAGCTGGAACAAATCACAGTTGAAGAGTGGGAGAAACTACCAGCAGACAGATGTACGAAACTTATAGATGACTACAAGAAACGTTTGGAGGCCGTCATCATTGCCAAGGGTCATACAACCAAACATTAGTGTTTTTTTAATCTGAAATTACGACTTTTTTTTTGTTAAAGACCTTTGAACATACTATTAAAATATTATGACATACAATTTGAATATTTCCAATTTTTTTCTCAAAACATACCTAAAATGCAAGGGTGCCAATAATGTTGACAACTGTATGTAACTTGTTCATGCATATTCAAGATGTATATTCAAAAAAACCAGCTAGTTGTGGGATCACTAGGACTAGTTTGGAAAGCCATGAACATAGGCTGCATTGATATTCTAGTGTTGTCACATTCCAGATGGTGAAATATTTGAGACATATAGTACAAGCTATACCTATAGCAACAACTTCCACATCATGTGGGGAAACCACCATGACAAAGCCTCAATACCTTGCTATAAAAATGCTCATTCTAAATGCTGTCCCCCCTCTCCCCCCCCCCCCACCAAGAAATTCACAGACAAAACTCTGCTGCTGCTAGGATTAAAAGGAAATATACTGTAAATAGAGCTCTCACACACCATCCATTCACTGAAGAGCCATCATGATGATGAAAAGGTTCTGTAATTCAGCTCTCCGTGTTCCCAAATCAAGCATGAAGAGGGTTGCAGGCCTAAGGATTATAGTGCAATTTGCACATATAAAGGGCACCTGGGTCTAAAATATCCTCTCTCATTTCTGACAGCCACTGCAGCTGGGACATCCGCAGCCAAAGAATTTTAATCTTGAATGTAATCTCTTGGCACCGAGTTGAGTTGCACTCTTCCTATATTTTGGGCTCAAGAAAGGACGCAAACTGTTCAATTGCTGTTGACTATTACTTAAGTGTCCCTTCCATGCTATCCCCTCACTCAACCCTGCCCATAATTTGGTGTTCTGGTCTTTGGTAGATGGGGGACTCATTTCCAGTGATCTCCACTCTCCTGTTTGCATAGATTATAGAGATCTTCATCGGTAGCCGCAGTAGTAATAATCATCTCTTGCTTCAGTTTTTGCTCTTTTAATAAAAAATTAAATTTTCTATCACAGATTCAATTTCAGTCATCCTGAGTACAATAGCTATAGGCATGATGTTTGCATGGAGCTCACCTTGCTTAACCAGAAAAAGCAGTGGTAGCTGCATTCCTTTCTCCCTGGAGCTGGAGTCATTCTTCTGCCTGCTCTCCCTTGGAATTTGAACAAGTATCTCCAAACCTACCTCTGAAGTAGCGGTTGCGAGTATTTCATGCTCCATCTGGTGTCAGCTAGATCAGGGATTCTCAACCCAGTTCTTAGGACACACACAGCCAATCACGTTTTCAGGATAACCACACTGTATGTGCATGAGATAGATTTGCATGCACTGCCTCCATTGGATGCACTCTCTCATATATCGTCATTGTGGCCATCTGGAAAACCAGACGGGCCTGCCAGGTATGACTGGTTGTGAACCCCTGACCTAGACTGAGCACCGGACTAGGCATGATCTTTTCTAGGTCTGATGTAACATTACACAGCACTACATAATGGTTAGTAGTATGGCATCTGTTACGACTGCAAGTTGCTACTTCAAATTTCATTCATTGTCACTGTATTTTGTCCGTATTAAATACCACATATGTAAATATATACAAAGTGCCCATACTGAGCTGCTGCCTCAAAACAATGATTTAGGGCCAAAAGATCAGGTTTTTAGGCCAACCACAATGAATATACATATAGTACTAATTTGTATAGCTCTACAAGGCATATGCAGCCCTGTACATGATGTAGGCGTGCAAACCTCTTATGCACATTCATTAAGGGTAACCTGTAAATCTGACCCATTAGCAGGCCTCAAGAACTGAGAATGAATGCCAAGGATCTGGGATCTCAAAAGGTGTTAACAAATCAGACCCCTCTGGATCAGCTGTTTCTGAAATGATATTGAGAAAGCTAGTGTTGTATATTCTATACCTCAACCCTTGGCTACCAGTTGAAGGGGGGGGGGGGGGGGAGCAGGTAGCATTATTGCTGTTTCACCCCTTCCACCTACTTGCTAGGGCAATAAGTTTCTAAGAGTCACATTGCTTTGCAATCTTGCTTACATGATAAATGAGGCTACAACCTCTTCAGTACAGTTTGTGACTACTTAACTGCCCCATGAGTGTATAAGAACACTGGCTAGTTGTGCTACACAAATGGTGCACAGGTGTGAGGGCCTGATACCAAAAACACAGTTCACAATGGGGACAAATGTTTAGTATAGCTGGTCTTATTAGTGTGCAAATAGACAGCCCATCGCAGCTAGCAAGCTCTGAGAGATTAAACACAAGACCAAGGCCAATGTATATACACATTTTATTAAAAAAGTTATTACAGATTTTTCTTTATACACAACTATTCAAGAGGTTATATTCTTAAAGTGGCATTTGTCTTGTAGACAGGCAGGCCTACTACATTACCACAATGCAAGGGTGTTGAGTGAGGGGGTGGGGTTAAAATAAAATAAAACCAATCTTACACTCAAAAAGAGGGATGACCATCCTTTGCAAGTATCACACACTATGTACCAAATGCAGTGAGGGAAAGCAATAGCCATCCCTCCGGCTATGCACACTCCTGTCAAGAGTGCATGCTGGGTAAAACAGAGTAAAAAAAAGAAAGCAAGGAAAATCAAGGAGACTGCGCCTACCCACCTCCCCCAGAGCTGAGACAAGCATTTCGGGATGGGCAAGTCACTTCTGACATCAGTACTAGCCTCCCCACACCTACACTTTTCAGTTTCTTCCAAGGACCAAATATACTCAACAGTGGGCAGAAAACAACGGAAGCACCATAAACCCACAAAAAGTTAAACCAAGCTGCAGATTGAGTTAAAAAAAAAAGTGTTATAAGTGAAGCATCTCATCCCTTGATACAGCTGGGCCAAGCAGTTACTCTAATATGTTGTGCAAATGTGATTTAAAATAAAGAGCTCAAGAAAAGAGATCCAACTTGTTAGTGTAGTCTAATTTGTTCCCCTATGTTCTCAAAGATGAGCCAATTTATAGGGGGGGGGGGGGGTCTGTCAGAGTTAAAATAAAAACTAAATTAGCTTAAATCTATAAGTCCTTCAAAAGGGGAATTTCAAAGAATTCAAATATCCTCTGAAGGGTAACCATGAGGGTGGATTAGATCTAATGCACTACAAAGAAAGGAGCGGTCTACTAAAAGCTAGGTCTAACTTTCCAGGGGCCCATCTAGACAGCACTACACCAACGCATTCTCTCCTTTTCTTCCTTAGCATGAAAACTGCTATGGAAAAAATCATCTTCACTTTTGCTAATTGTCCACATCCTACATCACAGCAACTCTTGGCATGATATATAATACATGTGCTTGCTACTGGTCCCTCACTGTGCCTCATAATGAAACACTTACTTTTTCTCCAGGTACAAAAGGCTATTAGAACTCTGGACCACCAGCTTCCAACACTAGTCCCTTGCAGCTAAAACTACTGCAATATCCGAAGAGCATGCACGCCAACCGAGAACAACCTGGTCATCTTTACAGAGCAATTGACCACAAAGAGGTCAAAACATCACAAATGATTAAACTACACTGTGAACTGGAATAGCATTTCACAACCTTTTTCATAATGTGAACAGTTCTTTAAATCTTTGAAGATGTGATATAGGAGGGTGCAAGCCTAACAGCCAATCCTTGTTTAAACGGATGGTTGACGTTCAGGACACACTAACACCAATGTGATACAAAAGTACATGTCACATGATCCACAGCAACATGCTAGTTACTGCCAAAGCATCTCAGTTTTTAAAAATAGAGGCAAGGAGACAACATAAGGCAAGGACATGGTAACCTAACTAGTCAGGTCAGAATAGGGCTATAAAAAGTAGGAAGCCTTAGGAATGAAATAAAAACAGGCCCTGGCCTGCCTCTCTCAATAGCTGCTGAATGACTTTCTAAGCCTTATAAGCATGAGCTTTCCATGGACAGTATCTACTGTACGCTTCAGTAGCTATAGAGAAAAATCAGAGATAGCTGAAACACAGTAAAGTGTAGTTACTCACCTGTAACAGGTGATCTCAGGGAACAGCAGGAATCAGTCTTCACATATGGTTGATGGCGGCATAGACAGAGCCCATGCGGGAATGCTCCCCAGCATCCAATAGGTATGCCATTGGGAGCACTCCACTGCACCTATCTTCACAACTCCTCTCCTCAGTTGAGTTTGTAGCTGAGTGGAAGAGAAAAAATAAACAAACCCTACAACTCCTAGGGGAAGAGAGCAGGTTGTAAAGACTGATTCCTGCTGGTCCCGGAGATCACCTGTTACAGGTGAATAACTACGCTATCTCCTGGAACAAGCAGGCATGCAATCTTCACAAATGTGACTCACTAGCTCCCAGGTACCAAACTGGCATGGGGAGGAGAAGTGATCCCTAAGGCCAAAAGTTTACAGCCAAAGAGTCTGGAAGAGTTGTGGGCCATTGGACTCTATTCCAGAAGGCAATACTCCCCCAATGATAGTCTAGTCTCTTGTAGAAGTCTGGGACAAAGGGCAAGAGCTGAATTTAAGTCCCAAAGAGGTGCTGGAGTATAGCTTGGCCAAAGACAGTGTCCTGATGGGAGTCTCTGTCCAGACAATAGTGTGCAGCGAAAGTATGAATGGAGGACCAGGTAGCTGCCCAACAGATCTCATCAATGGATACTGAACAAAGATTGGCTAGGGAGGTTGCCATAGTCCACACATTATGAGCAGTGACTTGAACCTCCAAAGAGTCCTGCCTGTGCATAAGCAAAAGAAATGCAATCCACTATCCATTTGGATAGAATATGTTTTGTCACCAGTAGGCCTGTGTGACTAGGATCAAAGGAAATGAATAATTGAGAGGATCTTCTGTGATCGTTAGTTCTATCCATGTAATAAGCCAGTGCTTACTTACAGTTTAAGATGTGTAGTGCTGCCTCAGCTCAAGACAGTAGGATTACAGACTGGTTTAGATGGGAGGAGACAACCTTCAGAAGAAAATGCAGATGGGTATGCAGAACCACCTTGTCATGGTGGAACAGAGTATAGGGCGGATCCGCCACCAGAGCTTGCAGTATGCTGATACGGCAAGCTATGAGGGCAATGAGGAAGATTACCTTCCAAGATAGAAGCTTCAGTGAAGTGGTGGCTAAAGGTTCAAAAGGAGGCTTTAGAAGTTGAGCAAGAACCACATTGAGATACCAGGCTACTGGAGGCGGCTTAACAGGTGAGCATGGAGAACAGGCGACCCTGCATAAAGCATATTCACCTGTAACAGGTGTTCTCAGAGGACAGCAGGAATCGGTCCTCACATATGGGTGACGTTGGCGCCGACTGAGCCCTCGCAGAAGCATCCCCTCAGCTTTCAAAGAAAGCCTTTGGGAGATGCCACCATGCATGCATGGTCCCTTTCCCACCCAAGGGTGCCATCTTGTGCAGTCAGATGACAGTTAAAAGATGGCAAAAAAATAAAAGATGGTAAAGGAGAAACTCCAAGGGGAGGAGGGAGGGTTGTGAGGACTGATTCCTGATGTCCCCAGAGAACACCTGTTACAGGTGAGTAACTACACTTTCTCTGGGAACAAGCAGGAAGTCAGTCCTCACATATAGGATTCCCCAATTATAGGCTACCAAAAACCCATAGCAAAAACAGGACTCCCGCGAGGGGAGCCGCAAGCAGCAGCGATTTTAGTCCGTGCACACAGACCAGAGAAGGACCCCTGTGTCCACTGAAACCAGCACTCTGGTAGCCTGAACACAGAAGGGTCGGAGTGTAGAAGCTGCCTAGATCCCAAAAAGGTTACAGAGCACAGTCTGGCCGAAGGCACTGTCCCGTCAGGACTCTCTCCAGGCAGTAGTGAGCTGTGAAAGTATGGACTGAAAACCAGGTGGCAGCCCAGCACATCAGGACAGAGCACAAGATTGCCACCAAAGCCATGGCCCAGACACAGTGTGCCATGACGCAGCCTTCCAATGCAAGCCTCGCCTTCCCATAAGCAAAAGCGATAGAGTCCACCACCCAAGTGGACAGCGCACACTTGGTCACCACCTCCCCCAGCCTACTGAGGTCATACGAGATGACAAGCTGAGCAGCTTTGCGGTGGCTTTGGGTGCGTTGGATGTAGAAGGATAAGGTCCTCTTATAGCCCAATAAGTGAAGGACCATCTACGTTCAACTGGAGTGGTGTCTTGGGAGGAAGGTAGGAAGCACCACTTCCTGATTAAGGTGGAAGGGCGACACTACCTTTGGCAGGAACTTGGGATGCATGCAAAGCACCAAACTGGTGTAGGGAGTCTCTGCAAAGAGGGCCTGGAGCTTGCTAACTCTGCAAGTGGAGGTAACCGCAACCAGGAAACCACCTTCCAAGAGAGGTAGTGAAGGTGGCAGGTAGCCAGAGGCTCGAAGGGCAGGCGAGTGAGCTGCCCCAACACCACACTGAGGTCCCATTAGGTCACCAGAGGGTGAACCGGGGATTTTGACAGGAGCAAGCCCCGAAGGAAGTGAGGTGCGCCACCAAGGCACAAAGATGCACTCGGACGGAGTTAGACTGGAGTCCAGATTGGGAGAGGTGGAAAATGTACTGAAACACCAAAGCTACCAGGCAGGAGAAGGGATCAGCCCCATGATCAGTGCACCAAGCCTGCGCCATTTGAGGGTGTACACCTTCCTAGAGGCCAGCAGAATGTCTTCAACCTCAACCAGAAGGTTGAGGGGAGCGAGAGTCACTCTCAGCAGCCACGCTGTCAACGAGAGTGACTCCAGGTTGGGGTGTAAGAAGAAAGCTCCCCTCCTGAGATAGGCATCCCAGAGCAGTACCCAAGGGGATGGGGGCCTCCACTGCCATCTGCAGCAGGAACCACAGCTGCCTGGGCCACCTGGGTGCTATCAGGATAAGCGAGGCCCTGTCACGGAGGATTCTGAACAAGGTCTTGGTGATCAGCAGCGTCTGAGGGAAGGCGTACATGAGGCCTTCCGACCATGAGACTAGAAATGCATCAGCTGCCACCCTGGAGGGGTAGGCCTGCTGGAAACAGAAGCGGGGCAACTGAAAGTTGTCTGGACTGATGAACAAGTCCATCACGGGTTTCCCCAGAGCCGGACAAGTCGACTGGCTATCCTGGGGTCCAGCTGCCACTCAAGCAGCTGGAGAACCCTGCTGAGTCTGTCGGAGCATGGTGTATCGCTGGGAGCTCCAGGAGGTTGATTTGTTTGGCGCTCTCGTCTGGCAACCAGGTGACCTGAGTGCGGAGGGTTCCGCACTGGGCTCCCCAGCCGAGCAGGGAGGCATCCGTGTTGAGGACCCGAGTGGCTGGGAGTCTGGAAGAGCATGTCCGCTTCTAGGTGTTGGGGTGACTGCCACCAGACCAGGGAATCCACCAACTGGCAGGTCATGGCAACTCTGTCCCAGAGGTGGCCTGTGACCACTGGTCCTGGAGATACCACTGTGCCACCCCTCACATGGAGGCAAGCGTCTGGGGTGGACAGTGGAGGCCAGCGCCTGGGATGGACAGTGGAGGCCATGTGCCCAAGGAGACACAGGAGGTGCCGGGCAGGCACCGAGAGACGGCACTGTACATCTCAAGCCAGAGATCTGAGACGATCTACCCGGTCCTTGGGCAGAAAGGCCTTGGCCTGGAGGGTGTCAAGCTTTGCCCCGATGACCTCCAGGCATTGTGCCGGGAGGAGGTGAGACTTGGAGTAATTTATAACAAAGCCCAACCTGGATGGTGCATGCAGTGGCCTCCTGCACCTCAGAGGCCATGCCTCCCCTTATGAGCCAGTTGTCCAGGTAGGGAAACACGAAGACCCCTTGGAGCCTGAGGAAGGCAGCCATGACCGCCAGGCATTTCGTGAAGACCCTCATGGCAGAGGCTAGGCTGAAGGGAAGCACCCATTATTGTAAGTGTTTGCCCCTACCACAAACCACAGGTACTGCCTGTGGTTGGGGTGGATAAAGATGTGGGTATAAGCATTCTTGAGGTTTAAAGAGCATAGCCAATCTCCATGCTGGAGGTATGGCAGCAATGTTCCAAGGGAGAGCATCTTGAACTTCTCCCTCACTAAGAATTTGTTGATTGCGCAGGTCAAGAATGGGCCTTAGGCCCCCCTGTCCTCTTTGGGACGAGGAAGTAGCTGGAGTAGAAACCTCTGCCCTTGAGGTGGTGGGGCACCGGTTCCACTGCTTTGTCCTCAAGAAGACCTGCCAACTCCTTCATGAGAAGGTCCCGGTCAAGGGGAGACCTGAGGGGCTCTCCTGGTAAATAAGGGGGAGGTTGAGTCAGGTGGAGGCAATAACCCTCCTCGACTACTCTGAAGCCCAGGAATCAGTGGTGATAGACACCTACTTCTGGGCATAGAGGGCCAGACGTCCCCCTGTGGGCTGCTGATCTCCTTGGAGTAGAAAGACTATGCTGAAGGAGTCAAAAGCTCTCCCTTCGCTGGGCTGGAGCTGGTGCCTGGGGTTTTCGAGCCTTGACCCTGTGGGGGAGCCGGGGAGGCCTGATAGGGTGGGTAGTTTCAGTAAGCAGCTCCCTTCCTTGGGTAAAAGGGCTTTTTATCCAAGCCCTTCCGTCGGGAAGGGGCAGTGGTCTTCTTGGAGAGCCTGGTCCTCGTCATGAACTCGGTCTCCAGCTTGGCTGCCTTCTCAGTCATGGTTTTGCCGAATAGGTTCTCCCCTTGGCATGGGACGTCGACCAATTTATCCTGAACCCACTGCTCGACATCAGACGACTGAAGTCAAGACTGGCAGTGTGCACCAATGCCCGCCGCAGCTACCCAGGCCTTCAACTCAAACCTGTCATAAGCTGCTCGAGACAAATTTGGAGCACTCACGGACAGCCTTGGACAGGCTTCTGAAACACTGCAAAGGTTCCTCGGAGAGACCAGCTGAGAACCCAGTGAGTTCCTTTGCCAGGTCTCTCAAGTACATGCCCATGTACAGCTGGTAGGCTTCGACCTGGCAGATGAGCACCAAGCCCTGGTAGCACTTCTTGCTGAGGGCATCCAAGGTGCGGGCCTCCCTGCCAGGGGCCACTGAGGAGTGCATCTTCTGGCTTTTCAGCCGACGCATGACCGACTCCACCACCATGAAACTGTGTGGCAGCTGTGACTTCTGGAAGCCCAGGCTCCGGTGGACCCAATATAATCGAGTCGAGCCGTTTGCTCACCACGGGCACCGACGCTGGTGTCTCCCACATGTGGAACATGAGCCGTTCCAGGATGGGAGGAATGGGCACGGTGAGTGATTCACAAGGGGCCTCGTACTGGAGAATCTCCAGCTCGTCTACCCGAGGGTCCTCCGACTCGGTCGGGAATGCCAGGGCCTTGGACATGTCCTTGACAAAGTCCAAGAAGCCCTTGTCCTCCGGCGGGGACCGCCTCCAAGGTTTGAGACTGGAGAATCGGAAGGGAGGTCGTGGTGGCGACAGGTATCAGGAGACTCATCATCCATCTTCCATACAGAGTATGCCGAGGATGACTCGTAGGCGGGTTGCTCCGTGGGCTTCAAGGCCCCCGAAGCCCTGCTACCAACACCCGGTAGACTGGTCGGGGATGAGAGCGCTCCCATCAAATGGGATCCCAAGTGTGACCTCTGCTGAGGATCAGCTCAGCCTCTGGGGATGTCTTGGATGTCGAGTGCCCAGTAATTGGGGCGGATGAACCAGACATGCCAGAGAACAGCGCCTGCTGCTAGCCCATGAAGGCAGACGAACTGCGCTCCAGGGCCACCATTCTGGACTCCAAGGAACTTGGGTCCAATGCCGGCTCCCCCGAAGGGGAATCCTTGACAAGGATAGTATCTGGAGATGAAGGCCGGTCCGCAACCAGATCCTACTGAGGAACCTTGGTAGGTCTCTCCTTTTCAGACACCTCAGACAAATACCTCAGATTGTAGGACCAGGCCCGGGAGATTCCCGGCCAGTCGGAACCATCCAAGGACTCCGCATTCAAGGGTTTCTTCTTCTTCCTGTGTTCCCTCAAGGGAGACACCCTCTCTGAGGACCCACAATGATGCTCAGGTTTGGAAAGCTCCCCCCGAGGTGTCGGGGCCTCAGACGAGGCCCTAGCCTTCGGAGGCATCAGGGATTCAGGGAAGAACTTATTGTGCTGCTTCTGGCGGCTCTTCAGGACCTTGCTGGACAGCCATTTGCAGAGACTGCAAGCCGCTGGGTCATGGTGCAGCCCGAGGCAGCAGTCATGTGTGTCAGTTAAGGACATTATTTTCAAGCACCAATCACACTGGTAGCCATGGGGGAGAAAAGCACCCCTGCAAGGTCGAAGACTCTCTGGGCTGCCAGCAGGGAAAAAGGGCGAGAAGGGATCAGAAAATAAAAAGAATGAAGACTATAAAAATGAACCGAATTTGACGCTGAGGCACCAAGGGCGGTAGGCAGGAAGAGTACCGGTGCAAGACCAGAGTCGAGTTTGAAACTCAGGTACAAAAAAAATCAGCAGGAAGGGGACCACGCATGCATGGTAGCATCTCCCAAAGGCTTTCTTTGAAAGCTGGGGGGATGCTTCCGGGATGGCTGTCGGCACAGATGTCACCCATATGTGAGGGCTGACTTCCTGCAAGGAGACAGGCTGCCCATCCAGTAGTTTTTGAGAAGCCACAATGGCAGCACTAAGGTGAACTCTCACAGAGTCAGTCTTAAGACCTGTTAAGTGGAAGAGATATTGTAGAAGGGACTCCACCGGGCAAGAAAAGGGGTCATTGTTCTTTGGGGAGCACCAGAGAGCAAACCTACATCACTTGAAGGCATAAGATCACCTGGTGGCATCTTTACGTGATGCAAGGATGACATCTTTGACTGCCTGTGGCGGGTCGAGGACAATGAGCACTATCCCTTCAGCAGCCATGCTGTCAGGCATAGGGAGTGAAGATTGGTGTAGAGGAGCATCCTGTGGTTCTGGAAGAGGAGTTCGGGCACAAATCCCAGGCTGAGAGGTTGAGTCTGCGCAAGGTGAAGAAACAGAGGAAACCACTGTTGACGGGGGCAAAAGGGGGCTATGAGAACAGAGTCCTTGTTGGCCAGTAGCTTGAAAAGCATTTTGGGTATCAAGGGGCTGGGTGGGAATGCATAGAGCAGTTCTTATCCCCAATGCAGAAGGAAGGCATCTGGGGTCTGTGTAGCAACAGAACCCTGGAGCAGAAAAGTGGAAGCTGTGTGTTTGGCAGAGTGGCAAAGAGATCTATGGGGGGGGGGGGGGTGTTCCCCACATTCGGAAGATCCAAGCAGCCATCTCCCGATGCAAGGTCCATTTGTGTGGACGAAGGAGTTTGCCCAGGAGACACACTGCTCTGAGGTGAATGCGATGTGAGATGGCAAAGCGCTTCCTTGCAGAAGGGACAGGACCTCATCCCCCTGTTTAACAAAACATGGCAACTTGGTTATCCGTTCGGACTAGAACAGGTTGCCCCAAAAGTTGGGATTGAAAAACCCAAACAGCATTTGTCAATGCCTGTAGTTCTAGGAGGTTGATCTGTAGGGCAGATTCCTGTTGTGTCCAAAGTCCCTGTGTGGTTAGGTCATTCAGATGCACTCCCCAACCCAGCTTACAAGCATCCGTTGTCAGAGTACATCAAGGTGGAGCCATCTGAAAATGTGGACCGATGAGTAGGTTCTGTGGACAGCACCACCACTGAAGGGACCTGATCAGTTGAGGGGTGATGTAGATCTGATCTCCAAGACACCCCTTTGCTTGCATCCATTGAGAAGACAGAGTCCACTGCACTTGTCACACGTGTAATTGAGCATAGGGGACAAAATGGACCATGGAGGCCATGTGTCCTAATAGCAATAGCATCTCACAAGCTGTTACTCAGCTTTGCTTTTTCACTCCCTTTGCCATCTTGATGGGGTGGGCACAATGATCCTGTGGAAGGAAGGCTTGGGTCTGTTGAAAGTCTAAGAGCGCTCCGATGAACTCCAGTCATTGGGTTTGAGCAAGGTGAGACTTTGGGAAGTTTATGACAAAGCCCAGGTGTTGGAGCACAGTGATGGTGCAGTGAAGGGAGAATCTTACCCTCGAGGGGAATCTCCCCTGATCAGCCAGTCATCTAAGTAAGGTGAAGATGAATACCCTCAAGGTGTCTAAAGTAAGCAGCGACTAATTGCCATGCATTTTGTGAAAAGGCTTGGGGCAGAGGCTAGACCGAAGGGGAGAACCCAGTACTGATAGTAGACCCCTTGAAACATGAAGCACAGATACTGTCTGTGCAAGGGATCGATCAGTAAATGCATGTACGCCTCTTTTAGGTCTAGAGAATATAGACAATCATGTCTCTGGAGATATGGTAGAAGAGTTCCTAGAGAAATCATTTTTGATATTTTCTCAGGCCATGAATTTGTTTAGGTCTCCGAGATCCAAGATTGGCCAGAATCCTGTTTTCTTTGGAATGAGAAAATATGGAGAGAAGCAGCCCATCCCTTCTTGAGGAAGAGGAACTCTTTCTATGGCACCCTGGGAAAACAGGGTGGTTACCTCTTCTTTTAAAGAGTGCTTTGAAGGGGTTGTGTGGGATAATCCCCTATGAAGCCAATAACCTCTTTGGACAATCTGGAGCGTCCACTGCTCTGATGTTATGAGGGAATGAGTCTGCCAGTTATGTGGAGGTGCTGGGGACCATCCAGGGGCAGATTGGCAATGCTCTCCAGGAAGGAGTCAAAAACCAGATGCAGGTTATGCCTGTGTAGCTGGTTGAGGCTTAGAAGCTTTGGGCTTCTTGGGCTGGTGAGGGCCTTGCTGTCTCTGCTGAAACTGATAGGCAGCAAAGGATGGATAAGGAGGATAGTATCTCTTCTTTTTGGAATAGAAAGATTTTTTTGGGAAGAGCTTCCCTCTTGAATGGATTTTCCTAGAAAGGCGTTTTACGGTGAGATTGTCCATCTCAATCTCTCCTGCTTTTTCCCTCCAATCTTTGCCAAAAAGGTTTTCTCCAGTACATGGGATATTGGCCAGTTTATCCTGGACCTATTGCTCGAGATCTGATGCCTGTAACCAGGCCATTCTACAAGCTCCAGTGCAGACTTCTGAAGCTCTGCTTGTTGATTTGAAAGCATCAAAAGAGGCCCTGGTAAGAAACTTATAAGTATTTTGGACTTGTTTGATGAGTGTCTGGAATGCACTCCGCTTTCCTCAGGAAGCATGGGAGTAAAAGTCTCCAGATCCCTGGTGACATCCTTCAGAAACATGCCCGTGTACAGTACGTAAGTTTATTCTGGAGGCCAACATACATGCTTGGAAGAATCAACATCCAAAGGCATTAGTGTCCTCAAATCCCTGCCAGGTGGCATGGATGAATAGTTCTTAGAGCTCTTTTTGCGGCACATCACCAATTCCACCACTACTGAGTGGTCGGGAAGCTGTTTTTGGAAGCCTGGGCAGTCTGGTACTCAGTACATGGTATCAATCCTCTTACTGACAGGCAGAACCATAAGCAGGGCTTCCCACATGTGGAGCATAAGATCCTGTAGGATCCAATGCACCGGTAAAGTAGCCACCTCCTTGGGCATGGGAGGATCTCCAATTCCTCTGCCCTTGGTTCCTTTTCAGAGGCTACTGTGAAGGCGAGCCCTGCTACCTTGTCATATACGAAATCCTGAAAGGACATATCTTCTGGTGGGGACCGATGCCACTCTTGAGACAGCAAAAGGTCCAAAAAGGGATGTCTGGAAGTTCTCTGGAATCGACTGATCCCTCATCAGATTCTGAACTGGAATTAGAGTCTGGTAAGACATCAAAGTATCGGTGGTCTTGGGTTTGACCTCGATCCTTCATGGATGAGGGTCGATGCAAATGCTCAAAAGCATCGGAACTGAGGGCCGTCAGTTTGAGTCTGCTGGATACAGGGGAACTCAGTCAGTTCCAACGAATATATCGCCCTCAGGGGTTCCATCGATGCTGGTTCAAGGGCTGGCATTAGGGCAATATACTGGGCTGTAGGCTCTGTGCCGAAGCCTGCACCTCCTGAAGCTCTCAATGTTATTGGTATAGAGGCTGCTAGGAGTGCCACCAAACTACTCTCGTCAGCATGCGCTAGTCCAGGGAGATGACCGATGTCTGGGTGGAAATCACCCACGGGGCTCTGAACCACCATCCCAGAACATAGAACCTGTAGCTCTTTGGAAGATAGAGCCTCCCGCTAGGACAGTTTGGCTGGCCGGTCTGCATCGGAAGCACCCCTAGGGGAGTCATGGTGTTTATATTAGGACTTCTCTCTGGTCTTGGTATCAGTCTTTGATGCCAATGACTTTGGAGTGGCCAGAGACTTAGATTTATTTTTATGTTTGGACCTTGAAAAAACTTGAGACCCATGAGAGGATTTCTATGCCCTCAAAGAAGTGTAAGCCACTGACAGAGTCTGAGGCGAATAATCCCTGTCTGTTTTTGTTCTTTAGGCCTCTCGTCATTTGCTGGCACACAGGACAAGAAATGGGTTGATGTTAAGGCCCCAAACATTTTAGACACCAATTAGGTTTATGAGTAACTGCTATGGTACCAGCACTTTTAGTACATTTTTTATATTTATTTATTTATAAAACCACTAGTTGGCTTTTCCAAGCCTCAAAAAAGTTGCTTTCAAGACTTACTGGGACCGGTGTTGGATTCAACAGACTGGCATAGACAGGAAGGCAGAAGCACAATGTTTCACACCAAAATGAGATGTTTTTGGCAGTGACAGGATGACACATCCTGCTGGTTCCACAGAAAACAAAGAACTGAGGTCAGGAGTTGGGAAGGCAGGCATAGTGTGGTGCTCCCAAAGGCTTCTCTATTAGATGCTGGGAAGTGTTCCTGAACGGCCTTCGTCAGTGCCATTACCCATATGTGAAGACTGCAATTCTTGCTTGTTCCTGTAAATTATCCAATTGCCTTTTCCTCAGGGAACTACTTTAGGAACACCGCAGCAAGTTTGAAATTTTGAGTTCTGGGCCATATTACTGTAAAAATTTACTGGTAGAGGAAAAACTCTAGCCTGTCCTGAACTCACATGCAGCTTTGAGGCCTAAGGTTTAAGATGGATCGAAGGATCATTATTTTCCAGTCAAATGAGAGTTAGGCATGGGAAAGTTTGCCTGCCTGGGACAGGGCCATCTACAGTAGGATTGTACAGCTATCCCCTGCCAGAAAACAATCAGAAATGTAAAGGAATTTTCACTATTTCACCTACCTCCTTCCTCAACTCATCACCACTTGAATCAAAGACACCTATCTGCTGGTGTACAGGCGGCTACCCAAGAATGGTTGGCTGAAGGACATGATGAAGCTTACAGTTTATAAGTGAACACTCAACAGAAAATATACTTCACTTGTAAAAGCTGTGGGACACAGGGTCAAAGAACTGTTGATTCCACATATTAATTGCTATATGTTAATCAAAGTACCTATAAGTTTGCATTAAGAGGTACTAGACACAAGAGGAATGAGCATAAGAGTCCCACTACTGCAGTAAGGGGAAGGGTCTTTCCAGAGAGGCATATATAAAAGACTGCCAATGCCCAGGGTTGGTGCCAGAGTTGGTTCAAAGTGTTGGTGCCCTAAACAAATCTTAAGCCCCTCCCTCAGGCTGTCAGATCTATAGTTGTGCTTTAAATGCCCTGCTCTTTGCCACCCTCGGAAGCTCCTGCCCTAGGCAACCCCCTAGTTTTGCCTAGTGGTTGGACTGGCCCTGCAGCTGCCATGGTAGGAGCAGTTCCCATCAGCCTACAACTAGTACCAATGAGTAGATAATGGAGAAAGCATCCCTTCAGCCAGTAGACGTTCATGGAGTCCACCCAAGTATCCAATCTGGGGAAAGAGAGGGTAAGAGATGGAGCAGAAGACGACATAGGTAGATGCATGTGAGTACAGGAACAGATTTTGCAGGCAACACCACAGAGGTTGGCCAAACTTACTTTAGGCATGCCAATATCATTTTTGTGGACTAAAAGCAAAGTGAATAGCGGAAAATGTTAAACTTTCAATTAGATGTCAGATCCTGGCTTATATAGTATTTGTCTCTTCACCCAATAGAAATCAAACTTGTAGCACTTTTTTTGTTTTAAAGACATAAATAAAAAGGGAGGTTGGGGCAGAGGTAAGTAAAATGAGCTGCTACTCTATTTGCAAACCTTTGAAACGCGATGCAAACCACCAGAAGAGCTAAAACATAACCTTTTTCAAAATTCTTAAATGGACCTGTGCGCTATATTAAAAAAAAATAATCCAAGTTTCTATTTGCACTTAAAATAAATAGAACCTGCAAATAAACAAAAAAATACACTAAAGTTGAGATTTTGGGAAGAACAGTCACAGGGCTAGAATAATCCCAATTCCCATTTGCCATCAGTTCCCAGAAGCAAAGCTACATGTCCGTTATAATTCTTAGCTTAATGGACAGCACTAAAATCTCTTCTTTAAGGTGGTAAAGAGCTGCAGCGACTCCTGCATCATTAGTTTTACCCCCTGGGAGCATTAATCAGTTTAATTAACTTCACTGAACCCGACTAGACAGATCTTTCAGAATACACTCATTTCCATAGCTGAAATCTCATTCACAGACATTTGTATTCTCCAACTTAAGCTGCAACTTGCATATGAAAACTGAATGTATAGAATTGTCTTTTGGAGGGGGAGGTGAATGAGGAAATAAGTAGGGCGAGAAGCTTTTGATACTTCTTTAGAAATGACAAGGGGCAACAAGCTCAAAAACTGCAGTGTCCCACAATTTATAGAGCCAAAGAAGCACATGAGTTATTCTGTATGAAAAGATGTACCTGAAAAAAGACTTTAAAAATGAGAATTTAAACACTTTTTACAATATTGAAAAAATACATTTTTGTAAATTGTTTTAAATGAAATCATTGTCCAGTATAAGCCTACTCCTCTAAATAGCACCTACTGGTCATAGTACAGGCATACTGCTGGTTTTTAGTAGGTTAGAAGCAACGATCTGGGGCAATGGAAACATGTAAAAATCTGTCATAACAGGAAAGATTTATTTGTGCCCATCACTCAAATTGCTTGGCCCCCACTACTCAGAGCAAAGGCAATATTAATCACTTTATTAAATGAAGACAGAAAATGTAAAATGGTTAGAAACTGGACAAAATTTGCAACTTGACTAGGTTGACAATTTTCCATAGACCCCGGGCAGGGCAGCAGTACTTCCTCGACCCCAGCCCACAGCAATAGCACAACATGCTAGATAAAGAGTTAAAGTACACAGCAGTACATGTTATACACCGAACACTACCCTTCCAAGAAAAGTCACAAATGCTAGACAGATAGAAATGTTAACAAGTGAACTAACCACAGCCCTACAGACTGCACACTTTATTATTTTAAAGAGTATGCCTCATGCCCTTAATTAACAAAAACACAACATTCTTGGTAAGTCTTTATTTAGGAAAATAATCATGCTGAAGTTGTACTTTCTAGAAGGGAATCAAACTGATTGCGCTCTGTGAATTAAAATAACAAAAAATTAAGATTGTATATTCCAACCTCAGAAATTTGACTGCTTTGACCCTTTTTTGGCACAAATTTTTCAAACTAAAAAAATACTGGACGATAGATCTAGGAAAAAATGGAGCAACTGATATATAATTAAGTTGAAACAGGTAGTACTGTCTAACACAGGAGAAAGTTAAAAACATACTGGAAAGGAGGAAAACAAACTCCCATAAAATAATTCTCACAGGATTCCAGTCTCATGTTTAATTTTGTTTTAAAGTGTCTCACACAATTGGAATAATTTGAAGTAATGGTTGAAAATAAACATGGGTGAGAAGGGGCCCTTGAGAAACTGACAATATTCAGGAGAGACCCTTTGCAAAGTCTTGTAAAACACACACTGCTACAAAAAAAGAATCCTAAGGTGACCTGCAAAACATTAGGAAAACAAAAAAAGAAAAGCTACTAGTTGATAACCAGTTCCGAGGGGGGGAGGGGGGCTCATATGCTGTGAGTAAGTACTACAAGTAAATAAAAGGAGTCTGTTGAAGCATGCGGGTCATGTCACCACTCTCCTCCCCCCTCCACCCACCCCCCATAAAAACAAACCTGCCCTTATAGAGAAAAATGAATTTTATGTAAAAAACCACCCTTGTTACATTTCTTTAATTCCGTTTTATATTTTACCTATAAATGTTATGTGCAGATAGCCTTTTAAGCAAAAATATATATTCACACTATTCAGTGAACTAAGTTGTAGAGACTTGTTCAGTACAAATTTAGGAAATAAGCCAAATATTTTATAAGTTCTGTGACCCAAATGTAAAATTTTGATTGCAGTCTTGCTTACATAAATTTACAGTCAATTTCATGGGTAATGAATTTGTCCCACTAACCCCTAACCCATGTACTAAGGGGCAAAATAAAAAAAAATGAATGTTTCACAGGGAGGAAACACAAACAAGGGTAATCAAAATATTTGGTTTTCCAAAGTTATCAAAATGTTAAACACCTTTTACATATGGCAAACATCAGGTTTTAAAAGCAAGTCAGCGAATCCAGAAATGAAACTTACAGGGAGATTCAAAAGAATTCGGTTTCATGGTATTTCAAGTTTACTCAACATTCAAAATGAACAAAAAAAAAAAAAGCAGCCTGTAGCTAGAATTGATCAGGATGATATATCAAAGGGGTCATTTATCAACATTAAAGCATGTTAAGAGTGTTATGAGCTATCTGCTACAGGGCCCATAGGAATAAAATGGCGATATTTTGCCATGGGCTAACATGCGCTAACAGTTAATATACAACTTCCTCTCTCCTTTTGCTAATGAGGAAAAATGTACCACAAACTGCTGGAACAAAAATAAAGGGTCAGGTCAACTGCGACTTGCACCTTGGTTTCACACACTAACTGCTTTTAGCTACTGTACATTATGGCACAATAAAACAAGTGACTTCAATGCATCAAGATACTATGTGGTACAAGTCTGCCAAACTACATTACAGGTTTGTTTTATAAACTTGTTCCAGTACATTCTGGTGCCTTCTCATCAATGGAGAATAAGAACTACAAGGAGCAGATAGCAGTTAGAAAGCCTGAATCAAACTGTAACCTCAAGCACAAGCAGAATTAGGGTGGCAGATATGCTGCTTATTACGTTTTACATGCTAACATGCACACATACGGACAAGACTATTTTCTCCCAACCCAGGAAATAGCTTTTATGGAAATGGACATTAACTTGGAAGATGATCATAGTAGCACCCAGAAAATAACTTGCAGCCTCCATTCTCCAAGGCAGTCACTTCCCGAGGCTGGGAGTTTCAGGTGGACCTGGGAATGGCTTCCATTTCATTAATGCTCCTTTTTCTCAAACATTCTTTTTCTACAATGGTTGAGTGAAAAGTAATAGGCAGATGATCTGGAAGAGCTTCCCAAGCCTGCCATCTTTCTCAAACCCACCACCTTTGTTTTGCTAGTTTGTTTATATGCCGGTTGTATTACTGCCACAAAGGACCAAGTCTGGCCTTGGTGTTTCTGGGCGATAGTTTGCTTTAATATTCACTGATGCAAAGATCAGCTAAAGGAAAACCTGGCAATATGACTAGGGAAAAACACAGACTAACCGCTACAAGCTGGTAGAAAAATAATTTTTGCTGAATACACAGAGCACACAGGACCCAAAACCAGAACCACATACTATCCAAAGTCTCAATTTAACAAAGTGACAGAGCAAACCATTTAATGTTTCTGATGAAAGACAGGTATGGGGGGTGAAGCAAATACACCAAAAATTACAATTTTCCATTCAGACTAGTCTGAACAATCTGAACAAACATCAGGGTTATTTTACAAATAAGGAGTAAGAAACTAATATCTTCCCCTTTGTTTTATTAACATCACCCCTCTTTAAAATTTACTGAAATGGACAGTTTGGTCTAATGGACCCATTTCCGGCCTCTATCCCAAAGAGTAGTCAAATAGCCAACTCCCCTCCCTCCTAAAGCTGAATGCACGAGTGCTGACGTTCTTAAGCCATTTGCCTTTCAGATACAAAATTTGCTACTTATAACAGTTTGGCTGTACATTTAACCAAAGTCTGATATTAAAAAAATCCACACCCCCCCCCACACACACTTTAATCCTTTTGATGCTGAAAACACACCCATATTGAATACCATCTTAAAGCTTGGTCAAGACCAGATCAACCACCTTGTAAATATTTTTAAAGTACATTAGCACAATTTTTTTTCTTTTTGCCAGAAACAGGGAATAGCTCACATAATCCACACACCAAGCCAATCAGTTTTTGTTCAGGTGAAGGCATCCAAGGGCCAAAAGAGTAGACATGCTAGTGCTTGTAGGGCCCCCAAACAGCCTGAAGGGCAGGGATCCACATCTGAAAACATACTGACAATCCAGGCCAAGTCATGTTCTTACTTGCTCCTTGAAGTTTATATTTTCCTTTCAAAACCTTGCACTGTGGTGGTGTTATTCTGTACAAGCAGAATCTTCCTAGAATGAAGAAAGGAATTTCTTTTTCATATTTCCTCTTTCATGCTAAATGTTTCCTTCCATTCACCTTTCGCATTTCAGGGTTTGTTTTTTTGCCTTATAATTTTTCCACTCTAGCATCCAAGTGATTTCTTCCTTAGGGAGTAGCTGAGATGGGGAGGGGGAGGGGGAGAAGAGAAAGCAGCAGCAAAAATCTTTATTCAAAGCCTAGATTGCAGCAACTGGGTCTGGGGCCACTCCAGGATTAATTTTTCAAAAATTGACAAAGTTCAACAGCATGTTAACTCTAGATGTGGGCAGACTGCCTTTCTGAATACAGGTAGGCTGCATACCGTCATCAAAATTGGAATGTGGGCAAAAGGCTATGTGTATTTGGGGCCGAGAACCAAGACTGAAAAAAAGAAAATCTAAAGGGCAACTATACATAAGTACAGATAGATACAGATATCTATCTATATTTACATTTGGGTATGCCAGAATGCTATTCATAAAAACCTTGTTTAGTAATAAAAAAAATTGCTTTGTTTAAATATGAATATTATAGTTTGCTTCTCATGGTTAGCAAATAGTCTTTTTTTTGTATTTTTTTTTTCCTGAAAAGCACTTTTTGCCTCTTCTACTACAATTCCATATCCTGTGCCTCATCCTCTGAGAAGTCAGACATGGAGCTCTCTGATGAACTGTCCCCGGTGCCTTCTTCCTGTTCTTTTAGTGCTTCTTCTGTTGCATATTTCTGGATGTATTCTGTAGGATGGAGACAAAGTATGAGCAGTTATGCTTTGGAAAATTGTGGTAGGAAAAAATGTAAAAAAACAGGAAAATATGACAGCACCAAGCACATGCTTATAAACATAGGATACGGTTAGGCAATTAAATGACTAAATTAGTTTAAGCCACCCTTGATTCCTTATGCAAAGGAATGGACTGTTCTATTACAACCATGGGGCTGTTTTTTTTTTAACTGAACACAAATTTATTTTATTTGAGTGATTTTCTATACTGCCATTTCAGGTAATCATAGCGGTTTACATACAGAACCGAGACACATTAAACATTTTAAAACAAGTGCATGTGTACAATCAATCAAGTATATTTACATGATTCTTACTAATTCAACTTATTTAGAATTCAGATGAGTAAAGATGTTTCAGGACTAGCTTTTGGAGAAGTTCCTGGGTAGTTGAGAGGGAGGTGTAGTAGTTAAAGAGGGCAAGGTGGGTGTTTTGTAAAGAGAGACTAGTATAGTTGAGGGTGAGAATGCTTCAAGTAGGGTGCGACGTGGAATATGTGCTATGTTAAGTCGACATTTGGAGTTCATTTTCTCCAAAATATTCAATGAATAGGAAAGTTAAGTTGAATGTGGAACGTAGATGGGTCTGAAGACGTCTAAGTCCTAAGCATTGGGGATAGGTACTCAAATGCTCTATAGCTAGTATGTTGCTAATACATCTTGGATAAACTTTACAATACAAAGGCTACATGAAATTTGTATTTCTTTAATTAGAAATTTGTTTCCACTGTTCAGGACTGGGCCAGAACAATAATTTTGTCTTATTGCCAACTGTTTCCATTAACTTCTACACAGTCTGCCTATCAAGGGCTATACACAGGCTGCAGTAACATGAGATCAAGATCCTTTCGGCATCATGGCTTGAGACTGGTCCACTTATTGACTCAAACATTTCTGGCCCCTGATGTCAGGCTCATCAGGATATTCTATCCAGAACAGTAATAATTTTCTTTCAAGAGCTTATTGCTCGCTTAGTCATGCGGTTCAAAGCAAGTTAAACAACATTTACAATTCACAATTGCCATAAAAACAGTCGTGTAGATTCTGGTCTAAATCCTCCAATGTCATCGTCACAAGTAGCAGACCTTAACTACAATAAAATTCGAAAAGGCTGAAAAGATTCAAAGAAACAAAGTATCAAATAAATTATTCATTCCCACAGCTGTCCATGTCAAAGGATGCAGTAGTTGAAAATCAAGATATATTTGGAATCAGGGAGGGATGGTACAGACAGCCTGCGTGTTCATGGAATGGTATTTGACAAGACAAAGCTCCTATTCCATTTCACATGCACCATCTGCACCAAGAAACTTGAAAACAGCACCTTAGGCAGTTGGGTTAATCCAAATAGGAGATGCAGTCTTACAGACTAGATGCCCATGTACCTTTCCTATACATGAAAGAACAGATGTATGGAATTCCAACATGCAACTCTGCATCTCCTCCACCGATATTTGAACCTTTACCTACAAGCGATACTTAACAGATGTCACAGATGACTTAAAAGGCTTCTTCACCCTTATATGCTGATGGCTTTGAGGCTGTTAAAACCTTTTGGTTCCTAAGAGAAAAACTACTGTGTAAAATTTTTATTCAAACAATACAAATCTGAAAGACTGAAATTCCTTTTCTTTGGACAAAGTATATTAGAACAGCACTTTAGCATCACCATATAAAAAGTAGTTTCTTAAATTTGTTTTTATTCTTTTTTTATATACCACCTTTCTGGGATTCAAAGCAGTTGACAGTTGTGGTCAACATTATTGGCACCCTTGCATTTTAGATATGCTGTGTACTAAACATCTTAAATTATTAGAAATACATCAAATGTATGTCATATTTTATTAGTATGTTCAAAGGTCTACAACAACAAAAAAAGAGAGAAGAGATGGTCTCTGCAACTTAGACATAATTTCAGAGAAAAAAAATGTGACTTGGCCAGGATTAAAAGGCACCCTTCGCTAATATTTGGTTGCATAACCCTTGGCAGTGATGACAGCCTATTAATGTATCTTGGAGCATCTATAAGTTTTGTACATCTGGCTGCTGGTAGTTTTTCCTACTTGTCAACTGCGAATTGTCCAGGTCATGAATGTTTCCAGGATTCCTTTTACCAATAGCAGATTTCAGCTCTTTCCAAAGGTTCTCAATTGGATTGCGATCAAGTCGAGAACCTTTTTCCTTTTTAAACCATGCTTTTGTGCTTTTGGATATATTTTTTGGGTCATTGTTCTGCTGGAGGACCCATGATCTTCGAACCAGACCTCGCTTTTTGACATTAGATAGCACATTTTGCTCCAAAATACCTTGGTAGTTCTCCGACTTCATGGATTCCTTCTATATATGTTCCAGGTCTCCAGTGCCTGAGGCGGCAAAACAGCCTCACATTATGGAACCTCCACCATATTGAACTGTAGGCAGGGTGTTTTATTCTTATAAGCTTAATTTCTTTGCCTATAAATGTATCACTGGTCTGCATTACCAAAGAGCTCAAGTTTGGTTTTATCTCGCCACAGAACATTTACCCAGAAGGATTATGGTTTCTCAAGATGGGTTTGGGCAAAGATTAGGCATACCTTTTTAGGTCTGTCTTTGAGCAGCCTTCCTTAGCCTTCACCTATGAAATCCTCCTTTGTTTAATGCGTGGTGTATGGTGCGGGTTCAAATCACCACTACAGATTGCTCCAGAGCAGCCTTAAGCTCTTGGGATGTTGTACATGATGTTTTTTCCAACAGTTCGCACTACCCTTCGAAGATTTCTTGGATTAATTTTCCTCTTCCCACTATGTCCTAGGAGGCTCCTGACAGTTCCATGTGCAGAAATGTCTTAATACTGCAAAGTGCAGCTACTGAAATCCCAAGGTCTTTGGAGATGGCCTTGTACCCCTTTGAAGTTTGATAAAGGCTTTTATGGTGGTCTCAGGCATCTCTTGTCTTCACCATGTTGAAATTAGAACAGGGTGTTAGAATGTGGCCATTTTAAACATTAGAGACATCATTTGTTGGTTGATTCAAGTCATGTGAGCACTAACGATCACAGGTGCGTCTAATTTTACTGCAATAGGAATGTGGTTCTTCTGTTCAGACTGATTTGAATAGTTCATAAGGGTATCAGTAATCATGTCCTGGCAAGGGCCCAGTTTTTATACTATGGTCTTGTTTTGTTTGATTCTTTTGTGTGTTAAATGTGTGTATATATAGTCCAAAGCCATTTCACTGGCCACATTTTTTTTTGAAGGGGATACTGGACATAAAGAGGTTGAACTGCAAGAGTGCCAATAACGTTGACCACAACTGTACATTTAGAGTAGTTACTCACCTGTAACAGGTGTTCTCCAGGAGCAGCAGGAATCAGTCCTCACTTATGGGTGACGTCGGCGCCGACGGAGCCCTCGCGGAGCAATTTTCCCCAGCTTTCAAAGAAAGCCTTTGGGAATTGCAGCGCGCATGCGTGGTCCCCTTCCCGCTCAAGGGTGCCATCTTGCTCAGTCGGATGACATAGCGAAAAGACAGCAAAAAAAAAGTTAGCAGAAACATGTAATAAGAATGACTGCAACTCCAAGGGGAGGAGGGAGGGTAGTGAGGACTGATTCCTGCTGCTCCTGGAGAACACCTGTTACAGGTGAGTAACTTCTTTTTCCAAGACCAAGCAGGAAGTCAGTCCTCACTTATGGGACTCCCAAGCTTAAGGCTACCGGAGACCTCAAGCCGAAAAATGAGCTCCCTCAAGCTCAACAGTACAGAAGGAAGGAATCTTCTCTGAATACGAATCCGGCCGGTAGCCCAACACCAGGGCCGGAGGGTAGGAGTTGCCTAGACCTCAAAGAGATTGTGGAGGACTGCCTGTCCGAAAGCACTGTCCCTGCGGGACTCCCTCTCCAGGCAGTAATGAGCTGCAAACGTCTGGCTTGAAGACCAAGTGGCGGCCCGGCAGATGTCTGCCAACGGAACAGAGCGGAGATGAGCCACTGACGCAGCCTTCGCCCTGACACGGTGAGCCGTGACTCGACTCTCTAAGGAGAGGCCGGCTGCCCCATAAGCCCAGGCGATATAGTCAGCTACCCAGATGGACAAAGTACGCTTAGAGACGGGTACCCCCAACCGATTGGGGTCAAGAGATACGAAAAGCTGGACAGCTTTCCTATGCTCTCGCGTACGGTCAAGATAGAAGGATAAGGCTCTTCTACAGTTCAGGGTATGCAGAACAGTTTCAGCTCGGCTGGTATGCGGCCTGGGAAAGAAGGTCGGAAGAACCACCTCTTGATTGATGTGAAAAGTGGAGACCACCTTTGGAAGAAACTTAGGGTGAGTCCGTAAGACCACCCTATTCTTGTAGAACCTAGTGTATGGGGGCTCCGACACTAGGGCCTGTAGTTCACTAACACGCCTAGCGGAGGTAAGGGCTACCAAGAAGAGAGTTTTCCAGGAGAGGAAACGAAGAGGGCAGGTAGCCATGGGCTCAAAAGGCGGACAGGTAAGCCTTTGCAAGACCACATTGAGATCCCAGTCAGGAGCTGGAGGGCGCAACGGAGGCTTAAGCAGAAGGAGGCCCCTGAGAAAACGCGCCACCAAGTGGTGCGAGGAAAGAGGCTGGCCCTCCACCGGCGAATGATGTGCAGAGAGAGCACTGAGGTGGACCCTGACAGAGTTGGATTTGAGGCCCAGATCGGAGAGGTGAAGCAAATACTGCAGTACCACCGATACTAAGCAGGCGAAGGGGTCCTCAGAGCGCTGAGAACACCAGACCGAGAAGCGACGCCATTTAAGGGCGTAAGATTTCCGGGTGGAAGGTCGCCGAGACGCCAGGACGACAGCTTCCACCTCCGGAGGAAGCAGGAGCGGAGCTAGGACTACCCTTTCAGCAGCCAGGCCATCAGATGAAGGGCCCGGAGGTTGGGGTGCAGGAGAGTACCCTGATCCTGGGTCAGGAGATCGGGCTGAAACCCCAGAGGAAGAGGGGTGTCCACCGCTAGTTGTAGGAGTAGAGGGAACCAGGGTTGTTTCGGCCACCTGGGCGCCACCAGGATCACGGAGGCCCTGTCCTGGACAACTTTGAACAGCGTCCGGGACACAAGTGGCGTGGGAGGAAAGGCATACAGTAGGCCCATGGACCACGAGATGAAAGCATCCGGCGCTACTCTGAGAGGATGCGGGTGCCGGGAGCAGAACCTGGAAAGTTGCCGGTTGAGAGAACTGGCAAAGAGATCCACGGTAGGGAGGCCCCACCGGTGGAAGGTCCGCTGGACAACGACGGGGTTCAACCTCCATTCGTGCGGCTGCAGAATCCAGCTCAGTTTGTCGGCCAGGCAATTTTCCTGCCCGGGCAGGTAAACAGCCTTGAAGAGGATGTCGTGGTCGACTGCCCAAGAGCAGTCTCCGAGCCTCCTGACATAGAAGGAGGGAGCCCGTGCCCCCCTTTTTGTTCACGTAGAACATGGCAACCTGATTGTCCGTCTGTACCAGCACAGACCGACGAGAAGTGAGGTGAGAGAAGGTCCGCAGAGCTAGGCGGATCGCCCGCAGCTCCAGGAAGTTTATCTGCTGAGCAGCCTCCCAAGGTGTCCAAAGGCCTTGAGTGCATGTTCCCTGGCAATGGGCTCCCCATCCCAAGAGAGAGGCATCTGTTAGCACTTGGGAAGGTGGAGGAGACTGAAAGGTCATGCCGAGTACCAGATTGGGCAGGTGAAGCCACCATTGCAGAGAGGAGACCAGGCGGTCGGAGATCTGTATTAAGTCCATCAGTCTCCCTGTGGCCTGATGCCATTGAGTGCGAAGGCTCCACTGAGCAGGTCTCATATGTAGACGGGCATTCGGAGTGACATGGACCGTGGAGGCCATATGACCGAGCAGTTGCAGGAATTGTCTGGCAGAGACCGGTGACGCGCTGTGGAACCTGCTGGCCAGAGCTATGAGCCTGTTGGCCCGTTCCAGAGGCAAGGCGGCACGAGCCTGCAGAGTGTCCAGCCGTGCTCCTATGAAGTCGAGATCCTGAGAGGGGAGCAAAGTGGACTTTTCGAAGTTTATGACGAAGCCCAAGTGCTGAAGCAGGGCCACTGTGCGTTGCAGTGGCCTGAGTGACCTCTAGGGAAGACTGTGCCCGGATGAGCCAGTCGTCCAGGTAGGGGAAGACGAAGAGGCCTTGAAGCCTCAGGAAGGCTGCCACCACTGCCAGGCATTTCGTGAACACCCTGGGAGTGGAGGAGAGGCCAAAGGGCAGTACGCGGTACTGATAATGATTCCCTGCCACCACAAATCTTAGATATTGTCGGTGGTCCGGATGAATAAGGATGTGAGTATAAGCATCCTTTAGATCCAAGGAGCATAGCCAATCTCCCTGCTGGAGGTAGGGCAGTAGGATTCCAAGGGTAAGCATCTTGAACTTTTCCCGCTGTAGGAACTTGAGGTTGCGTAAGTCCAGGATGGGTCTGAGGCCTCCTGTTCTTTTTGGTATCAGGAAGTACCTCGAGTAAAACCCGTGACCCCACAAGTGTTGGGGCACTGGCTCCACAGCCTGTTCCTGAAGCAGACTTTGCAGCTCCTGAAGAAGTCCCTGTGCAGAGGGGGTCTTGGAGGCTCCCCTGGAAAGTAGGGGGGAGGCACCTGGTGAAAATGTAAAAGGTAGCCCTTTTGAACCACCTGCAGCACCCAGGAATCGGATGTTATGGCTGACCACCTGTGGGCAAAGTGGGTCAGCCGGCCCCCCGTGCTGAGCGAAGGCCGCGGAGGGGGAGAGGCTATGCCGGCATAGTCAAAAACCATCACCCTGCTGAGCAGGGGCCTGTGTAGTGGGCTTGGGGGCCCTTCTGCCTACGGGACCCATTACCCTGTCCCTTAGCCTGCTGACCCTGATGGGGAGCTGCTGAGGCTTGATATTGTGGGTGGTGTTGTTTATAGGCAGACACCTTCCTCGGGTAAAAGGGCTTTTTCCCCGAGCCCTTCCTCTTCTGTGAAGGGGCAGAGGTCTTTCTGGATAGGCGAGTCCTGGTGAGAGTCTCGGACTCGAGTTCTGCCGCCTTTTCAGCCATGGGCTTACCAAAGAGGTTTTCACCTCTGCAGGGGACATCGACCAACTTGTCCTGCACCCATGGCTCGAGGTCGGATGACTGAAGCCAAGCCTGACGGCAAGCACCGATGCCGGCTCCGGCTACTCGAGCCGATGCTTCAAAGCCATCGTAGGCTGCTCGAGAAATAAACTTCGAGCACTCTTGAATACCAGTGGACAAGGCCTGGAATCTCTGCAAAGGTTCCTCGGAGAGACCAGCAGAAAACCCAGCAATTTATTTTGCCAGGTCTCGAAGATACATGCCCATATATAGCTGGTATGTCTGGACTCGGCAAGCAAGCATAGAGCCCTGGAAGCACTTCCTACCGAGGGCATCCAGGTTCCAGGCCTCCTTACACGGAGGCACCGAGGAGTGCATCTTTTGACTCTTAAGTCGATGCATGGCCGATTCCACCACCATGGAATGGTGCGGTAGTTGTGCCTTTTGGAACCCGGGGCTCTTACGGACTCGATACATGGAATCGACCCGCTTGCTTAACACCGGGGTCGAGGCCGGGCTCTCCCACATGCGGAAGAGCAGCCGCTCCAGCATCGGAGGAACCGATACAGTAAAGGCCTCCTTCGGGGGAGAGTCATATTGGAGGGCCTCGAGCTCTTCGGCTCGAGGCTCCTCCTCCGGATCCGCGGGGAAGGCCAAAGCCTTGGCCATGTCCCTCACGAAATCGGAGAACCGGGTATCCTCCAGGGGGGGATCGTCTCCGAGGCTCCGACTCGGGCGAGTCGGAGGGGACGCACCGAGTCTGAAAAGACCCGGGTGACTCGTCCTCCTCCGTGTCCCAGCCCGACTCCTCCGTGGAGGAATCGAGTGGCTCCGTGCGGGCGAGTGCCGAGGACCTCTGCCCCGACGCCGAGGCCGGCGTCGACGACCTCGGTCCCGAACGGGAGGCTGAGGGAGACCTTGGCCGAGGATCGACTCGAGCTCGTATGGACTCGAGGATCGGCTCGGCCTCCGGGGTCGACTTCGACGTCGACATCCCGGTGGTCGGGCAGATGCACTGGCGAGGCCGGTCATCAATGCCCGCTGCTGGTCCATGAAGGCGATACTGCACTCCAAGGCCGTCAATCTGAGACCAAACTCAGAAGACCCAGCAGCCCCCGACTCGGGCCCTGACGGCGTCAGGCCCGACGTCGGCTCCCTCGGAGGTGAGTCCACGAGGACTACAGTACTCACGTGTCCAGGAGACTCCACTTTGAGACGAGGATGCTTCAAAGGCCGCCTCCGAGGACCCGGGGCGGCTGACGGGGCAATACGACCTGGCCCTCGAGGGACCAGGAGCGTCCTCCGACACCGCCCTCACGGGTTTCTTCTTCCGACGATGTTCCCGGGTGGGAGACCCCCGCTCAGAGGAACTCCGACGATGCTCAGGGCCGGAGTCACGAGACGTCGAAGCCTCTGACGAGGTCCGGGCCCGACCGGACACGGAGTCAGAGAAGATTCGTTCCTTTTGTGACTGCCGACTCCTCAATGCCTTCGAGGACATTTTGTTGCACGGACCACAACTCATCGAGTCATGGTTGGGTCTGAGGCAACGGAGGCAGCAGTCATGTGTGTCGGTAAGAGACACGAGTCTGGTACAGCGATCACACTTTTTAAACCCGCTGGCAGCCATCGGGGGAAAAGGGCCCCCTGCGAGGTCGAAAGACCGTGCTGCCAGGGAAAAAGAAAAAAAGTGGCGGGTACGCCCGTTACAAAGGACAAAAACTGAAAAAATGTGAACGGACTCGATATTGGAGTATCGAGGCCGGGCGGGAAAAGGACACGACGTCGAACCGAGAAAAAAACAAACGAAAAAAATCAACTTTTTCAGCGGCGATCACAAACTACGTCTGTAGGGCTCCGCGGAAAAAAGAAGACTGAGCAAGATGGCACCCTTGAGCGGGAAGGGGACCGCGCATGCGCGCTGCAATTCCCAAAGGCTTTCTTTGAAAGCTGGGGAAAATTGCTCCGCGAGGGCTCCGTCGGCGCCGACATCACCCATAAGTGAGGACTGACTTCCTGCTTGGTCCTGGAGAAAACTATAATATGGTAATATGGTTATATGGTTACATCGAATTTTTGAATGGTGGTCTTGTACATAATTGTGGAAAAGTACATAAAACAGACAAATTTGTAAACTGAGCCACTGAACAAAAATGCTAATGCGACATTTCAGGTCTAAGAGCTACAAAAACAAAACTTATGTGGTTAAAAAAAGGTTGGAAAGTGACTGCTAGAAGCATTAAAAATAGGCATGTTTTGCTGAGTGGCAGAGGTATGTGTGAGAGAGTATGAGTGTACATGTGTATGAGTGAGAGGTTGGTGTGGTGAAATGGATAAGAGATCAGAGAAGAAATGGTTGAGATGAGGTGGTTTCAAGGTGGGTGAGAAGTTGATGAGTCAAGTGAGGTGACCTAGAAAGAAGGAGGGGTTGAAAGTTGAGTACAAGTGAAATGAAAATAAATACCTCAGGGTGGGTGCAATAAGTTGGTGTGGCTTTTTTAATAAACCATTATTAAAAGGGACCCAGGATATCACTGTCTGACCCAATACAAGCATTGAGGAACCTTTGTCTTTTGGGGAAACTACTAGGTACTTATGACCTATATTGGGCACTGTTGGAAACAGGATACTGGCTTGATGGACCTTGGTCTGACTCAGTATGGCATATCTTATTTTGTAAGGAGACTGCAGTCAGTGTGGTAAGGAGTTCTAGTGATGGCGTAAGGAGACAGTTTGGCTTAGGGGAGGCTGAAAACGGAGTGAGAGGCGAGTGCAAGCGAGGGCTGGCAAGGTAAAGAGGCACTAAATTTTGTGCCAGGACACATCAGTCAATAGTGCCAATTGTTTACTGGCACAGGCCTTGCAGCATTTGTTCCCCCTTCCTCCACGGCAGCAAAAGCTGTGTGATCCCACAGACTGCAAGGCAGCCCAGTCCAAGTTGGCACAGTGATAGCAGCAGTAAGACTATGGCTGGGGACTATGGTTCAAGGCCAGGAAAAGGAAACTGGCAGGTTGCTTTCTTCCCTGGAAGGGAAAGGATTGGGAGCGGTGGCACTGGATGGTTTCATAAGCCACTGGCTTAAGCTGCTGATCCACCACTGGAGGCATCTTGTGGGGAAGATGGTACCTGAGCAGGTGACAGGAGAGGGGGTCATGCATTGAATGTGCGAGAGTAAGTCATGAGCTCACTGGCATGCAGCACTGCACTCACTGGCTCCTCCTCAGTCTCTCCAGGACCTTTAGAGCCTTTGCCAAAGCCAGTTGGGCTTCGCAGATTACTAAGTAAGAGGGTTTGGAGGCTGTACCAGTCCCCCACATTCTGCTGCTGTCATGTAACTTGGGGTTCCCCAGACACCGCTGGATCTCCTCCCATCAGTATGTGGTCATTTGCACATGTGCAAACAAACCCATGTGTACAGATGGGCAGACTCCCCAATAGCAGTATTGCTTTGGCAAAATGTGCCTAAGAGACAAGAACGTAAGGTTCAAAAGGAAGGGGGGATATATCAGTTTAAACCCGGATTTAAAATCACACAGGAAGTAGTAAAGTAGTTTCCAGCCTTGCTATCTTAGCAGTTTTCAAAAATATCCTTTAACTACAATGGCAAAATGCACATGCAGGATTTTTTAGAAAGGTTTTTTGGCATGTAAAGCCTGTTTTACACATGGGAAATGTCTTTTCTAAAATTGTGGCTGTACATGCATGAAAGAGCATGCATGCTTTTATATAAACCAGGTGTGGGCATAGTTTGTATGGAGAGCAGGTTGAGTTGCGATATACATGTGATTTACATGAATAGCATACATTCACATTTATACCACTTAGAGGAGCAGGTATAAATGTCTGCATGTTACTAGGACTGGCTCTGGGTGCCTATTTTATTAAATGCATATAGGCGCTTATTTTGTCTATTTAAAAAAATAAAATAAAATACGTATGCCATCATAAAATCACAACCTCAATTTGCAAGACAATCTCCATGGTATCATTTTTTTTTATTACAATCTTCTAAATTTTGCATACAGCATGATACAAAATAGTTCACTACTAAAGGATAACAGTCAAATCAGTTACAGCTGTCAAAACACACCTTGCTTCTTTAATATTCTCATTTCAATTTCCAGGATATCCATGTCAGGAATGTTATATCCAGATATCAAAGACTGCATTATAGAGGTGGTCAGGAAATGGGTATTTCTAATAAATCCAGAAACCAGGGCCTGCATAGCCATTATGGAGCAATGAGAAAAGTGGACAAACCCCGCCCCCCCTCACTCCATGGTCAATTGCACCTCAAGTACCGTTTGTAATTTTAGTTGCTGCATCTCAAAACAGACATGGCAAAAGTAGAAAAGTACTGTGCGGAAAAAGGCCTTGCAATCTACCTCGTTGCACTTTGCCATGAAAACCCAGGGGATGGCTCGCCAGGAGTCAGCATAGATGAGAGCACACAGAGAAGGGCAACCAAAGAAATAAAGGGGATGGAGGTTAGAGTTCTTCAGCTTGGAAAGGACACATTTAAAATGAAATATCATAGAAATTCTTTCAGTAAACATAATTAAGCTCTAGAATTCATTGCCAGAGGATGTAGTAAAAGTAGTTAGCATAGCTGGGTTATAAAATAAGTTTGGACAGGGCTCCTGGGTGAAGCCCATAAACAGTTAATGTAAATTAGGGATAAGCAGCACTGAATCTATTTCTGCTTTTGTTCTAATCTCTTGCAATATTGTTGGTATCATAGTAACATAGTAAATGACGGCAGATAAAGACCAGTATGGTCCATCTAGTCTGCCCAGTAAGATGGCAAAGAGTAGGTGCCCCTGCCGCTCTGTGCAGGCCACCCCTCCCCCTGACTTTGTTTAGGGGTGAACCCAGCGCTCTGTGTAGGACACCCCTATTTGTTGAGAAATTAGGTAGTTAAGTTTAATTTTTATATTATCCTTTTCTTCCTTGGCACTGAAGTCATGTTTGGGCTATAGTACCAATTGCTAAAGTGTCTTTAGTTGCAATTGGTCATATGATCTATTCTTGGAAAACTTTACTGGCAGCATATATTGAAAGTGTCTGATTTGTCTCCCAGTCCTTTGTGTAAGATCAATGGCAAGTCAAATTTGCTTGAATGTTATTTTTCCCATTGTGCGAAATAGCTGATATACTTAAAGCTGTGCTGTCTATGAGAAAGGCATTTTCTTCACAACACTATTTTTTCTATCGCTTGTTGGCTTAATGTGACAAAAGCACTACCATTGTAATTCCTGACTACCATGGTAGGATACTGTCCACGAAAATTCCTTACAGTATTTCAAGATATTTCTAAAATGTTCATATAAAAGGCATTTCTCCTGCTCCAACCAGTGCTCGTCAAGCAAACCTGCCTTGTGAAGCAAGACTCCATCTATTCTGGCTTGCATTTGCAATTATGTATGCATGAGTCATTAAAAGAAATTCCCTTGAAACAGATGGTGTCTTTTACCATCAGATAATTTTACTTCTGAATTTGTTTTTAAGTAAACTGGAAAGGTCCTATCTGGAAATTGGCTAAACATTTATGAGCCAATTTTGAAGTGCTGAAAGTGGAATTTTGTATATGGTACCAAACATGAAACCAAGATTAGTCCCAGAAAGCACAGTTACTTAACCTGTAACAGGTGATCTCTGGGAACAGCAGGAATAAGTCTTCACATATGGGTATCGTCGGTACCGACGGAGCCTGCGCGGGAACGCTCCCCAGCGTCCAGTAAGAAAGCTTTTGGGAGCATCCCACAGCGCCTGCGCGCTGCCTTCCCGCCTTTCCTAACCGCCTCTCTCCAGTTCGAGTTTTAAAGCTGAGATAAAGAGAGAGAGAGAGGAAAGGAAAGATAGAGAGATACAACTCCTAGGGGAGGTGGGTGGGTTGTGAAGACTTATTCCTGCTGCTCCCAGAGATCACCTGTTACAGGTAACTGTGCTATCTCCAGGAACAAGCAGGAATGAGTCTTCACATATGGGGACTCCCCAGCTAGAGATGCCCGTGAGATCTCAAAGTTGTGAGTCCCTGAGAAGGGCTCTACCTCACCCCATGGATCTCAGGCATCCAACCAGGGATGGGGGGTAGGAGTTGATTAGGTATGGAACAGGTGTTTGAGAACATACTGACCAAACAAGGCATCCCGGCAGGAGTCCTTGTCCAGGCAGTAATGGGCTGTAAAGGTATGAACCGAGGCCCAGGTGGCCTCTCGACAGATTTGGTTGATGGACACAGTTTAGATGAGCCATAGAGGCTGCCATGGCCCTCAAATTGTGAGCTGTGACATGGCCCTCCAGAGAAAGGTTCTTACTCTGGTAGGCGAAGGAAATACACTGAGCAATCCAATTGGACAGAGTTCTCTTAGAGACTGGAAGCCCTAAATGAGAGGGATCAAAAGCAACAAGGAGTTGAGAAGACTTTCTATGTTGCTGTGTCCTTTGTAAGTAGAAAGCAAGTGCTCTTTTACAATCCAGGGTATGAAGATTCCTCTCTGCACTTGATGCATGAGGTCCCGGAAAAAAGACAGGTAAATACACCTCCTGGTTCAGATGAAAAGGCGAGACCACTTTAGGCATAAAGTGTGGATTAGTTCTGAGGACTACCTTATCATGATGGAACCTTGTATAAGGAGAATTAGCCACCAAGGCCTGCAGCTCACTGATACGGCGAGCTGAGGTGACTGCAATGAGAAAAATAACCTTCCAGGAATTTCAAGGAGCTAGTGGCTAAAGGTTCAAAGGGAGGCTTCATAAGCTGGCCAAGAACCAAATTCAAATTCCATGCCACTGGAAGTGGTCTAATGGGAGGTTTAGTTAAAAGAAGGCCTCTCATGAATCTTGCAATAAGAGGATGAGAGGAAATAGGATGTCCATTGAGTGGCTTAAGGTTCGCTGCAATAGCACTCAAACGGACTCTTACTGAATTTGTTTTGAGGCCTGCATGGGATAAATGCAGCAAATACTCTAGTAAAGAAATCAGAGGTATTGCAAGAGGGTTAAGACCCATCTCTGCACACCAAATGGTAAACCTTTTCCATTTAAAAGCATAGGAACGTCTAGTGGAAGGCTTTCTGGAAGCATGAAGAATATCCTTCACTTGCTGAGACAGATGTCAATCTTGAAAGTCTAGGCCTTCAGCAACCAGGCTCTGAGATGGAGACTGGGGATTTGGGTGCCATAACGTTCCCGCCTCCTGGGACAGGAGGTCTGGAGCAGATCCCAAGTCCAGGGAGGGAGCTTGAGAGAGATGAAGAAGTAGAAGGTACCACACTTGGCGTGGCCAACTTGGAGCTATGAGGATCATAGACCCCTTGTCTCTCTGAAGCTTGAACAGTGTCTGGGAAATTAGGGGAATGGGTGGAAAGGCATAGAGGAAGTCTTGCCCCCAGAGGAGGAGGAAGGCATTCCTGGCCTGAACTCCCTGACACGGAATCCTGGAACAGAACCGGGGAAGTTTGGCATTCCACGGACTTGCAAACAGGTCTATGTCTGGGGTTCCCCAAATTCGAAAGATCCTGGCTATCTGGTCCCCATGGAGGGACCATTCGTGTGGAAGCAGAACTCGACTGAGTTTGTCTGCCCAAGAGTTTTGAACCCCTGGAAGATACACTGCCATGAGATGAATCTGATGCTCTCTGGCAAAGGCCCACAATCTCAAAGCTTCGTTGCAAAGCGACAGAGCCAGTCCCGCCCTGCTTGTTCACGTAGAACATGGCTACTTGGTTGTCCGTATGGATGAGGACTGTCTTGTAGCTGAGCAGGGTGTGGAAGACAGAGCTAGAAGAATTGCTCTGAGCTCTAAGAGGTTGATATGTAGAGATGTCTCCTGTGGAGACCAGATGCCCTGGGTGGAGAGATCTTGTAGATGAGCTCCCCAACCCTTTGGGGAGGCATCTGTTGTAAGGGTTGCTTGGGGTAGCAACTGTTGAAAGGGGGACCCCAGCAACAGATTTTGAGTGGACCTCCACCACTGGAGGGACCAAAAGAGGCGACTGGAGGTTGCTATTTTGTCTGACAGGCAACCTGATGCCTGGGTCCATTGGGTAGACAGAGTCCACTGAGCTGCCCTCATGTGAAGGCAAGCGTAAAGAACCACATGCACGGTGGATGCCATGTGGCCTAACAGCTGTAACATCTCTCGAGCAGTTAAATGGGATTTTAACTGAATTTGAGAGGCTAACTGCACCAAGCGTAGGCAACGGGCCTGGGGAAGATAGGCCCTTGCAGTTGTGGTATCTAGCAAGGCCCCTATGAACTCCAATGACTGAGTAGGGGTGAGTTGCGATTTTGGGATGTTTATCACAAGTCCCAGATACTGAAGAACACGCCTTGTGCAGGCTAGGGAAGTCTGGGACTCTGACTGGGATGGTGCTCAGATGAGCCAGTCGTCCAGATATGGGAATACAAATATTCCTAGAGTGCGTAGAAATGCAGCTACTACTGCCATGCATTTTGTGAACAGTCTTGGAGCAGAGGCCAGACCGAAAGGAAGCACTCTGTATTGGTAGTGCTTTCCCTGATAAAGGAACCGAAGGAACCTTCTGTGTGTTGGATGGATGAGGACATGGGTGTACGCATCCTTGAGATCTAGAGAACAAAGCCAATCCTGACTCTGAAGGTATGGAAGGAGAGCACCGAGAGAAATCTTGAATTTCTCCTTGCATAGAAACTTGTTCAATTCTCTGAGACCTAATATGGGTCTGTAGCCCCCTGTTTTCTTTGGGATAAGAAAATAGGGGAGTAGAACCCTGAGCCCTGTTGAAGAAGGGGTACTTCTTCTATTGCCCTTTGGGCAAGAAGGGTAGCAATCTCCTGACCCAGAAGGTCGAGGAGAGATGTTGGAGAATTGAACTGTCTCACCACGGTGTGAGGAGGAAGGTTTAAGAAATGAAGCTTGTACCCCTCCCTCATGATGGAGAGGGTCCATTGCTCTGCTGTGATTTGTTCCCATCTGGGAGCAAAATGAGCTAACCTTCCTGGAATGGTGAGAGGCTCTGGTTCTTCTAGAGCCAGAAAGGCTAAGTTCTCTAGTTGTAAGTCAAAGGCCCTGAGGAGGCTGAGGCTGTTGGGCTGTAGCAGTCCTTGTAGCCTTAGGCTTGGCTTGTTTAGGTTGTTGCTGACGCTTTGCAGCAAAACGACCTGTAGAAGATGCCTGGAGACCATAACCAGGATAATATTTCCCTTTTTTGGGAAAGAAAGTATTTTTGAATAACCTTTTTCTAGCAGGAGCAGAAGTAGACTTTGAAAGTCTATCTAAGGCAGAATTTTCAGCATCCGAGTGGCCTTTCCTTGCCAATCCTTACCAAAAAGGTTTTCACCTGTACAAGGAAGATTTCCTAATCCATCCTGGACCCAGGGTTCCAAATCAGAAGCTTGCAACCAAGCAAGTCTGCGTGCCCTTATGGCAATAGCCGAGGCTCTGCTGGCACACTCAAAAGAGTCAAAGGCTGCACGGTTGGAGAATTTGGACACATCCTGGGCATGTTTAAGCCAGGTGAGAAACTATCTCCTTTTATCTCAGAAGATAAAAGGGAAGAAAGTTAGCAGATGATCTGTAACTTCTTTTAGAAACATCCCCATATAGACACTATAGGAGCTGATTCTGGCAGTAAGCATATTGGCCTGGAAAATTCTCCAGCAAAAAGCATCTAAGGTTCTGCATTCTCTTCCTGGAGGATTAGATGAGCGTCTTTTAGCACTCTATCTTTTTCATAGCAGACTCCACCACAATAGAGTGGTGAGGAAGCCGAGTTTTATGAAAGCCAGGACAAGGAAGAACACGGTACCTGGTGTCCAACCTGCGAGAATGAGGGGAAGTAGTAAGAGGTGTCTCCCATATGCCCAACATGTGATCATAAAGGATCTCATGAATTGGTAAAGTAGCTGCCTCTTTAGGAGCCTTAGGATATTGTAAAATATCTAATTTCTTGGCTCTAGGCTCTGGTTCAGGGGCCACTGAAATAGAGAGGCCCCTGGCCACTTCCCTAATGAAGTCTTGAAAAGACAAGTCTTCTGGAGAAGACATTCTTCTTTTTGGAGAAGAGGGCTCCTGAGGAAGGAGTACCGATGCTTCGACAGAAGCCTCTGATTCATCAGAGTCCTCAGAAGAATCGAAGTATCGCCTGTCTGGATGCTCTTGCAGGGCTCGATATGCATACAGAGTGGTATCGACATCGGGAGTGATTGGTACCGATTCGGTACTGATGGGCATCACAGGACAGGGTACTGCTGCAGTCGACAGCGATGCCGATGCAATCGGTACCGGCACTGGAACCGATATCGGTGCCGGAACCGGTACCGCCAACGGAGTTTGTTGCGGTACCGGAGGCGTCGCAGCTTGTATGAATGCCGTGATGGCACACTGCATGGTCAGAATATTCTGATCCATCGACGCAACCAATGTCTGGATGTCTGTACCAGTGGAGACCACCGGTACCCCAGAACATGGCAACAGGTGATCGGTCGAGGCCACGCCATCGATGTCAACCTGTGACCCCATAGATGAAGCTTTGGAAGCCGGAGCCTCCCACCGGGGTAATTTTGCCGGTGCAGGATCCTCGAGGGCAAGCCCGGAGGTATCTCGATACTTAGAGGGAGATCTACCCTTCGAGGACCGGCTGGACTTATGTTTGGTTACCTGAGATCCATGGGAAGAAGACGAAGCCCTGGAAGATGTCGATGCCACTGAAGCTGCATCAGAGGGAAACAGGGTACTGAGCTTTGCCGCTCGATTCTGTCGACCTCTTTTAGACATCATGGAACAGGACTCACAATCGGTGATGGAGTGGTCAGGACCCAAACATTTTAGATACCAGTCATGGGTGTCGGTGATAGAAAGAGTACCGCTGCACTTCGTGCACTTTTTAAACCCGGAAGCGGGCTTTTTCGTGAGGAAAAATCTTGTAGGCCCAAGGCCCAAAAGACAAAATTGCACAGAAGTGGAGAAACGGTAGATTTTTTTTTTTTTTTTTTAAAGAAGAAAGACCGGCGGTACCGGTCCGACGTCGAGAAGGCAGACGCGCAACCAAAGAAATAAAGAAAAATAAAGAACTTCTTCAGCGGTGACAGGAACACGACCTGCTGGCTCCGCAGAAAAGAAGAACTGGAGAGAGGTGGTTAGGAAAGGCGGGAAGGCGGCGGGAAGGCGGCGCGCAGGCGCTGTGGGATGCTCCCAAAAGCTTTCTTACTGGACGCTGGGGAGCGTTCCAGCGCAGGCTCCGTCGGTACCGACGATACCCATATGTGAAGACTCATTCCTGCTTGTTCCTGGAGATGCTGTATACCTCATTTGCTAGGTGCATAATCCATGGGGCTTCAGTTCCTTTGGTTTTGGAAAATTTAAATCGTGTTCTTCGGTAACGTGACTGTTCCTACTGGAACATGAAACTGGACTCTCAAGTAAATTAGATTCTGAGACAGTTCTAGGGAATTTGCCTCTCCCTCAAATTTATGGTCCATTTTAACCACTGAGATTCCAGACTTATAAATGTCTTTTAAAGCAAAAATCACATAAGACTGAGCTCTCATAATATTCCAATAAGGAAAGACAAAACATTCCTAGTGGAGCTAGTAGTAGAATGAGAACTTTGGTAAACATTCTAGGAACCAAGGCATCTTCAAATGCTAACAGATCTAGGAGAGCAAAATGTGCTGAACTTTCAACATTGGCTGGGCATAATTACAATCTAGGTTTCTTGTAAAAATGAAGCCCAAAGTCACCTCATCTTATAGTTTGAAATGTGGTCCAGGGAGATGCTTTGTGACTAAACATTTGTTTTATGGTTCAACACTGGACACCAGTCTGAAGATGTCATTACAATGGAAAAAAATTGAATATGCCCCTAGAAATATTTCCTGTAGAACTAAATTTTGAAGGCTACTGAGTGACTTTTGGAAAGCATTACTGGATGCAAAAATGCTTTAGAATGGTCCAAAAATCTTTAACTGGAGGCCCAATATCCATCCATCTGAAAAAGAGTAATCCCCGATATGGTAGGATTTTCATAGCCTTCCTCAAACTTTTCAGTTGGGCATGTTGACAAAACTAGGCTTTGGCAGAGGAATATACAAGAAAATCTGTTGCAGGGAAAGAGTATTTACTCACCTGTAACAGGTGATCTCCAGGAATAGCAGGAATTAAGTCTTCACATATGGGTATCGTTGGTACCAATGGAGCCTGTGCAGGAACGCTCCCCAGCGTCCAATAGGAAAGCTTTTGGGAGCATCCTACTGCACCTGCGTCACTGCCTTCCTGCCTTTCCAACTCTCCCTCTTCAGTTGAGTTTATAGGAGAGAAGGAGATAAGAGAGAGAGAAAGACAACTCCAAGGGGAGGTGGGTGGGTTGTGAAGACTTAATTCCTGCTGTTCCTGGAGATCGCCTGTTACAGGTGAGTAACTACGCTATCTCCAGGAACAAACAGGAATGTAGTCTTCACATATGGGGACTCCCCAGCTGAGATATGCCAGGGAGATGACCCCAGAAAGCTGCAAAACCCAGGTTGAGATAGATCATGCTTCCTCCCCTGGATCTCTGGCATCGAAACTCGGGATGGTGGGTAGGAGTTGTTTTAAGTCTGAAAGAGATGCTGGGGAACAGCCTGGCCAACGAGGCATCCCAATGGGAGTCGTCTAAGCCAGTGTGTACCGAAGCCCAAGTGGCTGCTCTACAAATGTAGTCAATGGACACAGAGTGAAGGTTAGCCATAGAGGCTGCCATTGCTCTCATATTGTGAGCTGTGACAAGACCTTCGAGAGAAAGTCCCTTACTCTCATATGCAAAGGATATGCAATTCACAATCCATTTAGACAAAGTTCGCTTGGAAACTGGTAATCCAAGATGACTAGAGTCAAAGGCAACAAAAAGCTGGGAAGACTTTCTATGTTGCTTAGTTCTCTGAAGGTAAAAAGCCAAGGCTCTTTTACAATATAGAGTGTGAAGATTCCTTTCTGCATCGGAGGCATGAGGCCTAGGGAAGAATACAAGGTGGTAAACCGAATGGTTTAAATGAAAAGGCGAAACCACCTTTGGCATAAAGTGAGGGCGAGTCCTAAGAACTACTTTATCATGGTGAAACCTTGTATAAGGAGGATCAGCCACTAAAGCCTGTAGCTCACTGATGCGTCTTGCAGAAGTGAGAGCAATCAGGAAGATGACTTTCCAAGAAAGAAACTTTAGAGATGTAGTGGCTAAGGGTTCGAAGGGCGGTTTCATGAGCTGCCCAAGGACAAGATTCAAATCCCATGCCACTGGTGGTGGATTAATGGGAGGTTTTGTTAAGAGTAGACCTCTCATAAATCTTGCTACAAGTGGTTGAGAGGAAACAGGTTGTCCATCCAAGGGTTTGTGGAAAGCTGCAATGGCACTAAGATGGACCCTTACTGAATTGGTCTTAAGACCAGAGGATGATAAATGGAGGAGATACACCAGTAACACCTCCACTGGCACTGAAAAGGGATTATGTTCCTTTTATGAACACCAGATAGAGAACCTTTTCCACTTAAAGGCGTAGGCCCGCCTTGTGGAAGGTTTTCTTGAAGCCAAAAGGATATCCTTTACCTGTTGAGAAAGGTTGATATCCTAGCATTCTAGGCTCTCAGCAGCCACAACCTGAGGTGTAGAGACTGAGGATTCGGTGCAATAGTGTCCCGTTCTCTTGGGAAAGGTGATCTGGAGCACATCCCAACTCCAGAGGTTTGGCTTGAGAGAGACGTAGAAGCGGAAGATACCACGTTTGTCATGGCCAGCATGGGGCTATGAGGATCATATGGCCCCTGTCTCTCTAAAGCTTGAACAGTGTTTTGGGAATGAGGGGAATGGGTGGGAAGGCATAGAGGAAGTCCTGACCCCAGTGGAGGTGGAAGGCATCCCTTGCCTGACAGTTCTGAGACGGAATTCTGGAACAGACCAGGGGAAGTTTGGCATTCTGAAGACTTGCATAGAGGTCTATGTCTGGAGTTCCCCAGATCTGAAAAATTTGAGCAATTTGCTCTGGATGAAGAGACCACTCGTGTGACAGCAGTACTCGACTGAGTGTCTGCCAAGAGTTTGCGTGCCTGGAAGATACACCACTAGTAGGTGGATTTGAAGATCTCTGGCGAAGGCCCAGAGGCGTAGAGCCTCGTTGCACAACGTTAGAGACCCCGTCCCACCCTGCTTGTTCACATAGAACATGGCTACTTGATTGCCGGTCTGGACCAGAACTGTCTTGTAGCTGAGGTGGGCCTGAAATGCTTGAAGAGCATAAAAGATGGCTCCGAGTTAGTTCCAGGAGGTTTATGTGAAGACAAGCCTCTTGCTGGGTCCAGAGACCCTGAGTGGAGAGATTGTCCAAGTGAGCCCCCCAGCCTAACCTGGACGCATCTGTTGTCAAGGTGGCTTGGTGTAGTGGCTTCTGGAAAGGAGAGCCTATGAGAAGGTTTTCCAGCGATTGCCACCACTGTAGGGACAAAATTAGATGAGTTGAGTTTCTGATTTTGTCTGTCAAGCAACCCGAGGCCTGTGTCCACTGAGAGGTTAGGGTCCACTGGGCTGCTCGCATGTGAAGGCGAGCATAGAGAACCACATGGACAGTGGATGCCATATTCTCCAGCAGCTGAAGCATAGCTGCTTGAGAGGCCAGCTGGAGTATTTGAAGACAACGTGGTTGTGGCAGAAAAGCCTTTGACTGCCTTGTGTCTAGACGAGCCCCTATGAACTCTAGAGATTGAGAAAGGGTGAGATGAGATTTTGGGAAGTTTATGACCAGTCCCAGGTACTGCAGGATTTGCATTGTGCAAGAGAGAGCAAAGCTGACTTCTGGAGCTGTTGATGCTCAGATGAGCCAGTTGTCTAAGTAAGGGAATACGAATATTCCCAGAGTTCTCAGGAATACTGCTACTACTGCCATGCATTTCGTGAAGACTCTTGGGGAAGAAGTCAGTCCGAAGGGTAGATCCCTGTACTGGTAATGTCTTCCTTGAAAAAGGAATCGAAGAAACCTTCTGTGATCTGTATGGATGAGGATATGTGTGTATGCATCCTTTAGATCTAGAGAACATAGCCAATCCTGACTCTGAATGTAAGGAAGAAGTGTTCCGAGGGAGATCATCTTGAATTTCTCTCGGAATAAATACTTGTTCAACTCTGAGTTCCAGTATGGGTCTGTATCCCTGTTTTCTTTGGAATGAGGAAGTAGGGGGGAGTAGAAACCACAACTGTGCTACTGCTAGCGATTGAACTTCATACCGGTGAGGAGCCTTCTTGCTGTCTCTGTGAAGGAAGCTGTGCAACTACGTCCCACCCCCAAAGAAAGTTACAACAACTTCCTTTGGGGCGGGACCCAGTTGCACAGATTCCATCACGGAGACAGCAAGAAGGCTTCGCACCGGAATGAAGTTCAATCGCTAGCAGTAGCACAGTCGCGGCTCTAAGCAGCAGGAGCCGTGGCTGCCATAGGAAACAGAGAGCCAGTCTGCCACTGCCTAGAAGCGGACTCAGCAGCGGCAGCAACTTGTGCACCATCTGTCTCTTTGGGCTATGATCTCATCTTGCATTGCCCTTGCCTGTGGAACACACTGTTTCATGAGAAGTGTCTGCCTCTTGCACATTACCAGGGAGGGGGGAATGGACATGGAGGGGGGAATGGACATGGAGGGGAGTATGGGAGTGGTCATGGGGTGCATTGGGGGTGGACGAGATATGCTGCATGTGAAGGGGCATAGACTGACAGGAGATGAAAGATGCAGGGGGGAAAGGGAAACAGTGGAGACAAGCTAGAGGTGGGGGCTAGGAGAAGGGAGATGCTGGACATGGGAAGAGGCATAGGGGGGGGGGCAATAGGTGTAGGGAGAATCAAGGAGGGGAGATGGAGTGCAGGGGGATAGGAAGGGAGAGGACAGATATGGAAGGATAGGGAGAGGAAGAATGGATACTGGATGGAAAGAAAGAGAAAGACACTGGATGAAGGGTGAGAAATGGTAGACATCAGGGGTGTTTCTTCCATTAGGCCGTCTGAGGCGATTGCCTCAGGTGGCACTCCGACGGGGGTGGCACTCCCAATGCTGGCGGCACTCCGTATGTGTTTTAATTTTAGATTTTACAGCCTCTGGCCTGCCTCTGATTTCCCATATGGGAAGGAAGAGGCAGGGCAGAGGTGGCAAAATCTAAAATTAAAACAGCCGGAGTGCCCCCGCTGCCACCGGATGAGAGGTGCAGGTGGAGGGAATGGGTATAGGAGGATAAGGAGAAACAACGGTGAGTGACAGGGGGAGACAGGGGGACAAGTGCTGGACAAAGGGGGAGACAGGGGGAGAAAGTGGGAGGGAGGAGTGGCTCAGTGGTTGGGACAGGTTACCTCAGGCCGGGGGTTCAATTCCCACATGAGGGCAAGCAACCTCAGGCTGGAGGGACTGGGGTCTCTAGTCCCATGGCCACTCATTGTGGCCTTGGGCAAGCCACTTAACACTCCATTGCCTCAGGTACGCTTAGACTGAGTCCTTCGGGGACAAGGGAATAAAAAGTACCCTGTTAGTATACATGTAAACCACACTGATTCTAAAGAGCGCAGTATAAAAAAAAAAATAATAATAATAAATAAATAAAAAATAAAAGTGCTGGACAAAGGGGGAGACAGGAAGGTGAAATTAGACTTACCTGCTAATTGTTGTTCCTGGAGTGGAACCAGTCTAGTCCCGAAACCTCTGGGTTGCCAATCTCAACAAGCAGCTTGGAGACTGAGAAACTCCACCTTTTTGTGACATCAGTATAACTCTCCGGTGCCCGCCTCATGCCACCAGTAACCTATTGACAAAGCAGACTCACCGGAGAAACAAGACAGACAATATCCAAACCACATTAAACTAAACCAATTATAGGACTATACAAACTGTGACTGAGGGAGCACCCTAGTCATTACTGTGCCTAAAAGAAAGTCAGAGCAGTCCAACCCCTCGCCCCAAGGAAGGAGAGCCAGCCCCCAATAGCAAATAATGGAAAAAACACAGCTTACCTGTGAAACTGGTAGAAAGTCCAGCCATCCGTTTGCCAAGAAACTCTGGGAGGGATACGGGACTAGACTGGTTCCACTCCAGGAACAACAATTAGCAGGTAAGTCTAATTTCACCTTCCTGATCGTGTCCCCAGTCTAGTCCCAAAACCTCTGGGTCCATACCAGAGCAGTGAACACACTCAACCACGGGAGGGACCTGTCAAACCAGCCTGAAGAACCGCTGATCCGAATGAGGTCTCCTCCGCCATTTGCACATCCAGGCGGTAGTGCTTAACAAAGGCATTGAGAGACGACCAAGTCGCCACCCTAAAAATCTCCACTGGCGAAACCAAACGAACCTCCGACCAGGAAGTAGCCTGTGCCCTCGTGGAATGTGCTCTTAAACCTTCCGGCACTACTCTACCCTTCAACAAATAAGCCAACTCAATGGCTTCTCTAATCCACCGTGCAATAGATGCCTTTGATGCAGCTTCGCCCTTTCTCTGCCCTGCAAAAAGCACAAAGAGCCTGTCTGACTTCCGAAAGGACGCCGTCCTTCAGAGATACTTCTTTAAAGCCCGCCGGACATCCAAAAGATGTAGCCTTTCCGCCGAAGAATCACTCTTATCCCTGGCCAACACTGGCAAGATTTCCTGGTTGACATGGAACACCGAAACTACCTTCGGTAGAAAAGCCGGCACCAGCCTCAACACGACCTTAGCCGCAAAGAAGGAAAGGTAGGGCTCTCTGCAGGAAAGCACCTGTAATTCAGAAACCCGTCTAGCCGAACAGACTGCCACCAGAAACACTACCTTCAGAGTAAGATCCTTGAGCGACGCACGAGCCAACGGCTCAAAAGGCTCCCCCTCTAACGCCTCCAATACAAAGGGAAGACCCACCTTTTCCCCCAATACTACTAGACCATCCAGCCAATTTTGAACACTACCCAAACTAAGAACAATTCCTGTTGTGTATATACATGTAAATACTCATGTAAATAGTTGCAGTAATATCTTCCCCATGTTTTTCCAAGTTCGCTGACCTGTTCTATGTAAAACCAAACAGTTGTTGTTCTGGTATGTTATATTGTGAACCGCGCTGATGCTGAATAGAGCGGTATATAAGAGCCTGTAATAAATAATAAATAAATAAATTTGGGAAACACCTACCTAGTCAGAGGCCCAACCAGAGACACCGCTCTCAAGAATTGTTTCACATCACGCTGAGCCCCTAGCAACTGACCCGCCAGTCTGCCTCTGAAACAAGGCAACGAAGCCGCCGCCAAGCCCTTCTCGAAACCATTCTGTAAAAATTCCAAAAACTGCGGAAGAGAAGCCCTCAGAGCTTGGCACTGCCGATCACTACACAAGGCCTCAAAGATACTCCAAATGCGAACATACGCCAAAGTCGACCGCCTTCTGAACTTCAATAAGGTAGAAATGACCGCCGAATACACACGGGAAGTCAGCCGCACCCTCTCAAGAGCCAGGCCGTAAGAGAGAACCGACCCACGTGAGGCATGACTAGAGGACCCTGAGACAACAGATCTGCTCTGCCGGGGAGACGCCAGGGCTTTGCCACCAACAACCTCACCAGGTCCCCGTACCAGGGGTGATGTGGCCAATCCGGCACAATCAGGATTACGTGACCCTGGAATCCCTCTACTCTTTGCAGGACCCGTCCGATCAGAACCCACGGCGGGAAGACATAGCAGCTGCTCCTCCGGCCAGACTTGCAAAAGGGCGTCCAAGCCTTCGAACATCCTTTCCCTGCGCCTGCTGAAGAAACGACTGCACTTCGCCGACTCGAAGGTTGCCATGAGATCCATCACTGGCATGCCCCACCTGCGAACCACCATCTCAAACACCTCGGGATGCAGGACCCATTCCCCGGGATCCACCTTCACCCGGCTGAGGAAATCGGCCTCCACATTGTCTACCCCGGCCACATGGGCTGCCGACAGATCCACGATGTTGGCCTCCGCCAAGGCAGAGAGCGCCTCGGCCTCTAAAGACACGCTGCTGGTGCCGCCATGCTTGTTGACGTAGGCCACCGCTGTCGCGTTGTCCGACAACACTCGGACCGCTTTCCCTCCGAGAAACTGTCGAAACTCCTCCAAGGCCAGAGACACCACCTTTAGCGCCAGCTGGTTGATCGCCCACGTCCTTTCTTGAACGTCCCAGAGCCCCTGCGCGAAGCTGCCCTGACAATGGGCTCCCCAGCCCAGTAGGCTGGCATCTGTCATCACGGCCATCCAAGCCGGAGCTTCCAGGAGCTTCCCCTTCTCCAGCAATTCGGGAAGCAACCACCAGAGCAAGGCTAGACGGGTCTCCTCTGGGCAGACCAGTCTCCGGGAGAGAGGGTCTCGCTGATGCGACCACCGGCGAAGCAAAGCCCTCTGTAAGGGTCTCATATGAGCACTCGCACACGGCACCGTCTCTATCGTTGCCGCCATGGTGCCCAACAACTGCAGGTAATGCCACGCCGAGGGAGCCTTGAGCATGAGAAACCTGCGCATCCGATTCCGCAAGTCTAGTGCCCTCTTTTCCGTAAGAAACACCTTCCCGAGCCGCATATCAAAGCGCACTCCTAGGTATTCCAGATTCTGGGAAGGCTGCAAGTGACTCTTGGACATATTGACTATCCAACCTAGACTCTCCAAAAGGTTTACTACCCGGGCCGTGGCCCGCTCGCTCTCGGCCTGCGACTTCGCCCGGATCAACCAATCGTCTAGATAAGGATGCACGAGAATACCTTCCTTTCGCAGAGCCGCCACCACCACTACCATGAACTTGGCAAAGACCCTTGGAGCGGTCGCCAGACCGAAGGGCAACGCTTGAAACTGAAAATGCCCGAACGGAACTGCAAATCTGAGGAACCTGTGATGTTCCGGCCGTATGGGAATATGAAGGTAAGCTTCCGACAAGTCCAGAGAGGTGAGATACTCTCCTTGCCGAACCGCCACTATGACGGAGTGGAGCATTTCCATGTGGAAATGTGATACCCGGAGGCAGCGGTTGACTCCTTTGAGGTCCAGGATCGGCCGAACTCCCCTATCCTTCTTTGAGACAATAAAGTAAATGGAGTATCGACTGCACTCTGACTGTTCTGCGGGAACGGGAGCTATCGCTCTGAGGTCCAGCAACCTTTGCACCGTCTCCCGCAGAGCCGCACACTTTGCCACCGCCCTGCAGGGAGACTGCACGAAGGCTTCCCGTACTGGACGTAAGAACTCCAGAGCGTAGCCTTCCCGAACAACTTCTAACACCCACTGATCCGATGTAATTTGGGCCCAGGCGGGATAAAACTCCTGCAAACGCCCTCCCACAGGAATGATGGGCGACTGGGCCCCCCTCATCTCATTGCGACTTTTTAAGGTTGAGGAGGAGGAGGAGGAGGAAGTGAAACCGAAACCTCTGTCCGCTACCCGGAATCCCCTGAAACCCTGGTTTCTGTAGGGAAAGCGCCCCCTTTGACCTGAAGGGGCCCTTTGGGACCGAAAACGGTGAAAATCCCGAAACTGACCACGGGCCCCTGGCGCCCCAAGCGCAACCTTGGGCTTATCCTCCGGCAACCTTCCGCCTTTGGACTCCCCAAGGTCCTTGACCAGCTTGTCCAAATCCTCGCCGAAGAGCAGACGCCCCTTAAAAGGCAACTTACTCAACCGAGACTTTGATGAGCTATCGGCCGCCCAATTACGTAACCATAGATATCGTCTCGCAGCCACCGCCGATGCCATACTCTTGGATAGTCCTCGCATAAGGTCATAATGGATATTAGACAGGTAGGTAGCTCCTGACTCTAGCTGAGCCGCTTCACCCGCCAAAGGAGACGGCTGACCCTCCTGGACTTGCTGAGCTCATCGAAGGCAAGCTCTAGAAACCCAAGCTCCACAAATGGCTGCCTGCAGGGAGATGGCATTGACATCAAAAACTTGCCTTAGCAAGACATCCAGCTTTCTATCCTGAATGTCCTTGAGGGCCGCACTGCCTTCTACAGGCATGGTTGTTTTCTTGGTCACTGCCGAGACCACAGCGTCCACCTTGGGAGGCTTGAAAACCTCTGTCCCGGTCTAATAAGGGGTACAACCGGCTCATAACCCTCGCGCCTTTCAAAGGCGCTTCTGGGATGTTCCATTTCTCCTGAATCATCTCTTGAAATACCCTGTGCACCGGGAACGCTCTTTGAGTCTTCCTGAAAACCTGCAACAAAGGATCCTCTAACGCCTCATCCTCCGCTGCCCCAGGCTCCAGCATATTGAGCGCCTTAAGGGTCTCCACAATGAGAGACGGCAGCTCTTCTCTCCTGAACACTCACAACCCTAGCCTGATCTTTTTCTGAAATCTCTCCCTCTTCTAACTCTTCCTCCAACGCTACACTATGGCTTTCCTCATCCGACAAACCTGAGGGCCCTCTCAGTTCCCCTTCTCCGCGCGGCTTCTTGCTCCTACTTGGGGAACTCGGCATCCGCGGAGACGCCGGACGTTTCCTGGCTCCGCTGGATTCACCCAGCAGACTCTGCTGCAAAATATTACTGAAAGCCGATTGTTGAAGCAGTGCAACAAACTGCTGTGAGAAGATGGCAGAAAGTTCCTTGGGAAATACCGACGGAGGAGAGACGGCGCCCGAGTCTGAAGAGGGCCCTGGCACTGGCTCCTCCTGCGCTACTTCCGGCATCAGGGGTGCCGAGGTTTCCGGGGAAGACGCCGGAGCCTTGATCGCCTGCGTGGAAAGCTTGTCCGCTTCACCGGCCTCTCCCTCACATGCCTTGCAGACCCCTGCGTTCGTGCCCTTCCACGCCCCGCACACGACGCAAAGGGGTTTGGAGGGCACTGTATTGAGCACTCTGCCTGCCTGAAGACTAGTCCCAGGTGCATGCGCTGAACGGCCCCGGGACGCTTTAAACACCAAAGCCTAACACGGACACTAAGCCGCAGCTGCAGGGAAACAAGCAGAGAACACTGATATCCTGACAGTTTCTCTGCTTCTAAGCCGTTCGTTTCTGCCCCCTTTGAACTTTAATTTTACTGTTCATCTTACTCTTTTTTTTTTTTTCAACTCTGTACTGATGTACTAGCAAGGCTTGAATCACAAGGAAACTAAATTTCCTGACCCACGGCACGACCGCGCTGCCGCCACGCAGCAGGGCCGCGAGGCAAAAAAGGCACGAAAGCGTGCTGAAAGAAAAAACAGGGCCGCAGGCACAGAAACGCTTACCGCAGAAGCGCGCGCGGGTAAAGGCCCTGTCCGGCTCGTTAAAACGAGCCCGTCTCGTCCCCTGAGTCCCCCGTGCAGAATAAATTACCCCCAAGGAAAACTTACCGCACAGGCTTCCTTTGGCGGGAAGGAGCTGCCAGGCGCGCTGGCAGGCAGAATCCTCTGCACGGCACCGGCAAAGCTCCATTTGCAGCCCTGCACCCCCCGATCTGAACCGGAACTCTGCTGCGTCTCAGGCAAAACTTCTGATGCAGTCGGTCCCGGTTTAACGCCCAGTTTTACAGAGGCCAGAAGAGAAAGGGGGGGGGGGGGAGGAGGACCCAGAGCAAGAGAGCTGGAGTGCTCCAAAATTTAAAGAAACAGACTTCAAAAGTAAAAATCTCCTACCAGAATATCAAAACTCCTAATAAACTAAACTAAACTAACTTCCCTAAAGAAGGCCCAATTGTTTCTCCAGTGAGCCCGGAACCTCCGCGCTCCCAATTATCCAGTTGCTTGGAGACTAAGGTAACTAGTGGCATGAGGCGGGCACCGGAGAGTTATACTGATGTCACAAAAAGGTGGAGTTTCTCAGTCTCCAAGCTGCTAGTTGAGATTGGCAACCCAGAGGTTTCGGGACTAGACTGGGGACACGATCAGGAAATTTTGCTAGACAAAGGGGAGAGACAGGGGGACAAGTGCTAGACAAAGGGAGAGACAGGGGCACGCTGGACAAAGGGGGAGATGGGGACATGCTGGGCAAAGGGGGAGACAGGAGACGAGGTGATAAATAATAGACAAAGGGGTGCGACAGGAGAGAAATGCTGGACAAAGGGGAGAGACAGTGCGGGTTAGGATTATAATGGGATGATGGGGGTTAGCACTGGTAATGGGTTGATTAGGGAAGGCTAGGAATGGTAATGGACTGATCAAGGGGGGCTGGGACTGGTAATGGGCTGATCGGGGGGGCTGGGACTGGAAATGGGCTGATTAGGGGAGGCTAGCACTGGAGTGGAGGAGTGGCCTAGTGGGTGGGGCAAGGTACTTCAGGCCGGAAGGTCGGGGGTTCAAATCCCACTAGAGGACAGCAACCTTGGGCCGGAAGGACTGGGGTTTCTAGTCCCACAGGTGCTCCCTGTGGTCTTGGACAAGCCACTTAACCCTCCATAGCCCATGTTCCCTGTAAAATAGTTATCTCCAAGTTCAATGCCCTGTTCAATGTAATTTCAGTTTGTTCAATGTAAACCGCACTGATGCAGAATAGCGCGGTATATAAGAGAATGTAAATAAATAATGGGGTTGAGGGGGGACTAGCACTGGAAATGAGCTGATTAGGGGAGGCTAGGACTGGTAATGGTCTGATGAAGTGGGGTAGGACTGGTAATGGACTGATGGAGGGGCTAGCATTGGAAATGAGCTGATCGGGGGGGGGGGGGCTAGGGCCGATTAGTGGAGGCTAGGATTGGTAATGGGCTGATGGGGGAATAGGACTGGAATTGGGCTAGCACTGGTAATGGGGTTGAGGGGGGACTAGCACTAGAAGTGAGCTGATTGGGGGGCTTCGACTGGGAATGGGCTGATGGTGGGGGGAGGGGGAGGATAGAGCTGCTGGCCCTGGAAGAAAACTGGAGGCTAGGGCTGCAAATGGGCTGATGCGAGGGGATGGGAGAATGGAACTAGAAGGGAGTGGATGCTGAGAGGGGCTGCCATGGTATTTGGACTAGAAGGGACTGGACAGTGGGGAAGGAGGGGGACTGGAAGGGAATGGACACCAGTGGCAGTCATGTGAATGCAAGTTGACATTGGAAGGTACTGGGAGGGAGGACTGGAAAGGGGCTGAGATACTGGGAAGGGTTACTGGGACTGGAAATAAGCTGATGGAAAGAAGTGAAGAAAAGAAGAGATAAGAAATGGCAGATGGACCATAGAAAAAGAGCTAAGAGAAGACAGGAAAGCAGAAGCCTCAGATCGGGACCAGCATGATCAGAGAATAAAATGGTCAGACAACAAAGGTAGGAAAAATTATTTCATTTTAATGATTGTATTATCTTTATATTTTATACTGCATGGAGGAACTGCATATTTATCTGATGCTGCACTGCTTGAAGAGTCTGGCTTCTTGGGGTTTCAATTTAAATTGTGTCTACATATTTTTATTTTTACTTTAGATTGTAAGTCACTTATTCTGTACTTGGTGAGGGTCTGTGTTCTGAGTGTGTGAACAAGCCCAGGTATTCTGTTAACAGAGTTCGTACATAAAGATCTACAGTATACTGTACTGTTGTAATTTGACTTGTTCAGCTTTTCAAATAGGTGTATGGATGTTCCAGGGCTCACTGTAGTATTTACAGCGATGCATTTTTTGGATGGGCTCCTTATGAGAGGTATGGTATGGTATGGTGAGGTATGGTATGGTAGATTTGCTCTATCGATACTCAGTGACTTTGTTGTAGGGTTTTGTATAAGTTCACAATATGCCTGGTACTGGAGAATGTTTGTTAGTGAGATCAGATTTCTTTTTTTTTTTAGGATATTGAGTTCTGTAGGTGAATGTCCTGGTTCTGCTCTGCAACAACTGCTGAAGGGGGTTCTGTGGATGCAAAATATGTTGAAAAAGAAAAGATAATAACCATAACGCAGTTTATAACAAAATAAAAATGAGTTATAATTTAGTTTTATAAACTGTGCTGTGGTTGTTGCTCTTTTAGTTCCTTGGTGTGCAAACATCTTGCATTTCCTCCATATAATCTAATCAGCTTTTTGGTTTGATTCAGTCCCTGATTGCAGTTTTGAAAAAGTCCCGCCCACCTCTACGGGGGGAGGGGGGGTGCCATCTCATCCTTCGCCTCAGGCAGCCTTGAGCCGCCCCTGACCTCCTCTATTGCTCCTTGAGCAAGTAGAGAGGTGACCTCTTGACACAAGGGAGTGGTGGAAGGGCCTTGAGAACTGAACTGTCTTGTGATGGTGGGAGAGGGCATACTGTGAGAATGGAGTTTGTACCCCTCTCTTACAATGGAAAGAGTCCAGTGTTCTGATGTTATTTGTTGCCATCTTTTGGCAAAATGACAAAGCCTGCCGGGGATGGAGAGAGGCTCTGGACCTTTCAGGGGCAGGATGACTAAGTTCTCTAAGAAAGAGTCAAAGCCCATGAGAAGGCTGTGTCTGCTGAGCTGGTTGAGCTCTGGGGACTTGGGCCTCCTTTGCTGTCTGGGTTGCTGTTGCCCCTTCTGGGGAGCATGAACTGGACAGTGGACAGCCTGGATGTAACATGGGTAGAATTTATTTTTCTTGTTGAAAAAGGTTTTTTTAATTGTATTTTTCTTTGCTGGGTTGGCTGTAGCCCTTGATAATCTGTTCAAGGTGGTATTTTCAGCCTCAAGCTGATTAGCTTTGTCTTGCTAATCCTTGCCAAAGAGATTTTCTCCTGTGCAAGGATTATTACCTAGCTTATCTTGCACCCATTGTTCTAAATCTGATGCCTGAAGCCAGGCAATGTGACATGCACCGATGGAAATAGAGGTTCTACTAATGCACTCAAAGCAATCAAAGGTTGCACGATTCATGAACTTAGACACATTCTGGGCATGTTTGACCAGAGTGAGGAAGTCTGTTCTTTTATCAACAGGGAGAAGTGGAGCCATGAGCTCTAGATCCCTTGTAACCTCCTTAAACATTCCCATATAAAGAATGTAAGAGCTGATCCTGGCTGATAGCATCGAGGATTGAAAGCATCAACGCCCAAAGGCATCGAGTGTCCTCGCTTCATGCCATGGAAGATTGGAAGAATGTGTTTTAGCACTCTTGATCCTATGCATCGCCGATTCCACTACCATTGAATGGTGTGGTAATTGTCTCTTCTGAAAACCAGGGCATTGTGGAACTTGGTACATGGTATCGAGTCTCAGAGTGTAGAGACACCGTTAAAGGAGCTTCCCACAACCTTAGCATGAAGTCATGCAAGATTCGGTGAATGGGAAGGGTAGCAGCCTCTTTAGGAGCTGCTGGGTACTGAAGAATTTCTAATTCTTCTGCTCTCGGTTCCTTCTCGGGTCACCGTGATTGAAAGACCTTGGGCCACATCACGTATGAAATCCTGAAAACACATGCCCACTGGAGGAGACATCCTACGTTGAGAAGGAGAGGGATCCTCTGGTAGAATCACCCCGGTATCGGCGGAGTCCTCAGAATCGGAGGACTCAAAGTATCTCCACGCTGGGTGCTCTTGCATTGCTTGACGCCGGTATTGATCGGTCGACATCGGACTGTCTCGATACCGGGCCCTTGATACCGGATATTGATTCAAGAGCCAGGATGGGGGGGAAGCACATCGGTTAAAGCAGGTGCGGTCAGTACTGGTACCGATAACTGTGGAACCATCTGAAGTGGTCTAAGCGGTACCGAGGCTGCTAAGAGAGCCGCTAGACTGCGTTCGATGGCCAGGATGCGCTGATCCATAGTCCCTGCCGATGCCTGGATGTCGGTACTGGTGGAACAGGCCACAACACTGGAACAGGGTACCAGGAGTTCTCCCGATGTGGAAGCTTCAGGAACATCCTGGAGCCCCTTTAATGCTTTGGAGACCGGGGCCTCCCACCGGGGCTGTTTTGCTGGTATGTTTTCCTCGAGGGCAACGCTAGTAGCATCTCGATGCTTCGAAGGAGATCTACCCTTTGAGGACCAGTCGGTCTTGGAAGACCTGGGTTTTAGTTACCTAAGATCCATGGGAGGAAGATGAAGCCCTGGAAGACGTTGATGCAACGGACATCACATCTGCGGCAAAGCGGGTGCCGGGTTTTGCAACTCTGTTCTGCAGGCCTCTTGGTCATCTTTCTACAGAGGGGACACTGATGGTAATGTCAGGACCTAAACATTTAAGACACCAGTCATGGGTGTCGGTAGCAGAAATGGTACCGCTACACTTTGAACATTTTTTGAAACCACTAGATTGTTTTTTCCATTTTAGAAGAAAAGAGGGCCTAGTACCCAAAATAGCGCCTGGCACCTAGAGGGGACAGACCTCCAAAAAGAAGAATTCATTTCGGGGTTTTTTTTTTTTTTTTTTAGGAAAAGTAGTAAGAAAATGAAGAAAAAACTGGTGGTACTGGTATAGGCATTGACGGCGAAGGCAGATGCGACCACAAAAAGAAAGTTTTCTGCATTGACAAGGTTTACTGCCTGTCAGCTCCGTGGAAAACGAAAAACTGAAGAGGGAGAGTGGGAAAGGCGGAAAGGCAGCAACGCAGGTGCAGTGGGGTGCTCCCAAAAGCTTTCCTATTGGATGCTGTGGAGTGTTCCCACACAGGCTCCATCAGTACCGATGATACCCATATGTGAAGACTATATTCCTGCTTGTTCCTGGAGATAACCTATTTGTTGATTTTCAGTAGTGAAAACATTTGAAATCTCTACATCAAAATACTCTAAGTTAAAAATCACTACAGACTCACCTCTTCATGAAATATTTCGACATCATAGCAAACACAGCCTTAACATTCAAGAAATCCTACCAATCAATCCACCCACAATGCCATACACTACACCAAACAGAGCCCTAAAGCTATTCTGTAAATAGTTGAAATGTTGCAGTGTTAATTGGAGATAAACTCAAGAGAATTGTTAATTGTTCCTTGTAAAATAGTTGCTGAATGTACCTGATCCATGTAAATCAGTTATATTCATTGTAAACCACCTTGATAATACTGAAAGGCGATTTATAAAAAATGCCAAATAAATTAATTTGTTATACCACCTTTCAGGATATCATATCACTTCCCTTCCAAGTATCTTTGACAATCTTGTCTAAGGGGTCCAATTAACTATTTGTCCTCAGATGGAATATTAAGCAGGTGAAAATTAGAAAATAATCAGCTGACCACTGCATGAGCCCATCATATGTGAGCTACATCGTTATCTGCCATGACTTTATAGCAGACTACTACTACTAAACATTCATATAGCGCTATAAGACATACACAGTACTGTGCAGACATGTAAAAGAAAGTCCCTTCTCAACAGAGCTTACAATCTAGTCAAGACAGACAGCACAGTAGGTGTAGAGGGAATGGTAAGGAAACAAAGGAGATCAGGCGAGTCAAATCCAAAAGCAGCAGCGAAGAGGTGAGTTTTCAGTCTGGATTTGAAAAGGGTCAGAGAAGGTACCTGACATACAAACTCAGGTACTTTGTTCCACACATAAGGAGCAGCAAGGTGAAAGGAGCAAAGTCTTGAGTCAGCAACAGAACAGAAGGGCACAGATAGAAGCACAGAGTCCTGAAGGACTACAAAAAGGGACTGCTACTTCTGAAGAGAGATCTGCAATTGTATTTACTTCTGGGAATTTTTCTAAATCTTGCGGAAAAATGAATTCTTTAGACTAAAGCTGATTAATCTGTGTAAATTAGAATCCAGTGTATTTGTTAAATAAGTCAGGGCCTAGTATCAGCAAAGAGCTTTTAGTTAAATTAAAACACTCAATAGGTAGCTTTCAGTTTAAGTTTAAAATCCAGCAGAGGGCTTTCAGTTTAAATTCAGAACCCAGCAGAGAGCTTCTAGTTTAAGTTTTATACTCAGTCAGGGCCTAGTAAAAGCAAAGAGCTTTAATTTAAATCAAATCAAGAGTATCTTAGCATAAAAGGAAAAACAGGGTCAGAATTCTTTGGCAAGAAATTGTTTCTAGAGACCTTTACAAAGAGGCTTTCTAGATGGGGGCAAGAGATGTATGAAATTGTTAAGTAGGTGTTAAAGCCAAGTGACAGATTAAAGGGGCATTTTGAAAGACTCCCTCTATCAAAGCAAGGGCTATGTGAATCATCCAGGAAATTGGTCACAGATTACCTTAGAAGCAGTGGACAGGGTATTGTGTAGCAGCCAGTTTTTAATAAGTCTTCTTTCCCTCCCTCCCCCTGACTCCCACCCACCCCTGGGATAATCTCAGCTTTATAGGTGCTTAAACCTCTTAAAGGGAAGGAGGTGCCATATTCACATTCAGGAGCAGCTGTTGATCCTCATCAAGCATACATTAAGGACATGAGATTAATTATTGGGGTGAACAAAGTCCATTAAACGTATTAGGTTTCCTGGGGATACTTATACTAATAAAACTATACCTAAGTAAGTAAACAACTTAAATATCTAAACACAACCTTAAAACTAAGATGCAGACAGCAGTCCAGCAGCGAGATGGGGGCTTTCCAGTCTTTTGCATCAAATGTCACATATATAATTTTCTCCCGGTAAGGGGTCTTACGTGTGCACTAGGTATAAGGAACTCATTGCCCTCAGGGAACAAGTACAATCTCTGGAGGCTAGAGTAGCAGACTTGGAGGACATAAGACAGAAGTACATAGACGAGACCTACAAGGATATAGTACTGAAGTTCCACCTCCAATCTGGCAGCATCCCTGTGGCCATGGAGGAGAGAGGTCACATGACAAGACAGCACCACCCTGGTGTGGCAGGAAGTGATCCTGTAGCTAGGACCTGTCCTCCAAGTGATATAAAACCCTCTCACAGAGAGATGGTTTCTCCAGGGCCATGTGCCCATGAGAGAAGGGTTAGGACAGCCGTTATAGTTGGTGATTCGATCATTAGGCATGTAGATAGCTGGGTGGCTGGTGGACGTGAGGATTGCCTGGCAACATGCCTGCCTGGTGCGAAGGTAGCAGACCTCATGCGCCACCTAGACAAGGTCTTAGATAATGCTGAGGACATAGGAAAGTGTGGTAGGAAGGTTTTAGAGGTTAAATTTAGGATTTTAGGTAGGAAGTTGAAATCCAGAACTTTCAGGATAGCATTCTTCGAAATGCTTCCCATTCCATGCGCAGGACCTAACACACAGGCAGAGTTATGGAATCTCAATGCATGGATAAGATGATGGTGCAAGGATGAGGGTTTTAGATTTGTTAGGAACTGGGGAACATTCTGAGAAAAGGAGGGGCTTTCCCGAAGGTATGGGCTCCACCTTAACCAGGAAGGAACCAAGCTGCTGGCATTAACCTTTAAAAAGGAGATAGAGCAGCTTTTAAACTAGATAACTGGGGAAAGGGGAAAGTAGACAGTCGCCCAAGAGCACATGGTTTGGAACAATGTATCCTTGAAGGATACTAGCAAAAGTTTGAAATTAGGGCATATCAGAGAGATTCCAATAAAGACAAAAGTAACCCAAATGCTCTTGTGTACAGAGCAGACAGCTTAAAGATTGCACGTTGCCCCTGTCTACAGATTAACAGGAATAAAATACAGCCTCTAAAATGCTTGTATGCAAATGCTAGAAGTCTAAAAAATAAGATGGGAGAGTCAGAATATAGAGCACTAAATAAGAGGTTAGATATGATTGGTATCTCAGAGATATGGTGGAGAGAGGATAACACAGGTACACTACCAAAAAACTGCCTCCAGTTTTGCAACTGATTCCTATAGATTTTGGGGTGCTGAATCCAGAAAAAATAGCCAAAATGTTCCATCACGTCACGTTTTCTTGCAAAATTAGATTTCTTACCCATATAAGGAATGTTCACACAATTTCTTTTTAGCCGACTGCAGTTTATTTTCTTGGCCCAAAATAGAGGTTGTAATGGTTAACTAACTAGAAACACTCCCTCATGATATTTTAGAGTGTTTTGTATTCATTTTATACATTAACAGGACAATTGGGAGGCGGGGGGCTAAATCCAGTACTCGCGCTGGCGCATGTTCTTTCCTGTTCGCCTTGCCTCGTTCGCTCGCTCAAACACGGTGGTTGCGACATGAACGTTCCTGTCAAATTTCAGTTTCTTGCAAGTTCATTATTACCTTTTGTTTGCTCAGTCGTAATCCAGCTTTATTCCAAAGTGGTTCACTACAGTTGTAGTTTGCAGTGCTGTGTATTTGTGATGGCTCACAGAGCCAGAGGTTGCGTCAACTCTCCGGACAGTTTTTGTTTTATTTGTGGGGAATATACCGTGAAAAAGCGGCAGAGGAACATTTCTGCATTTATTAAAAAAGTATATTTCGCCTATTTCGGTTTGAAGTTAGGCGATCAAGACAAACCGTGGGCTCCTCACAAAGTGTGCAAGACATGTGAGGAAGATCTACGCTTATGGATGAAAGGTAAAAAACAAGCATTTTGTTTCGGAATACCTATGATGTGAACAAAGAGACCACAGCAGTGACTGCTATTTTTGCTCTTGCATTGTGAAGGGATACAACTTAAAAAATAAGAACGTAATAAGTTACCCCAACCTTCCCACAGCAATTAGGCCTATGCCTCATAGCAACGAAGTACCTGTGCCTGAACCACCAAAATCTTTGGATCATATTTGTGTGGACGGTTCTCATCATGATGAGACTCATCAGATGGCTTTTCCCGATGAGTCCAGTACTTCCGAGTTTGAAACTGAACCAGAGCCGAAACCTGAACTTTTCTCTCAAGCTGAATTGAATGATTTAGTCCGGGATTTAGGACTCCCAAAAGATGCTGCCCAACTGCTAGGTTCTCGGCTTAAACAGAAAAATCTATTGTCACCAGGAACAACTTTTTATTGGTACCGCAACCGCGAGACACAATTTTTGAAGTATTTCAGCAAAGAGGAAGATTTGGTATTTTGCAACGATATATACGGAGTGATGGACAAGTTTAAACTCAAGTATGATCCTGCTGAATGGCGGCTGTTCATTGATTCGTCAAAAGACAGCATAAAAGGTGTTCTTCTTCATAATGGCAACACATTCGCTTCAGTTCCTATTGCTCACTCTGTTCTTCTCCAAGAAAAATACGAGAATTTGGCCCTGATTCTTCAGAAGATTCGTTATGATGAGCATAAGTGGATGATTTGTGGAGACTTTAAAATTCTATCCATGCTATTAGGGCAGCAATCCGGTTTCACCAAATATCCCTGCTTCCTTTGCTTGTGGGATAGCCGGGCCCGCGACCTACACTGGGGGAAAAAAGACTGGCCAATTCGGGAGTATTTGAGACCCGGTGAGAAAAATGTTCTTCATGAGAGCTTGGTACCTCGTGATAAAATTCTATTACCACCTCTCCACATTAAGTTGGGTCTCATTAAGCAATTCATCAAGTCCCTTCCAAAAGATGGTGAGTGCTTTCGGTACCTTTGCTCAAAGTTCCCCCGACTTTCTGAAGCAAAGCTAAAGGAAGGAGTGTTTGTTGGCCCTGATATAAGGAAACTCATTTCAGATGGAGCATTCGCTGAAACGATGTCTGAGAAGGAAAAAGAAGCCTGGGATTCCTTCAAGGATGTTGTTCTCAAATTCTTGGGGAACAGGCGGGATGAGAACTATAAGGATATTGTTGCCAGGATGCTCAATGCCTTCAAAGAACAAGGCTGTAACATGAGCCTGAAAGTCCATTTCTTGCACTCCCATGTGAACTACTTTCCCGAAAACTTGGGGGCGTACAGTGAAGAACAAGGTGAAAGGTTTCACCAGGACATCAAGGACGCAGAGAGAAGGTACCAAGGAAGATGGAACACCACTTTGATGGCTGATTTCGGCTGGTTGCTGCTGCGGGAAACCCCAGATGAAAAATACGCCAAGCAGCGCACCAAGAGAAGCATTCAGGGGAAGAAGAAACGGGCCCACCAGGAGATTGATTGACCCAAGAATGACTTTAAAATCTAAACTGTGTTGACAAATATCGTGTTTTTACTAAACTTTGAAATAAAAATTTGCTAGTTATTACCACAGTGTCGGATCTCATTTATTAGAATTTTATTTTCACACCATCGGGTGTTTGTCTTCATGTATTGCAATGGTGCGGTTTGCGTTTTCTATTCTTACATACATACCTGTACAACATTTTTTGCACATTTCTTTGCTTTGCTTTGTGTCTAACCTCGCTCTTATATGCTCAATGTTTGTGCACATGTATGTGGCTGTTTTAAGTGCAGACAATTTTGCTACCATCACAGTGTGTTTTGTTGACATTACTCTATTCTTATGTGCTGCCTTGTTACAATTTTCTTTATTCTTATTTGAATAACTACTAAACAATTAGTATAAAGAATTCATCCAAGAAACCTTTATCTCGATCGCACTCAATCTGAAACGTTCACCTCAAACTGCTAACCCAATGTAGCAAAAATCTGTACGTGATGGAGCAAATTGGTTACCAGATTTGGATTCAGCGCACCAAAAAACGTAAAAATCAATCGAAACATTAGAGGCAGTTTAAAAAAAAATTTTTTTAGTGTACCTGTGTAATCAGTGGGGCACTGATAGCCGAGTACAAACTATATCGTAATGATAGAGCAGATCAAATTGGTGGAGGGGTTGCACTCTATGTTAGAGAGAGCATTGAGTCAAAAAGGATTAAAATTTTGCAGGAATCAAAATTCACTTTAGAATCTCTATGGATTGAAATTCCATGTAAAAAAGGGGAAGGGGATGGCGATGGCAGTGGGGGTGGGCAGTGGATTTCAGCCAAGGGCAGTGGAGCGGCCTGGAGAAAGATTGGTCCAGACTGGAGATGCGGGCGGTGACCTTGGCACTCTGAGCTTTTCAGCCCTGGCTGCAGGGGAAGGCAATTTGAGTGCTCTTAGACAACGCGACTACAGTGGCCTACATCAATCGCTAGGGGGGCATGAGCAGTGTACCCTTGGAGACAGCCGATCAGCTGTTAGCTTGGGCCGAGGAAAACCTTCTGGCTCTGTCGGCGGCGCATGTGGCAGGAGTAGACAATGTGGAGGCCGACTTTCTAAGTCGGGTTCGAGTGGATCCTGGAGAATGGGTTTTCTATCCGGAGGTGTTGTCCCCGATAGAGCGCTGCTGGGGGACTCCAATTATGGATCTGATGGCAACGTTCGAGTCGGCAAAGGCCAGCTGCTTCTTCAGCAGGAGGCGAGAAAGAATGTCAGAGGGCCTCGATGCTCTAATGCAAAGGTGGCCAGAGGAAGGGCTCCTGTATGTGTTCCTGCCATGGGCCCTGATAGGGAGCGTCGTACAGTGAATAGAAGTTCAACAAGGTCTGGTGGTTTTGATCATGCCAGATTGGCCAAGGAGACTCTGGTATGCGGATCTGGTTCGACTTCAGGTGGAGCGTCTGTCACGACTGCCGGTACAGAAGGACCTGTTATTATAGGGTCTGCTCCGCATGCCTCAGGTGGATCAATTCTCGCTTACGACCTAGCTCTTGAAAGGGCACGGCTGAGGAAGAAGGGATACTCAGAGGCGTGGAGTGTGGAAAGGCAGGTTCAGCCATCGAGGGCATCATTGCCGCAGGTTCTGGTCTTTTTTGCAAGATAGTTTTGAGAAGGACCTGGCAGCCAGCTCCTTGAGGGTGCAGTAGGTAGCGCTTTCCTGTTATCGGGGAAAGGTACAAGGAGAGGCCCTGGGCATGCACCCGGATATAAAAAGAGATTAAGAGCAGTCTCTCTTACAGCCATACACTGGGCAAATGTACCAACGCGGGATCTCAATTTGGTTTTGGAGGCGTTGCTGCGGGAACCCTTTGAACCTTTGGGCAACGCTTCGCTAAAGGATCTTACTCTCAAGGCTGTGTTTCTTGTGGCCATCTGTTCCACTCGGCGGATCTTTGAGTTGCAGGCTTTGCCTTGTCGGAAGCCGTTTCTGTCATTTTCAGAGCAGAAGGTAGTCTTGAGCCAGTTCCCTCCTTTTTGCCCAAGGTGGTATCGATGTTTCATGTGAATCAAGCGGTTTCTTTGCCGGTCTTCGATGGGGGTGAGAGGGATGCGGCCAGAGGGAGGTTGCATCTCCTGAATGTTCGGCGGACGCTGAGGAAGTATCTGAACAGAACAGTGCATTTCCGCAAATCAGATAAGCTGTTTGTGGTGTTTGGGGGGCCAAGGAAAGGGGAAGCAGCTATAAAGGCTTCCATTTCCAGGTAGCTCAAAGAAGCTATATTGTCAGCGTACATTTTGAAAGGTAAGCCCATTCTGGAGGGACTGAGGGCTCATTCAACCAGGGTGCAAGTGGCATCGTGGGCAGAGTATAGCTTGGTGCCAGCCATTGAGATTTGTAAAGCGGCTACTTGGTCGTCTTTGAATTCTTTTGTCAAGCATTACTGCCTGGATGTTCAGGCAGTGAGGGACGCCCGTTTTTGGATCGGCAGTGCTTCAGACTGGTCTAGCAGGTCCCTCCCGTTGATATTTACTGCTCTGTTACATCCCCAGAAGTTTGGGACTGGACTGGAGGGACGATAAGGAAAGTGAAATTAGACTTACCTGCTAATAATTGTTCCTTTGGGAACTCCAGTCCAGTCCTGGATCCCTCCCTCATGACAATTTTGGACTGGTGCCTAAAGCGGGGTTGGACTAAGGTTAAGATGAAGGCTCAGCTTCAGGAGATGGTACCTGTCGGGGGAGTTGGGTTTTTAGAAAGGGGATTCTTAAGGGGTCTGTGTCCTGAGTGGGGGGCGAGGGCAGACCTGAGCAGTGGAATGCCTGGTACATTTTCATGGAACAGAGGAAGGGGTGTTAACTTAACGGAGAATAAGCTAATATAGATTAAAGCTAGAGTGTTTGGTGCATATGTTTACTACTTATTTGTTGCTCCGGTGAGTCTGCTTTGTCAATAGGTTACTGGAGCGGAGAGGCAGTCCTTCGGCTATTTGTACCAGTCATCAAAAGGATGATATGCTCAATCTCCAAGCTGCTGGAGGAGGTGCTAAACCCAGAGGTTCAGGACTGGACTGGAGTTCCTCAAGGAACAACAATTAGCAGGTAAGTCTAATTTCACCTTACAAATGTTGTCCTCCCCTATTGCACATCATAAACATTGTCAGATAACTTGACGGCGTTCCTTGAAGACTCTCAGGATAACATCTCTACCCGTGCCACCTTGTTAGTAACTCTTCCTTCTGTGGAAGTTAAGCAACGTATCCTCAGGACTTTCTTTAAACTTAAATCTGTTAAATTTTGTGGGCAAATGGTTAGCATCTTTCCTGATGTTTCGCGGAACACTCAGTTGCGGCGGAGGCAATTTTTACATCTTAAGCCCCGTGTATTGGCATTGGGTGCTTCCTTTTTCCTCCGTTTCCCATGCAAATGCCTTATAGGTCTTCAGGATGCTTTGTATACATTCACAGAAGTGTCACATCTTGAAAATTTTCTGAAAGAAAGGCAGGTTGTTGTTAGGACTGATAATTAATGAATGTTGCCTCCAACTGTTGAGATATTGTTCTCTTGATTGCTATTTTGCATTTATTTTCATGATGGATTTTGCTGATCCCATAATGTGGACTTTATCCTGGATATCTTTTTGCCTTTTTGTTTTCTTTATTCTTGTATATTCGGATTGACCTTTCACTGTATTTTTTGGTTTTGTAAATTTGACTGAAAATGCAAAAAAAACCAAAAACCAAAAACAAAACATTGTCAGATAAAGGGAAATAGCGTTCTCAAAACGCTGTAAAATGTGCTGCTTGTCTGCAGGCTTCTGAAACTAGTTTAAGTCATCAAGACTTACAGTCAGTTAAAGGATGAATTAGCAGATAATGCAGCCTAAGTTAAGATAAGCCATACTGGGTCAGACCAAGGTCCATCAAGCCCAGTATCCTGTTTCCAACAGTGGCCAATCTAGGCCACAAGTACCTAGCAGTTTCCCCAAAAGACACAGGTTCTACAATGCTTGTATTGGGTTATGCAATGATATCCTGGGTCCCTTTTACTAATGGTTTATGGAGCTTTCCTCCAGGAACTTGTCCAAACCTTTTTTAAACCCACCTACACTAACAGCTTTTATTACATCCTCCGGTAACAAATTCCAGAGTTTGATTACACTGAGTGAAAAAATATTTTTTCTTATTAGTCTTAAATAGTTTACTCTGTAGCTTCACTGCATGTCCCCTAGTCTTTCTATATTCTGATGACGTAAACAATCAATCTATGTTTACCTGTTCCACTCCATTCATTAACTTATAGACCTATCATATCTGCCCTCAGCCATCTCTTTTCCAGGTTGAAGAACCCTAACCTTTTCAGCCTCTCTTCATAGGGGTATCCTTCCATCCCCTTTACCATTTTGGTGGCTCTTCTCTATACCTTTTCTAACACTATATCCTTTTTAAGATACAGCAACCAGAATTGCACACAATATTCAAGGTGCGGTCACACCATGGAACGATACAGAGGCATTATAATATCCTTTGTTTTATTTTCCATTCCTTTCCTTATGATACCTAGCATTCTATTTGCTCTCTGGCTGCCGCTGCACACTGGGAGGGGGGTTTTAACATGTTATCCATAATGACACCTAAATCTTTTTCCTGGGTGATGATCCCTAATGTGGAACCTTGCATCGTGTAGCCATAGTCCTCCGGGAACAAGCAGGAAGTCAGTCCTCACATATGGGTGACGTCGACTGAGCCCATGCAGAGCAAATCCCCAGCTTTCAAAGAAAGCCTTTGGGAATTGCTACTATGAATGCGTGGTCCCCTTCCCGCCCAAGAGTGCCATCTTTCTCAGTCTCCTTTTTTCCGTGGAGCCCAGACAGTCTGTACTGTCCTGGGAAAAGTTGATTTTTTTGTGCCTTTTGGCTTTCTCCGGTTCACACCGGTGCCTTTCCCGCCCCGGCCATGGTATCTCTGTATCGGGTCGGCTCCTCTAGTTTTGATTTCTTCTTTCTTGGGGCGTCTTCATGCCCATTTTCCCCTCGCTGGCAGCCTGAAGGGTCTTTGACCTTGCTGGGGTCCTTTTTTCCCCCATAGCTACCAGCGGGTTCAAAAGGTGTGATCGTTGTGGGAAAATCATGTCCCTCACCATTATGCATGACTGCTGCCTCTGATGCCTCGGCCTGGACCACAACCCGGCGGTCTGTGGTCTGTGTAAAAAGATGTCCTTGAAGGCCTTGAGGAGCCGCCAGTAGCAGCATGATAAGATTTTTCTTGACTCCCCCATGCCTCCGAGAGCCAGGACCTTGTCTGAGGCCTCCACACCTCGGGAGGAGCACTCTGAACCCTTGTTGGGGTTCCTCGGAGAGGGGGGTCTCCCTTGAGGGAACCAAAGAGAAGGAAGAAACCCTCGAAGGCAGCGTCTCTGGACAGCTCTGAGCAGCCTGGCTTCTATCGGGGCTGGTCGCGGAGCCCCGAGCGCCTGCCCAAGGCGTTGAAGGAGCGCCCAACCAAGGTTCCTCGCAGGGACATGGTCACGGATCGGCCTAAGCAAGTACATACCATCCTAGTCAAGGACTCCCCTCTTGGGGAACCCGTCTTTGGGCCCGATCGTGCTGGTGCCCGAGCCGGGGGCTGCGGATCCTCCGGGACTGGTGTCCAGGATGACGGCCTTGGAGCGCAGTTATTATATTTTATTTATTTATTTTTTAGCTGTATTTATATCCCGCTTTTCACCGGGTCAAAGCGGTCAATTGGAAGATACATTTAACACGAGGGGATATGACACACATACGCTAATACTTACAGGGAACATGGGCAATGGAGGGTTAAGTGGCTTGCCCAAGACCACAAGGAGTGCCTATAGGACTAGAAATCCCAGTCCCTCCAGCCTGAGATTGCTGTCCCCAGGTGGGACTTGAACCCCAGGCCCTCCGGCCCGAAGTACCTTGTCCTAACCACTAGGCCACTCCTCCCTTTCACTGCCTTCATGGAACAGCAGCTGGCGCTGATGTCCGGCACGCCCGGTTCCTCTGCCCCGACCACCGAGCTCTCAACATCGAAGTTGACCCTGGAGGCCAAATCGATCGAGGCCTTCCATGCCCAAGTCGGTCGAGATCACACACTGCCTCCCGCTCGTCAGGACCAAGGTCGTCACCGCCGAGCCTGCAGGTGTCGGGATGGATGGCGCTGGGACCCTCAATGCCCGAGGAGCTTCACGAGTCTTCCTCGGAGGCCTCCGCTTGGGAGACTGAATGGGTCGTCTCCGGACACTCATCATCGAGATGTCCCCTCCGATTCCCCGGTATCTGAGAAGGTCCCCACTGGAGGATATGTTTTTTTTGGACTTCGTGCGGGATATGTCCAATGCTTTGGCTTTCCCGATTGAGTCCGAGGAGGATCCTTGAGCTGATGAGCTTGAGATCCTCCAGTACAAGGCCCCCCCCCCCTCGGGAAGCCCTCACTGTGCCCATTCCTCCTATCCTGGAACGACTTATGCTCCGCATGTGGGAGACACCAGCAACGCCGCCAGTAATAAGCAAGCAGCTCAACTCGATGTATCGAGTCTGCCGAGGCCCTGGGTTCCAAAAATCACAACTGCCGCACAACTCCATGGTTGTGGTGTCGGCCATGCGTCGACTGAAGAGTCAGAAGACACTTCTCAGTACTCCCGGTAGGGAGGCCCGCACCTTGGATGCCCTCTGCAGGAAGTGTTACCAGGGTGCAATGCTGACTTGTCGGATCCAGGCATACCAGCTGTACATGGGCATGTACCTGAGAGACCTGGTGAAGGAAATCACCGTGTTCTCAGCTGGTTTCTCTGAGGAGCCTTTGCAGTGCTTCTAGGGCCTGTCCAAAGCTGTCCGTGAATGCTCCAAGTTCATGTCTCAGGCAGATTATAATGGGTTCGAGTCGGTGGCACGGGTAGCCGCAGCGGGCATCAGTGCACACAGCCAAGCTTGACTGCAGTTGTCAGACCTCGAACAATGGGTTCAGGACAAATTGGTCAATATCACATGCCAAGGGGAGAATCTCTTAAGGAAACCCATGACTGACAAGGCCGCTGAGCAGTAGACCAAGTTCATGACATGGACACAGCTCTCTAAGATGACCTCTGCCCCTTCCTGTAATAAGGGCTCGGGTAAAAAGCCCCTTTACCTGAAGAAGTTCATTGCTTACTGAAACTATCCTCTTACCATGCCTCCCCAGCTCCCCAACAGGAGCAGCAGGCCAAGGGACAGGGACATGGCCTGCATAAGCAGGACCCCAAACCCCAGGCTCCGGCCCAGCCTGGTGGGGGCTTCTGACTCCTGCAGCATGGCCCCTCTCCCAACCGGAGCTGGGTAGCCCAAAGAAGGTTGGCTCGCCTTGTATGCCCACAGATGGGGAACCATCACCACCGATTCATGGGCATTACAAGTGGTCAGGGAGGGATACCCTCCTCCATCTAGCCCAAGTGCTTCCATACTACTTCCCAGGAGAGCCTATCAGGTCTCTTCACCAGGACCTTCTTTTGAAGGAGTTAGCAGATCTTCTAGGACCATGTGGTGGAACCGGTGCCCCACCATCTCAAGGGCAAGGGGTTCTACTCCAGGTACTTCCTCGTGCCAAAGAGGACAGGGGGCCTAAGGCCCATCCTCGACCTGTGCAACCTCAACAACTCCTGGTGAGGGAGACGTTCAAGATGCTCTCCCTTGGAATATTGCTGCCTTACCTCTGCCAGGGAGACTGGCTGTGCTCCTTGGACTTAAAGGATGCCTACACACACATCCTAATCCACCCAAGCCACAGGCAATACCTACGCTTTGTGATAGTGGGCAATCATTACCAATACAGGGTGCTCCCTTTTGACCTTGCCAAGGCCCCCAGGGTATTCACAAAGTGCCTGGCAGTGGTCGCTGCCTTCCTCAGGCTTCAGGGGATCTTTGTCTTCCCTTATCTCATTGACTGGCTCATCAGGGGCACTACAGCCCCCGAGATGTAGCAGGCCACAACTCGCACCATCCAGGTCCTGCAGCACTTGGAGTTTGTTATCAACTACCCCAAGTCCAGCCTTTGCCCTGCATAAGAGCTGGAATTCACTGGGGCAAGGATCAACATTCTTCGGTCGAAAGCCTTCCTGCCCGCAGACAGGGCAAGTAGGCTCATGGCCCTAGCCAAAGACGTAAAGCACCATCCCTCAGTGCCAGCAAGGCATCTGCTGTGCCTCCTCGGGCACATGGCCTCCACAGTCCATGTCACTCCAGATGCCCGCCTCCACATGCGAACCACGCAGTGGTGCCTTAGGGACCAGTGTTCCCAGGCCACAGGACATCTCCAGGACAGGGTCAGAGTGAACAGGCACCTGGTGCAGTCCCTGACCTAGTGGTTCTTGCCCCATCACCTGGAGGCAGGGATGCTCTTCCAGACCTCTCACCACTCAAGGGTCCTCACCACAGATGCCTCACTGCTGGGCTGGGGAACCCATTGCCAGGGATACTGCACACGGAGGGTTTGGTCCCCAGACTAGAGTGCCCAACAAATCAAACTCTCGGAGTTGCGTGCAATCCGTCTCGCACCTGAAGGCTTACAGGCAGTGCCTTCACCAGAACAGTCTTGTGACCCAAACGGAGAACCAGGTTGCCATGTTCTATGTGAACAAACAGGGGGGCACGGAATCCGATGCCCTCTGTCAGGAAGCCCTAGATCTGTGCTCTTATGCAGTCAGGCAGCGCATTTTCCTCAAGGCAGTATACCTGCCAGGCCAAGACAACTGGCTGGCCAACAGACTCAGCAGGATGCTCCAGCTACACGAGTGGCAGCTGGACCAGGAAGTAGCCCGCAGGCTTTTCCAGACCTGGGGGGGGGGGGGGGGGGGGGAACCAGTGATGGACCTGTTTGCAAGCTAGGACAATCACCAGTTGCCCCGCTTCTGCTCAAGGCAGCCGCACCCCACCAGGGTGGCAGCCAACACCTTTCTAGTCTCATAGCCGGTGGGTCTTCTGTATGCTTTCCCCCCAACGATTCTGATCACCAAGACTCTGTTCAAGATCCTTCACGACAGAGCCTCAGTCATCCTGATAGCTCCACGGTGGTCCAGGTAACCATGGTTTCCGTTTCTCCTGCAGCTAGCGGTGGATAACCCCAATCCTTTAGGATCACCTCCACGGCTCCTTTACCAGGAAAGGGGCTCTCTCTTGCATCCCAACCTCGGCTCCCTTTCGCTGATGGCGTGGCTGCTGAGAGGGTGACTCTAGCCCCGCTCCTCCTTCTGAAAGACGTGGAGGTGGTGTTGCTGGCTTCGCACAGAGCGTCTACCAGACGGGCGTATGCCTTTAAGTGGCGCAGATTTGCGCTTTGGTGCCCTGAGCAAGGGGTAAACCCCTTCTCTTTTCCGGTGGTTGTGGTATTGCAATACCTTCTCCCCCTCTCCGGGACGGGGCCTAAGTCCAACTCCGTCATGTTGACTGTCTCCCATTCCATGACTATCTACATGTTCAGTAATTTTGTTCTTTATGATGGTTTCTACTGGTCTACTGCAACAGGCTCACTGGTCTGTAGTTTCCCGGATCTTCCCTGGAACCCTTTTTAAAAATTGGCGCTACATTGGACATCCTCCAATCTTTAGGTATTACAGATGATTTTAATGATAGTAATCTGTGAACTAATAGCGGGTCTGCAATCTAATATTTCAGCTCTTTCAACACCCTTGGATGTATACCATCCAGTCCAGGTGATTTGCTACTCTTCAGTTTATCAAATAGTTATAATACATCTTTCCGGTGTACCGATATTTCTTTCAATTCTTCCGCAGTATCACCTTTAAATACCACTTCAGTCATGGATAACATCCCTACATCTTCCTCAGTAAAGACCAAAGCAAAGAATTCATTCATTCAGTCTCTCCGCTATGGCCTTGTCCCCTCTTAGGGCCCCTTTTACCCCTCTATCATCTAATGGTCCAACTGACTTTCACAGGTTTTTTGCTACGAATGTACTTGAAGTCTTTATTACGTGTTTTTGCTTCCACAGCAAGCTTCTCAAATTCTCTTTGCCTGCCTTATCAATGCCTTGCATTTAACTTGCCAGTGCTTGTGCTGTTTCCAGTTTATCATTTGGCTTTTTTCCATTTCCTGAAAGATGTTTTTTTGGCAACAGCCTCTCTGACCTCACCTTTAAACCATGCTGGCAGTTTTTTGGACTTCCTTCCACTTCTCTTAAAGCGTGGAATACAGCTGGTCTTGGCTTCCAAGATAGTATTTTTAAACACCCAAGCTTGATGTAAGTCTTTAACCTTTGCAACTGCTCCTTTTAGGGTTTTGTTTTGTTTTTTAAACTATTTTCCTCATTTTATCAGTCTCCCTTTCGAAAGTTAATAGTACGTGGATTTCTTTACCATTCCTCCTCCATTAATTAAATCAAACTCAATCATGCTATGATCACTATTGCCAAGTGGCCCCAACACCCTTATCTCTTACACCAGATCTGGTGTTACACTAAGGACTAGGTCCATAATGGCTTCACCTCTGGTCAGTTCATGAACCAGCTGCTCCAAGAAGCAGTAATTTATTTCATCTAGAAACTTTATGTCCCTAGCATGTCCTGCCGTGACACTGACCCAGTCAATATCGGGGTAATTGAAATCACCCATTATTACTGTGCTGTAACTTTTGTTAGCTTCCCTGATTTCTTTGAGCATTTCGTCATCCATTTGTTCATTCTGGCCAGGCAGTCGATAGTACACACCTACTGTCATTGCCTTCCCCTTTTTACATAGAATTTCAATCCATAGAGATTTAACAGCGAATTTGGTTTCCTGCAAAACTTTAATCCTGTGTGACTCAATGCCGTCTCTAAGAGCGTAACCCATCCACCAATTTGATCAATTCTATCATCGTGATATAGTTTGTACCCAGGTATCACAGTGTTCCACCATGTCTCTGAGATACCAATCATATCTAACCTCTAATTTAGTGCTATATATTCTAACGCTCCCATCTTATTTTTTTTAGACTTCTTGCATTTGCATAGAAGCATTTTAGAGACTGTATTTTATTCAAATTAATCTATCTTGCTTTCCCCTTTAGACTGAGTGGTTAAATTTAAAAAAATGTAGTGAGAGCTAGAGAAGATGCCAAGAGTCCCCTATAGGAATAACTATTTCTAATACAGTACAGTTCCTTGTCTCTGGAGCAGTGGTGCACAAATCATACATTGGGCCTTCCTGACCAGTCTGGTTTACAGGATATTCCTAATATGCATAAGCTATTTGCACACAAAGCAGTGCATGCTTCAGTTATGTGCAAATAGCTCATGTATGTTTATTAGAGATCCTGTAAACCAGACTGGTTAGACTAAAAGACAGGTTTATATACCACTTATCTAGAATCTGACAATTTAGTTGGGTCCTCTGATATAGAAAATAGACTGACTCTTGGTCACTCTGATAATTTTGGCACTAATTTGACTTAAATTGTTACGCCACTCATTAAAAACAGAAGATTTATCAACAGACATTTTTTGATAGGCATTCAGCAGAGGAAAGTTTCTATCCAGCCAACTGTAAAGGAGAAGGTTAAATGATTGGGTTCATCCTTACCACAAAGGTATCGCATTTAAAACTGTAAATGCTCAGGGAAATAGTTTGACTCCCATTAAAAGTTTTGCTGACAGTACTGGAAACAGAACCACGACTATTCTGATAGAAAGAAACTTTAGATTAAAGTAACATTGGCATGATTGCAGGTAAAAGCCATAAGCCTATACAGTCTAGCCATCTAAACTACTAAGCTCTATAATCCTTTCCTGTAGAGATTCTCTGTACCTGTCTGGTGATTTCTTGAATTCAGATACCATCGTCTCTTCCACCTTCAATGGGAGGCTGTTCCATGCACCCACCATCCTTTTTCATAAAGAAATATTTTTCCTTGGATTACTCCTGAGTCTACTTTCTTTCACTCTTATCCTATGACCATTTGTTCCAGAGCATCTTTTGAACTGAAAGAGGCCCACCTTCTCTGCATATGTATCAAATAAGTGTTTTAAACATTTACCTCCCCCCTCTCCTGCCTTTCCTTCAGATATTACATTTTTAGATCTTTAAGTCAATGGCTATATATTTTGACAGAGACCCCTGACCATTTTAGAGCTGCCTTCTGGACTGAGGACTCTAGATCTTCTTATAGATACGCTCTAACACTGTATGTTAAATTAAATGATTTTGTAGTCTACTTGACATTGGTTTCAGAAATTGTAACTTGAATTGGAAAAATCTGCTTTGGACACCTCATTAATTTTGCTCTACTATCCTATTGAACACTTCAGCTAGGTATGTTGCAGATGCAGCCTATGATGGCATCTGAACTCTCTCCTCAAAGTGCCTCTGCCTCCGACCCCTCCTTTCCTTTCTGCCTTTGACCCCTCCTTTCCTTTCTATTTCCATTACAAAATCCACAAGATCATACTCCAATTCCCCACGATGTCAGCTACTTCCTCTCCTCCCCCTCTTCACTCCCAACTTTTCTCCCTACTTCTGCTACCCTCTTCCTTTTCTATGATTTCTGAGGAGGAAACCACACACCACCTTTCCTCCTCCAAACTCACGACTTGCTCATCTGATCCTATTCCTGTCTCTCCTAAGTTTCATCTCATCCAGGTTGTCCTGCCCATCTCTCATATTCTCAACCTATCTTTATTGTAGTATTTGATATACTGCCCACCACTGAGGCATCTGGGTGGTTTACAATACAAAAATGCTACAAGGAACAAGAAAGGAACAAGAAAGGAAAAGGAACACCATTATTAGGATAGGAAAGGAAAGAGAAGCTTGAAAGAATTTACAGAAGAAAGCATTGGAGAGTTTTAACTGGTGGGGGGGGGGGGGACAGGACAACTAAGGGGCAGGATCTAGGTAGGAGAGGGCGAGAGAGAAAAGGTGAGTTTTCAGCATTGCCTTAAAGCGAGGGAAGGAAAGCTCAAGGCGGAGGTTAGGTGAAAGGGAATTCCACAGGAGGGGACCAAGGAAAAAAAAGAGGCTCGGGGTGGATTCTAGATGTGTACGTGAAGGGGATGGGGGAAAAAAAGCAGTTGGAATGAATCTGATAGAGGGAACGATGAGAGGTATGAAGATGGATTAGATCAGATACTGCAGAGTATTGGTGTGGATGGCATGATGTACCAGGGTGAGGACCTTGTATTGTATGCAGAATTTTATGGGTAACTAGTGCAAATGAATAAGTAGGGGGGTAATATGATCTAAACGGGAGGCATGAGTGAATATGCGAGCAGTGGTGTTCTGAAGAAGTTGGAGACAACAGAGTTGATACAGAGGGAGGCTAGCCAGGGCAGCGTTACAGTAATATGGGTCATGACAAGAGAGGAGCAGCGTAGTCAAGGAGAGGAGTGAGAGAAAGGGACGAATGGAGCGGATCTGGCGAAAAGTAGAATGAACGTTGGATGATTAAGGATAAGTGATCATGAAAAGAGAGAGAAGAATCAAGACTGACACCTAGATAACAGAGGAAGGCGACCAGGGGAATGGGTGTAAGTGCAAGGGAGGGAGCTAGAGAGGGAGGAGAACTGGAAAAGGAAAACCAGATAGCAGCAGTCTTAATGGGATTGATGTGAAGAAAGTTAGTCACCATCCAGGCAGAAACAGAAGAGACAGGCATTCAATGGGGCCAGGTCAGGGGTAGAGGGGCTAGTGTAGTGCACAAGAAGAATGTCATCGGCATAGTAATAGGCAGAGATCCCATGGTGGTGGATAATGAGGAAGAGAGGGGCCAGAAAAACACTGAAAAGAAGAGGAGCAAGAATGGAACCCTGAGGGACACCACAGGACAACAGAGTGGCAGAAGAGGAGGAACAACCAGTGAAGACAAGGAGATCTGGGAGAAGAGGAAAGAGTGAAACCAGTGAAGGATGGAGCCGGTAATGCCAAAACTGTGGAGACAGGAGAGAAGAGTGCAATGATCGACCAGGTCAAAAGCAGAAGAGATCTAGAGAGCCAATGAAATGTTACCACGATCGTGAGAGGAGTGAAGCTCATTGAGGAGGGATAGGATAATAGTCTCAATGCTATGACTGACGAAAACCGGATTGATGGTGGTGAAGAGCAAGAATAGCATTAAGGTGAGAGGAGAGCTGGGAAAAGACTAGTTTCTCAAGAATTTTAGAAAGAAAGGGCAGAGCAGAGATGGGGTGCCAGTGAGCAGGGATGGCGGGGTCTAGTGAGAGTTTAAGAATAGGCTGAATCACAGAGTGCTTCAGGGATGTGGAAATGAACCAGAAGACTAGAATTGAAGATGCTGAGGATAAGAGGGAACAGGGCCAGAGAGCGGGTCGTGAGCCAAGCTGAGGAAATAGGGTCTGAGGGGCAGGCAGTCTTACAGACAGGAGAGAGCTTTAGAGAGTTCTGCAGAGACAAGGCGGAAAGATGACCAGGAGTGGGAGAAGGCAGGGGCAGAAAGGAAGGGAGGGGATGCTGGAGGAGGAAGCGGGGAAGGAGGGGAGAGGGGGTTGGGCAATCAGGGAATGAGCAAGGCAGGGAAAAGGACTTACTTTACCAATAAAGTGGCTAGAAGGGTGGGGTCAGGAGAGATGGAAGTGGGGGGGAGGGGAGGAGGAGGAGTGGAGAAACTATAGGAAGTGCAGGACAGTACAACTGACGGGAGGAGTTAGAGGACGAAGAAATAAGTTGAGAATAGTGGGAAAGCTTAGCGGAATGAATAAGAGAACGATAGTGAGAGTGACAATGGCGGAAATGGGCAAGAGATTCAGTGGAGAGACATTTACGCCAGTGATGCTTGGCTCAATGGAGGTAAAGGCCAGAATGATACTATTGGTGACAAGGGATTGAGGGACGAGGGCAAGATGGGGGGCGAAGAAGGGCAAGAGTATCAAGGGTGGCAGATAGAGTTCCAGGATGTGACCTAGAGGTCAGGAGGGAGGGATGCAAAGTCAGGAGGGAACAGTTGGTCAGAAGGGAGAAACTGTTGGAGGTTAGTGGCCAAGATGCAATAAACAATACGAAGAGGGGGGAGGGTGGATCAGCCAAAGGGGACAGAGGGAAAAGAAAGGGAGAAAAGAGGCAGAAGTGATCGGACCAAGGAACAGGGAGAGTTGAAATATTAGTAGGGAAGGGGACTGAGGAGATGAGATCAAGGATGTGGCCAGCAGAGTGGGTGGGACAGTGGACATTCTGATGGCATGAGAGAAGAGAGGAACAAAGCATCACAGGAGTGGGAAGTGGAGTCTAAATGGAGATTGAAATTCCCAAGAAGATGAGGGTATAGGAGAGAGGCCTCAGTTAAGAGAAAAGAATCCCAGAGGTGGGATTGGGGGGGGGGGGCATAAATAAAGTAGAGAGCAGGGTTACAATCTAGATGAAGCATCAGGGCCTCGGGATAATGAAGTGCAGGCAAAGAGACCTCAGTGAGAGAGGGAGGAACAGTGAAGAACCACCACACCACCACTGCTACGACCCTGCCGGGAAATGGATAAGGAGGAGTAGCCTGATGGGAGGCAGTGGCTGAGCAGAGGTTCCTCCCCCTCAGAGCCAGGTCTCTGTGAGAAAAAGCGCATAGAGGGTGTGGCGAAGCAAGAGATCATGGATGAGAAGGGATTTAAAGCGTGTAGACCAGCAATTAAGAAGCGCGAACATAAGGGGCAATGGGGGCTCCAAGGGGCTATGGCCTTGAAAGGGAGACAAGGAGGAAGAGATGGGCAACATAGATGAGCAGTAGATGAGATTACCAAGATTCCTAGTGTACACAGGCAGGAGGGAGAGAACAGGAGAGACACTTGGGCATAGGCTGGTCACTAGCCCCAGTGGAATGGGATTAAAGACATGGGGCCCTGGAGAGAGCCTAAGCACGCAAAAGGAACTGACAAAAGGATGTAGACTGAGAACTTACCCGTGAGGCGGTGGAGGAACAGCAGAAACAGAGGTGCAGGAGATGTGGAAGATGTGCACCAGGAAATGCTCTGTATTGGCAGTCGCCCTTGGAGTCGTCCCAAGCATGCTGTGGTTGCACTTCTCAAGAAACCCTCACTAGACCTTACCGGTCCTTCCTCCCCTTTGTTTCTAAGCTACTTGACCGTGCAGTTCACCTTCGTTGCCTTGACTTTCTCTCCTCTCAAGCCCTTCTGGATTCTTTACAATGTGTCTTTCTTCCTTTACATTCTACTGAAACGGCTCTAGCCAAAGTCTCTAGCAACCTGTTCCTGGCTAAATCGAAGGGTCATTACTCGATTCTCATCCTTGACCTTTCTGCTGCTTTTGACATTGTTGAACACAACCTTCTCCTCAATATCTTGTCCTTGCTTGGTTTTAAGGGCTCTGCTATCCTGGTTCTCTTCTTACCTCTCCCATCTCTCTTTCAGTGTTTGCTCTGGTGAATCCTCCTCTACAGCTATACCGCTCTCAGTTGGTGTACCCCAAGGATCTGTCTTGGGTCCACTCCTTTAATGTCTCTATACTCAGTACCTTGATGTACTCATCTCTTCCCATGGCTTTCAGTACCATCTTTACGCTGACTCCCCCCAGATCTACCTCTCTCCACCTGAAATCTCTCCAACACAGGCCAGGATCTCAGTCTGCCTTTCTGACATTGCTGCTTAGGATGTCTCACTGCTGCTTGAAATTGAACATGGCCAAAACTGAGCTGATTTCCCCCCTCCCCCTAAATTCTCCTCTACCCTTCCGCCTTTCTCAGTCTCTGTGGATAACTCTCTACTCCTCCCAGTCTCCTCAGCTTGCAACCTCGGGGTTGACTGATTACTCTCTCTCCTTCTCTACACAGATTCAACTAATACCTAAAACCTGCCATTACTTTCTGTATCATCAAGATTCGCCGATTCCTTTCTGAACACACTAAGACATATCCACTCCTTAATAATATCCCCTTCTAGACTATTGCAACCTAATCCCTGCTAGTCTCCTTCTGAATCATTTATGTCCCCTTCAATCAATTCAACACTCTACTGTGCGGTTAATCTAACGCCAGTCTTCTCATGCTCATATTACCCCCCTCTTGTCAAGTCACTTCATTGGCTTTCTCTATCCATTTCTGCATCCAGGTCAAACTCTACTGCTGATCTATAAGTGCGCATTCACTCCAACTCCTCATTACCTTTCCTCTTATCTCTCCCTACATTCCTCCTTGGGAACGCTGCTCTTCTGGCAAGTCACATAAGAACATAACATTATGTCATACTGGGTCAGACCAAGGTCCATCAAGCCCAGTATTCTGTTTCCAACAGTGGCCAATCTAGGCTACAAGTACCTAGCAGTTTCCCCAAAAGACACAGGTTCCACAATGTTAGTAATGGGGTAATGCAATATGTGCCTTCGAGTCAGTCCTGACTCCTGGCGACCCAGAAGCTCCTGGGTTTTCTTGGCAGTGTCACCGGAAGTAGATTGCCAGGCCTTTCTTCCGAGGCAATGGAGGGTTAAGTGACTTGCCCAAGGACACAAGGAGTGCTAGTGGGAATTTTGAATGCCTGGAAAATATACTGCCAAAAGATGGATGTGATGCTCTCTGGCAAAGGCCCACAGTCGCAAAGCTTCATTGCAAAGCGACAGAGAGCCAGTCCCACCCTGCTTGTTCACATAGAACATGGCTACTTTGTTGTCCGTATGGATGAGGACTGTCCTGTAGCTGAGCAGGGTATGGAACACTGAGAGCTAAGGATATTGCTCTGAGTTCCAATAGATTGATATGCAGAGAAGTCTCCTGTGGAGACCAGATGCCCTGGGTGGAGAGATCCTGGAGATGAGCTCCCCAACCCTTTGGAGAAGCATCTGTCGTGAGCGTTGCTTGGGGTAGCGGTTGCTGAAAAGGACCCCAGCAACAGGTTTTGAGAGGACTTCCACCACTGGAGAGACCAAAAAAGGTGACTGGAGTTTGCTATTTTGTCTGACAGGCAACCTGATGCCTGAGTCCATTGGGTGGACAAAGTCCATTGAGCTGCCCTCATGTGAAGGCAAGCATATGGAACCACATGCACGGTGGATGCCATGTGGCCTAATAGTTGTAACATCTCTCGAGCAGTTAATTGGGACTTTAACTGAATCTGGGAGGCTAACTGCACCAGACGTAGGCAACGGGCCTGAGGAAGATAGGCCCTTCCAGTTGTGGTATCCAGCAAGGCCCCTATGAAGTTCAGAGTAGGGGTGAGATTGGATTTTGGGATGTTTATTACTAGTCCCAAATATTGAAGGATACGCATTGTGCAGGTTAGACAAGTCTGGGCCTCTGACTGGGATGGGGCTCGAATGAGCCAGTCGTCCAGATATGGGAATACGAATATTCCTAGAGTGCGGAGAAATGCAGCTACTACTGCCATGCATTTCGTGAACACCCTTGGTGCAGAGGCCAGACCGAAAGGAAGCACCCTGTATTGGTAATGCTTTCCTTGAAAAAGGAACCAAAGGAACCTTCTTGTGTTGGATGGATGAGGACATGGGTGTACGCATCCTTGAGATCTAGAGAACAAAGCCAGTCCTGACTCTGAAGGTATGGAAGCAGAGCCCCTAGAGAAATCATTTTGAATTTCTCCTTGAATAGAAACTTGTTCAATTCTCTGAGAATTAATATGGGTCTGTAGCCCCCTGTTTTCTTTGGGATAAGAAAATAAGGGGAGTAGAACCCTAAGCCCTGTTGAAGAAGAGGTACTTCTTCTATTGCCGCTTGGGCAAGAAGGGTAGCAATCTCCTGACCTAGAAGGTTGAGGAGAGATGTTGGAGAATTGAACTGTTTCACCATGGTATGAGGAGGAAGGCTTAAGAAATGAAGCTTGTACCCTTCTTTTATGATGGAGAGGGTCCATTGCTCTGCTGTGATTTGCTCCCATCTGGGAGCAAAATAAGTCAACCTTCCTGAAATGGTGAGGGGCTCTGGTTTTTCCAGAGCTAGAAAGGCTAAGTTCCCTAGTTGCAAGTCAAAGGCCCTGAGGAGGTTGAGGCTGCTGGGCTGTGGTAGGCCTGGCAGCCTTTGACTTGGCCTGTTTAGGTGGTTGCTGACGCTTTGCAGCAAAACGACCTGCAGAAGATGTCTGCCCATGAGCAGGATAATATCTTCCCTTTTTAGAAAAAGTCGTCTTTTTGAACAATCTTTTCTTAACAGGGGCAGAGGTAGACTTTGAAAGTCGATCCAAAGCAGAGTTCTCAGCATCCATCTGAGTGGCCTTTGCTTGCCAATCCCCTGCCAAACAGGTTTTCACCTGTACAAGGAAGGTTTCCCAACTCATCTTGGACCCAGAGTTCCAAATCAGAGGCTTGTAACCAAGCAATTCTGCGTGCACCTATGGCAATAGCCGAGGCTCTGCTTACACACTCAAAAGAGTCAAAGGCTGCACGGTTGGAGAATTTGGAAACATCCTGGGCATGTTTGAGCCAAGTGAGAAATTGCTGCCTTTTATCTTCTGAAATAAAAGGAGCTAAAGTCTGCAGATGATCTGTGACTTCTTTTAGAAACATCCCCATATAGAGACTATAGGAGTTGATTCTGGCAGCAAGCATATTGGTCTGGAAAATCCTTTGGCCAAAAGCATCTAGAGTCCTACATTCATGTCCTGGAGGATTAGATGAGTGTCTCTTTGCACTCTTTATTCTCTTCATGGCAGACAACCACAATAGAGTGGTGAGGAAGCTGAGTCTTATGAAAGCCAGGACAGGGAGGGACACGGTACATGGTGTCTAACCTACGAGAATGAGGAGAGGTGGTGAGAGGAGTTTCCCACATGCCCAACATGCGATCATAGAGAATCTCATGAATAGGTAAGGTAGCTGCTTCCTTAGGAGCCTTAGGATATTGCAAAATATCTAATTGCTTGGCTCTAGGCTCTGACTCAGAGACCACTGTGATGGAGAGGCCTCTAGCTACTTCTCTAATGAAGTCTTGAAAAGACAAGTCCTCTGGAGGAGACATTCTTCGTTTTGGAGAAGCAGACTCCTGAGGAAGAAGTACCGGTGCCTTGACAGAAGCCTCCGACTCAGAGTCTTCAGAGGAATCGAAGTATCGCCTGTCTGGATGCTCCTGTAAAGCCCGATACGCGTACTGAGTGGTATCGACATCGGGAGTAAGCGGTACCGGTTCGGTACCGATGGGCATCATAGGACAGGGTACCGTTGCAGTCGACACCGAAGCCGATGTCGATGCAATCGGTACCGGCACTGGGAACGGTGCTGGAGTCGGTACCAGCAACAGAGATTGTTGCGGTACCGGAGGCGTCGAAGCCTGCATAAACGTCGTAATGGTGCGCTGCATGGACAGAATTTTCTGATCCATCGACGCCACCAAAGTCTGGATGTCGGTACCAGTGGAGGCCACCGATACCCCAAGAACACGGCAACAGGTGATCGGTCGAGGCCGAGCCATCGATGTCAACCTGTGACCCCATAGACAATGCTTTGGAAGCCGGAACTTCCCGCCGGGGTAATTTTGCCGGAGCGGAATCCGAGGACAAGCCCGGAGGCATCTCGATGCTTAGAGGGAGATTTGCCCTTCGAGGACCGGCTAGATTTATGTTTGGTTACCTGAGATCCATGGGAGGAAGAAGCAGCCCTGGAAGACGTCGATGCCACCGAGGCTGCAGAGGGAAACCGGGTACTGAGCTTGGCTGCTCGGTTCTGCCAACCTCTTTTAGACATCATGGTGCAGGACACACAATCTGTGATGGAATGGTCAGGACCCAAACATTTTAGACACCAATCATGGGTGTCGGTGACGGAAATAGTACTGCCACATTTTGTGCACTTTTTGAACCCGGAAGCGGGCTTCTCCATGAGGAGAAAAAATTCAGGCCTAAGGCCCAAACTGAAAATGCACAGTTGAAAGAAAAGGTTGTTTTTTTTTGTTTTTTTTTAAAGAAAGAAAGAAAAGAAAAAGACCGGCGGTACCGGTCCAACGAAGGCAGACGTGACACAGAAAAATAAAGAAAAAATAAAGAACTTCTTCTGCAGTGACAGGAACACGACCTGCTGGCTCCGCGGAAAAGAATTACTGGAGAGAGGCGGTTGGGAAAGGCGGGAAGGCAGCACGCAGGCGCTGTGGGATGCTCCCAAAAGCTTTCTTACTGGACGCTGGGGAGCGTTCCCGCGCAGGCTCTGTCGGTACGGATACCCATATGTGAAGACTCATTCCTGCTTGTTCCTGGAGATCATCCCTACATCTTCCTCGGTAAAGACTGAAGCAAAGAATTAATTCAGTCTCTCCATTATGGCCTTGTCCCCTCTTAGTGCCTCTTTACCCTCTATCATCTAATGGTCCAACTGACTCTCACAGGTTTTTTTTGCTACGAATGTACTTGCAAAGTCTTTATTACGTGTTTTTGCTTCCACAGCAAGCTTCTCAAATTCTCTTTGCCTGCCTTATCAATGCCTTGCATCTAACTTGCTAGGGCTTATGTTTCCTTTGACTTTTTCCATTTCCCTAAAAGATGCTTTTTTGGCAACAGCCTCTTTGACCTCACCTTTAAATCATGCTAGCAGTTTTTTGGACTTCCTTCCACTTCTCTTAAAGTGTGAAATACAGCTGGTCTGGGCTTCCAAGATAGTATTTTTAAACACCTATGCCTGATATAAATCTTTAACCTTTGCAACTGCTCCTTTTAGTTTTTTCTTAGCTATTTTCCTCATTTTATTGTAGTCTCATTTTTGAAAGTTAAAAGGTAGTACTGTGGATTTCTTTGCTGTCCTTCCTCCATTTATGAAATTAAACACGATCATGCTATGATCACTATTGCCAAGTGGCCCCAACACCCTTATCTCTTGCAATAAATCTGGTGTTCCACTAAGGACTAGGTCTAATATGGCTTTCCCTCTGGTCAGTTCATGAACCAGCTGCTCCAAGAAGCAGTCATTTATTTCATTTTGAAACCTTTTCTCCCTAGCAGGTCCTGCTGTGACACTGACTCAGTTGATACCGGGGTAATTGAAATCACCATTATTTCTGTTCTGTAACTTTTGTTAGATTCCATGATTTCTTTGAGCATTTCATAATCCATTTGTTCATTCTGGCCAGGCGGTTGATAATACACCACCACTGCCATCACCATCCCCTTCCCCTTTTTTACATGGAATTTCAATCCATAGAGATTCTACAGTGAATTTTGTTTCCTGCAAAAGTTTAATCCTTTGTGACTCAATGCTCTCTCTAACAGAGTGCAACCCCTCCACCAATTTGATCTGCTCTATCATTACGAAGCTAACAGCCGATCGGCCTCCTCCTCCAAGGGTACACTAACTTTCCTTAGTTGTCCCTCTGAGTCCTGAATCACCAGGCTCACCACCTCTCCAGATGCTTGGATACAGACTACTGGAGCAGAGAGGCAGTCCCTCGGCTATTTATACCAGAGTCATCAAAAGGATGACATGCTCAGTCTCTAAACTGCTGGAGGAGGTGCTAAACCCAGAGGTTCGGGACTGGACTGGAGGGACGATAAGGAAGAGTCCCTTCCACAGCAGTGATAGTCTTAGCTTTTAAGACCTAAAGGTTCACAGAATGAAGTGCACACGCTCCATATCTGAGCCTCAGGAGAGCTGCAGCTCTCAGCACTTTCCTCCTGCTTCTTCTGGGTTTCCAGCTCATCCAGTGCCATGAGTGATTTGCAAAACCATGTTTTACTCTTATTTTTACATCCCACTCGCATATCAATCATGACAACAGTCTTTAGTCCAGGGCCACAAACTACAGCTCCCGCTAGCACTCAGCTAATATGGATGCCAAGTTTGGCCTTCAAGAGGTCACCATAGAGTGATGGCCAAGACACTCCCTTCCCCCATGGCTACACATGCTGCATTTGTGGTACCCTCAATCTCCAGCCAGCCTGAAAAGCAGGTCTTCAAATAAGGAATCACCAAGTCCAAGTTTTTTTTTTTAAACCACAGCTATTTCCTGAAAAGCTACTGTTTTGCTTACCTCTTTCAGAAGCTACTTTCATTGCATTTGAAGTGCTGTGAGGAAGGAAAGCATTAAGTCTCACCATTGGGGAGTCCCAATTACTCTGATGCCATTGTCCAACTGTGCAGCAGTATACAAATGGCAAAAAAAATTAAGCCCTTGGGGAAGAGCATTTTTTTCATATTACTGCAATCTGTACATAATCCTTAATATAAGCCTGAATGAAATGGAATGGCTCAGTTCTCCTAAACATTCCAAAAGCACAAGGGGAGACTTGAACAAGAATTAAAGCTGGACAAGAGTGACTAATGCAGCCTGTTGGATAATACCTAGATCAGGGTTCAAAGTAGCCCAGGTGCCAAGGCTGTCTCAGTCACTAGAAACTGCACCATGGCACCTGAGATTTTGTGCTCCCCATGGTTTGTTTTTTTGGCTGCACCTGCCAAAAAACATAGCATTCAGACTTCACTACCACAACTGGTTCTCTGAATGTTTGAGTCAAAGTGGAGAAAGCTCAGGCTGATCTCATGGTTCAAGTCTCATGAGATTTGAAATCCTGAAAGCGGCCTGAACTTCTTGCACTGCCTGGCTCAACAATGCAGCCAGCCAATCGCAATGGGGAAGTCTGAGATGCAACTTTTTTCAGTATATACTGCCAGGCTCAAGAATCTATGAGACACACTAGATGAAGGGGGTGTTAAGAGTGTGAGAGATCAGATGAAGGCTGGGGGAGGTAGAATCATGCAAAGAGATTAGATGAAGGTGAGGTGCGGGGGCACAAGAGATACTCTTGCTTCACATATCGCTAGGCCATGGTGATACATGTGAAGCAAAAAAGGAAGCTGCCTCAGGTGCAGCTATAAAGGGGTCATTGGCATGGTGGGCAAAGGAGGAGAGGAGGAGGGGGGGGTGCTCTCCTCCTCTGCTGCCAACGTGCCTTTGGCTCTCCAGTTCTTCCAAACCTGCGTGGCAATTATCCACTGTGCATCTGCCCTTGCATCCAAGTTGCTTTTCTCCTAATGCCTTGTGAAACACTAAGGCGAGAAACAAAAATAAAGGCAGGGCTAAGGGAAAAAGCGAACTGGTTATAGGGGAGTGTTAGGGTGGGTGGTTGTAGTCATTGCCAAAATGTTCCATGAATAGGTGTGACTTTGTGCATTTCCTAAATGTTTGTAGGTCTTTAATGGATCTCGATGTGTGAGGGAGGAAATTCCAAAGTGTAGGGGCTATGTAGGAAAATGCTCTATTACTGGTAATTTGCTTGGCTTTATGGTAGTCCTGAGGGATTTTAACGGTGTTCATCTGGCATGCTCTTTTGGTTCTAGTTTCTGTGGAGGGAAGAATTAGTATGGAAAGAAATGAGAGAGAGATATTGTTCAGCAGTTTGAAGGTGGTTATCAGAATTTTGTACTTAATTCTGCTTATAACTGGAGCATGTATAAAATGGGGGTGATATGATCGGATAGGGGGCTTTACAGATGATCCTGGCTGCGACATTTTGGGCTATTTGGAGTTGGTTGGTGTTTTTTTGGATAATCCTTGGAGCAGACTATTGCAGAAGTCAATATGAGGCATGATCAGTGCTTACATCACTGATATGAAGTCGTGTGGATCTAAGTAATGCTCTTAGGTGTTGCAGCGTTCTCAGTTTGTAAAATATGTTTTGGTGGTTAGTTTTACTTGTGCATTCATGCTGAGTATTTGATCTAAAGTGATTCCTAAGTATTTTACTTACTGATAGGTAGGTATGTTCCATCAATTGAGAGATTTATTGGGGGGGGGGGCAGGGGGGGAGTGAAGTTTGGATTTTTAGTAGTATAGAGAACTGTTTTATTGACGTTGATCCGGAGATTCATTGTGCTTAGCCATGATTGTACTTTAATACATGAGGGGAGTGCATGCTGGTCGGTGTTTTTGATGTCTATAGTACTATAGTATCTATTATAGTATGTCCATAGTAGTAAAGCATAGTAGTAAAGCCTCCATGCACATGCACATGCACATAGTAGTAAAGCCTCCATGCACATGCACATAGTTTAAAATGCGCCCTTATCAACGCCCGCTCAATTCGTAAGAAATGGCCTGTGATCGCAGACATAATATCCCTCCACAACCTTGACATCCTTATGATTACTGAAACATGGTTGTCCACAGAAGATAATGTACTACTCAACCAGCTCCTTCCACCGAATTTTTCAGTATTTACTAGTCACAGACAGAACAAGCGCGGAGGAGGTGTGCTCATACTCTCCAGATCAGACCTTCAGTTCCAACTGATAAATGCCCCAAGCACGGACCACCTAGAGTCAGTCTCTATCTCCAACAAGATATGCGCTATAAACCTCCTATACCGAGCACCCTCAGCCGCCCCAGATGCCCTTCCAGACATTATAGACCTAGCCTCCAACACACAGAATCCTAATACTCCAGTTTGGATTGTTGGTGATTTCAACTTGCCAGCCCTCCAAGACAGCCATTCAATTGCATTCCTCGAAGCCCTCGAATCCCTTGGATATCAACAATTAGTACGTGAACCTACACATGTGAAGGGGAACACCCTTGACCTTATATTCGCACCACAGACTTTACATGACCAATCACACAATTCGGTGATATCGATATCTGATGTACCGTGGTCAGATCATAGACTCATTACATTCCAGATCCCTACTCATCTCAGACACTCAAAGACCAACATTGCTCCAAATAACAACTTTAAATCGCTGACCAGGAGCTTTCTTCCATTCAACAGAGAGCGCATCCTTGCTGCAACCTGCTCACTTCATAACGAAGCCCCTCTAGAGATAGAAGACCTAATCGCATGCTGGAACAGTCTTAATACAATTGCACTGCGACCACCTCTCAATAGACCGACTAGGAAAAGAGCTTCTGCACCATGGTACACTGATGATCTGAGACTATCACTATCCCAATTACGGAGCCTCGAGAAGCGCTGGCGTCGGTCACACTCCTCCGTAGACCGGGCAGCCTACCTCAACCAGCTATCCATCCACCGCAAAGCCATCTCTGATAAAATGAAGCAGTACCACACGGACACCCTGAAGCGGGCCTTAAATAAGCCCCACGATTTGCTTAACATAGTCAAGACTCTATCAAAGGAACCAACCCCTGAAAAGCAATGTGAGATCCATCCCCAAGATTTTGCGGTCTACCTGCAGTCCAAACTTACACAAACAAGTAAACCCCCCTCAGAATTTACCCCCACTGTCCATAACTGCCCAACAGCTCTAAGCATTTTCACTACGCCGGATAAGAAGCGAATTGAAGATCTGATCATGTCTCTCAACTCCACCACTGCTCAGACGGACCCCTGTCCAGCTTTTTGGATAAAGGAACTTCGTTGCGAATTCAGCCCAATAATAAATAAAATCATAAACCTGTCCTTCAAGTCTGGTACGTTCCCCTCTGCCCTCAAACAAACGTCCATCAGACCATTGTTAAAAAACTGTAAGCTAGATCCTCAAAAGGCAGAATCCTACAGACCCATTTCTAGTATTCCTTTTCTTGCGAAATTAATAGAAAAGGAGGTCCAATGCCAATTGCAAGACCATATTGATACCACGGCTCCTCTGGACCCTTGCCAACATGGCTTCAGAGAGTCACACGGAGTAGAAACGCTCCTTACATCTCTCCTCAACAACATAATTTCCGGTATCAACAATGTCCGACAAGGTTTCGCACTTGTGTTCCTGGACATAGCCGCGGCCTTTGACTCGGTGAGCCATGACCTCCTTCTAATACGTCTAAAAGAGAAAGGTGTTGGCGGAACCGCCCTTGAATGGTGCAGATCGTACTTGTCTGAAAGATGGCAACACGTTCGGTCTGGTGGAATGATGTCTGATCCATTTCACCAAGGACAGGGAGTCCCGCAAGGTTCCTCCCTTTCTGCCTTACTGTTCAATATTTATATGCAACCTATTTGCAAGATCATCAGGTCCTTCAATGTGAGTTGCATGATATATGCGGACGATGTCCTGCTTTATATGCCTTTCAACATAGACAAATTGGACCTATCCCCACTAAGTAACTGCTTTGATGCCATATCGCAATGGCTCTTGTCACAAAACCTAAAGATTCAACACAAGAAGACAGAGGTGCTCTTCATGTCAAGGAACCCGAGCTTCAGCCCCCCACAGTTCCTGAAGGTGAAGGATGCTGAGCTACAATCAAAACCCAACATAAGATATCTGGGTGTTACGCTCGACCAGAACCTTGACATGAAAGCACATATAGCCAACACTGTAAGAATCATATACTACAAAATCCGGTCATTAAGACATCTTCGCCCCCTGCTCGAACCTGAGGATTTTCGCACCATCTACCAGGCTCTGATCATGCCTCACTTTGACTATGCTAATGTCATTTTACTAGGCCTCCCTCAATCCACCCTGAACCCCCTACAGCTCGCAATGAATAGCGCTGCGAGGATTCTCTATGGGGCATCTAGATGTGAGCATGTGTCACCCCTGCTAATGCAGTTACACTGGCTTCCTATACATGCCAGGATCATATTCAAAACATTACTACTCACATTCAAAGCAGTAAATAGTCTCTCCCCCACATCATTAACTGAACTCATCAAACCCATAGCCCCGAATAGATCAAGGAGATCTACCGCAGTAAATTCGCTATTGGTTCCCCGCGAACTTACTAGAAGCACCTCAGCAACAGCAAACCGGGCTTTCAGCCTTCGTGCCCCTAAACTCTGGAATGCACTACCGCCAGATATCAGAGCAATCAACAGCCTACTGCAATTTAGAAAAGCCCTCAAACACTACCTATTCCTTAAATACTTCTCAGTGAGTGCAGAGGCACGACCCCTCTCTGTGAATCATGGACACACCGATTCACCTATTGAACCAGAATTCCCCACATAGAAAGGTTCCACAGACCTTTGGTAGAAGGTTCTACATGCCTGTCTTCTATCTCATCTGCGCTATCTTTTAAGATGTTAATAGTTCACTGTTATATTTCCGTTATTCTTAATCACATTGTTAACCAGGCTGTATGACCCCATGTACTGATTTTACCCTGTTATCCAAGTTTTATTCCCCTGTTTACTGTAACTCAGACGCTTGCTTATGGTGCTGAATTTTTGTTTGATGTAAACCGCGCTGATGCCAAAGAGTGCGGTATATAAGAGATGTAAATAAATAAATAAAAATAAATAAAATAAATGTTGTCTGCATATGATATCCTACTTTAAATTTTCTGAAGATGTTGCAAACAGGTTGGAGGTATAGGTTGAATAATAGTGCCGATAGGGCAGAGAGCCCTGGGGGATACCTTGTTCTTGTTTAAAGCTTGGAGAAGTTTGTGTCAACTTGAACTTGCTGGGTGCCGTTCTGTAGGTATGATTTGAACCACTGAAGTGTGGTTCCTGTGATGCTGATGTTTTCCAGTCGTTTGATTAATAAGCTGTGATTGACGCTGTCAAAAGCAGATGCAATATCAAGGAATACTAATATAAAGGCTTGTTTTGGGTTATCCATTCTGTGTAGGAGTTTGTCTGGATTCATTTTTGGAGGCGAGTAAAGGGGGTGAGAGGTAATTAGTTTGGGAATGAATATGAGGTCTAAGGTGTTGCCTTTAGAGTGTGTGGGCATTGCTATAGTTTGGTGATATCCCATGTCAGAGTTTATGAATGAGGTGGATTGCGTGTTGTATAGGGAAGGGAGGTTAAAGTCGCCTAGTAGTATGTGTGTTTTTTTTAGTGAGGTTGAGCATGCTGTTTTTAGAATGGCAGCAAATGTCAGAGGAACACATGTTGAAGTCTCAGATCAACCACCAAGTATGGCTGACATGGTAGGGCTGATCTTGAGAAGCACTGAACTGCTCTGCCTTTAAGTTCACAAATCACTTGGCTAAATTATTTTGAACAGGTAAGGGGCAAAAGAGAAAGGAGTAAAATCAAGCTATGGATCAATATTCAAAAGCACTTAGCAGCAACTGCTATATGGCTAGGTATGCTAGCTGTGAGTTTTCAATGGTACTATCCGGACGTCACTGAAAATTCACAATGCCCTGGTATTATTCGGATAGTGCCAGGGCAAAGTGAGGGTGTTCTGTCTAACACTATGGCTATTCTGCTGCTATCTATATAGCTATTCTGTTTAATTTAGGATACAAAAAGGCTGTCCTAAACTGCTTAGGTAAAACAGATGAATACCAGCAGTATCCACAAAGCAACAGCAGTACCCACTTTCCACATAATATTCAGCACTGTTCACTACCCAGATAGAGGTACGTGGGTAATTTAAATGCTGCGCTTTTTTATTTTATTTTTTATAAATGCTCTAACATTAGAATGTTGACCCATATATGAAACACAGGCAGGTGAAGATGGGAGTGGGGGCGGGGGTAGAATGGAAGACTAACCATCTTCTCAAAAACACATTTCTATTCATAAATCAAAATTACTGGGGGAAAAAAAGTTAACCAGATGCTTTAAAAATCATGTGCCTGCAAACTTAATAAGTCAACCTTTTTATTGGATTCTTGCAAATATAGAACACTTCACAGCTCCATACAGTATCACAACTGTCATCCTTCTGAGAGCGTCATGGTGTGCTTGCCTACACAGTATATTAACATGAATCCAGTGGAAAAAAGTGCTTCTCTCTAATGTCCCTACTGCATGCTCTGTGAGCACTGGTTCTACTGCTGAACCTTGATGCAGTTTAAGAGCCTGATGGGCACAGGCTCAAAATTGAGAAAGGGGAATACAAAGATGAGGTATGACCATAAAAACACAGAAAGTTAATCACTTGAGTTCAAATCCCATAAGCTCTTACCTTTAATTTTTTGTTTGTATTCTTCTGGTCGGTGAAGATACATAGCTGCAGCATCGCCATTTAAAGGATCTATTGGGTTAGGATAAGCCAACAACTGGGGCAAGAACGACTCAAATATGTTGGTAAGATCTGCAAGCATTAGCAGAGAAAAAAAACCTCTCAATTACCAGGAAAGAGTCCAAACCTTCCAGAGATGTTCCAAGATCAGAAGGTAAATCAGAGCCTAAAGCAGCTGACCTGTAAGCAGCAAAATGACTCATTAGGCTGCATGGCCAGTTGTGTAGTGAAGTGTTTATAAAGACAAATGTCCTCAAACCTATAGTAATCTAACATTTAGAAAATGAACAAAACAATCTAGCTGATATAGCATCATTATTGCTTTTGCTGAGGAACACTACTAATGAAAAAAACATGAACAGTGCTTAAAATCAAAGCCACCTACTTATGTGAAATACTGGCAGCAAGATGCAGGCTACCCCATACTGCTTCACCAGTGTGCGTCACTCCTACTTTGGGTGGCTCATTTCCTTGGAACAAGAGTATTTCGGTCACTATACTTTTCAAACCTCATATTTTGCAATAGGTAGTTAGGCCGACACCTTCAACTCGTCACACAACACCAAAGAGCACATTTGTAATAAAGGTTCTCCCATTAGATGCTTTTGGGAAATAGTTTAACACCTGGGGCACTACATGGCTTCAAGACTGGAGAAGAATTTGAATAAATGACCCATATGTAAAAGTCTATGTCAATCCAACAAGTCAAGCAGATTCAAAAAGTTGAAAGACTATATATCCCTGTATCCCCCTCACTAGGGGTCTTCTAGATGCAGTTCAATATAAAATTAAATTGAATTAAGTGTATGCATGCTAACTTCATGAACAAAACTGTCAACCACTTATGTCTATTCACAGTACAGAAATTGCATCTACTGAAAGGAAAAACTTAAGTTTGCTATTAGAAACTGATTTGGACCAGCTTGATCCGCTCCCAGGTTGCCTGGAGATGCTGTGGAGGCAGCATTCCAAACCCCTGGAGGTGCTGGAGAAGTCATGGTCTTTGCTCAAGAGTGACAGCTAGTGGCAGGATTCAGGGCCCTTAAAGGAACTCTAGTGCATGGCCCCTGACCCCAAATGGCTCAGACTTATTTTTTTGTCGGAGCTTGTCAGCTCAGTGTCAGGAAAAGTCCAATGACACCACCGTGACCGCTCCCTTTTATTCTATAAATTTAAAAAAAGAAGTCCATAACTTAGCTGTTTTCTCAGAGCACCGCCAAAACGCCAAAGCTTCCAATAGACGATGTGGCTCACGTTTCGGATTTACACCAACTGACAAGAAACCCTGCTTCAGGTCCCACAAAGCGGCAAATGGCGAATCTTCAGCTTACACAGCCTGGGAAATCTCTCTTTTGACTTTGGCGGCGTCTGACGTCAGATTGATGAACAGAAAACAAGGACCAATCACATTCAACCTACTCCAGAGCCAAACAAAGGGAAAACCCACTGCACAGGGAAGTCCCAGAAAGGCCTCCTGAGTAAGAACCAAGCACAAATCAGATGATGGTATACCAATCCAACTGGAGATTAAGCCCCTCCGGAACCACAGAATTAAGGAGGTAGATCCAGCGCTGTTCACTCAACTGAAGTTTGTGCTCACGATCCCCCCTCGGGATCAGTTGAGTGAACAGCGCTGGATCTACCTCCTTAATTAGGCAAGACAAAAGAGGAGGAGGTGTGCTCATCCTTACCAGGACAGACCTCCATTTCCAGACGGCTGACTCCACCAGCACAAACCACCTGGAGACCGTCACCATTTCCAACAAACGCTGCTCAATCAACTTGCTTTACAGAGCACCCACTGCTTCCCCTGACGATCTCGCTGCCATCATTGATCTCGCCTCCAACACTCATAACCCAAGTATCCCAAATTGGATCCTAGGCGACTTTAACCTGCCTACGCTACAGACAACCAAGCATCATCCTTCCTTGACGCCCTAGCAAATCTTGGCTTCAAACAATTAGTTATTGAACCTACTCACATTAAGGGTAATATCCTGGACCTAGTATTCGCCCCACAGATAGCTCTCAACTCATCTCAGGACCCCATAACATCCATAACTTCTGTTCCTTGGTCAGATCACAAACTGATCATCCTCCAGATTCCCTCGCACAAAGCCCATTCAAAGTGCAACAAGATACCAAGCAAACCAACAAAACTGCCCTCTCGATGTTTCAAGCCATACAATAGAGATCTTATCCTTGCGGAAACTCAAACACTCATCAATGAAACCACCCTGAACCTTGACGACCTAATTTCTCACTGGAACAATTGCCTCAGCGCAATCGCTCTACGCACACCAACCAACAAGCCCTCAGGGAAAAGAACGAGCGCTCCATGGTACACAGCTGATCTTAGAGCATCTCTCACCCAATTACAGAAACTCGAGAAACGCTGGCGCCGATCTCATTCTTTAAGTGACAAGACAGCATACAACTGCCATCTGACCACGCACCGCAAGGCAATCACTGAAACGGTACTACTCGGATACCTTAAAGAGATCTCTAAATAAACCACATGACCTTTTTGACTTGGTCAAGACTATCAAAGGAACCAACCTCTGGGCCTCAATTCGAGATACACCCACAAGATTTTGCAACCTACGCACAATCCAAGATATGCCAGACCAACAAAACCTCTATTACAACCACCACCCCAGAGCAAGTTTGTCCAACAGCCATAACCGTCTTCTCTACTCCTACCAAGAAAGGAATTGAAGACACTATTATGGCCCTTACCACCACCACATCCCAGTCAGATCCATGCCCAGCCTTTTGAATCAAGGAGCTCCGCAGTCACTTCAGCCCAGTACTATCCAAAATAATGAACCTCTCCTTCTCAACCGTCTCTTTCCCTTCTGCTCTTAAACATACCTCTATCAGACCTCTGCTGAAAAACTGCAAGCTCGATCCCCAAAAGGTAGAATCTTACAGACCAATATCCAGCATATCACTCCTAGCGAAGATCATTGAAAAAGAGGTTCAACGACAATTACAGGATCACATTGACACCACTGCACCGTTAGACTCCTGCCAACATGGTTTTAGGGAATTCCACGGAGTGGAAACTCTTACCACTCTCTTCTCCAAGATAATCACCGGCATTGATGACATCCGTCAAGGATTTGCTCTCATCTTCCTGGACATCGCTGCAGCTTTTGACTCAGTAAGTCATGAGCTTCTCTTAGGGCGACTAATTGAGAAAGGAGTTAATGGAAGAGCACTTGAATGGTGCAGATCTTACCTATCTGGAAGATGGCAGCATGTTCGTTCTGGAGGGATAACTTCAGAACCCTTCCACCAAAGCCAGGGTGTCCCGCAAGGATCCTCCCTTTCGGCCCTATTATTCAACATTTATATGCAGCCAATTTGCAAGATCATCCGGTCCTTCAATGTTGACTGCATGTTATACGCTGACGATGTCCTGCTTTACATACCCTTCTCTACTGAATTGGACCTCTCCCCACTGACGAGTTGCTTCAATGCAATATCCGATTGGCTTCTCTCCCAAAACCTCCGAATACAACATAAGAAAACGGAAGTACTCTTCATTACGAGGAACCCTAACTTTACTCCACCTCAATATCTCAAAGTAAAAGGAGCTGAATTACAAACTAAACCTTCAATACGTTACCTGGGAGTCACCTTGGATCAACGCCTGGACATGACAGCTCACATAGGAAACACAGTCAGAGCAGTATACTACAAGATCCGCTCACTTAGGCATTTACGATCCTTGCTGGAACCGAATGATTTCAGGACCATCTACCAAGCGTTGATTATACCTCATTTTGACACTGCCAATGCCATCCTACAAGGCCTTCCCCAATCCACCTTGAACCCGCTGCAGCTCGCCATGAACGCTGCAGCAAGGGTCCTCCATGGAGCCTCCAGGAGCGACCATGTGACGCCTCTGCTGATACAGTTACATTGGCTACCCATCCAGGCTAGAATTGTTTTCAAGACCTTATTACTCACCTTTAAAGCTGTTAAGCTCTCCTCTGCATCCCTAACTGCCCTCATCCATACCACATCCCCAAATAGAGCAAGAAGATCCACGGCTATAAACTCTCTAAAAGTCCCGAAAGCTCTAACAGATTGTACCACATCTACAGCCAACAGGGCCTTTAGTCTCAGTGCGCCAAGATGCTGGAATGCACTACCCCCTGGTATCCGGGCTATCAAAAGCCTAACACAGTTTAGGAAGGCCCTCAAATTCCACCTTTTCAACAAGTACCTCAGAGCCCAATGACACCCCATAGAGCCCAACAATACAATTCGCTAAGCAAATACACGGTATCTCAACAACAATTCCAAGACAGATACTCTAACCTTAATGATGCATATGTTTCCATGAAAGCCTGTTCATATGTCTATGTAGCAAGTTTTGTAAATTGTTTGTAAATAGTTTACCCTGTTATCCAAGTTTTTTGCCCTGTTATCTGTAAACTCATACGTGTTAACTGTATTGAGCTTTTCTGTTCTATGTAAACCGCGCTGATGCCGAATAGTGCGGTATATAAGAAACTGTAAATAAATAATAAATGAACCGATAGACTGTCCCTCCACCGGGGAGTGGTGCGCTGAAAGAGCACTGAGGTGGACCCGAACAGAGTTAGACTTAAGGCCTAGGTCTGACAGGTGAAGTAGATACTACAGTACTACTGGCACAAGGCAAGAGAAAGGATCTTCCTTGCGCTGAGCACACCATACAGTAAACCTACTCCACTTGAGGGCATAGGACTTTCTGGTGGACTGCCTCCTAGAGTCCGAAACTGCCTCCTCAACCTCCTTAGGTAGAAGCAAGGGAGCTAGCACTATCCTTTCAGCAGCCAGGCCATCAGATTGAGGACCTGAGATAGGGGTGCAGAAGTGAACCCTGATCCTGAGACAGGAGATCGGGGTGCAACCTCAGAGGGAATGGAGTTTCCACCGCCAACTGCAGCAAAAGTGGAAACCACGGTTGCCTGGGCCATCTGGGGGCTACCAGAATCACCAAGGCCTTGTCCCGGAGAATCTTGAACAGAGTTCAGGCCACCAGGGGCGTGGGAGGAAACGCATACTGGAGGCCTGTAGACCAAGAGATCAGAAAAGCATCTGCTGCCATCCTCAGGGGATGTGGCTGCCTGGAGCAAAACCAGGGCAGCTGACGGTTTTGTGGACTGGCAAAGAGATCGATGGACGGCAGTCCCCAGCGGAGGAAGATCTGCTGGACCACCCATGGATTCAACTGCCATTCGTGAAGCTGGAGAATCCTGCTTAGCTTGCCTGTTAGGAAATTCTCCTGTCCGGGTAGATAAAACTGCTTTGAGAAACATGCCTTGTTTTACTGCAAAGGAGCAAAGGGCCAGCGCCTCTTGACATAGGAGCCTGGACTCCGCGCCCCCTTGTTTGTTCACATAGAACATTGCCACCTGATTGTCCGTCTGAACCAAAACAGACTGATGAGAGAGGGCATGAGAAAAAGTCTGTAGAGCTAAGTGGATTGCTCGCAGCTCCAAAAGATTGAACTGCTGCGTGGCCTCCCGAGAAGACCAGAGGCCCTGAGCGCACTGCCCTGGCAATGTGCACCGCAGCCCTTTAAAGAAGCATCATTCGTCAGCACCCCTGTGTGCTGGAGCCTGAAAAGGTACCCCCATGAGAAGATTTGGGAGATGTAGCCACCACTGTAAGGAGTCCAAAAGTGGTTTGGATACCTTTACTCTGACTCGGAGGTCGCCTGTGGCCTGCGCCCACTGAGCTCTGAGGCACCACTGAGCAGCCCGCATGTGCAGACGGGCATTTGGAGTCACATGTTCCGTGGATGCCATATGGCCCAGAAGTCGCAGGTAGTGTCTGGTGGAGACCTGAGAATTCTTTGGAACTGGTTTGCCAACTCCAATCTGTGGGCCCTGTCCTCAGGCAAGCAAGCTCTTGCCTGAAGGGTGTCTAGTCTCGTCCCTATAAACTCTAGGTTCTGAGAGGGGAGTAAAGTGAACTTTGCGTAGTTTATGACAAAGCCTAGATGCTGAAGAAGAGAGACAGTGCGAAGAGTGGCTTGTCTGGCCTCCTGGAGAGACTGGCCCCTGATGAGCCAGTAGTCCAGGTATGGGAAGAAAAAAAAAAAGTCCCTGATTCCTGAGATAGGCCGCCACCACCGCCAGGCATTTGGTGAAAACCCTGGGGGCAGAGGTTAGGCCAAAGGAAAGTACCCTGTACTGAAAATGAGTTTCCTCCCACCACAAAGCTGAGATATTGTCTGTGGTCTGGATGAATGAGGATGTGAGTATAAGCATCCTTTAGGTCTAAGGAGCATAGCCAGTCTCCCTGCTGGAGGTAGGGCAGCAGTATCCCAAGGGTAAGCATCTTGAACTTTTCCCCCTCCAGAAACTTGTTTAGGTTTCGCAAGTCTAGGATAGGCCGGAGACGACCTGTCCTTTTTTAGTACCAGGAAGTACCTGGAGTAGAAGCCTTGCCCTTCCAGGTGGTGAGGCACCGGTTCCACTGCCTGTTCCTTTAGAAGACTTGCCAACTCCTGAAGGAGAGATTTCTGTGTAGAGGGAGCTTTGGAGTCTCCCCTGGAAAGTAGAAGGGAGTAGCTGGTGTAAGTGGAGCATGTAGCCCTTTTGGACTATGCGGCGTACCCAAGTATCCCCTGTGATGGCTGGCCACCTGTAGGTGTACAGGGTCAGCCAACCTCCTGTGCTGAGTGGAGCCAGCTGTGGAGAAGAGGCTATGCTGTGGGAGTCAAAACCCCGCTCCCTGCTGTGCAGGAGCCGGAGCTGGCGGCTTGGTGGTCTTCTGCCTACGGGGCCCATGTCCCTGTCCCTTGGCCTGCTGGCCCTGTTGGGGAGCTGGAGAGGCCTGATATTGAGGGTAGGATTTGTAGGCAGCACCCTTCCTCAGGAAAAAGGGCTTTTCCCAAGCCCTTCTTTTTTTTGAGAAGGGGCAGACATCTTTCTGGACAGCCTTGTCCTGGTGAGAGTCTCCGTCTTGACTTCTGCAGCCTTTTCAGTCATGGGCTTACCGAATAGGTAGACACCTCGGCAGGGGACATCGACCAACTTGTCCTGCACCCATGACTCCAGGTCTGATGACTGTGGCCAGGCCTGACAGCGTGCACTGATGCCAGCCACGGATACCCGGGCTGAAGTCTCGAAGCCATCATAGACTGCTCGAGAGAGAAACTTCGAGCACTCTCGGATCCCTGTAGACAAGGCTTTGAACCTCTGCAAGGGTTCCTTGGAGAGGCCAGCTGAGAACCCGGCAATCTCCTTTGCCAGGTCCCGTAAGTACATGCCCATGTACAGCTGGTAAGTCTGGACACGAGAAGATAGCATAGAGCCCTGGAAGCACTTTCTAATGAGGGCATACAGGTTCTGGGCCTCCCGGCCGGGGGGCACTAAGGAGTGCATCTTCTGACTCTTCAGGCGGTGCATGGCTGATTCCACAACCATGGAATTGTGCGGTAGCTGCGCCTTTTGGAACCCAGGGCACTTACGGACTCGATAAATGGAACTGACCCATTTGCTAAGAACCAGCGCTGAGGCCGGTGCCTCCCACATACAGAAGAGCAGCCGTTCCAGCATCGGAGGAACCGGTACAGTAAAGGCATCCTTCAGAGGAAAGTCATACTGGAGGGCATTCAGCTCCTCGGCTCAAGGCTCCTCCTCGGCATCCGCAGGGAATGCCAAAGCCTTGGCCATGTCCCTTACAAAATCCGAGAACTGGGTATCCTACGGGGGGACCTTCTCCGAGGCTCAGACTCCAGTGAGTCCGAAGGGACACACCGGGTCTGGAATGTGTCCGGAGATTCCTCATCCTCCGTCTCCCACGCCAACTCCTCCGAGGAGTTGTCGAGCGGCTCCGGCCGTGTGGGCTTTGGTGCCACCCGCCCCAATGCCAAGGGCACCGGTGTTGACGACCTCGGCCCCGCACGGGAGGTCGAAGGGGACCTTGACCGAGGATCGGCTCGGTCTCCGGTGGTCGGGGCAGATGCACCGGTCAGACCGGCGATCAATACCCGCTGCTGTTCCATGAAGGCAGTCAAGCTGCTCTCCAAGGCCGTCAACCTGAGTCCAAGCTCAGGAGACCCAGCAGCCTCCGACTTGGGCCCCGATGGCGTCGGGCCCAATATCGGCTCTCCCGAGAGTCCAGAAGGACAACAGAACTTACGTGACTCGGGGACTCCAGCTCCATATGAAGTAGCCTGGATGGCCTCTCAGACTCCGAGAGCCCGGGGTGGCGGTCAGGGCTACGCGACCTGGCCCTCGAGGACCCAGGAGCTTCCACCAACGCTGCCCTCACGAGCTCCTTCTTCCTTTTGTGCTCCCGGGTGGGAGACCCCCTTTCAGAGGGACCACGACGGCGCTTGGGTTCCGACTCCCAAGATGTCGAGAGCTCTGACGAAGTCCGGGCCCGGCCGGACGTGGACTCTGAGAAAATTCTCTCACGTTGATGCTGACAGCTCCGAAGTGCCTTCAGGGACATTTTGCCGCACGGGCCACACACAGGCCAGCGGGTTATGGTCAGGCCCAAGGCATCGGAGGCAGCAGTCATCGGTGAGAGACGTAAGTTTCTTGCACAGATCACATTTTTTTAACCCGCTGGCAGCTATCGGGGGAAAAAGGGCCCCTGCAAGGTCAAAAGACCGGGCTGCCAGTGATAACAACAAAAAAGGCGCGAACGCTAGTCACGAAGGACAAAAACCGAAAAAAAGTACCAGACTCGATACCGGTGTACCGAACCCAGGCGGGAAGCGGAACCGGCGTCGAACTGGATCAGAAAAAGCGAAAATCTCAGAAAAAAAAAAAATCTACTTTTACCGGGTGACGAACTCACATCCGTTGGGCTCCACGGAAAAAGGAGGACTGAGCAAGATGGCACCCTTGGGTGGGAAGGGACTGCACATGCTCGCTGCATTCCCAAAGGCTTTCCTTGAAAGCTGGGGAAATGCTCCCCACGAGGGCTCCGTCGGCGCCAACGTCACCCATATGTGAGAACTGACTTCCTGCTTGGTCCTGGAGAAAGGCACAGAGCACAGGCTTCCCACTGAAGCCACCATGGCATGAACATTCTGTGCAGTCACATAATCTCCAGCAGAAGCCCCACCTGATGGGAGGCGAAGGAAATGCAGTTGCCACCCACTGAGAGGGTGCACTTAGAGCCTGCGACCCCAAGACGACTGGGGTCAAAGAGACGGAGCTGCACTGAGCAGCAATGGGGCTATGTCCTCTGGATGTAAAAAGACAAGGCAGCATGTGTAGGTGGGCCTCCGCTCTGGAGGAATGAGGCCTGGGAAAGAAAAGGAGGGCAACACCAACTATTGATTCAAGTGGAATAGTGAAACAACCTTTGGCAAGAATTTGGGGTGAGTATGAAGGACGACCCTGTCCGTGTGGGACCTGGTATAGGGCACATGGGCCACCAGCACCTGTAATTCACCTACACGTCTGGCCGAGGTGAGCGCCACCAGGAACACGACTTTCCAAGAAAGGTACTTGAGGTAGCTGGTAGCCAGAGTCTCGAAGGGTGGAGCCATGAGCTTCCCCACTACTTGAAGGACTAGAAAAGGGGACTGTTACTTCTGGAGAGAGATTTGCAATTGTGAGTATATACTTCTAGGAATTTTCTGAAAGTAATTTTGTATTAAAGCTAATTAATCTATGAACCCACTATTTTTTGTTAAATCAGTCAGGGCCTAGTAGCAGCAGTTTAAAATTTAAAACACAGAAGAGAGCTTTCTGGTTAGATTTCATACCTAGCAGAAAGCTTGTAGTTTAAATTTAATAGTCACTCAGGGCCTAGCATCAGCAAAGTACTTTTAGTTTAAATTTAAAACACAGAAGAGAGCTGTCTGATTAAATTTAGAACCCGGCAGAGAGCTTGTAGTTTAAATTTCATAATAAGTTAGAGCCTAGCAGCAGCAAAGAGCTATAATTTAAATCAAATCAGAATATAGCTTACTTCAGCAGCACAAGACAGGGTACTGTGTAGCATCCCTCTTTTAATAAGTGTTATTTCCCTCCCTCCCTCCCCAACACCCACCCACCCCTAGGATAATCATAGCTTTATAGGTACTTACACATCTTAAAAGACAGGAGGAGCTCTCAGGTGAAGCTCGTTACCCAAATCAGTCATACACTAAGGACCTGAGATTAATTAAGCTTCAGGTGAAGAAGGTATATTAAACATATTAGGTACAGTTTTATTTGTATAAATATCCATAGCAACCCTTAGTAAAGAACTTAAAGCACTCCAGCAGCGAGATGGGGGTTTTCCAGTCTTTTGCATTGAGTGTCACATGTATGATTTTCTCCCAGTTGGTGAGAGGTCTTACGTGTGCACTAGGTGCAAGGAGCTCTTTGCTCTCAGGGAACGAGTCCGTTCTCTAGAGGCTAGAGTAGCAGACTTGGAAAACAAAGACAGAGAGGTACATAGACGAGACCTACAGGGATGTAGTCCTTAAGTCCCACCTCCAGTCTGGCAGCATCCCTGTTGCCATGGAGGAGAGAGGTCACGTGACAGGAGAGCATCACCCTGATGTGGCAGGAAGTGATCCTGTAACTAGGACCTGTCCTCCAGATGATGTAAAACCCTCTCGCACCGAGGAAGTTTCTCCAGGGCCATGTGCCCATGAGGGAAGGGTTAGGACAGACGTTATAGTTGGTGATTTGATCATTAGGCATGTAGATAGCTGGGTGGCTGGTGGACGTGAGGATCGCCTGGTAACATGCCTGCCTGGTGTGAAGATAGCGGACCTCACGCGCCACCTAGATATGGTCTTAGATAGTGCTGGGGAGGAGTCTGCTGTCTTGGTACATGTCGGTACCAATAACATAGGAAAATGTGGTAGGGAGGTTCTGGAGGCTAAATTTAGGCTTTTAGGTAGGATGTTGAAATCCAGAACTTCCAGGGTAGTGTTCTTTGAAATGCTTCCCGTTCCACGCGCAGGACCCAAAAGGCAGGCAGAGCTCCGGAGTCTCAATGTATGGATGAGACAATGGTGCAGAGATGAGGGTTTTCGATTTGATAGGAACTGGGGAACATTCTGGGGAAAGGAGGGGCTCTTCCGAAGGAATGGGTTTCACCTTAACCGGGATGGAACCAGGCTGCTGGCATTTACCTTTAAAAAGGAGATAGAGCAGCTTTTAAACTAGATAATAGGGGAAAGCCAACAGTCGCCCAAGAGCAGAAGGTTCGGAAGAATGTATCCTTGAAGGATACTACCAAAAGCAGAGAGGTTCCAAAAAAGAATAAAGTAGCCCAAATGTCCTCGAGTATGGATCAGACAGAGCTTAAAGATCCCAAATTGCCCATATCTACCAATAGCCAAATTAATATGAATAAAATAAAGTCTCTAAAATGCTTGTATGCAAATGCTAGAAGTCTAAAAAATAAGATGGGAGTTAGACTATATAGCACTAAATGAGAGGTTAGATATTACTGGAATATCAGAGACATGGTGGAAGGACGACAACCAGTGGGACACTGATACCTGGGTACAAACTATATCGTAATGATAGAGCTGATCAAATTGGTGGAAGGGTTGCGCTCTATGTTAGAGAGGGCATTGAGTCAGAAAGGATTAAAGTTTTGCAGGAAACAAAATTTGCTGTAGAATCTCTATGGATTGAAATTCCATGTAAAAAGTGGAAGGCGATGGCAGTGGGGGTATACTATCGACCGCCTGGCCAGAACGTACAAATGGATGATGAAATGCTCAAAGAAATCAAGGAAGCTAACAAACGTTACATTGCAGTAATAATAATGGATGATTTCAATTACCCCGGTATCAACTGGGTCAGTGTCACGTCAGGACATACTAGGGAGATAAAATTCCTAGATGAAATAAATGACTGCTTCTTGGAGCAGCTGGTTCATGAACCGACCAGAGGGGAAGCCATATTAGACCTAGTCCTTTGTGGAACACCAGATGTAAACCGCGCTGATTCTAAATAGCGCGGTATATAAGAAACTGTAATAAATAAAATAATAAATAAAATAGTGCAAGAGATAAGGGTGTTGGGGCCACTTGGCAATAGTGATCATAGCATGATCTCCTTTGATTTAATTAGTGGAGGAGGGATAGTAAGGAAATCCACAGTACTACCTTTTAACTTTTGAAAACGAGACTATGATAAAATGAGGAAAATAGAGAGTTCCGGTGATGCGGTGAGAGCGAGCAGACGTGATCTGTTCGCGCTCCGACCGTCCCTCGCTTATACCGGCAATTTAGAGCTGTTTTCTTGAACCCCGGACCGCCGCAAAGTACTCCCCCAGGAGCCGGACAGCCTACCGCAGGGCCCGAGGCAAGCTGCATCAACGACAGCGATGGCAGCAGCGCTGTGGACGGGGAAGAAGGAGCGGGACCGCGGGCCTGTGGCGAGCAAGATGGCAGATAGTGTGGTGGTGCCGAGTTCTCCGGCCTCCCCTGCCAGGGTAGAGGAAATATCGGCGGCGGTTGCGGAGGCCTTAGCTACCCAATTCAACACCATCCGAGAGAAGCTGGACGCTGTGCAGAGCTCCGTTGAAACTTTTGGCAAGCGATTGCAGGAGGCGGAGGAGCGTGTGGGGCGTGCGGAGGACACACTCACAACACTGCAGCAATCAGTGGAGGGCCTGCAGACCCAACTACGTTCGTTCCCAAGAGGCTAAGATCGACGATCTAGAGAATCGATCTAGAAGAAATAACCTGCGGGTGATGGGCATACCAGAGGCTGTATCAGACAATGAACTGCAGCAGTACCTGGTGGGGCTTTTCTCTCCGATGCTGGCGGGGGAGGCTGCTGGCGAGCGGATCCAGCTGGAGCGAGCACATCGGGTAGGCAGCCGAAATGTGCGAGAAACTAGACCTCGAGTGGTTCTTGCGAAGTTTCTACAATTCCCCCAGAAGGAGGCCATCTTGCGTGCAGCACGGGCCCGTGGGGTCTTGGAGGTGGACAATGTGCAGATCCGGATTGCACAGGACTATTCTATGCAATTAAGTCAACGTCGCCGGGCTTATGCGCCACTCTGTCAAAAGCTGATTGACTGTAAGATCAAATTTATGGTGCAATACCCGGCGCGCTTACATGTGTTTCGAGATGGGCAACGTAGGATCTTCGAGTCCGCAGATGCAGCAGCGATATATGTGGAGAGCATCACCTCGGAAGGAGGAGCAGGCTGAGGACCCCGGAGAGGATGGCGTATGTTATCTCTGCAGAACAAGACTCTTTTGTCTATAAGGCACTGTAGGTGTCTCGAGTGCTCAGCAACCGGACTTCGGTTGGAGTATATGGTGGGTGTGAGCGGGACATTTTTGCTGAGACTCGGATACCCCCCTCTCCCCCGGCTGATGGCCCAGACGCAGTCTCTCCTGGTCTGCTGGGAACTTGACCTCTGGCGCCTGGTTGAACAGGCGGGAGGGTTGGGGGGGTCATTTGTTCTTAGTTATAATGTTGGGGTTTTGGTTCTTTTGTTGTTTATTAGACCTGCATGAAGTGCACCTCAAATGGGACGGGCTTGATTGCACGGGGGCACTGGAACCCCTCTTAGATGGCTGGGTCGGGCTAACAGGCAGCTGAGATAGGTGATATGGCTGGGCCGGGCCAGGATGGCTGGGGTGCCCCACCAGGCCCCACATTTACTTTGAATGGGCCTGTTCCTATGTGCCCTGGGGGGGGGGGGGACCGCAGCTTGCCTTAGGGTGGAACCTGGTTGATTTATTGCCTCCCTTACTAGGGGGGGGGGGGGGGAGTGGGGCTGGCTAATCCGGGTACATTCGGGGAAGCCTGTCACACCCGCTAGAGCCCAATATGTGTGCAGATTTGCATCCTGTCCCACTACCAGTGGATGGTAACACACATACTAACAGTTGCCACCGGGCTTCGTCAAGGGGAGGAGGGGCAACGGGAGTATAGCGGAAGAGCCTGTAGCTGCCTTAGTAATAGAACCTCGGCAGCGGGAAAATCAGGTCCACTGTGTGGGGGCGTAGTCCCCCCTCCTCTATATAAACGGCCCGAGGGGATTTTCTCTGCCAGGTCTGGTCAGAACCCAGTGCACTAGCGCAGAGCTTTCGATGTTTCCAGCCAGGGCACGGCTAGTATAACCCCCTCTAAATAGGTATTTTTGTTTTTTGTGGGAATATCATGGTGATGCTGACTGCCCGAGCTTAAGGGCAGACCAGGCGCTTTAGGCTAACATTGCAGAATACCGGCCTTGAGAGAGGGGGGGGGGGGTTTACCCCTTCCCGGGTCGCGGGGTTAGATGCTTGAGTTCTGTACTTGGACATGAGCAACCTTGTTCTACTGCTATACCTAATTTGAGGGCTGGGGGACTCTAGGGGATAGATTGGGGGATTATTGTCTGCTCTTGGTTATGAGGGTCTGGGTTGGCGGGTGGGGTATGGACGATAGCGGGGGGCGGTGGAGCGTGTCACTGGAAGACTCATAGGAGATAGGAGTAGTGAAATGTGGGTGAGGATTAATATTCTCTGGGGTGGGAGGGGTTGGGGGGGAGGGAGTTGGGGGTGGGTGGGGGGGGGGAGGAAGGGGGGTTAGGTCGCATCCATCGTCAACCTCATGGTGTGTTCCACGCAGAGAGAATGGGGGAGGGGAGGGGGTTCCAGGCTGGGAGAGCCCTGTCCCTACTAGCAAGTGATACTGGTCAGTTGGGTCTTGACACTGCCCCGTTGCTTTGAAAGTCATTACATGGAATGTGTGTGGATTGGGGAACCCAATCAAGAGATATAAAGTCCTACAGGCCTTAGCTAGGCAAAAATGTGATATTGCATTTTTACAGGAAACCCACCAGACGGCTGAGGAGCATAGTGGGGCAGGCATGGGGGGCTCCAGCCACAGGGAAAAAAGGAGGCGTGGCCATCCTGATTCACAAGCGGGTGCGTTGTTCAGTGGAAGCTGAAATCAGGGATGCGGCGGGACGGTATCTGTTCCTACAAGGAACTTTGGAGGGGAAGCCGGCCATCCTGGGGACAGTGTATGGTCCGAACTCCTTTGATCCCCACTTTTACGCCAATTTGGCCTCTAGAGTGGAGCAGCTGCCTGAGTCCCCTTTGGTGTTGGGAGGCGACTTAAATGGAGTCCTGGACATTGAGATGGATACCTCTAGAGGAGGGGAGGAGGCGCGCGTACGAGGGCCGGTGACGCGGGTGTTGCAGCGCTTTAAGGCTCGCCTAGGGCTAGTAGACCCGTGGAGGGTGTTGCACCCCTTAGAAAAAGACTTTACACACCAGTCCAGAGCTCATGGCTCTAGCTCTCGAATCGACTACCTTCTACTTTCCGGGGAGATCTTCGCAAGAGTGGGGGATGTGCAGATCGGGCCTTTTGAAATTTCCGACCATGCCCCAGTATGGCTGGAGCTGGGTTGGGGGGGGGGGGGTGACGGATCGGTCACGGCTCTGGCGGTTCCCGCCGGAACTTTATAGGGACATTCAGTTTCATAAGTTCCTGGAGCAACGTTGGCGGGAATTTGAGGAGATCCATCGTGGGCACAAGGGAGACCCTGAATTATTGTGGGAGACCGCTAAAGTTGTGTTACGGGGTGACATTATTGGGTTTGCGGCGCGTAAACGTCGGATGCTTGCGGAACGGACTCTCCGATTGGAGAAGCAGGTATCCTCGCTACGTCGGCGGTTGGCGCGGGCCCCGACTCAGAGGCTTCAAAAGGAGCTGTGGGAAGCTAGAGTAGATCTCAATGAGCTATTGCACCAGAGGGCCAAGAAGTCTATTTTATATTACCGATACAAGTTGCAGTGCTATGGGGATAAGCCTGGGCGGTTGCTGGCTCGCTGTTTGCGGGGTTCGAGAGGCTCCAATACGGTGGCGGCTCTAAGAGATGAACATGGAAAGCTGCAACGGGACAGTAGGGAGATAGGCCGGGTGTTTCGGGGATTCTTTCAGAAACTTTATGCTGCGGAGAGTAGTTCACCCTCAGCAATATCGGATTATCTTCAAAAGCTGAATCTGCCCTCGCTCACGGAGGAACAAAGCCTTCAGCTGGGGCGGCTGATCACCGCCGCGGAAGTGGAGTCGGTCATTGTTGCGGCTCGCTGCTTTAAATCGCCTGGGCCGGATGGTTTAGGGGCCGAGTTTTACAAACTGATAAGTGGATATGTTAGTCCAGTCCTAACAGAGGTGTATGCGCAGCGGGTGGATCAAGGAGGCTTTCGATGGGGGACTAACCACGCCCACATTACCTTGATCCCTAAGCCGGGTAAGGACCCGGAATTGCCTGCTTCCTACCGCCCGATTTCTCTATTAAATTTTGATCATAAGATATTTGCCAAAATACTGGCGGATAGATTGGCGGGATACTTGGATGATCTGGTTCATAGCTCCCAGGTCGGTTTTGTGAAGGGTCGGTACATCGTACGGAACATGCGTAAGATCTTGGCTTTGATGGAATGGGTGCACGATCAGCATGTGCCTTCCTTACTTGTTAGCTTCGATGCGGAAAAGGCCTTCGATCGCATTGATTGGAGCTACTTAAAAGCCTTATTGCCGTGTTATGGCTTGGGTGCTCCCTTCTGTGCCATGATAGATTGCCTATATGCCACCCCAACGGCAGGGATACTTTGTAATGGAATGTTGTCGGAGGCCTTTCCGTTAGAACGAGGCACTAGACAGGGTTGCCCTCTTTCACCCTTGCTGTTTGTCCTGTCTTTAGATCCATTGATCCGGGCGGTGGAGGCGTCGCCGGCGATCCGGGGGGTGCGGATCGGGTCTCAAACCTTTACAGTGTCGGCCTTTGCGGATGATCTTCTGGTCATCTTCTATCCCCGGAGGAGTCTTTGCCTCATTTATTGCAGGAATTTCAGACTTATGGTCTCTTCGCCGGCTTGCGGATTAATAGGGATAAGTCGGAGGCCCTGGATGTATCCGGGACCCTGCAACGGGATTGGGTGGGCGGGTTCCCCCTCAAGTGGGCTAACTCTCATTTCACATACTTAGGTATCCGGCTGACTTGTCAACCGCGAGACCTTTATAGGCGCAATTTAGACTGGATGTTGAACCGAGTGCGCTCACAGCTTTTGGCATGAGGGTCTCTGCCGCTTTCTTTGTCAGGACGGGTGGCGGCGGTGAAGATGGTGATATTGCCGCGATTGTTGTATTGGCTGCAAACCCTACCGGTGTGGTTGCTCCAGAGAGACCTGCGACGGATCGAGGGGGTGTTACGGGCCTTTCTGTGGCGAGGGGCTCGAGCCCGTATCCCTCTGGTGAGGTTAATGGGGAAGTGGCGAGAGGGGGGGGACGGGGTTTCCTGACCTGGGCATGTATGCTCTGGCCTGTCAGGCCCGTCATCTGGGCGATTGGCTGGGGGGGACCGAGGTGTACACACCTACGTCCCTGGAAGAGGCCTTAGTGGCGCCCCTCTCTTTGTTAGGGGCCTTACATACGAAGTCCAGGGATCTCCCTGCCCGCCTCGTGTGCAGTGTGTTATTTGGCTCGGCCCAGAGGACCTGGCGGTATTTGAATGCCCGATGGGGGACATCATGGACGGTCTCCAGCTGGTTGCCCCTGCAGGGTAACGTCCACTTTACTCCTGGTTCTGGGTCCCGGGGTTTCCGGGATTGGTGGCGGCGGGGTATTCGTTCTCTAGGGCATTTGGTTGATGGCACAGGGCGCTGTAAACCCTTTCAGGTTCTTTGTCAGGAATATGACCTGACCGTACAACATACTTTTGTATTCCTGCAGGTTTCTCATATCTCTTCCCTACCTAGAGAGGCACTCACGCTAGAGCATTCAGAGCAGCTCCTCGGTTTTTTCGCATTAGTGGTCCGCATTAATTTCGCATCCGACCACAAATTGATCATTATCCAAATTCCCAGCAACAATGACCAGCTGAACAGAAGCCGACCCACGAACATCACCTCTCGAACTGCCACTAGATGCTTTCGCCCCTTCGATAGGGAACACATCCTTTCGGAGACTCCATCACTCATCAACAAAACCACACTGGACCTTGATGAACTAATCTCTTGCTGGAACTCCAGCCTGCTTGCCATCTCACAACACTCGAACCCCAAGAATACAGCAAGTTCAAAAAGAAGATCCATCCCATGGTTCTCCCCTGAGCTCCGAGTCTCTCACGCAACTACGTAGACTTGAACGCCGATGGCGCCGATCGCGCTCAACTGAAGACCAGACCGCATACCAAACCCACCTTGCAATACATCGGGAAACAATCACTACCAAAATGAAACAATATTCACACTGACCCTAAAGAGGTCTCTAAATAAACCACGTGACCTCTTCAATTTGGTCAAATCCCTCTCAAAGGAACCATCGCCCGAACAACACAGCGAGATTCACCCACAAGAATTCGCTGATTATCTGCAATCCAAGATTGTACAAACCAACAAGGTGTCAGCAGTCCAATATCAAGAACCAACGGACCTTTCTCCACTTAACATTTTTTCCACACCATCCAATAAATGTATTGAGAACACCATAGCATCACTCAACACTTCCACTGCACAGACTGACCCATGTCCAGCTTTTTGGATCAAGGAGCTACGTGATGTGTTCAGCCCGGTCATCGCAAATATAATGAAACTCTCCTTTACAACAGGTTATTTTCCCTCTTCACTCAAGCAGACTTCCATTAGGCCACTACTGAAAAACCCCAAACTTGACCCCCAAAGAGTTGACTCCTATCGACCAATAGCTAGCATACCCTTCTTAGCCAAAATAATTGAGAAAGAAGCACAACGGCAAATTCAAGATCATATAGACGCTGTTGCTCCCTTAGACAGCTGCCAACATGGGTTCAGAGAACATCATGGGGTCGAGACACTACTTACTGGTCTATTCAACGATATCATCACAGGAATTGACAACATCCGTCAAGGTTTTGTGCTCATCTTCCTAGACATCGCCGCGGCGTTCGACTCCGTGAGTCACGAAATCCTCCTCGGAAGACTCAAAGAGAAGGGTGTCTGCAACAATGCACTAAGATGGTGTAAGTCTTATCTGGACGATAGATGGCAGTATGTGAAGTCTGGATCAGAAGAGTCAAGCCACTTCCATCAAAAGCAAGGGGTACCCCAAGGATCCTCGTTATCCTCATTACTATTCAATATCTACATGCAGCCCATCTGCAATATCATAAGATCGTTCAACGTAAATTGCATGATATATGCAGATGACATTCTCTTATACATGCCTTTCTCCACAACTCACATGGACCTGACCCCACTCACAGATTGTTTCAATGCAGTCTCAACATGGCTCCAGACACAGAACCTACGCATCCAACATAAAAAAACAGAGGTCCTTTTCATCACCAGAGACTACAACTTTACTCCTCCTTCCCACGTCAGCGTCAAGGAAGCTGATTTGCAAACTAAAGATGCAATAAAATACCTGGGAATTACTCTGGACCAACATCTAGACATGAAACGCCACATAAGCAACATAGTCAAAGCCATCTATTTCAAAATACGCTCACTCAAACACCTACGCTCCCTGCTGGACCCAGAAGATTTCCGAACCATATACCAAGCGCTGATCCTGCCACATTTTGACTTTGCAAATGCCATCTTACAAGGTCTCCCCCAATCCACACTACCCACCTTACAGTTGGCCATGAATGCCGCAGCTAGGGTCCTTTACGGCGCATCCAGAAACGACCACGTGACTCCTATTCTCAAACAGCTGCACTGGCTACCGATCCATGGGAGAATCACCTTCAAATCACTTCTATTAGCATTCAAGGCAATCAAGTGTACTTCATCCTTCTCACTCGCACATCTTATCCACATGGTCCCCCCCAACAGATCCAGAACAACAGCTGTAAACTTGCTTGCAATACCAAAGGCTTCGACAAAGTCCAACACAAAAACCACAAACAGGGCATTCAGTTTTTACGTCCCCAAATGTTGGAACGCTTTACCCCCCGACATTAGGGCCATTACCAATCTATATCAGTTCAGGAAGGCTCTCAAAACCCACCTTTTCCTCCAATACTTCCCAGACAGCAATTGAACTAGATATCCCTCCCAAGAAATGACCCAATCTAGAAAGGCCCTTACAATTTTTATCTGCAGTGTAGATAGCTTATGTATTATTTATTTTCTCTTATATACCGCGCTATTCTGCATCAGTGCGGTTTACATTGAACAAACTGAAATTACATTGAACAGGGCATTATAACTTGGAGATAACTATTTTACAGGGAACATGGGCTATGGAGGGTTAAGTGGCTTGCCCAAGACCACAAGGAGCACCTGTGGGACTAGAAACCCCAGTCCTTCCGGCCCAAGGTTGCTGTCCTCTAGTGGGATAGTTAACCCGGTTATCCAAGTTTGTACTCCTGTTCATTGTAAAAACCTGACAGTTGTCGTTATGGTCGTTATGTTATGATGTAAACCGCGCTGATCCTAAATAGCGCGGTATATAAGAAACTGTAATAAATAAATAAATTAGGGGAGGATAAGCCTCCTACGATTGCGGGTCTGAGGGCTCGCTTGGATAATATCCGTAAACATGCAGACTACAGAGGAGTGGAAGCGGCGTGGGGGGCTGAGCTGGGGTGGGAGGTTTTCCCTGATATCATCCGTACCGCTTTGCGCCGGATTGCGGTGGTAGTGGAGGGGGCACGGTGGCGAGAGGTGCAATTCAAATGCCTTACCCGAGCCCATTTTTCTCCCCGAAGAGCCCTACGTAGTCATTTGACGGAGGATGGTCGCTGCCCGCGCTGTTTGGCACCATTAGCCAATTTGTTGCATATGTGGTGGGCTTGCCTGCATATCCAAGTATATTGGGCCCGAATTAGTACGTATGTCAGCGGCTTACTGCAGCAGCCGCTGCGATGGATGGGAGCTTTTGTGGTTTTGGACAGGATGGACCCTCCGTACCCGGCCCGGCGCACAGACCGTTTGTTAATGCAGAAGGCCTGTCTGGTGGGTAAAGGCCCCATATTACATCTCTGGCGGGAGCAGCGTCCCCCCACGTTCATGGAATGGCGCAACTGTTTTCATCAGCTCATGTTGGAGCGGTGGCGGGCGCGGGGTAGTGTCAAGCTTTGGACTTCCTTTCTCCTGGTATGGAGCCCGTACATTGATACCCTGGGAGCCCGGTGTCGCAATGAGCTTTTACACATAGGTTCCTAGAGAGGTGCTGGAGTGGGGGGCGGGGGGTCATAGTGCAGGATGGTGGTTGTGGGGCGGCAAGGGGGGTGTTGGGGCGGGGGTGCGACCTAGGGGGGGAGGGGTGGGGTGGGGGGGGAGGAGATGGGAAGGGATACTGTATTAAAAAATTGTATTCATCTCCTGTATGTATTCCGGGTGGGGATGAGAGCCCACCCACCCCCCCGTAGGTTGTGAATGGTTTGCTTATTGTTTTTGTTGGTGATGATTAAAATAAAGTTAAAAAAAAAAAAAAAAAGGAAAATAGTTAAGAAAAAACTAAAAGGAGCAGTTGCAAAGGTTAAAGACGTATATCAAGCTTGGGTGTTGAAAAATACTATCTTGGAAGCCCAGGCCAGCTGTATTCCACGCTTTAAGAAAAGTGGAAGGAAGTCCAAAAAACTGCCAGCATGGTTTAAAGGTGAGGTCAGAGAGGCTGTTGCCAAAAAAGCATCTTTCAGGAAATGGAAAAAAGAGCCAAACGACGAAACCTGGAAACAGCACAAGCACTGGCAAGTCAAATGCAAGGCATTGATAAGGCAGGCAAAGGGAGAATTTGAGAAGAAGCTTGCTGCGGAAGCAAAAATGCGATAAAGACTTTTTCAAGTACATTCATAGCAAAAAAAACTTGAGTCAGTTGGTCCACTGGATGATAGAGGGGTTAATGGGCACTAAGAGGCGACAAGGCAATAACGGAGAGAACGAATGAATTCTTTCCTTCGGTCTTTACTGAGGAAGATGTAGGGATGTTACCCATGACTGAAGTGGTATTTAAAGGTGCGGAAGAATTGAAGGAAATATTGATACATTGGGAAGATGTATTACAACTATTAGATAAACTGAAGAGTAGCAAATCACCTGGGCCGGATGGTATACATCCAAGGGTGTTGAAGGAACTGAAATATGAGATTGCAGACCTGCTATTAGTAATCTGTGAACTATCATTAAAATCATCTCTTAATACCTGAAGATTGGAGGATCGCCAATGTAACACCAATTTTTAAAAAGGGGTCCAGGGGTGATCTGGGAAACTACAGACCGGTAAGCCTGACGTCAGTACCGGGAAAAACTGTAGAAACCATCATAAAGAATAAAATTACTCAGCATGTAGATAGTCATGGCCTAATGGGAGACAGCCAACATGGCTTTAGACAAGGAAGATCTTGTCTTACTAATCTGTTATGTTTTTTGAGGGTGTTAATAAAGAGGTGGACAAAGGTGAGTCGGTTGATATAGTGTATCTGGACTTTCAGAAAGCCTTTGACAAGGTCCCTCAGAGACTTTTGGCAAAACTAAAGAGTCATAGGATAGGAGGCAGTGTACTACTGTGGATAAGAAACTGGTTAAAAGATAGAAAGCAGAGGGTAGAGCTAAATGGCCAATTTTCCCAATGGAGAAAGGTGAATAGTGGTGTACCCCAGGGATCTGTGCTGGGTCCGCTGCTTTTTGACATTCATAAATGACCTGGAAAGTGGAATAACTAGTGAGGTTATCAAATTTGCAGATGACAAAAAACTATTTAAAGTTGTTAAAACCCAAGAGGATTGTGGAAAATTGCAAGAGGATCTTGATAAATTGGAAGACTGGGCATCAAAATGGCAGATGAAATTTAATGTGGACAAGTGCAAAGTTATGCACCTAGGGAAGAACCACCTAAACTATGGTTACACGATGCAAGTTTCCACATTAGGAACCACCACCCAGGAAAAAGATTTAGGCGTCATTGTGGGTAACATGTTAAAACCCTCGGCCCAGTGTGCAGCAGCGGCCAAGAGAGCAAATAGAATGCTAGGTATCATAAGGAAAGGAATGGAAAATAAAACAAAAGATATTATAATGCCTCTATATCGTTCCATGGTGAGACCGCACCTTGAATATTGTGTACAATTCTGGTCGCCGTATCTTAAAAAGGATATAGAGATATTAGAAAAGGTTCAGAGAAAAGCCACCAAAATGGTAAAGGGGATGGAAGGATACTCCTATGAAGAAAGGCTAAAAAGGTTAGGGCTCTTTAACCTGGAAGAGAGACGGCTGAGGGGAGATATAATAGAAGTCAATAAATTAATGAACAGAGTGGAACGGGTAAACGTAGATCGATTGTTTACATTATCAGAATATAGAGAGACTAGGGGACATGCAATGAAGTTAAAGGGTAAACTAAGACTAATAAAAGAAAATATTTTTTCACTCAACGTGTAATCAAACTCTGGAATTTGTTACTGGAGGATGTAGTAAAGGCTGTTAGTGTAGCTGGGTTTAAAAAAGGTTTGGACAAGTTCCTGGAGGAAAGGTCCATAAACCATTATTAAGAAGGGACCCAGGATATCAATGCTTGACCCAGTACAAGCATTGTGGAACCTGTCTCTTTTGGGGAAACAGCTAGGTACGTATGACCTAGATTGGCCACTGTTGGAAACAGGATACTGGGCTTGATGGACCTTGGTCTGACCCAGTATGGTATATCTTATGTTCTTATGTTTTTATGTTCACACACTGCGGTCCTATGTCACTGGTGGATGAATGGATTGGGAGCTGGGAGAGGAGGCGGCCACGTATGAAGCAGCCCACCAAGGGGTGTACAGACATGGCTTGGCCATCCACTGTGTGGTGGTGAGAAGAAATGGCACAGAGGTGTACTCTGACAGTGCTGGGTTTGAGGCCAACCCCCATCAGATGCAGGAGGTATTGTAAAATGTCCGGCATCACACAGAAGGGGTTAAGACCTTCATCTACACACCCGAAATCTGCTCCACTTGAAAGTATACGCCAGTCACATGGAGTCCTTACATGAGGAAAGCAGAACATCTTCTACTGCTCTGGAGAGGCAGTGATGTGCTACAGATAGCCTCTCAGCATCCAGGCTTTCAGGGCAAGGGACTGGAGGGTTGGGGTGCAGCAGCATCCCACCCTCCTATGACAGCAGGTCTGGGGTGACAGCTGCAGAAATAGGGGGAACCAGGATTGCTGCTCCTTATGGCTGGAACTACCTGTATCTGTACACCAGGCACATTATCTGACCCTTTTCAAATCCAGGCTGAAAAAAACTCACCTCTTCGCTGCTGCTTTTGGATCTTGACTCACCTGATCTCCTTGTTTCTTTACCTTTCCCCCTTGTTTTATCCCTGTCTACACCTTCTGTGTTGCCTGTCTTGACTAGATTGTAAGCTCTGAGGAACAGGGACGGTCTTACATATCTGTGCAGCACTGCATACGACTTGTGGTGCTATACAAATGCTTAGTAGTAGTAGTAATTCCCCTGGGAAGAAAGGAGGCGACAACTGAGAGAAATGGAGGTACCCCTCCCTGACCACTTGTAGCAACCAGGCATCTGAGGTAATGGTCGGCCACAGGTGAGTAAAGTGGACAAGCCTGCCTCCCATAAACCTCGGGCCTGTTACCTTCTGGGGGAGGGAAGCTATGCCCAAGGAGTCAAAAGATACCCTCAGGTTGCAGTGGGGTGCTGTTTGGGTTGTGGGAGCCTTTGGCTTTCGAGGGCCATGCTCCTGGCCTTTGGCTTGCTGCCCCTGGGGGAGGGGGATAGCATGATAGGCCTGAAACTTGGGATAGTTTCCGTAAGCCTTCTTGATCTTCAGGTGGAAGGGTCCCCCCCCCCCCCCAAAGTCTTCCTGCAGGAAGGTTCAGACACTTTCTTGGACAGCCTGGTTCTGGTCATGAATTCCTTCTCCAGCTCGTCTGCCTTCTCCTTCATGGACTTGCCAAAGAGGTTCTCTCTCTGGCAAGGGATGTCGGCCAACTTGTCCTGAACCTACTGCTCCAAGTCAGAGGATTGTAGCCAGGCAAGGCAGTGGGCACCAATGCCCACCACAGCTACCCACATCATCGATTCAAAGCCGTCAAAGGCTGCTCGAGTTTAAAACTTGGAGCACTCCAGGTTCCTGAAGCGCTAAGAGGTTCCCATGATAACCCAGCCAAGAACTCAGCGAGCTCCTTCGCCAGGTCTCTCAAGTACATGCCCATGTACAGCTGGTATGCCTGAATTCAGGCAGTGAACATGGAGCCCTGGAGACACTTCCTGCCAAAGGCATCCATTGTGCGGGCCTCCCTCTGGGGGGCACAGAGGAGGGTGTCTTGTGGCTTTTAATGCGACATGGCCGATTCCACAACCATGGAGTTATGCGGCAGTTGAGTCTTCTGGAAGCCAGGGTTCCGGCCGACCCAATACTATGAAACGAATAGACTGTTCACAATCAGCACAGTCACCAGGGTCTCACATCCTGAACAGCAGCAGCAGCACCAGGATGGGGGGGCATGGGCATCGTCAGTGCCTCCTGAGGAAGAGCATCATACTGGAGGATCTCGAGAAACTCAGTACGTGGCTTGTCCTCAGGCACAGCCACAAAAGCAAGGGCCTGGGACATCTCACCAACTCCAGTAAGGCTAGGTCCTCTGGAGGTGACCACCGCCAATGGTGTGGCAGAGATGGGTCAGAGGGGATGTCCTGGTGGAGGATGGTGTCAGGAGACACTTCATCTGTCTCCCATGCAGACTGAGCCAGAGAAATCAGCAAGTGCCCTGTGGTTGTCGGACCGAGACTGCATCAACGACTCCTGTTGTCAGAGCTCCTGCACTGCTGTGCCTGACACCATGCTGGACCTCGAGGCAGATGTGGGTCAGCACCACTCGAGCCAACCCTCTCAAGGATGGGTAGAGCATCCTCCAGGTAGGTCCTCAACGAGGATGGCACCATGGCTGGCACCGAGGTGGGCCCCACTGTGCCTCAAGCTGTGTTCCAGGACTATCCTGGCCTCAATACCAGGTGGCTCCGCAGCAGCATGCACTGGCCTTGAGGACATTGAGGCCAGTGTCGGGTCCCTGGTAGAGGAATCCCCGATGGTGATTGCATCAGGGGACCTGACCCAATCCCCCGACTCCATAAAAGACTCCTCCCACCAGGGCTGCTTAGACGGGCATTCCCTGCTGTCGTCATCGGCATCAGGTCAAGGGCTCTGCACCTGAGCACCTAAGGTCTTACCCACCGGGCCAGGGTCAGACCTAGACTTCGGCTTTGACGAAGCCTACGATGCAAAGGGAAGGTCCTCTAAAGACTACTCCAATGCCCGATGAGCTCAGGGCTCCGACTGAGCTGGGTGCACGACGAAGGCGGGAATTCTGTCCCAATGCCGATCCTGAGGCAAAAAATGCAATGCAATGTGTGCCTTCAAGTCAGTCCTGACTCCTGGCGACCCAGAAGCTCCTGTGTTTTCTTGGCAGTTTCACCGGAAGTAGATTGCCAGGCCTTTACTTGCCAAATAATTTCCCTGCTGCTTTTCACATTCCTTCCAGGTCTTGCAAACATTAAAAGGCAGAGTGAGCAGGAAGACATGTTGTGGTCTGCACAGAGGCACTTAATGCAGGTACTGTGGTGATCTGTATGGGACATAATGCAGTTGCACTTGCCATGCTGCTTAAATCCACTGGTCGAAGATATAGTGGGAAAAATGACTCCTGCAAGATTAAGCTCAGACTTCTCAACCAGCTAGGCCACGAGCAAAAAACCCACATGCCAAAAAAATAAAGGAAAAAAAAGTTGCCCGAGCAAAAAGCACAACAGAGGTGGTGGATTTGTTGCTGTGAAAGGGTAATTGAACTGATCCCAATGAAAAAAAACTGAAAATAAAAATACCGAAGGACTGTGGGAATCCCCCGCCCCCCCCCCCCCCCCACACACTATCTGTGATGCACAGACAGCACTTCTGCAGGGCTCTGCGGAAAAAAAAAAAAAAAAGACGACTGAGGTAAGATGGCACCCTTGGGCAGGAAAGGTGACCGTGCATGGGCAATGTAACTCCCAAAGGCTTTCTTTGAAAGCTGAGTGGATCCGCATGGGCTCCGTCAGCACAGACTTCACCCATGAGGACTAACTTCCTGCTTGTTCCTGGAGAATGTTCCTTATCAAAAAGGTTTCCAAAGTACAGATTTGTACCAATAGATACCACCTTGATCAGAAGGCACACAAATATCTGAACCATTTAGAATGGAACTGAAATATACCAGGACTACCCGTCACTAACTCCAATCACCTAGCTAGCCTATTGGTTTTAACATTTGCATGCCGTAGAATACAAAAATCAGTACTCTACAGTATATTCAAACCACCAGTAAAATCTAAACCCAACATTAATGGCAGTGCTAGAAAATGAAGCAAAGTCTAGCCTTAAAGTTACTAGCTCCAAAGCCCAAATGCTTTTCTTTAGACATTAAACTGTTTCAGTTCCAGTGTATTTTCCCTTCAAACTATGGATAAAGAAGATTAATATTTGGAAAAGCTGCCCAAATGAAAGAAAAACTCTTAATTAAAATATTCAGGAGTATAAGGATTTACCAACATCTATAAATGCTCACTTATGGCAACTATACCACATTCTTGTTCACCAAAAGGGGCCATTACTATTTATTTTAATAGTAAAAATAATATACTTCCAAAACTGGAACCTTATGTAAAGGAAATACAAGCAAAGGAAATCCAGTGACCATACCGCCATATCTTTTCCTCCTCCATTTGGCCCAGAAATCTTACACATTAACAAGAGTTAGTTTCTGTACCCAATGTACTAGCAGGCATACCAATTCCAGATCAGATTTGTTCTCTCAAGGAGAAATAGACACCAGAGGCAAGGCTGATCAAAAATGATGGGAGACACAGTATATCTGAACCTAAAGACAATCACAATGATTAGCCAGGTGTTTTTTTTTGTTTTGTTTTTTTACATTTCTTATATTCCACAAATCTTGTACATTCTCTGCAGTTTACAAAGAAGCCCAAACATGTTCAAAAAGACTAACACGTTGAAGAAAATGAATCATACAAAACACACATAAATCAATTTGCAGAGGTTTCAAGTAACAGGAGGCCAAAAAATAAGACATTGGACTATAGTCCAAAGAAGTGAGCACCACAACCTTGAAATCCTCCATCTCCAGGAAGTATTCTAATCTTCTTACTAAGCAAAGTTTAAAGAAAGACTTCTCAACCAACATCCTAATACAGAGTCAAGGCATAAAATCTCAGTCAAAAAAAAGTTGTGCCGTCAAGTCAATGCAGACTCCTGGCGACCCAGAAGCCCCTGGGTTTTCTCAGCAAGGTATGATCAGAAAATGATTGCCAGACCTTTTCTTCAGAGGCAATGGGGGGTAAAGTGACTTGCCCAAGGTCACAAGGAGTGCCAGTGGGAATCAAACCCTAGTCTCTTAGGTACTAGGCTACTGCATATTTAACACTTTGTCTTTCTACTACTGAATTAGAGGGAAAACAGTGCCTCGGGGTTACAAGTCAAGACCTTGTTTTGTTAAGGTTCAATTTTAAATCCAGAGATGGCAACCAAGCATCAATTGTGCCAATATATTCACTCATACAGATTAAGGATCAACCAACCAGACCCATAACTGGCATAAATTATATATCATCTGAATAAAGGCAATATTCTATTTGGAAAGATTCTAATAAGTAACAAAGCAGTCTCATATTTTAAAAAGGATCACCAAGCACAAATCCCTGTGAGAGACAGGTTAAACTTGAACCAGCCAGAGCATCTCTCACCCCTCAAACACATTTTTCTTTCTGCAAACTAAGACCAAAACTAAGCCAAAACTAATGCATCTATACCCAAAGTAATGGTGGTCTAAAAGGACATTATGCAGTAGTGTCAAAAGCATCATCACCTGCTGGTCTTTACCAAAGGCTGCCAACCATTTATTAAGAGCAGAAGCCAATAAAAATATCATCATGGTCAAAAATCAAACAAACTGATCTAAAAGAGGGCATTCAAATAATCTTGAAGCTGGTCTAACACTACATGTTCTATCTTTTATAACAGAAGACGTTGTTAACAGTAATTAGGACTAGATAGAAATACTGATGAATATTAAGCAAATTCCTAATTAAAACTGACAATGGATTTCAAGTATACAAGACTCAGGTTAGAAGTAATTAGGAAAACAGAAAACAGGCTGAAACAATGACAATGCACAACAATGGCTACTGGATTTTTATATAGTATCTTGAAGCAAAAGATGCCAAACAATTTAAAAGAACAAGCCCAAAACAATTTAAAAGTATGAACTGTCCAGTGTCCAAATCATAAAAGATAGCACTGAAAAAAACAGGTACCTAAAAGAATGGGACCATCACATCTTAGAACTAGTGCAGTAGTGTGCAACTGGAGAAAACGTAAAAAGGCGAAGCTTGGAGGTCTGTTTACTAAGCGGCACTAGCAGCTTCCGTGCGAAATCGGAGCCACATCCACAATGAATAAAACGGGGCCGTGGCTCCAATTTCACACGGATGCAGCTAGCACTGTCTAGTAAACTGACCCCTTAGTGATTAATATATCACAAGACTAAAATGAGCAATGGCAATAAATGTCTAAAATGCAGTGACAGAAGACAAGTCAATGGGCTGACACCATTTTCCAAGTATTCAAATTTACACTATTCTAGCTCAGAATACAAATCCAACTGTCAGCCAGACAAGCTGGACCACAAACAGTATAACCACTCCAAGTCATTCTGTGGTCTCCTCTTTGGTCCTCTTATTCTAGGTAGATCAGCATACAAGTTCCCAAAACTAAACACTCTGAACTATCCCCCTTAGCCTATGGCTTTTACCCAGTCTTTCTACCTCTGTCCTACCAATATCTTAATATCTCTCCCAAGCATACTTAAATTATAACAGTGTTGGCACCAATGTTGCTGGTAAATTTCCAGACATCTATTAACTGCTGTGTTAACAGTATTTCCTCTGAGCCTCTCCCCCTTGTCCCTGAATCTCTCTCAATGGAAGACAAATCTTGTGTTTGGTTTGTGTTGTATCATTTAGAAACCCTTCTCTGAACTGGTTCTCTTATTGTCCGCTGTAGATCAAGTCTCACTAATGACCTACTTGTACAAGGCCACATTACCTTCTTTCCTGTGCCTAAACAGCTCTATTTATGCAACTGAGCATATTGCTAGCTTTCCTTATTGCTCTACTGTATTGGTTGCAACTATTTCTAAACCCTCCTGTACACCATTTCTTGTCCTCCTAGCATGGCCAGTCCCAAATGAGAAGGATCAAAAGCAACAAAAAGCTGGGAAGACTTTCTATGTTGCTGTGTCCTTTGTAAGTAAAAAGCAAGAGCTCTTTTACAATCCAGAGTATGAAGATTCTTCTCTGCACTGGATGCATGAGGAGCTGGAAAAAAGACAGGTAAATATACCTCTTGATTAAGATGAAACGGTGAGACCACTTTAGGCATAAAGTGTGGATTTGTCCTAAGGACTACCTTATCATGATGGAACCTTGTATAAGGTGGATTAGCCACTAATGCCTGCAGTTCACTGATGCAGCGAGCTGAAGTGACTGCAATAATGAGGAAAATAACCTTCCAGGAAAGAAACTTCAAGGAGGTAGTGGCTAAGGGTTCAAAAGGTGGCTTCATAAGCTGACCAAGAACCAAATTTAAGTCCCATGCCACCGGAGGAGGCCTAATGGGAGGTTTAGTTAAAGTTAGGCCTCTCATGAATCTTGCAATGAGAGGATGAGAGGAAATAGGTTGTCCATTGATGGGCTTAAGGGATGCTGCAATAGCACTCAAATGGACTCTTACTGAATTCATTTTAAGGCCTGCATTGGAAAGATGCAGGAGATAGTCTAACAGAGAATTTAAAGGTAGTGCTAGAGGGTCAAGGACCCTTTTCAGCACACCAAATGGAAAACCTCTTCCATTTAAAAGCATAAGAACGCCTGGTGGAAGGTTTTCTGGAAGCATGGAGGATATCCTTCACTTGTTGAGAAAGATTCCAGTCTTGAAGGTCTAGGCCTTCAGTAACCAAGCTCTGAGGTGTAGGGACTTGGGGTTTGGGTGCCACAAAGTCCCTTCCTCCTGGGACAGAAGGTCTGGAGCAGCTCCCAAGTCCAGGGAGGGAGCTTGGGAGAGATGTAGAAGTAGAGGGTACCACACTTGGCGTGGCCAGCGTGGAGCTATGAGGATCATAGATCCTTGATCCCTCTGGAGTTTGAACAGAGTCTTGGGAATCAAGGGAATGGGTGGAAACACGGACTTGCAAAGAGGTCTATGTCCGGGGGTTCCCCATTCTTGGAAGATTCTGAGTACCTGATCCATGTGCAGGGACCATTCGTGTGGAAGCAGAACTCGACTGAGTCTGTCTGCCCAAGAGTTTTGGACTCCTGGGAGGTATACTGCCAGGAGATGGATTTGATGCTCTCTGGCGAAGGCCCACAATCTTAAAGCTTCGTTGCAAAGCGACAGAGAGCCAGTTCCTCCTTGTTTGTTTATGTAAAACATGGCTACTTGATTGTCCGTATGAATGAGGACTGTCTTGTAGCTGAGGAGGGTATGAAAGACCTTGAGAGCTAGAAGAACTGCTCGAAGCTCCAAGTGGTTGATATGAAGAGAGGTCTCCTGTGGGGACCAAGTGCCTTGAGTGGAGAGGTCCTGTAAATGGGCTCCCCAACCTGTTTGGGAGGCATCTGTTGTGAGGGTTGCTTGGGGCAACAACTGTTGGAAGGGGGACCCCAGCAACAAATTTTGAGTGGACATACACCATTGGAGAGACCAAAAGAGACGTTTGGTGGTTGCTATTTGGTCTGAGAGAGCTCCTGAAGCTTGAGTCCACTGGGTGGACAAAGTCCATTGAGCTGCTCTCATGTGTAGGCGAGCATAGGGTACCACATGCACTGTGGAAGCCATGTGGCCTAGCAGTTGTAGCATCTCCCGGGCAGTTAAGTGGCTCTTTGACTGAATCTGGGAGGCTAAATGCACTAGACGTTGGCAACGGGCCTGAGGAAGGTAGGCCCTTGCAGTAGTGGCATCCAACCAGGCCCCTATGAATTCTAGGGACTGAGTAGGGGTGAGCTGAGACTTTGGGAGGTTTACCACAAGTCCCAGATACTGCAGAATGCGCCTTGTGCGGTCCAGGGAAATCTGGGCCTCTGAGTGAGATGGAGCTCGGATGAGCCAGTCGTCCAGGTATGGGAAGACAAATATTCCCAGAGTGCGTAGAAATTCAGCAACTATTGCCATGCATTTGGTGAACACTCTTGGAGCAGAGGCCAGACCGAAAGGAAGGACTCTGTATTGGTAATGTTTTCCTTGGAAAAGAAACCGTAGGAATCTTCTGTGAGAGGGATGGATGAGGACATGTGTGTACGCATCCTTGAGATCTAGAGAACAAAGCCAATCCTGACTTTGAAGGTATGGAAGGAGAGTGCCCAGAGAAAGCATCTTGAACTTCTCCTTGCATAGAAATTTGTTCAATTCTCTGAGATCTAAGATGGGCCTGTATCCCCCTGTCTTCTTTGGAAAAAGAAAATAGGGGGAGTAGAACCCTGACCCTTGATGAAGAGGAGGAACTTCTTCTATTGCCCCTTGAGCAAGAAGGGTAGCTACCTTTTGACCTAGAAGGTCGAGAAGAGATGTGGGAGAATTGAAGTGTCTCACCATGGTGTGGGGAGGAAGGTTTGAGAAATGAAGCTTGTAGCCCTCTCTTATGATGGAGGGGGTCCACTGCTCTGATGTTATTTGCTCCCATCTGGGAGCAAAATGAGCCAACCTTCCTGGAATGGCGAGAGGCTTTGGCTGCTTTAGAGCCAGAAAGGCTAAGTTCTCTAGCATCAAGTCAAAAACCCTGAGGAGGTTGGGCTTGCTGAGTTGCAGCAGCCCCTGTAGGCTTAGGTCTGGCCTGTTTAGGTTGCTGACGCTTAGTGGTAAAGCGACCTGTAGAAGATTGTTGGCCAGAAGTAGAAGGAAATCTGCCCTTTTTAAAGAAAGACTTTTTAAAAGGCTTTTTCTTGGCAGGAATGGAGGTTGACTTTGAAAGGCTATCCAGAGCAGAGTTTTCTGCATACATTTGAGTGGCTTTTATTTGCCATTCTTTGCCAAATAGGTTTTCACCTGTACAGGGAAGATTTCCTAAGCCATCTTGAACCCAGGGTTCTAAATCAGAAGCCTGGAGCCAAGCAATTCTGCGAGCAGCTATGGCAATGCCTGAAGCTCTGCTGGCACCTTCAAAGGAGTCAAAGGCTGCCCTGTTGGAAAACTTTGAAATGTCTTGGGTATGCTTAAGCCAAATGAGGAATTCCTCCCTTTTATCTTCTGGAAGAAAAGGGAGGAAAGTGTGCAGCTTTTCTGCAACTTCTTTTAGCAACATACCCATGTAAAGACTATATGAGTTGATTCTGGCAATAAGCATACTGGCTTGGAAGATTTTCCTACCAAAAGCATCCAAGGTCCTGCATTCTCTTCCTGGAGGAGCAGAAGAGTGTCTCTTTGTACTCTTTATCCTTTTCATAGCTGACTGCACCACAATGGAATGGTGAGGAAGCTGAGTTTTATGAAATCCAGGACAGGGAGGAACACGATACATAGTGTCCAATCTGCGAGAATGAGGAGAGAGAGTGAGAGGAGTCTCCCATAGATCAATCATGTGTTCATAAAGAATATCATGAATTGGTAAGGTGACTGCCTCTTTAGGAGCCTTAGAATAGCCTAAAATATCCAATTTTTTTGCTCTAGGCTCCGATTCAGAGGTTACTGAAATAGAAAGTCCTTTAGCTACTTCTCTTATGAAGTCTTGAAAGGACAAGTCCTCTGGAGGAGACATTCTTCTTTTTGGAGAAGGCGGCTCTTCAGGAAGGGCTATGGATACTTCAGGAGACTCGTCTGATGTATCAGAATCATCAGAGGAATCAAAGTATTGCCTGTCAGGGTGCTCTTCCAACGCTCAATACGCGTATCGAGCAGTATCGACATCGGGCGTCCCCGGTACCAGATCGGTACCGATAAGCAGCCCTGGACAAGGAACCGCAGCAGCCGGTATCCTGGTCAATGTCGATGTAGTCGGTACCGGAGCCGATACAGACAACGGAGTTTGTTTCGGTACCAGCGGCGTCGCAGCTTGAATGAAGGTCGTAATAGCCCGCTGCATGGATAGAACATTCTGATCCATCGACGCCATGAATGCCTGGAATTCGGTACCGGGAGATTGTGCCGGTACCCCAGAGCATTCTAACAGGTGATCGGTCGAGGCCGTGCCATCGATGTCAACCTGTAACCCCATAGGAGGAGCTTTGGAAGGAGGAGCTTTGGAAGCCGGAGCTTCCCGCCGGGGTTGTTTTGCTGGTGCAGGATCCTCGAGGGCAAGCCCGGAGGCATCTCGATGCTTAGAGGGAGATCTACCCTTCGAGGACCTGCTAGATTTATGTTTGGTTACCTGAGATCCATCAGGAGAAGAAGACCTGGAAGATGTCGATGCTACCGACGCTGCATCAGCGGGAAACAGCACATGGAGCTTAGCTGCTCAGTTCTGTAAACCCCGTTTAGACATTAGAGAGCAGGAGGGACAATCCGGAATGGAGTGTTCAGGACCCAAACATTTAAGGCACCATTCATGGGTATCTGTAACAGAAATAGTACCGCTACACTTAGTGCATTTCTTGAACCCGGAGGCTGGTTTTTCCATGAGGAAAATTTTCTTGTAGGCCCTGAGGCCCAAGAGGAAAAATACACTAAGTGAAGAAAATAGATATTTTTTTCTTTTTCTTTTTTTTTGAAAGAAAGAAAAGAGAAAAAGACCGCCGGTACCGGTCCGGAGTCGGGGAAGGCAGACACACGACCAAAGAAATAAAATAAAGAACTTCTTCAGCGGTGACAGGGCTCGACCTGCTGGCTCCGCGGCAAAGAAGAACTGAGGAGAGATGGTTAGGAAAGGCGGAAAGGCAGCGCGCAGGCGCTGTGGGATGCTCCCAAAAGCTTTCCTTTTTGGGAAGCTGGGGAGCGTTCCCGCGCAGGCTCCGTCGATACCGACGTACCCATATGTGAAGACTCATTCCTGCTTGTTCCTGGAGATACTATGTTACTATATGTGCACAAGCAATCTGCATGTACAAGAAAGCTAGAGCTTGCACTGAAGGCACAAAGTTAAGATGAAAATAAATATTCAGTTTTTTTGGTTAACAGGTTTTTTTGGCCCTGCACATGCCCAGTGATCACGGTCTGTGGCTTTCACAGCTGATCTCCCCAAGATGCTGTGTTCCCTAATTTTTCTTTCCCCCCCCCCTTCCATTTCATTGCTCTTCATATTTTATTGCCTGTTTGATTTTGGGTTTTGACCCCTTTAGGACAGTGGTTCCCAAACTATGAGTTATGAGCCTGTCTACACAAGTCAAATACACAAGCCCAGATGGGAGTGCCAGTTGACATGACTTCAATACTCAAATCCTGTTGTGCCCAAAAAGGCCTAAGTTATAACATCCTACTGGTCCGCATGGGCTGAATTGGCAAATGGGACAGGCAGCTGTGTCATCGGCCCATGTAGGCCAACAGAACATGCAATTCATGCTATGCAGGCCCAGCCAAGAGGGAAGACTGGCCTGTAGAAAAGGTAATGTACAGCACAGCAAAAAAAGGAAGCTCAGGCCTTCCCACTAAACCACCAGCCAGGAAGGGAAAAGGGGACTATAGTGTAGATGGGAATGAAGACAGACAGAATATAAAGTACTGGAGACTGCAAGGGACAGTCTGGGTGTTCCACATATCCCTCCACCTCCACTTAGAACCACACATATGCCATCCACTCAAACAGTCCACAATTATTTCTAAATGTACATCACATGTCACAGTTTGGGGGGAGGGGGTAAGGGGGGGGGGATGCAGGGACATTACTTTAGCCAACATCTGGGATCATATGATTTGTTAACTACTAAAACACTAGAGAAAAATTTGGAAGGCACTGTTTTGGGTCTTACCCATTTACCCCATTTATTCTGAAAGCTCTCTCTGTTTAAATGCTGACTCAAGGACAATATGAAACAGTGGCTAAGGACTGGTAATTTTTAACCAGTCAGCTTACCGATATGTCCTGAATTGCAGAAGAGTCACAAACCAGAACCAAAGCCATTACAGGCAGCCAAGTAAAAGGCTATATTAAACAAAAAGTAGGAACCCCAGCATTAAAGATTTGCTGTTCTTACCTGACCTGTAGCACTTGCGCTTTTCAGAGGTTTTAATTTGGTAAAGTCATGTAATACCACAGGAGCTGCAAGCTGGTAGTGTCCATTTCTTGCTGCTACTCTTAATGCTTTCCACAAGTTTCAGAAAATCTCACTACACAAAGCTTCTGCAATTAACTAGAGGACTAGTTCTCCTCCTACCATTAAGTGCACAGAACTTCACCCTCCAGTTAGCTATTCTGAGCACACTGTATAATTTACTCTGTCGCATTTCCTGGTTGTCCCCTCCCCTGCTCATCCATATTGATTCTCAAGCAATATGTATATTGCTCCTTACTTTTGTTTGCTCCTATTTGTTCATATGTAACTTCAATGTTCTTGTCAATCTGTTAATATGTAAACCCACCTTAACTACTTTTATATACTATCTTATCAGAATGTCAAGTAAATAAATCTAGCTGTTGGCAATCGAGATCTTGTCAAACTCCATGGCTTGCTAGAAAACAATCCTAATTCATCAGTTCTACTGCAAATTGTACTCATCTACCAACAAGGCACGAGTAAGATATGCTAAACTAGGACAACCAGGAAATTATAAAGCCTTTAACTTTTATGTCGACCCGAGTACTTGTCCCCAAACCTATCCTGGATATCCCTTAGCCAGCCGGGTCCTCAGAATATCCACAATGAATATGCAGAGATTTGCATTCACTGCTTCTATTGCACTCAAATTTCTCTCATGCGTTTTAGATTCTGCTTTGATCCTTTAAAAATGTTTAAAAAAATCTTAAACTTAAGATACCTTCAGGAGATTCACCTTTCTGACCTTAGAGCTATCATGCAGGCCATGACTTATTTCACTCCAATACTATATATGTAGGTTTATCAAAGAAATCAATATATGGCAGGGACATCGAAGTTCTCAGTGGGCCATGTGATCAGAAAGCCATGCCACATTTAGTTTATTATGGTACTATTTCACTTTCAAAACCTGTGAGACGTCTGAAACCAATTTCTTATTCACAAAATAATTCTACAAGTCTTTAAAATCATGCATACTAACTGGGTAAAATTCTTTTGCTAAAATCTCAAGCACGTTGCACATTTGATACCCCTGATGTAGAATACCCCTCTGATTTAGAATGCACTCCCACAGGCTACCTGTAAGATTAAAAAGTTTTCTTCAAGATTTTGACCTTTGTGTTTGGGTGCTGCAAAGTCCAACTCCTGCTCATCTTTCACAGTGGGTCCATTAATATTTTCTCAACTGTACACTGTTCTAATATCTTCCATTTAAGATTCATCTGCTTCACTGGATTACGTTTGTAACTCTTTGGGAGTGAATCATAGCCAGTAAAATTCCTCAGTGATGAACTATTTACCACTAGCTATTAAACTTAAGGCAACATGTCATAACGTGCCTCTTTTCTCAGATGTCCACCTCACTGGTTTAGGTGCAATTGGCCAGACTGTGTAAGCTAGAGGGTGTTATGAGTTTTTCAATATTTCCAATGCACTGCTTTTCTTTTTATTTGGTATTGTGGTTGTACTGTTTCTCAGTTTTGTCTGTCTTACTGTTATAATGAATAGATCATTGGTCTTGCAGAATTCTATCAGTCTTTCTCCAGCTTCATTTCTGCTGCCAAGTCCATATTTTCCAACTACTTTGCCGCCTTCTTTGTTGCCAACCTTTGCATTCCAGTCACCCATGACTATCAGGATATCCTGTTTGCATGTTCTGTCAATTTCAGCTTGTACTTGTTCATAGAACTCTTCAATGTCATTCTCTTCTGCAGCTGTTGTTGGGGCATATACTTGAATTATAGTTGTGTTGATAGGCAATCCTCGTAAACGAATAGAGATTAAGCGTTCGCTGACTGCATTGTATTTCATTACAGTTCTTGCAGATTTCTTTATTATAAATGCAACACCATTTCTTCTTTGTCTTTCATTTCCAGCATAGACCATGTGATCATCTGATGCAAAGTGCCCGATGCCAGTCCATTTCAGTTCGCTGACACCCAACACAAGCGGCGACTGTACACATGGACTTCACCCAATGGATTGTATAAAAATCAAATTGACTACATCTGTGGAAGTCAACGATGGAAAAGCTCTATAACATCAACCAAGACAAAACCTGGAGCTGACTGTGGTACAGATCATCAACTACTAGTATGCAAACTCAAGCTAAAGTTGAAAAAGAGCAAACCACTCATGAATGCAGCAAAATATGACCTTGAGAATATACCACTGGAATTTAAAGACTGGCTGCAAAATCGATTTGCTGCTTTAGATACAAATGACAGAGCTCCGGAAGAGTTATGGAATGACATCAAGAAGGTTGTGTTGGAAGAAAGCGAGAAGTCTCTACAAAAGGTGAAAAAGCAAAAACGGCCAAAATGGATGACGGAAGAAACTCTGAAAATTGCCCAGAAACGCAGAGAAGCTAAAGCCAGAGGAGAAAGAAAGACAGTCACAGAACTCAGAGATTTCCAACGTGCAGCAAGACAGGACAAGGAAAAGTACTACAACGATGCATGCAAGGAAATAGAAGCAGAAACTATTAGAGGAAGAACAAGATCGGCTTTCCTAACGCTACAAGAGTTAAAGAAAAAGTTCCAGCCTCGAATTGGAATGTTACAAGATGCTCAAGGTTCTATGTTGAATGATGCTGAGAAGATCAAGAAAAGGTGAAAGGAATATACAGAGTTTTTATATGATAAAGATCAAGTGGACCAACAGCCGTTTCAAACTGTACCTTATGATCGGGAACCATTGGTGATGAAAGAAGAAGTTGAAGCAGCATTGAAAGCCTTATCAAAGAACAAAGCACCAGGCATTGATGGCATTCCTATAGAAGTATTGCAGCAATCTGATGCAGCTGTTACCATACTTACAAGGCTCTGCCAAGAAATATGGAAGACAACATCATGGCCAACTGACTGGAAAAGATCTGTGTTTATACCAATACTAAAGAAAGGTGATCCAACTGACTGTGGAAATTATTGAACAATCGCTCTGATCCCACATGCTAGCAAGATTCTACTGAAGATTATTCAAGAGAGACTACAGCCATACCTGGAACAAGAACTACCTGAAGTGCAAGCAGGGTTCAGGAAAGGGCGAGGAACGAGACACATCATTGCGGATGTGAGATGGATCCTTGAAAAGACTAAAGAATACCAAAAGGATATCTATTTGTGCTTTATTGACTATAGCAAGGCTTTTGACTGTGTAAACCATGAGAAACTCTGGGCCACATTAAGAAGCATGGGTATACCAGAACACCTGATCGTTCTCTTGCGCAATCTGTACATTGATCAAGAAGCAACAGTTTGAACGGAACAAGGAGAAACAGAATGGTTTAAAATAAGCAACGGTGTAAGACAAGGCTGCATACTTTCCCCCTACCTGTTTAATTTATATGCAGACCAAATCATCAGAGAAGCAGGATTGTATGAAGACAACAGAGGTGTGAAGATTGGTGGAAGACTCAACAACCTTCGCTATGCTGATACTACATTACTGGCTGAAAGTGAAGATGATCTGAAACATTTGCTTCTCACAATCAAAGAACATAGTCTCAAAATGGGCCTGCACCTTAATGTAAAGACGACAAAGATCATGACAACTGGCATAATCAACAGGTTCATCGTTGGAGAAGAAATTGAAATTGTGAACAACTTTAACCTACTTGGATCAACTATCAATAAAGAAGCAACAAGCAGTCAAGAAATCAAACGACGCATTGCTCTTGGCAGAATGGCTATGAAAGACCTAGATAAGATTCTCAAGAGCAGAGATGTCTCTCTCCATACAAAGATTCGACTTGTTCAAGCCATGGTATTTTCAATATAAAATAAAGAAAAAGTCGTTCACTGTGATCTTGATACTGGACTAGAGAACTCAATCAAAAAATTGTCCTCAAAAAATACCTGAAAATTAGACAGGAATTTCTACGAGGTCTCAGTAACAACTATAGCAAGGCCTTTGAGACTCACGTCAACAAAAGGCTACTTGCACGTTCACATCAATGACCTTGTTAAGCATGGAGTCAGAACCTTGAATCGCTATGGGTTTTTTTTCTGTTAACTCTTCTCAAAATGTAAGCTCTTCTCAAAGTACAGTCGAAATGGTGTCAACAAAAAAATGATAAAATCTATTTCCCCGAAAGGCTAAAGGTCTGCACTCTTTCTCCTGCTGTCTTGCTGCTTTGGATCCCAACGTCAATCCCCGGCACCTCTAAGACGTTTCACAATACTGTTTCCTCAGGGGATCGTAAAGATAATCTAAAAACAGAAAATGATGAAAAACCAAATGAATCTCCAATCCTACCCTTTAAAATGCTATAACCCTCACACGTAAAATCACCCTAACATCCATCAATACAGAACTTACCAAAGATGCTGCCCGCGTCTTCACTCACGCAAGTGTAACTTCCAAAGATTGCATTTCACTTCACAAAAACGCCGCGCATGTCAACTAACCCTCAAGGTGCCATTTTTAAAGGCCCCTAATTCACCCTATCGGAGGCAGACAGCTGTTAATCCTAACACTATTTCCATCTTTAAAGAGATATCGCCTTCGTCTAAAACAAAATAACCAAGCACGCATCTGAAATCTCCTATGTATCCTGAAAAGACTGGATTATCCACTGTAGTTTTTTAAACGGCATTGCAGAGCTGATCCATACAATTTGAACACTAACATTGTTTATCTACTCAACGCCGTATGTGCAGCACATCTCAATTCATATGAACCCTACAGACCTCTAAGAAGCTAAACGCATGCTGCCCACTCTATGACATTTAAACCCCTTGGCTCCAGGGTGTTAAAGGTGTAAATTAAGCGCTGCTCCTGTGTGATTAAAATTTGATCTAATGATTTGCCTGCCCTCCCCTGCAGAATTTGAGTCAAACAAACATCGTAATTGCTCAAAAATATGATTTTGTTGTATACAGTGTGTCACTAGCAGTGCCGCTAATACCTTACAGTTTAAGCGGCTACGGTGTTCCCTCATTCGCACCCTAAAAGGCCTAGTTGTCTTCCCTATGTAACAAAATCCACAAGGACATACTATTGCATAGACTACGTTGGGAGAGGCACAGGTCGTAACCTGTTTCAACGGAAATACAATTCCCTGATATTCAAAGAGCGAAGTTGTGATGGTGACATCACAAATATCGCAAGCACCACAGGCTTGATGACCAGCCTGTTGCAATCCCACATTACCACCTCGGATCTCAGGCAAAACTGCGGGACTCAACCACTCTTTTAAATTTCGGTGCCGTTGCCACACGCATCGCACCTTTTTATCTTGAAGTCCCGGCACCACCGCCAAAATGTTACTATGCTTTTTAAGAATTTTTGGGATACCAGTGCTTAATGGGGAAAATTTCAAAACAAAATTTGTTTCATCAGATTCATATATTAAGCCAGGGGGTCTCACTGTCAATAACACCGCCCTGTGATTAAATAAAGCTCGAGAGTAGGCCCGTTTAAGGATCTGCCTAGGGTAACCCCTTTTCTCAAAATCTCTAAAAAAGCTGCTTAGACTTGATCTTAAAATCCGCTCTATTAGAACAATTCCGGCGAAAACGTAAGAATTGGGAAAAGGGTAATCCCTCCTTCAATCGTCTTGGATGCATACTGTCATATCGAAGAAAAGTGACTCTATCAGTAGGTTTTTTATAAATTGTCGTCTCCCAAGCACTTGTTCCCCTATCCACTTTGACATCCAAATACGTCAATGTGTTCTTATGGTAAGTATAAGTAAATTTGATATTATTATCACAGCTATTAAGCCAAACTATGAAAGCGAGCAAAGACTCCTCTGTACCTTTCCATATCAAAAAAATGTCATCTATATATCGCTTCCATACTGCAATCTGAGGAGTATATTGTGAAGGAACTACCCACCGTTCCTCAAAAAATCCCATGTAGAAATTAGCGATACTGGGAGCGCAGGTGGCTCCCATGGCCACTCCTGCTTTCTGTTGGTAGAGAGTGCCCTCAAACTGAAAATAGTTTCTACATATGGCCAACTGCGCTATATCAAGAAGGAAAGACCTCAGAGCCGCTGATACATCCCCATGCTGTTCTAAAACCCGCCCAACTACCTGTAATGCTGCTAATTGTGGGACGTTGGTATACAGTGAGACCACGTCTAATGTAGCAAGAATGACATCTGGCTGCATTGACAAGCCAGAAGCCTCATGTAAAACATTAAGAAAATGGGTGGTGTCCTTTAGGTAGGAGGGTATAGTAATTAAGAGCGGTCGCAGAAAAAAATCTACAAAAGTAGATAAAGGCTCAAGTATACTGCCTCGGGTAGACACGATCGGTCGACCAGGAGGCTTAGTCATATTCTTATGTATTTTTGGGACGAGATAGAATTTAGCTGTCTCTGGATTCTTGACATTCAAGTATCGAAATTCTTGTCTCGTAATCAATTTACTTTCTAGCGCATCTAGCGTGAGATGATGTATAATTTGTTGAAGTTCTATCACTGGATCCTGCTCTAAAACAGAATAAACCTGAATATCTTGTAGTTGAGATAGGGCTTCAGTAATATAATCATCTCTTGTCAAAATCACAATAGCTCCGCGGGCAGCATCTTTGGTAAGTTCTGTATTGATGTTTGTTAGGGTGATTTTACGTGTGAGGGTTATAGCATTTTAAAGGGTAGGATTGGAGATTCATTTGGTTTTTCATCATTTTCTGTTTTTAGATTATCTTTACGATCCCCTGAGGAAACAGTATTGTGAAACGTCTTAGAGGTGCCGGGGATTGACGTTGGGATCCGAAGCAGCAAGACAGCAGGAGAAAGAGTGCAGACCTTTAGCCTTTTGGGGAAATAGATTTTATCATTTTTTTTGACGACACCATTTCGACTGTACTTTGAGAAGAGCTTACATTTTGAGAAGAGTTAACAGAAAAAAACCTCATAGTGATTCAAGGTTCTGACTCCATGCTTAACGAGGTCATTGATGTGAACGTGCAAGTAGTCTTTTGTTGACGTGAGTCTCAAAGGCCTTGCTATAGTTGTTACTGAGACCTCGTAGAAATTCCTGTCTAATTTTCAGGTATTTGAGGACAATTTTTTGATTGAGTTCTCTAGTCCAGTATCAAGATCACAGTGAACGACTTTTTCTTTATTTTATATGAATATCGTTCAAGAAGTAAGGGGCCATTAGAATTTTGTATGGTATTTTCAACAACATCATATGGATGTGAAAGCTGGATAGTGAAAAAGACAGACAGGAAGAAAACTGATGCCTTTGAATTATGGTGCTGGCGGCGAATACTGTGTATACCATGGACTGCCCGAAGAACAAACCAGTCGGTACTAGAGGAGATCAAACCTCAGCTTTCTTTAGAAGCTCAAATGACAAGACTTCGACTTTCATACTTTGGACACATCATGCGAAGAGAGAGATCATTAGAGAAAGACATCATGCTTGGCAAGATAAAGGTCAACGCAAAAGAGGAAGGCCAGCAATGAGATGGATCGATACAATAACAGCAGCTATGGGTACCAGTCTGTCAACAATGAGCTGCCTGACTGAAGACCGAACACAATTTAGGATAGCTATCCAGAGGGTCGCCACGAGTTGACTCCGACTCGACGGCACTTAACAACTTTTATAATCTCAATGAAATTTGTTTTATATTTGTAAATCCCCTTTGAACACTATTTCTTTTGGTAAATATGGAACAGAAGTGTCCATTTAATTTAAATGTATATATTGTAGTAAGACTAACCCAGATCTACATAGGAACTGGGGGAAGATTTGAAAGATAAGGCATATTAATTAGAAAAGGTTACTCTTCCCTTATATACCCACTTGTCTTTCAGTTTTTCAATAAATCAGTAATTGCATGTGCCACAATACTTGTATTTTTATTTCAGTATGTAAAGAACGAAAAAAATCCCATCCAATATCAATGCTACACTTTCTGTATTTAAATAACTGAGGAGGGGAGAGAGGGAAGGAAGACTTTTTCCAGTCTAAGCTCCCATTAGCACAAATATAAAATCTGCTTTATTGGACGTCAGAAAAACCCTCACTCGTGGAAGTTTTTTTTTTTAATTTGATAAAACTGCAAAACTGAGCATTCTTAACAAGCCAGCAACCGAGGACACACCTGAATTGATAAAGGATCTCAAGAAATAAAAATGTATTATGATAGGGAACAAGAACAAGTTTACTGTCTTTGCTAATGGTGAAAAAATGGCAAACTACCTGGAAGAAATTCTTACAGAAAAAAGTGTCTCCTTATGCAGAATGATGAAAAATGCAATTGGCTTACAACCTAACATAAGCGTCAGGGAATTTAGTTATGACGTGACAAAGGAAGAACTAAAAGATGCGTCAGACACTACTTAAAGAAAGCATAAGGGTCATGTTTCCTCCCCCCCAACACCAAATCAGTCGGTCAACTCTTCTCAGGTGCTATATCTGTACCACGAAATTATGTGAAACAATTTGTTTATAACAAAAACTACATCAAAATACCTTCATCCAAAATATTATGGGAGTACTCATCTCTTCACATAAACACCCTTTGAGTCTATATACTAATGCAGATTTTAGGAGAAAAAGGATCTCAGATCACATGAGTAATCATTCATGGGCATATAGATGTACTTAGCCCATAATCTATGCTCCTCACATCACAGATCCAAAAAACTCCTTTATTGGTGAGACATTTCTTACGTTTTAATCTTTAAGTAAAACTAACAGAACTTGCTTATTTGATGAAAATTACTAATTACCATTAATACGAGGTGTGACAAAAAAGAAACAAGACTGTGGCAACCACACCCATGACTCAATACCAATTGGCTAACCGCTTATTTCACTGTTGTGCAACATCTCGCCACTATTCTGCTATAATATTTTTCATCTCTGTTTTTCTTTTTCAGGTTTTTTTGTAGCACACTGCTCCATCGCTTTGTCACGCCACTGGAAATGGCAGAAATATGGAGCAAAGAATCAACTTGAAATTTCTGGTTAAGTTGGAGAAGGGCCCAACTGAGTCTCTAACTTCTTCAAAAGGCTTACGGAGAAGATGCAATGTCAAGGCCGTAAGTCTTCGAGTGGCACAAACGCTTCAAGACTGGCCGCAAGGAGGTGGAGGATGACCCCTTCAGGATGGCCTTCCACGACAAAGACGGCTGAGAACATTGACAGAGTGAACCAGCTGGTATGGAGTGATCGCAGATTGACGGTTGTCAGACGGCTGCCTGGGTGAGAATCTTCACAGTCTTGGCAAGTGCATATATCTATATGATTTGCAAGGGATTGTGGGCAATGCAGTTCATTCACACCAGACACAGCTGCTGACAATAATTTAGTTGTGCTCAAGTGTTAAAGCCAATAAGATATTTATTTATGGGGTTATTTCTCCCAACACAGATATGCTTGGTAGCACATAAATCAGGTTACTTGCTTTCAGTGTTAAACTTGAAAAAAACAAAACAAATCAGGAAAACCTTTAAACTTGTCAGGCAAGCAAAGCAGAAGAAATAAGACCTGGTTGGTACAAACTGGTCTTTTCTGTAGGCACTAGCTAATGTTTTCTTAGCATATATCAAACAAACCAAAAGCCACAAAGAAAAAAAACTGTTCTTTTCAGGTACTTCTTATATCTTCCTACATAGATTCAAAAGTGATTCTCTCTTAGCTCACAAGCAATTAGGTAAGGCTCAATTGCTAGCAGTTATCCAGCTGAAACCCCTTAGCTGGCTTGCTTTCTAATGCGTGGCTAAAAATCTTACTCAGGAGTTTTTCTGAGTAGATTTTAAAGAACAAGTTTGTATTTCTTTGTGATGGTTGCTGTACTTTATAACAGAAAATCACCAAAGGAGTTTAGACAGAGCAGTCCATGTAAACAGATTCTTCATCTGCTATCACCCCCTCTTCTTCAACAAGCATGGGTTCAATATCATGGATTGGCACAGATGAATCTCCCAATGGAGCACTTTCAGGAGAATACTTGTTTCCCTGCTGTCTTTCAAGGTTATAGCTAGGGCATAGATCAGTGTTCATACCTGAGCTTCCATTGCTGTTAAAGTTCCTCTCTATATAGCCTGGCCAGTATGTAGTCCAGTTCTTATGTCCAGCCTTCCAATCCAGATCCCTGGACACTGGATCTCTCTTCACATACCTTCTGGCATGGGTCTTAGGGTCCCTTCCACGTGCAGCTGTCTCCCTCACAGGTACCGTCTGGAGATTCCTAGCTCTGCAGCACCATTCCTCTGGCTTTCCCCAGTCCAATGATGTATGCTGGCCCTTGGAATGCCTCCCAGTATACGTACTGCTCTGGACTCTTCTATACCTCTCAAAGGCTTTTCTCCTCTTTCTTCCAAAGGGTTTCTTTCCCTCTCTGTCCGTCCGGTTTGGCTTCTGCTTCTGATGATCCTTCAGATGAAACTGAGGATATCCAAGCTGATCATGAAGATGATGATGATCCTGAGGATAATTCTCTGTAGAATAAACTCTACCTTTATTCTGCTTAGATGAGTGCTCCTCCCTAACACAGCGCAGCTGTGCTGAATCAGGCCCTGCCCTTTGAGATGAGTGCTTAGGGATTACCTCATAGCCCTCCTGATTGAACACACGTTTCCCCACTTCAGCTCCTCTAATGGCTGTTGGAAACCTGGTGCATTCTGGGACTGGTAGTCTTTTATGGGAAAATTCTGTTTTCTTATTTCTACCAGAACTGACAGGTTGCTGTTCAGAGTCACTTTACCTTTTCTATAGCTCCTTCCTGAGCTATGATAAGCTTCCTTATCACACGGTGCGGATGATAGCCGAGGAGCTCAGCCTGAACAGGGAGTCAGTGAGGACCATCTTGGTGCAGGAGCTGGAGATCAAGAAGGTGTGTGCCAAGATGGTGCCCAGGCTTTTATCTGACGACCAGAAGGAGCACTGGGTCAATGTTTATTGAGATTTGCTAGAGAAGATCGAAGATCTAGATTTCGTTGGCCGAGTCATCACAGGAGACGAGACTTGGGTCTTCCAGTACGACCCTGAAAGCAAGAGAGCCTGCAGTGTAAGACTCGACTGTCACTCAGACCCAAGACGACACGAATGTCCAAATCAAGGATCAAGGTCATGCTGATCGCATTCTTCGACCAGAAGGGAGTGGTCCATCATGAGTTTGTGCCTGAGGGTCAGACAATCAACAAACACTTCTACCAGCAGGTCCTCAATCACCTCCATGACAGGGTTCGGCGCAGCAGGTGGGCTCTGTGGAGAGAAGTCGTGACTGCTCCACCACAACAACACGCCTGCACACACTGCGCTCAGTGTGAGGTAGTTCTTGGCCAACAAACAGATCACATCTCTCGACCACCCTCCTTATTCCCCAGATCTTGCACCATGCGATTTCTGGCTCTTCCCCAGGCTGAAGATTGTGCTCAAAGGAACTCATTTCGCTTCTGTAGAAGAAATCAAGGCCACTGTGACGAGGGAGCTGAGGGACCTCAAGGAGAACAACTTTACCGAGTGCTTCTGTACGTGGCAGAAGCGAATGCAGAAGTGCATTAACTCTAGGGGGGGATTACTTTGAAGGGGACAATGCGTAATTTCTCTGTAGATTTTGTAATAAAACATTTATGGAAGTCTCTTTTTTTGTCGCACCTCATATCATTTATATGTTCACTAACTCATATCCTTTGTAATCCAGGTCTGGATATATTTAGTAACTCAAAAATAAGCACACTGTGCTGCACACCCCAACACCACAGAAGACACCAAAGGCATCTCGCTGAAGCTTCAAGGGGTGATTAGATAAGATACTTTATGGCTAAAAAGCACCTGGTTTATAAAGTATCTTATCTGATCACCCCTTGAAGAAGCTTCAGCAAAGTGCCTTTTGGAGTCATCTGTGGCATTGGGGTGTGCGCAGTGTAGTGTGCAGATAAATGTGCTTGTTTTTGAGTTACTAAATACAGCCAGAGTTGTATTACAGAGGACATGAGTTATTGAACATATAAATGATATACAATGGTAATTAGTAAAAGAAATTGTTTATTTAATGGAAGAATTAGCTTTAAAGATTAAAACTTAAGAAATATTATTTCCCATCAATAAAGGAGAGTTTTGGATCCGTGATGTGAGAGCATAGATTATAGGCTAAGTACATCTATATGACCATGAATGATTGCTCATATGATCAGAGATCCTTGTTCTCCTAAAATCTGCATATCGACTCGAAGGGTGTTTATAGAAGATATGAGTACTCCCAACACATTTTAGATGAAAGTATTTTGATGTAGTTTTTGTTACTATTGTCACTTCATTCAGAGATTGGAATCCGTGTGTGATTTAAACAATTTATGACAAATATCTATTTAATAAGATCTAGGCATAACATTCATGGGCTGGTTATGGTTATATTTTAATGAAAACGCCTCACATTTGCTATGACTGACAGCAGCATTGTAAGCTGGACTATTCTGGAAGACAAGTGCATTTCATAATTAAAAGTTTCACTTTTCACAAAAAACGCCACAGGGAGACAGAATTTACAGCCAACTGTGGAACAGTTGAACTGTTCCATGCACAGTAATTAGAGACTGAAAACACAACCAATGAGGCATTTAATTAACTGAATACTTTATGCTTTAAAATTATGAAAAGTTGAATTTTTAAGATGACCTGACCGAATTTCCCTAGTCAAAGAAGGGACACTCAGCAATAAGCAGAAAAACATAGTTACTCACCTGTAGCAGGTGTTTTCTGGGAACAGCAGGAATCAGTCCTCACATGGATGACGAAAGTACCAACTGAGCCCATGTGGTAACCTCCCCAGCTTTCAAAGAAAACCTTTGAGAGATCAACCTCACAAGCGTGGTCATCTTCCTGCCCAAGGGAGCCATTTTCCCCTCAGTAGAACATAGCTCAGTCAAGCAGTAAAGAAATAAAACTCCACAAGGAGGAGGGAGGGCAGTGTATATAGTTATCCCTGCTGAAATAAAAGTTTTATCTCCTGTTCCTTGTAAGTTTCAATGTACATTCCATTCCACACTGTACAATTTATTGTTATTTGTAAACCGCACTGATTCTAAAGAGCACAGTATAAATAAAGACTTAAATAAATACATAGTGAGGACTGATTCCTGCTGTTCCCGAACACCTGCTACAGGTGAGTAAAGCACAGTTACTTACCTGTAACAGGTGATCTCTGGGAACAGCAGGAGTAAGTCTTCACATATGGGTACGTCGGTACCAACGGAGCCTGCGCAGGAACGCTCCCCAGCGTCCAATCAGAAAGCTTTTGGGAGCATCCCACAGCGCCTGCGTGCTGCCTTCCCGCCTTTCCAACTGTCTCTCCTCAGTTGAGTTTTATAGCTGAGACAAAGAGGGAGAGAGAGGGAAAGGAAGAGAGATAGAGAGAGAGACAACTCCTAGGGGAGGTGGGTGGGTTGTGAAGACTTATTCCTGCTGTTCCCAGAGATCACCTGTTACAGGTAAGTAACTGTGCTATCTCCAGGAACAAGCAGGAATGAGTCTTCACATATGGGGACTCCATAGCTTTTGATGCCAGGGAGAGAGCCCATAAGTTGTGTGTCCCTGGGACAGGGCTGCACTTCCCCACCTGGATCTCTGGCATCCCCTGAGGGATGGTGGGTAGGAGTTGATTAAGTATGGAACAGGTGTTTGAGAACAGCCTGACCAAACAAGGCACCCCTGCGGGAGTCCTTGTCCAAACAGTAATGGGCTGTGAAGGTATGAACCGAGGCCCAAGTGGCTGCTCGACAGATGTCGTCGATAGACACAGAGTTCAGGTGAGCCATAGAGGCTGCCATGGCTCTCACATTGTGAGCTGTGACATGGCCCTCCAGAGAAATGTTCTTGCTCTGAGAGGCAAAAGAAATACATTGGGCAATCCAGTTGGAAAGTGTTCTCTTGGAGACTGGTTGTCCCAAATGAGAAGGATCAAAAGCAACAAAGAGTTGAGAAGACTTTGTGTTGTGTCCTCTGTAAGTAAAAAGCTAGAGCTCTTTTACAGTCCAGGGTATGAAGATTCCTCTTTGCACTTGATGCATGAGGCCCTGGAAAAAAGACAGGTAGGTAGACCTCTTAGTTGAGGTGAAAAGGCGAGACCACCTTAGGCATAAAGTGTGGATTAGTCCTAAGGACCACCTTGTCATCATGGAACCTTGTATAAGGTGGATTAGATACTAGTGCTTGCAATTCACTGATGCGGCGTGCGGATGTGATTGCAATGAGAAAAATAACCTTCCAAGAAACGTATTTCAAGGAGGTAGTAGCTAAAGGTTCAAAAGGCGGCTTCATAAGCTGACCAAGAACCAAATTTAAGTCCCATGCCACCGGGGGTGGTCTAATGGGAGGCTTTGTTAAAAGGAGGCCTCTCATGAACCTTACTACAAGGGTATGAGAGGAAACAGGCTGTCCATTTAGAGGCTTGAGGGAAGCTGCAATAGCACTCAGATAGACTCTTACTGAATTTGTCTTAAGGCCTGCATTAGACAGATGCAGGAGATACTCCAGCAACGATTCCAGAGGTATGGAACAGGGGTTAAGACCCTTTCCAGAACACCAGATGGTAAACCTTTTCCACTTGAAGGCGTAAGAACGTCTAGTGGAAGGTTTTCTGGAAGCATAAAGAACATCTTTCACTTGTTGAGAAAGAGGAAGATCCTGGAGATCTAGGCCTTCAGCAACCAAGCCCTGAGATGCAGAGACTGGGGATTGGGATGCCACAATTTTCCGTCCTCCTGAGAGAGGAGGTCTGGAGCAGACCCTAACTCTAGGGAGGGAGCTTGAGAGAGATGTAGAAGCAGAGGGTACCACACTTGCTGAGGCCAATGTGGAGCTATGAGAATCATATGGCCTCTGTCTCTCTGAAGCTTGAACAGGGTTTTGGGAATTAGGGGAATGAGTGGAAAGGCATACAGGAAGTCTTGACCCCAGTGAAGGAGGAAAGCATCCCTTGCCTGAGCCCCCTGAGCCGGAGTTCTGGAACAGAACCGGGGAAGTTTGACAAAGAGGTCTATGTCTAGGGTTCCCCAAATTTGAAAAATCTTGGATACCTGGTCCATATGTAGGGACCACTCGTGTGGAAGCAGAACTCGACTGAGTGTCTGCCCAAGAGTTTTGAACACCTGGAAGATAGACTGCCAGAAGATGAATGTGATGCTCTCTGGTGAGGGCCCACAGTTGTAGAGCTTCGTTGCAAAGCGACAGAGAGCCAGTTCCTCCCTGCTTGTTTATATAGAACATGGCTACCTGATTGTCCGTGTGGACAAGGACTGTCTTGTGGCTGAGCAGGGTGTGGAAAACTCGCAGAGCAAGGAAGATTGCTCTGAGTTCCAAGAAATTGATATGTAGACAAGTCTCCTGTGGGGACCAGATGCCCTGGGTGGAGAGGTCCTGAAGATGAGCTCCCCAGCCCATTGGAGAAGCATCTGTTGTAAGAATTGCCTGGGGTAGAGGCTGTTGAAAAGGACATCCCAGCAACAGGTTCTGAGGGGACTTCCACCACTGGAGGGACAAAATGAGGCGACTTGTGTTTGCTATTTTGTCTGACAGGCAGCCTAATGCCTGGGTCCATTGGGTGGACAAAGTCCACTGAGCTGCTCTCATGTGAAGGTGACCATATGGAACCACATGAACAGTGGATGCTATGTGGCCTAGCAACTGTAACATCTCTCGAGCAGTTAGAAGGGGTTTTGACTCTGCTTGAGAAGATAACTGCATCAAGCGAAGGCAACGGGCCTAGGGAAGATAGACCCTTGCCCTTGTGGTATCCAGTAGCGCCCCTATAAATTCCAGGGACTGAGTAGAGATCAAATTGGATTTTGGGATGTTTATTACCAGCCCTAAATATTGAAGGATACGCATTGTGCAGGTTAGAGCAGTCTTGGCCTCTGATTGAGTGGGAACTCGAATGAGCCAGTCATCCAGATAAGGGAAGACAAATATTCCCAGGGTGCGTAGAAAAGCAGCAACCACTGCCATGCGTTTCGTGAACACCCTTAGTGCCGAGGCCAGGCCAAAGGGGAGCACTCTGTATTGATAGTGCTTCTCCTGGAAAAGGAACCGAAGGAACCTTCTGTGAGTTGGATGGATGAGAACATGAGTGTACGCATCCTTGAGATCTAGAGAACAAAGCCAATCCTGACTGTGAAGGTATGGCAGCAGAGTTCCTAGAGAAACCATCTTGAATTTCTCTTTGACTAGGAATCTGTTCAACTCTCGGAGATCTAAAATGGGTCTGAAGCCCCCTGTTTTCTTTGGGATAAGAAAATAGGGGGAGTAGAACCCCGTGCCCTGTTGTTGAGAAGGCACTTCCTCTATTGCCCCTTGGGCTAGAAGAGGGAGGTTGGAGAAATGAACTGGTGCACTCTTGTGAGAGGGGGCAAGCTGGAAAAATGAAGTTTGTACCCCTCTCTTATAATGGAGTGTCTCCAACGCTCTGCTGTGATTTGCCCCCATCTGGGAGCAAAGTGACAACCTTCCTGGAATGGTGGAGGGCTCTGGTTCTTCTAGAGCCAGGAAGGCTAAGTTCTCTAGCAGAGAGTCAAAGGCCCTGAGGGGGCTGAGACTGCTGGGCTGGAGCAGGCCTCGCAGCTTTTGCCTTGGCCTGTTTGGAGGATTTCCGACGTTTGGAAGGAAACTGAGCTGCAGAAGATGCTCTCTGACTATAAGCAGGATAGGATCTTCCCTTTTTAGAAAAGGTGTTTTCTTGAACCACCTTTTCTTAGCAGGAGCAGCAGTAGATTTGGATAGTCTATCCAAAGCAGAATTTTTAGCATCCATTTGATTGGCTTTTGCTTGCCAATCTTTACCAAACAGATTCTCACCTGTACAAGGGATATTTCCCAATTCATCTTGGACCCAGGTCTCCAAATCAGATGCTTGAAGCCAAGCAATCCTACGTGCACCTATAGCTATAGCTATGCTTATGCATTCAAAGGAGTTGAGAACTGCACGGTTGGAGAATTTGGAGATATCCTGGGCATGTTTGAGCCCAGAGAGAAATTCTGGCCTTTTACAGTCCAACATAAAAGGACTTAAAGTCAGCAAATGGTCAGTGACTTCTTTTAAGAACATTCCCATGTAGAGACTATAAGAATTAATTCTCGCAGCAAGCATGGAAGACTTCTACCAAAAGCATGCAGGGTTCTACATTCACGTCCTGGAGGATTAGAGGCATGTCTCTTGGCACTTCTAATCTTTCTCATTGCAGACTCAACCACAATAGAGTGGTGAGGAAGCTGAGTTTTATGGAAAGCAGGACAAGGAGGGACACGATACATGGTGTCCAACCTGCGAGAATGAGGAGAGGTGGATAGAGGTGCTTCCCACATCCTTAACATGAGATCATACAGAATAGGCAAGGTAGCTGCCTCTTTAGGAGCTTTAGGATATTGTAGAATATCTAACTCCTTAGCTCTAGGCTCGGACTCTGGGGCTACTGTAATAGAGAGGCCCCGAGCCACCTCTCTGATAAAGTCTTGAAAAGACAAGTCCTCTGGAGGAGACATCTTTTGTTTAGGAGAGGACTCCTCCTGTGGAAGAAGCATCGCTGCATAGACGGACTCTTCAGAATCCGCAGAGTCAGAGGAATCGAAGTATCGTCGGTCGGGATGCTCTTGCAAAGCCCGATACCCGTACCGACCGGGATCGGTATTGGGAATCATCGGTACTGGGGTATCGGTACCGGAGGGCTGCAGAGGGCAGAGTACCGGCATGGCTGACACCGATGCCGATGCTACCGGTACCGGAATCGATACCGATGGCGATACCAGAGCCGGTACCGGCGGAGTAGTCTGTTGCAGTACCACGGGCGTCGATGCCACAAGGAAAGCCGCCAGACTGCGTTCTATGGACAGAATCCTCTGATCCATCGACGCCGCCAATGCCTGGAAGTCGGTACCGGTGGAAGCCACCGGTACCCCAGAGCATGGCACCAGGAGATCTGTTGAGGCCACGCCATCTAGATCATCCTGGAACCCCGATGATGCTTTAGAAGCCGAAGCCTCCCGCCGGGGTCATTTTGCCGGTGCAGAATCCTCGAGGGCAATTCCAGGGGCATCTCGATGCTTAGAAGGAGATTTGCCCTTCGAGGACCGGCTAGATTTATGTTTAGTTACCTGAGATCCATGTGAGGAAGAAGCAGCCCTGGAAGACGTCGATGCCACCGAAGCTGCATCAGAGGGAAACAGGGTACTGAGCTTGGCAGCTCAGTTCTGTCGACCTCTCAGACATCATGGAACAGGACACACAATCTTTAATGGAATGGTCAGGGCCTAAACACTTGACACCAGTCATGGGTGTCGGTGATAGTACCGCCACATTTTGTGCACTTCTTAAATCCTGAAGCAGGCTTTTCCATATTTAAGGAAAAGGGTTTTGGGGCTAAGGCCCAAAACTGAAGTACACCTGAAGAAAAATAAATGGAAAAAAAGGTCTTTTTTTTTTTAAAGAAAAGAATAAGAACCGGCGGTATCGGTATAGCGTTGAGGAAGGCAGACGCGACAGAAAGAAATAAAGAAAAAATAAGGAAATTCTTCTGCGGTGACAGGAACACGACCTGCTGGCTCCGCGGAAAAACAACAACTGAGGAGAGACAGTTGGAAAGGCGGGCAGGCAGCACGCAGGCGCTGTGGGATGCTCCCAAAAGCTTTCTGATTGGACGCTGGGGAGCGTTCCCATGCAGGTTCCGTCGGTACCGATGTACCCATATGTGAAGACTCATTCCTGCTTGTTCCTGGAGATCTATACTTTCTCTGGGAACAAGCAGGAAGTCAGTCCTCACATATGGGACTCCCCAGCTACAGGCTACCAAAGAAACCTGTAAAAAGCTATAGGCAACAAAAAAAAAAAAAAAAAAAAATAGTGAACCGTGAATGGCAGTTGAAAAGCGCTGAAAAGCCTCAAGCATCAGGATGCAACTTCAGCATATGCAAGGGAACAGACTCTCCAGTAACCTGAACATACAGAAGGGTCAAAAGGAAAGTGGTGTACTAGTCCTCAACGAGGTGCTGAACAACAAACAGCCTGGGCGAAGGTGCTGTCAAGCCGGGAGGCCTCCTCAAGGCTGCAGTGAGCCATGAAGGTATGGACAGAGGACCAGGTGACCGCTTGATAAATCTCTGGTAGGGAGACGGAGCATAAAGGTTAACCATGGAGGCTACCATAGCCCAAATGTTATGGGCAGTCACATGATGATTTAATGAAAGACCAGCCTGTGGATAGGCAAAGGAAATCCAGTCAAATACACAGGTAGAAAGGGTGTGCTTAGAGACCACCATGCCATATTTATGGCCAAGTCTGTTGGGGTCATAGGAAATAGTTGAGAGGAGCAGCAATGAGCCTTCACCCAAGGTAGAAAGCCAAAGCCCATTTGCAATCCAAGGTATGAAGAGAGGTTTCTGCCCTGTTCGCATGCGGCCTGGGAGAGAAGATGGGAATAGCTACCTCTTGATGGAGGTGGAAGGGAGAAACCACTTTAGGGAGAAACTTAGGGCGGTCCTCCGCACACACCCTATTTCTATGAAATCTGGTGTATGGAGCATGAGCCACCAGCACTTGCAACTCTCACCCTGTGCGCTGAAGTGAGAGCTATTAGGAAGATGACCTTCCATGAAAGATGAGAGGGCGGGAAGTCAGTGGTTCAAAAGGAATGTCAATGAGTTTACCCAGAATCACATTCAAGTCCCACATCACCACAGACAGGCAAATGGAAGGCTGTGAGAGCAAGAGGCCCCGCATGAAGTGACCAATGAGGGGATGAACTGACAGGGAACGCAGTCAACCACATAATGCGCCGCTAGGGCACTCAGATGCACTGACGGAAATGGACTTTAAACCAGAGGTACTTCAGGATCGCCTGCACCGGACAAGAGAATGGACTGAAATCTTTATCTGCCCACCAGATTGAAAACCTGTGCCATTTGAACATGTATGATCACCTGGTGGAATCCTTTTGTGATGTGAGGAGGGATGTCCTCAATGTCCCTAGCAAGTGATATTGAGCGTGGACTATCCTCTCAGCATCCACACATCAGAGCTAATGACTTGAGAATGGAATGCAGGAGGATCCCATTGCTCTGAAAGATCAGATCTGGTATGACACCCAAGGGAATGGGCGCTTAAGAGTCAGAAGAGCAGAGAGTACCATGGCTGCAGAGGCCAGCGTGGGGCAATAAGGATCACTTTGGCCTTGTCCACCTGGATCTTGAAGAGGGTCTTGGCCACCGAGGGAGTGGGCAGGTAAGCACACAGGAGGCCCTTGATGCAGTGAAGAAACAATGCATCGGTCGCAAGGCAGCTCCAGCAAATATCCTGGAGCAGAACAGCAGCAGCTGACTCTTGTGAGGGCTGGCGAAGAGGTCCTCTGCTGGCATGCTCCACTTCTCGAAGATGTCCTGTGCCACTAGTGGGTTGAAGGTTCACTCGTGAGGCTGCAGCACTCTGCTGAGCCAGTCTGCCCAAGGAGGTAGATAGCCCAAAGGAGCATACCCCGCTGGCTTGCAAGATTCCAGAGTGATTGCTTCCCAGCAGAGAAGGTATGACTCCATGCCTCCCTGTTTGTTGATGCATATCATCGCCACTTGATTTGTCTATTCGAACAAGGACAACCTGATTCGCCAGATAGTGCTGAAAAACCCATAGAGCATTCATGACTGCTCAGAGTTCGAGAAAATTAATCTGGTGCTGGCTCTCTTCCTGTGACCAGAGACCCTGGGACTGAAGACCGTTCCAATGGGCTCCTCAGCCATGCTTGGAGGCATCTGTGATGAGGACCTGTTGATGTGGGTGATGGATCCTGAAAAGTTAGCCCTGCCAGAAGATCACTCGACTGTTGCCACCAGGCAAGAGAACAAGAGGGGTTTGGGGTTACCTGTGCCCCGTCGCCTGAGTTTCACTGGGCCTGATGCATGTGGAAATGGGCGAGGGTATGACATGAACCATCAAGGCCATGTGCCCTAGGAGGTAGAGCATCCAACAAGCTGAGACTGACATGTTTGAACCTCCCCTGCCAAGACAGACAGGTGCTGAGCCCTATCAGACAGAAGAAACACCAGAGCCTGAGTGGTATCACAGAGAGCTCCTATGAACTCCAGGCGTTGGATGTTCTGTGAGACTTGGGACAGCTGACTACAAATCCTAAGGTTTCTGTTAGCTGGATGGTGTGACGTAGGGCCTGACGGACCTTGTCCAGGAACCCTCCCTTTATCAGCCAATCGTCCAGATAGGGGAAAACTAACACCCTGCAATTGCAGGAGGACAGCGACCACTGCTAGGCACATTGTGAACACTCTGGGAGCAGATATCAGTCTGAACAGAAGCACCCGGTACTGGTAGTGACAACTGCTGATAGCAAAGCGAAGGTACTGCCAGTGTTAAGCAGTAGATCAGGATGTGGGTATAGGTATCTGAGATCCAAGGAGCATAGCTAGTCCCCCCGGTGAGGGTAAGGCAGCAACTTTCCAAGGGATACCATCTGGAATGTGTCCTTCACCAAAAAGCAGTTGAGATCTCAAGTCTAGAATGGGGCACAAACTGCCCATTTTCTTGGGAACCAGAAAGTAGTGGTAGTAGGACCCCATGCCTCTGAGGCAATGGGGCCTCTGAGGCAATGGGACAAGTTCCACCACCTTGTCAGCAAAAAGAGCAATGAGCTCCCTTTGAAGGAGGTCTCAATAGGGGGAGGGATCCAGAGGAAGTTCCCCCAGAAAGTATGATGGGGTGTCTGGTGGAAGTGAAGGAGGTAACCCTGCATTACCACCTGAAGGGCCTAGGCGTCAGCGGTTATGCTGGGCCACCGGTGGGCAAAGAACGTGAGACAGCCCCCTACGAGCTGTGGTTCCTGACCTCCTGGGGAAGAGGCACTGTTTAGTGTTTGTGGACTTTAGGCCTATGGGGGGACCTGCCCCGACCCTTGGCCGGCTGCCCGTGGGGGAGCTTGATAAGCCTGATGTTGGGGGTATGTTCTGTATGTTCTTTCTTTGGGTAGAAGGACTTCTTCTGAAGCCTTCCATCAGGAAGGATCAGCGGTCTTCCAAGAGAGCCTGGCTCTGGTCATCAGCTCTGTCTCCAACTCAGTGGCCTTGTCCATCATGGACTTGCCAAAGAGATTCTCCCTCCTGACAGGAGACAACCAATTTGTCCTGAACCCATTGCTCCAGGTCTGAGGACTGTAGCCATGCCAGGCAGCAGGCACCAATTCCCACCACAGCCACTCTAGCCACAAACGCAAAGTCGTCACAGACCACTCTAGCTATATACTTGGAGTACTCCTTGACTGTGGACACCAGGCTCCTGAAGTGCAGGTGGTGTTAATCAGACATCCTAGCTGAGAACCCAGCAAGCTCCTCTGCCAGGCCTCAGGTACATGCACATGTACGGCTGGTAAGCTTGGATACGGGCCACGAGCATCAAACCCTGGAAACAGTTCCTACCAAACCAATCCATGGTGCAGGCCTCCCTACCAGGAATGTGTCTTCTAGCTTTTGATCAGGTGCATGGCTGACTCCACCATAATAGATTTGTTGTAGTTGAGTTTTTTTGCAACCTGGACTCTTGTGAACCCGATACATGGAATAGAGTCACTTGCTCACAATGGGAACCGTAACTGGGGTTTCCCACATCCTGAAAAGGAGATGCTCCAAGATGGGAAGCATTGGCACAGTTATAGCCTCCTTAAGAGGAGAGTCATACTGAAGTATGTCCAACCCAAGGCTCCTCCTCTGCCTCGATGGTGAAGGCAACAGCCTTGCCCATGTTCCAGATGAAGTCCAGGAAGGAGAGGTCCTTGGGCGGGGACCAACAGAATGGCCAAATGCTGAATGATAGCAGGAGACTCGTCGTCTTCCATGCCAAATCGGAAGGGAGTTCAAAGCGCTGAAGGAAAATCATACCGGAGTACAGGTGGGGGGCAAGGACATGGCTGGGATTCCGTCACTGGCCCCAAGGAACTGGAGGTAACCTGAACTGGGGTCTGCTGGCGTGCCAGAAAGGCAATGAGGCTGCACTCCAAGACTGCCATCCTGGCCTTGAGGGCCAAAGGCTACACAGCCACAGGCATGGGCAATGAGCCCAACACCAGTTTCCTTTGAGGGGACTCACTGATGGCAATCGCCTTGACAGTCAGAGGGTGGATCCTTCAAGGGGGGTGGGAGCTGCTGGTCAGCTTCGGAGGCTGCTCCAGCCCTCATCCTCTAAAAGTCCTGTTGAGGGCTGCTGTGCTGATGCCCATGAGTCTTACACATGGCAAACAGACATCGCCCCCCCAACCAGGTCTTGGTCATAGTCCATTCTTTCCAGGGATTGTTCTCCACAGATGGTTGCCAGTCCGATGCTCCACAACCTCAGGGCTCCAAGTGAGCTTGGTGGCCACCTGGGTCAGATTCCTTTGCAGCTGCCCCTGAGGGCGTCAATTCCAAAGTCTATGATTGATCTGAAGCTGAGGACTTTAGACCAAACAGTGCCTCCTTCTGCCTTTCACGATTCTTACACCTCTTGCTCATCATCTGAAGACAGAGCGGGGCAAGTGGAGACATTGTGATTTGCCCCGAGGCAGCAAAGGCAGCAATTGTGGCAGTCCATGATGGACATGGTCCTGCCACAATTGATGCACTTCTTAAAACCACTAATGGAGGACATAGTAAGAAAGACGGCCCCCAAGTGTTCAAACTCCAATGTCCTGATTAGTAAGGTGCGAGAAAAAAATCCCACACAGAGAAAAAAAAGACAAAGTACCCAGAAAAAAAAAAAAAAACACGCCGAGGTGGACACTGTTCTGGGATGGCAAGAAGGTGACTGTACGCAACCAAGAAGAAAGAAGCGAGATAAAGTATTCACTAAAATGAACACCAACTTTTTCCAGGGTGCAGACAGTACATCTAGTGGGCTCTGTGGAAAAATGAAGACTGAGGGAAAATGGCTCTCTTGGGCAGGAAGGTGACCACGCATGTGTGGTTGATCTTCCAAAGGCTTTCTTTGAAAGCTGGGGAAAGGTTACAATGTGCACTCAGTCGGTGCAGACATCATCCATATGTAAGAACAGACTTCCTGTTTGTTCCCAGAGAATGCTGCCATTGTATGAAAAGGAATTGAATACATCTTACCATAAAGAGCTGTCCAGGTTTGATTAATTACATCTAGACATACAGTTCCTGACCTGGAATAGATGAGAAAAGAAGTCAAATTAGATACACTGTAGCTAATTAAATCACTTTGCCAAAAAAGTAATACAGCAAACAATATGGATTTTATGTAAAATAAGATTAACGTTTAATACCCAGTTTCTTTCTCTGGTTCAAAATTTGCATAAGCTTGATACTACCCAATAAGAGAACGGCATTCAAAATGTGCAGTAAAAGCTAACAAAAGATCTGAAAGCATCCACAAATCAGGGCACATGCATCAAAATCTAAACTTCGGAACCCAACATGTCAGCAACTAGGTAGGCAAGTTTTTGCTTGGTGTCCTCCCTCCATCCTTTAAGCTGGGCTGGTTTTGATATTAAAAGAATTACTAAACATGTAGATATAGGAAAGCCAACATGGATAGAGCCAAGGAAAGACTTCACTAATATGTTTTCTTTTTTTGTTTGAAGGTGTAAATACATAGGTATATAAAAAGGTGGGCAGGTTGATAAAGTATCTCGATTTTTAGAAAGCCTTTGAAAAGGTTTCTCATTAGAGGCCCTTAGGGAAATCAAAAAGTCATGGAATAAGAGGCAGCGTACTATTGTGGATTAGGAGCTAGCTAAAAAGATGGAAACATTAAGGCTAAAGGTGTCATTTTACTTACCAGTTAGCGTCCTTTTCTTGAGTGCTGCTAGACCAGACAAGTGGGTTGTGTTAACCTACCAGCAGATTGGTGGAGACAAAGAACCAATGAAAAGCTCAAACTTCAATGACACCACTCCTATGCCTCTATTCACCTCAGCCACCAGAGATCCCTTCAGTATTTGTCCCAAAGCATATGGTAGAAACATGGCAAGCCTCACGCAACCTCAATCATGGGCACAATGACCAACAGTAGAGAACTATGCACAGGAAAAGCATAGATGACTTAGTAGAAGATAAACCTGCAGAAGTATAAATGTCACAGCGGACCCAAGAGTACCACAGCAGAAGAACAGAGCAAATAGTTTCAGGGGTGGGCCCTGGACTGGTCTAGCAGGACTTAAGGAAAGGACATTAACTGGTAAATATGTCACCTTCAATATTGTCCTGCTAGCGCAGTCCAGACAAGTGCGATGTACCAAACCTACAACTCCACTGGGCGGGGAAAAAGACAGCAGCTCTAAAAATCTTTTAACCAAAGACCGTGTCCGACCGTGAGCAGACATCCAAGCAGTAATGCTTGACAAAAGTGGAAATTGATGCCCACGCTGCCGCCCAATAAATGTCTGCAGGGGCTACTGAGTTCCGCTCCACCCACAAGGACACTTGTGCTCAGGTAGAAAGGGTGCACAAACCCTCTGGAACTGGAGAGCTCTGCAACAGATACACAGAGGCAATGGTCTCCTTAATCCAGCGCCCCAAAGTAGACTTAGCTGCCATATCTTTGCATGAGTCAGCAAACAGCACAAAAAGATGGTCCGACTTATGAAAAGAATTCATAACCTTCAAGTGCCAGAGAAGCACCCTGCGGACATCCACAAGGTGAAGATCCTTATTCATCCACCAACACTGCTCATTAGAGAAGAACAGGCAGTCCACCTGGTTCACATAAAAGGGAGAGATCACCTTAGGGAAGGAAGGTATGTAGGTAGGTACAGGCCGAAAGACATAAGGATCTCTGCAAGACAGAACCTGTAGCTCGGAAATCTGCCTTGTGGAACAAATCGCAACCAAGAAGACTGTCATACCCTTCAAATTAGCACACTTCAATGGCTCAAAGAGCGCTGACCTCAGGGCCCTGAGCATCAGACAGATGCCAGGAAGGGATCTCAGACCAGAGGAAGGATGCAGACACCAAACCCCTGGAGAAAGCACAAGACATCCGGATGCACGGCTAGAGACTTATTAGCCACTGGACCTCTGAAACAGGCCAAAGCTGCCACCTGAACTTTCAGGGAGCTAAGGGAAAAGCCCATCTCCAGGTCATCCTGTAAAAAAGCCATGAGAGGTGGCACCTTGGCAGTCTCAGGAGGTAACTGCTGAGTACCGCTCCATCACTCAGAGGCACCAGACCCACACATATGCTACCTTGGTATACACCTCCTCCAGGCTATGAGCAGAGTGGAGACCACCGCTGGAGAATAGCCCTTATGTGCTAGCAGTCTTTCAACAGTCATGCCCGTAAGCAAGAAATGATCTAGGCTCTCCAGGATGATTGGTCCCTGCCACAATAGACCCAGAGATGGAGGCAACCAAAGAGGAGAAGCCCGCAGGAGCCACATCAGGTCTCCAAATCATGCTCTCTGGCCAATGTAGCACCACCATAACAGTCCTTTTTGGGTGGGATTCTATATGCCAAAGCACACCCCACACTAAGGGCCATGGAAGAAACATGTATAGCAAGTGCTGACCTGGCCAAGGTTAGGCCAGAGCGTCAATAACCTTGGACTGACTCCATGCAGCGACTCAAGAAGCAGCAAAGTGGCACTTGAGCAGGTCATCATCCGATCCATTTTGGGGTGACTCCAGCAGCACAGAATCAACTGCAACACCTCCTGACTCAACTCCCATTCTCCAGGATCCAGAGTGCCAGCTGAGGAAGTCGTTCACATCCACAATGAAGGACTGCCCGGAAGGACTGCTACAACTGGAAATAAATCTGCACTTCTAAGTATTTATCTTCTGGGATATACTCTAGATCTTGGGGGGGGAGGTAATCTTTGGGTTAAAACAGATAAATCTGGGTATTTTAGAATTCAGTGTTTTGCTGAGTTAGTCAGGTCTTAGTACCACCAGAGAGCTTTTCATTGAAATCAGGAGTATAGCTTAGGATACAAGTAGAAGAAATAGTCTGAGTATGAAGAACTAAACTTGTTTCTAGTGACCTTTACAAAGGAGCCGTCCAGTTAGGAAGCAAACGATCTGTGACGTTCTCTTAAATAGGTGTTAAAGACAAACAACTGATCAAAGGACCAATTTGAAAAGACCCATCTATCAAATTGAGGGCTGTGTGAATCACCGAGGAAATTATTGACACTTAACCTTAGAAGAACAGGTTAGGGCACTGTGTAGCAAGCCAGCTTCCAAGACTTCTTCCCCTCCCTCCCACCCCAACTCCCACCAACCCCAGGGATACTCTTAGCTTTATAGGCTCTTAAACCTATTAAAGGGAGGGGGTGGGGGGAGGTGTCCATAAGCACCTTCAGGTGCAGCTGGTTACCTTCATCAGGAATACATTTAAGGACCTGAGATTAATTATTCTTGAGGTGAACAAAGTCCACTTAACGTGTAAGGTTTAGTTGTATTAGTATAAGTATCCCCAGCAAACCTAATTAGACAACTTTACTATCTGAACAAAACCTTAAAGCTAAGATGTAGACAGCAGTCCAGCAACGAGATGGGGGCTTTCCATTCTTTTGCACTGAGTGTCACATGTATGATTTTCTCCCAGTTGGTGAGGGGTCTTACATGTAACACTAGGTGCAAGGAGCTCGTTGATCTCAGGGAATGAATCCGATCTCTGGAGGCTAGAGTAGCAAACTGAGAAGTGAGGAAGACAAGTATATAGACGAGACCTACAGGGATGTAGTACTGAAATCCCACCTCCAGTCTGGCAGCCTCCCTATTGTCATGGAGGAGAGGTCATGTGACAGGAGAGCATCACCCTGGTTTCAGGAAGTGATCCTTAGCTAGGACCTGTCCTCGAAGTGATAAAACCCTTTTGCACCAAAGAGGTTTCTCCAGGGCCATATGGCCATGAGGGAAGGGTTAGGACAACTGTTATAGTTGGTGATTCGATCATTTGGCATGTAGATAGATGGGTGGCTGGTGGACTGGTAACATGCCTGCCTGGTGCAGAGGAGTAGACCTCACGTGTGACCTAGACAATATATTAGATAGCGCCGGGGAGGAAGTCTGCTGTCTTGATACATGTTGGTACCAATAGCATAGGAAAGTGTGGTTGGGAGGTTCTGGAGGCCAAATTTAGGCTTAGGCAGAAGCTGAAATCCAGAACTACCAGGATAGAATTCTCAGAAAATGTTTCCCGTACCACACGCAGGACCCAAAAGGCAGAGTTCTGGAGTCTCAATGTGTGGATGAGACAATAGTGCAAAGAAGAGGTTTTTGAATTTGTTAGGAACTGGGGAATATTCTGGGGAAAGGAAGGGCTTTTCTAAAGGGATGGGCTCCACCTTAACCAGGATGGAACCAAGTATTGGCACTAACCCTTAAAACGGAGGTAGAGCCATTTTTAAAATAGATAATAGGGGAAAGCAGTCACCCAAAAGCACATGGTTCAGAAAGATGTATCCTTGGATACTAGCAAAAGTTAGGGCATAATTGACAGAGAGGTTTCAATAAAGACAAAAGTAACCCAAATGCCTTTAAGTACAGAGCAGTCAGAGCTTAAAAAGATTCCAAATTACCCCTGCCTATCAATAACCAGATTAATATGAATAAAACACAACCTCTAAAATGCTTGTATTTAAATGCTAGAAGTCTAAAAAATAAGATGGGAGAAGTAGAATATATAGCACTAAATGAGAGGTTAGATATGATTGGTAACTCAGAGACCTGGTAGAAGGAGGACAACCAGTGGGATTATATTGCAAGGATAGAGCACATCAAATTGGTGGAGGGAGTTGCATTGATAAGGCAGGCAAAGAATTTGAGAAGAAGCTTGCTGTGAAAGTAAAAATGCGTAATAAAGACTTTTTCAACTACATTCATAGCAAAAAACCTATGAGATTCAGTTGGACCATTAGATGATAGAGGGGTAAGAGGGGACAAGGCCATAGCGGAGAGACTGAATGAATTCTTTGCTTCGGTCTTTACTGAGGAAGATGTAGGGATGTTACCCATGACTGAAGTGGTATTTAAAGGTGATACTAAGGAAGAATTGAAAGAAATATAAATACACTGGGAAGATGTGTTACAACTATTTGATAAACTGAAATCACCTGGACCGGATGGTATACATCCAAAGGTGTTGAAAGAACTGAAATATGAGATTGCAGACTTACTATTAGTAATCTGTGAACTATCATTAAAATCATCTATAATATGAAGATTGGAGGACGGCCAATGTAACGCCAATTTTTGAAAAGGGTTCCAGGGGTGATCCGAGAAACTACAGACCGGTGAACCTGACATCAGTACCGGGAAAATGGTAGAAACCATCATAAAGAACAAAACCGCTGAACATGTAGATAGTCATGGCTTAATGGGAGACAGCCAACATGGCTTTAGACAAGGAAGATCTTGTCTTACTAATTTGTTATGTTTTTTTTGAAGGTGTGAACAGGTAGACAAAGGTAAGTTGGTTGATTACCTTCGACCAGAACCTCACATTCCTTGAACACATAAGAAAAACCTTGAATTCTCTCTATGCCAAATTACGAACCCTCCGAAACCTCCGACCGCTCTTAAACCCCGATTCCTTTCATACTGTCTGCCAATCCCTCACTACACCTACCCTAGACTACTGCAACCTCATCTACCATGGTCTCCCTAAAGACAGTATTCATCCTCTCCAAATGGCATAGAATACAATTGCCCGCTTAATCACAAATACTTAGCCGCACACACATCTTCAATCCTCTATGATCTACATTGGCTCCCTATACTATCCAGAATCTAATTTAAAGTCTTAACTTATCCATAAAGTTATCGAATCAGCTCCATGCCTATCCTCTCTCATTTCCAACCTCAACAGTAGATCACGCCGCTCAAACACCAAAAACCTGCTAAAAATAACCTCACTAAGGAAAACCTGCAAGCAAACCACCTGTAACAGGGCCTTCTCACTCTATGCACCTTCTGTATAGAACACTCTTCCTTCTGAACTACAGAACTGTGATGACCATTCTGAATTTAGAAAGACTTAAAACTCACCTTTTCCATGAATACTTCTCCGTACCACCCTAACTTCACCCCTCCCCATCTGCCCTTAAACATTCCTCTCTCAATGACTTCTCTTATAATGTAAATGTGTACATAGTTACCTGATGGTACCTTATATTCTCATTTTATAAAAGTTTAAGTTCCGTTCCGTTTAAAACAGCAGTGCCATGCTGTTACATTTGGTTCTCTGTAAACAGTCTTGAATTGATGAAAAAACAAAAACTGTTAAATAAAATACATAAATAAATATAGTGTATCTGGACTTTCAGAAAGCCTTTGACAAAGTCCCTCATCAGAGACTTTTGGCAAAACTAAAAAGTTATGGGATAGGAGGCAGTGTACTATTGTGGATCAGGAGGAACTGGCTAAAAGATAAAAAGCAGAGGGTAGGGCTAAATGGCCAATTTTCCCAATGGAGAAAGGTGACTAGTGGTGTACCCCAGGGATCTGTGCTGGGTCCGCTGCTTTTTGACATATTCATAAATGACCTGGAAAAGAGAATAACGAGTGAGGTTATCAAATTTGCAGATGACACAAAATTATTTAAAGTTGCTAAAACCCATGAGGATTGTGAAAAATTGCAAGAGGATCTTGAGAAATTGGGAGACTGGCCTTCCAAATGTCCACAGGAAGTTTCATCTGCAAGTGCAAAGTTATGCACTTAGGGAAGGACAACCCAAAATACAACTATATGATACAAAGTTCCGCATTATGAATCACCACCCAGGGAAAAGGATCTGGGAGTTATAGTGGATAATGTTGAAGCCCTCTGCCCAGTGTGCAGCAGCGGCCAAGAAAGCAAATAGAATGCTAGAAATCATAAGGAATGGAATGGAGAAGGAAATAAAGGATACAAGGATATTGCAGTATATAATGCCTCAGTATCGCTGCATGGTGAGGCCGCACCTTGAATATTGTATGCAGTTCTTGTCACCATATCCTAAAAAGGAAATAGCAGAATTAGAAGAGGTACAGAGAAGAGCAACCAAAATGCTAAGGAGAAAGGAAGGATACCCTAACTAGGAAAGGCTTAGAAGGTTAAGACTCTTCAACTTGGGGAAAAAGAGAGCTACGGGGAGATATGATAGAGGTCTATAAAATAATGGAGTGGAACAGGCAAATACAGAATGGTTGTTTACTCCTTCAAAAAGTAGAAAAGCTACAGGACACATAATGAAGCTACAATGTAGCACGTTTAAGATTACTTGGAAAAAATATTTTTCACTCAAGGTGTAATCAAAGTCTGAAATTTGTTTCCAGAGGCTGAAGTAAAGCTGTTTGTCCAAACCTTTTAAACACAGCTACATTAATTCCATAAACCATTGTTAAAGAGGACTAGGGAAATCTACTGCTTATCCCTAGGATAAGCAGCATGGAATTGGTACCTTTTTGGGAACATGACACCTGGATTGGCCACTGTTGGAAACAAAATATTGAGCTTGATGGACCCTTGGTCTGACCCAGTGTGGCATCTCTTATGTTCTTAAACAGAAGGGATATCCGCAAGCGGAATCTAAAATTACAGATTCACCAGTCACTGGGACCGACCAACCAATCTTGTTCTAGCATCACAACTATCCCTCCTACAAGAGTGTCCTAAGGGGAAGAGGCTCGTCAAGCACCCTGAGCTTGGACATATTACAGTCTATAAAGCACAGGCCCAACTCATCCTCCTCCTCCCTCAGGGGTGGCCAGTCACTGGCATGGATGTGGCGTGGTAGTGCTTTTCAAGGGCAGTGTTACACTGGTGTCAGGAGCAGGAGCAGCAAGATGACTGGTTATTGTGTCTTGCCTGGAGGAATAAAGTCCATGCAGAACCACCTGCAGGACAAGCTGGAGCTATGACTTAAGCTTTGATGGCTGAGGCTTCGCAAGATGTTTCAGTCAACTGGGAAATACATTTGGATTCTAACAGGCCTGGTAGACCTTGCTGCGCGTGCTGGGGGTAGAATGAGAAAGCTTCTGTTAAGATAAGCGATACTGTTTTGGTGAAGCTTGCTATTTTCAATTTTGAAATTTTATGAGGAGGTATTTGCTTCATGAAAAAAATCAATTCCTGAAGAATTTCAGGCTGTGTTGGGAAGAATTCCCCATAAACGGACATTAAAAGTTGCCTACTTTAGAAGATAAACCTCAGGCAAGTTGCACCTGGTGAATTTCCACTGAATTTCCTCCATCTCTACTTTTACCCGCTGCTTTAAGAAAGAGGCTAATCAGCCATCGCAGACTGCCTTAGAGCAAGGCTCTACAAACTCCAGGTACCAGGTCACTATGGTGACCAGAAAATTGGACCTGGTGCCTACGGCTCAACACATGGCTAAAAACGGGTAGAAGTGCTGCTGAAGGCCACAGTCATGGACAGGACCTGCAGTGTCCGCCTAGACTGTAAAAAAAAGTAAGATGCGGAGGGAAGACAGCTGAAGAAATTTAAAGAGACAGCAGTATGTCAGTAAATAGTAAATGGTGGGGGAAATGGAGGGCAGTGGAGAATGCAAGGGGTTGGAGAGTGGAGAGATGAATGCATGGAAAGTAAAGGCCATACACATACAGGCACCCCCACCTTCACACCACACACACAGTATAACCTAAAGGGTCAGTGAGGGTGGTGGGAAAGGGAGAAGGAAAGGGAGGGGGGGAAGAGATCACTGTGACCTAGGTTTCAGAGGTCAGCTCCTAGATTTTTAGGCTGGCTCCTAGTTTCCAAGAAAATATATTTTATTTTATTTATGTGCACTTACATACCACCTTTCCGAAATCAAAGCAGTTTACAATGAACTTTATAACAGAATTACATTCAACAAAACTTACATGGAACTTTGCTAACGCGGTGCCAGAGAATTAGGTGAACATAATAAGTTTAACAAAGTATTAACTTATTTACATGTACCTTCATATGTGGATATAGATAGTTCTGACCTTATTAACTTGTCCTACAGCTTAAGATTAGCTTTGTAACTATTCACATAAAGGTATTGCCCTAGGCATTAAGTTAACCGTGAAGCAATAAGACACACTAGGTTTACAGTGAACACTGAAAACTGATGAGTGACCTTGCATAACTTGTGCCAGGTAACTAACTCACCAAAATAATCCCTGAACAGTTATGTTTTAGGAGCTTGCGGAAGGCATTTGGTTCCTTAGTATCCCTTATGTCAGGGAGCGAGTTCCATAAAGTTGGAGCATATAGGGAGAATGCTCTCTGATGTTGACGCATTGCTAATCCTGAAGTCCGATGGAACTACCAATAGGTTTTTACTGCCACTTCCTTATATTCTGATTTCTGGTGTGGTTTGTATGGTCGATCTCAAGCTTGGCGTTGATTCATCTTGTAAAGTTTTGAAATTTGGGAAGTGCTTTGAACTTTATTCTACTGACTACTGGTAACCAATGAAGCTGATTTAATACTGGGGTAATGTGTTCCCTGATTAGCACTTGTGAAATGATTCTAGCTGCTGTGTTTTGTGCCAACTGGATTGTTTAGGGAGACCCGTTAGTATACCGTTACAGAAATCAAATTCAGGAAGATCATTGCTTGGAATGTTGCTCTGAAGTCACTTGCTGATAGGAGTCTGTCAAGGCCTGTCTTAGATAGTGTGGACCTTTGGAGAATTTGTAAACTGGTGCCATTAACATTAGCAATAAACCTACATTTGTCATTTGTAAAGTTGTCAAATTAGTATGCTTTGATGTTTAAGGCAGAGGGGAAATTTATTTTAAGACAGCTCTCCAGCTACAGGAGGGGGTATTTGTCTTACTACTTCCTTAAAATGCTTGATAAAGTATCCTATCCTGTGTTAAATGTTATCCTCCCAAGCTATTTGTATTTCTCAGCAGTAAGATTTCTGAAGCTGTTCTATCTGAGCTCCAGGCAATTAATGGACCATCTTCCCCCTCTTAGAATGGGTGGAAGGGGTTCGTCATTGTAGTGATTTTAGCAGTGGTGATTTTTTTCTGCTTTCACTTGCTGTGGTTTTATATTTTTCTTGGGTCTCCCCCCCCCCCCCCCCTATTACTGTCGGCTTATAGCTTTTCTTTATTTGAATAGCAGGCAGCCTTTGCCTACACAAGTATTTGCTTGTTTATATATTTGTATAAACATCAATTTAAAAAACTTATTGAAAGTAGAAAAGCCAATAGATGCACAAGACAGGAATTCTGGCTAACTAAAGCAGCAGAGAAAGGAGGACGTGTTCCTATTATGCAGCTTGCTGCAGCCCTTAAATATTTCCTAAACTTTGATCTAAACATTTAGAGCAAAAAAAAAAAAAAGTTTAAGGGGGCGGGGAGTTAGGTTCACTCACTGGTGCTTTGTTAGTTCTATTTATGGCCACTGTTTATTAGAGAAAATACTCCTAACCTCAGGCTGAATCTGTTGTGTACCAGATCCGCAAAGTATTCTGCCAGTGGGAGCGCCACCTTTTCCCCATCACTTTATAGAATTCTCCACGGACTCCATCTATTCCTCGGGCTGTTCCTTTTTTCAAATTTTTAATACCCTTCTGTACTTCTTGTGATGATATGGCCACATTCAAGGCCTGCACCTAATCCGCTGTCAACTTCGGGAGAACGCAACCAGGCCTTCGACCTCCCTGCCCCTACATCCGTGACATGATGGCCTCCGTGCTATACATTACCCTTACTTCCCCCTCCTTAACTTCCCACCCCACCCGCAGTCAGCTCTGTCTCTGCATCCAGCTCTGTCCCTTTCCTATATTCTTCTTACTGCCTCACTATTCCTTTCCTATTAATCAATGGTGTTCCTTTTCCTCTTCTGATTTTCTAGCAGCCAATTTTTATTGTACACCGCCCTGACACTCCGGTATGGGCGGTATATCAAGCTCTGCAAATAATAAATAATAAATGTACTACTCTGCTGATATATGCTAAAGAACCTTGGGGCATTCCGAGGTTGTGACCACACAAGAGAAGCTATGATAAAATCTTCCAGCCAAAGTCCACTATCTGTAGAGGAATGCACCATATTCTTCAACCCTGATGTGGCAGGTGCAGGCCTGTGATCCACGGTGTCTGACATAGGCAGGCCAGCATGGCTAGCTTGACCTGTAAATGAGGCCTGTGGAGAGGCATATAGGATTGCACATCCCCCAATATGCTGCTATTGTAAGAGAGAACTCAGTAGAAATATTGAATTAGCTTAGGTAAGCAGAACTGCAGAATTAAGAAATGGAAAAATACAGAAAAGACATGTTTAAAAGTTACTGATAAGAAAAAGTACATTTGCAAAGAAATAATGAGGAGTGCTGACAGATGAGTTACAGAACCTTACTCTTCTGCACGCACAACTTGGTCCCATAACCTTGAAAGCGTGAAAGTAACAAGTTGATGAACTGACCATTGTAATTGGGACTAGAAGGGGGGCAGGCAGGTGTCATGCCTACAGAAGCCCACAGAAGGAACATAATTGGAGAAACTTATCAGTACCGGGACCAATAGAAGGGCTACGGGAGGTACGGGAGAGTACCGGGACCAATGAAATGTTTTTCTATACCTAGAATGGAATAGAAGTCTATAAAAGTTGTTGTAATGCTTGAAAACTTTGCTCAGCCATTTTGAAATTGCCTTGCTTGAGACTTGTGCACAAATAAATGATTTGGACCTTCTGAACAGACTCCTGGTATCATTGGTTTGTCTGCGCTTTGCTGCTACATATTCCTTGGTGCGTTGGCCGGGAAGTTGTGGAATCAAAGTGTATATAGGGCAATATACCACGACTTTCCGCCTCTATAGGCTTGGTCCTGCCGGGATCGCGCCCTTCCGACGAGGGCCGCTCCCTGGCGCCACCGGTCCCTTGTATCGGAGGGAGCTGGTCGGACCTCGGCGGGTGCCGGGCCCGGTTGGAGCCAACGCCTCGAACCCGAGTGAGGGGAGTCCGAGGTCCAACTCATGCGCCTGCTTGGGAAGTTTGAGGACCGGATCCGGTGAGTATAGTTTTGATTTTGGGTCTAGACAGAAATAGAAAGAGCAGTACTGCCATTGGAATTTGGAATTTGTAATCTCGAGATATTGGGAATTGGTAAGAGAGCATGATCAACTCTCAAGGAAGAGCCGAGTAGCCTGGCATGGGAATTCGCTAGGTGAAACCCTCATCCTTTTTGTAATTGGGAAAAAGACTAGTCAGAACAGATAGAAACGAATGCATTCTGGGATACGTTGCTAGCATGATTGTGTGAACGAAGTGTGAATGAGAGGTCTGGCAGCACGGACCAAGTGAAGGCGGACCCCTGATTAGCGCATTTCCTGACCGGGCGACCGCGTTCAGGTCGCGAAAAGGGGGAAGCGATTGTCGTCTTGTCTTGTTATTTGTATTCCCTATACGTTTCCAGGACCGTGAGGACCCCTTACCCACGGTCCGCCTTCCTTTTCCCTTCTGTCTGTTGTTGCGCGCACACATCGAAATGGGAGGGGCGGGGTCTACTAGAAACACTCCATTAGAATGTATGATCGCACATTTTAAAGAGGGATATTCAGGAGATTATGGTATTAAAATGACAGCAGCCCGTTTGCAGATTTTGTGTACTAGGGAGTGGCCCGATCTAGACCCCATCTGGCCCCGAGAGGGAACGTTCACTGTAGAGATTATTCAGTCAATACACCGTAGAGTGCGGGTAGCGCACCCCGATCAGTACCCCTATATAGATTCCTGGTTAAGTATTTGTGAAGATCCGCCCTCCTGGGCGCAGCGCTGTTATGAGGAACAGTGCAGAATAATGTTAGCTAAAACAGATTCTAGACAGAAAACGGAACAGCCTAGAATGAAAGAGCAGGATAAGAAAGCCAGCAAGAAACCCATCCTGGCAGATCCTGATTCCCCAGAAGTAGTCCTCAGGCAGCCCCGAACCCCAGGTCCAGTAAGAATAGCCCGGCGGCGTCCTGCCCCAGAACCCCAGAGACGGCCAGAGCCGAGGCGGGACCCAACCCCCGGTCCCCCTCCTAGAGAAGAGAAAGAGGAAGAATCAGTGGAAAGAGAAGTGGAGGACGTAAAAAGTGAGTCAGAAGCGGAGATAGAAGGAGGAGAAGAAGGAAATTCCCCAGAAGAAGAAGAAGAGGACAGTGTACAAATAATTGAGAAAGCCAGCGCTAGCACTAGCACGCCAGTGAAAGAGAAACCCAAAGCAAAACCAGTTGAGAAAAAGAAAGCGACTCTTGCAAAGGCAACGACAATAACCCTTAGATCCCAAATGACGCCTGGGACAGCCAAACTGTTTCCCTTAAGGCAAGTTCCGGGAGTGCCCGTAAAGAATGATAATGATGAAGTGGTAGCGGGACCCCTAACTTATGTGTATATCCCTTTCTCTACAACTGATTTACTAAATTGGAGGTCGCATTATGCCTCCTATACTAGTAAGCCCCAGGAGCTGACAGAATTAGTAACTAGTATTATGGAAACTCACCAACCCACTTGGCCAGATTGCCATCAGCTCCTGACCACCCTATTCACTACAGAAGAGCGAGCGAGAATTAGAAAAGCAGCTATTGAATGGATGGCAGAAAACCCTGCAGCTCCGGCACAGGGGCAGAATATAATAGATCGTAGAGAAGCAGCTCAGAGAGAATTCCCGAATGAAGACCCCCAATGGGATCCAAATACAGATGAAGGATCCACAGCCCTAGCCCGTTTTCGCCAAGGCTTTTTACAAGGCCTGAAAAGGGGGGGCCAAAAAGCTATGAACCTTTCCAAAGTCGCAGGAGTTATCCAAGGAATAGATGAGAGCCCAGCAGATTATTATGAAAGATTAACTGAAGCATACAGAATGTACACTCCCTATGATCCCGAGGCACCAGGAAGTTTATGCATGGTGAATTCTGCTTTTGTAAACCAGTCTCAACCAGATATTAGACGTAAATTACAGAAATTAGAAGGGTTTGCGGGCATGAATGCAACACAGTTATTGGAAGTCGCTCATAAAGTGTATGTGAATCGTGATACTGAAAGACAGAGAGAATGTGATAGAAAGATGAAGAAGAAAGCTGATTTTTTGGCTGCGGCCATAGTTGAAAAGAAAAGGGGAGGTGTCCCTAGTCGAAGGAGCAGAGGAAGAGGGCGGGGTCAAGGCGGAGGCCGGACCCAGAGACTAGGCGTGAACCAATGCGCCTATTGCAGAGAGGAAGGACATTGGAGAGATACGTGCCCGCAACTCGAAGACGCCCAGCAAGATGACGACAACGATCATCAGTGGCGAGAAGAAAGACGAGGCCGTCCCGAGGCCGAGGAGGAGGAGCCAATCGAGAACAATTCCAGAGAGAGAGGGGAGGAGGAGCCATCCAAGCATTGGCCACACAAGCCCATGATGAGGATGACGTGGATTAGGACAGACCGGGCTCCAAGTTTGCTTTAGGTCTCCAGGAGCCTATGGTCGGAATACAAATAGGAGACCAAATTATGAACTTTATGGTTGATACTGGAGCAGAACATTCAGTAATAGACAAAAAGATAGCCCCATTCACTAAAAGAGCAGTCACCATTGTAGGAGCAACGGGTGCCAAAGCCACAAAGTCTTTTCTTCAAAACCGAATATGTAGTCTAGGAGGACAGCAAGTAACTCATCAATTCCTTTACATGCCCGAATGTCCAGTACCACTACTGGGACGAGATATGCTAGCCAAGCTTCAAGCACAAATATCTTTCTCTGAACAAGGAGAAATGCAAATGACAGTAAATTCCCAAGCCAAGCCAGCAGGAGTAATGCTGCTGACAGTTCCCCGAGAAGAAGAATGGAGATACTACATTGATGATTCGATTCAAGATACCTATTTTGAACAAACTTTAAAGAACATTCATGCACCACTTGAAGTATGGGCAGAAGGCAGTCCCCCAGGCCTAGCCAAGCATATAGCTCCAGTGATTGTAACCCTCAAGCCTAGTGCTACCCCAGTGCACGTCAAACAGTACCCTCTCCCAAGAGCCGCAATTGAAGGCATTCATCGCCACCTACAGAGATTGCTCAAGTATGGCCTACTAAAAGTATGTCAATCCCCATGGAACACCCCACTTTTGCCAGTCAAGAAACCTGGGACAGATGATTATCGCCCAGTGCAAGATTTGAGAAGAGTAAATGATGCAGTTGAAACTATACATCCAGTTGTACCCAATCCCTACACTCTACTAGGACTGATACCTGCTGAAGCTACCCATTTCACTGTACTGGATTTGAAAGATGCATTCTTTTGCATAAGATTAGCCCCTGTAAGCCAAATATTGTTTGCATTCGAATGGCAGGACCCCATCTCTGGAAGAGGGGGCCAACTTACCTGGACAAGATTACCCCAAGGATTCAAGAATTCGCCTACCATCTTTAGTGCTGCACTAAATCAAGATCTTTCAAGCTATCCAGTAGCCCCGGGGAAGAGAGTACTTCTCCAGTACGTGGATGATCTGTTGATAGCTGCCGTATCAGAAAGAGAATGTATATTAGCCACCAAAGATCTCTTGCAGTTACTAAATGAAGCTGGATATAAAGTTTCCAGAGCCAAAGCACAACTATGTCAAACAGAAGTGAAATACTTGGGTTTTCGTATTACCCAAGGAAGCAGAAGATTAGGCAGAGAAAGAAAAGAAGCAGTATGCAGAATTCCAACTCCAACAACCAGAAAGCAAGTCAGAGCCTTTCTGGGAGCAGCAGGATATTGCCGAATCTGGATACCCAACTTTGCCCAAATTGCCAAACCACTGTATGAAGCCACAAAAGGAGAAGAAAAGTCACCACTGGAGTGGGGACTTGAGCAGGATACAGCCTTCCAGAAATTAAAAGAAGAATTGATGTCATCACCAGCACTTGGACTACCAGATGTCCACAAACCTTTCCACTTGTTTGTACATGAAACACAGGGAAATGCCTTAGGCATGTTGACTCAGAAATTAGGAAATTGGGAGCGACCTGTAGCCTACCTATCGAAACAATTGGACCCTGTGGCAAAAGGATGGCCACCTTGCTTGAGAGCAGTTGCAGCTACAGCGCTACTAGTGAGTGAAGCAGACAAACTCACACTAGGACAGACCATACGAGTCACTGTGCCACATGCAGTCCTTGCCCTTATGGAACAAAAAGCAAATTATTGGCTCACCAATTCCCGAATGTTGAAGTACCAGAGCATGTTATGTGAAAACCCACAGATACAACTTGAAGTGAGCCATGCCTTGAATCCAGCTACCTTGATACCCATCAGTGAAGAACTCCCAGAACATGACTGTATCGAAGTCATGGAAACTGTGTTCTCCAGTAGACCTGACTTAGCAGATGTGCCCATAGACAATCCCGACCAGATCTATTATGTTGATGGGAGCAGTCTCATCCTTGATGGACGACGCTGTGCCGGATATGCAGTCGTCACTCAACATGAAGTAGTTGAATCATCAGCTCTAGCCTCAGGCACATCAGCCCAGAAAGCCGAATTGATAGCACTCACCAGAGCATTGCTATTAGGAGAAAAACTTGTGCTAAATGTATATACAGATTCCAAATATGCTTTCACTACCTTGCATGCCCATGGAGCTCTCTATAAAGAAAGAGGACTCATCACATCCGGAGGAAAATCAGTCAAATATGGTCCCGAGATATTGATGTTACTTGATGCAGTCTGGGCCCCAACACGTGTAGCTGTCATGCATTGCAGAGGACATCAAGCAGGAAAAGGAGAAGTTGCTCGAGGAAATAGATTTGCAGATGCCTCAGCACGACAAGCAGCTATGACAGGACAGATTGCCCCACAAGCTATGCCAATGCAAGCAGCATTGTTTCCAGTGCCCTTGAATCTATGGACCCCACGATATACCACCAAAGAATTAGATTACTATTGTGACAAAGAAAATGGAGTATTGAAAGATGGATGGATTGAGCTGCCACCAGAAGAGGGCAGTCAACCTCCAGGACGAATAGTAATTCCAGAACTGTTAGGACCATCCTTTGTCAAAGCTTTCCACGAAGCCACCCACTATGGGAAGAGTGCTATGGAGAAAGCACTCAGACCACATTTCTACATCCCTCTGATGACAACCATATCAGCTTCAGTAGCACGACAATGTCAAACTTGTGCCAAGAATAATGCCAAGCAAGGCCTTATTACAGCACCCCGAGTTCAGTCAAGAGGTGTGACCCCCATGCACAACCTCCAAGTTGATTTCACCGAAATGCCAAAAGCCAATGGATACCATTACCTACTAGTATTAGTTTGTACTTTCTCTGGGTGGGTAGAAGCATTCCCAACCAGAACTGAGAAAGCCCGAGAAGTTACCAAAGCCTTAATGAGAGAGATTGTCCCCAGATTTGGAATCCCAGCAGTAATAGGGTCAGACAATGGACCCTCATTTGTCTCCCAAGTTACTCAGCAGTTAGCAAAAGCTTTGCAGATACAGTGGAAACTCCACACTGCATACAGACCCCAGAGTTCAGGGAAAGTTGAGCGAATGAATCGTACCTTGAAAGCCCAAATGTCTAAGCTTTGTCAGGAGACACACTTGAAATGGCCCCAAGTGCTCCCCATAGCTTTACTCAGAATACGCTCAGCCCCTGTAAAGTCTACAGGATTTTCCCCTTTTGAAGTTTTGTATGGTAAACCCCCACCAATAGTGCAGGGAATCAAAGGAAGTTTAGCCCAGATTGGTTCAGAAGTAACCAGACAAGAACTCCTAGCTCTTAGTTTTGTTCTGCAGACTCTCCATACGTGGATCCAAGACCAGTTGCCTATCAACTTGACGGAACCCTTGCATCCATACCAGCCGGGAACTTCGGTGTGGATCAAAGACTGGAAGAAGATACCGTTGGAACCCCATTGGAAGGGACCGTACACCGTCATCCTGTCTACCCCAACTGCAGTAAAGGTAGCCGAGATCGACGCCTGGATCCACCACAGCAGAGTCAAGCCCGCCGCCGATCCTGAACCAGAGCGGTGGACAGCAGAGCAGCACCCTGATGTACCCTTGCGAGTTACTCTGAGACGGCAACCAGTAGCATAGACACTTCATCACAAGTGCTTTGCAGTAGCCAAGTCTTTCGAAGAGGATTGCTGTTTTCCATGCAGCAACAGCTTTGTTTCAACGAACCCAATTTGTGTGTGGTTTGACACACTACTTTGAGACTACATTGACTAAAGCCAGACTTCACAAGCCAACTGAATTGCTAAGTTGGTTAATGTGTGCTGGACATCTTGAGGATCTTCAATCAACACTCAGCACCCGTTAAATTGCTTTATTAGCAAACGGGACGAAGAATAATAGACCGTCGTGATCAAGATCAGCAAGCTGAGGATTCAGAAGAACTCCAATCAACATCAACATGTATCTTTGCTTCTGCTTTGCCTTGGTTGCCTTCTTTGGAGGTTTTGAACAGACTTATGCTCTACCTCCATGCACCGCTTGTATTACTTCTACTAGAACTGGACTGAAAGTAACTCAGACTTTGCTTTACCATTCTTACTATACCTGCAAGGGAACAATAACTCGGTGTATCTATAACACCACTGAACTAAATGTTTGCACTCATGGCAAAATCAAAGCATGCTATAACCCGCATCAGAATCCATCCTATTACACATTGGAAATAAGATGGAAGGATGCAGATGGACCTATATTAGCTGCTACACCACCACTTAAGGACATTACTAAACCTGCTGTTTTGAATTTTGATGCATGTAATGCTATTAATAGAGATAGTCAGTCCACCTGTGGTACATGGGAGAAAGCGTATCGAAATGACCATAAGTATATGTGTCCAGAAGGTGCCACAAATTGGTGGAAGTGTACAGGTAAAACAGGATCAGGGTATAGTACCGCTACAGCGGCGGATTACTATTGCCCATATTGGGAATGTGTTTTCTATGCTACCTGGAACACTGGTATAACTGATGAGAAAATAGATAAACGGATGGCTACTCTAACCAAGCCAACCACAAATGATAAATGTCAAAAAGATGCTTGCAACCCCTTACATTTGCGTGTACATAATCCCCATGCATGGAAACAAGGATATAAGTTTGGTTTACGAATTGCTGGAGGAGGAACAGATCCAGGGACCATTGTGTATATTAGATTGAATACTCAAGCCCACAAGTCATCTAAATATCATATTCATAATACCTTTTATGAAGCTATGCATGTAAATAAGTTTGAGATCCCTCACCCTTCACAGAATTTGTTTCTAGAATTAGCCGGAGCAGTAGTATCTAGTCTTAAGATCACAGATTGTTATTTCTGTGGCGGAACCCAAATGGGAGATCAATGGCCCTGGGAAGCCCAAGAATTGAATTATTCCATGATTTATAACCAGACTGAATTACACAAGACTACCAGTGAATGGGTGTTAGCGCACTCAATCGTTGGACGTCTTTGCTTTGCCAGAACTGGACCCCAGTTCACCCAAAAGGTAGGACAGCTGGTCTGTCTTAGCCAGAAGTACTATAATGCCACGACCAAGAAGATAGCATGGTGGTCAGGAATTAGACATCCTGAACCTCCTAACCCATTAGCTAGATTTCCTGAACTTGCAGGTCTATGGACTAACCTTGCCAAAGTCCAAGCCTGGCAAGCCCCACCTGGCCTATATTGGATCTGTGGAAACCGAGCATATGCGCAACTCCCGCCACAATGGGGAGGAGCATGTGTCTTAGGAACCATCAGACCTTCTTTCTTCCTGTTAAACACTGAACATGGAGAACAATTAGGATACCCTGTATACACTACCCACAAACACAAAGGAGCATCAAGACAGAAAAGAGAGGCCTTACAGATAGGCAAGTGGGAGAAGTGGCGAGGTGATGATTGGCCACCAGAGAGAATTATTGAGTATTATGGACCTGCCACTTGGAATGATGATGGTATGTATGGTTATCGTACCCCAATTTATATGATCAATCGTATTATTCGCTTACAAGCAGTAGTTGAAATAATAACCAATGAAACTAGTCATGCTCTCACGCTCTTAGCTAGACAAAGTACTCAGATGCGCACTGCCATATACCAGAATCGCTTAGCACTTGATTATTTGCTAGCAGCTGAAGGAGGAGTATGTGGTAAACTGAATTTAACTAATTGCTGTTTGAAAATAGATGATAAAGGTCAAGTAGTTGAAGAAATTGCTAAAGATATGCAAAGACATGCTTATGTGCCAGTACAGACTTGGCACGCCTTGAAATTTCCTAATTGGTTTGCTAACCTTTTTCTCTTGGCTGGGAGGATTTAAGACTTTCGTTATCTTAGTACTAATCCTTGTTGCTGTTGTTCTCTGCTTACCATGTTTAATCCCATGTTGTATGCGTTCCCTTCATAGTGCTATTGATAATACAGTAGAGCGGAAGACCGCAACTAAAATAATGGCTTTATACAAAGCTAGCCCTAGTGGAACTAGTAAGAATCCTTTAATCAGGATGTGAATCTTCTAAAAAGTGATTTAATTCTCACACCTTATTAAGTAATAGGGTGAGATTAATCAAAGGGGGGAATGTGGCAGGTGCAGGCCTGTGATCCACGGTGTCTGACATAGGCAGGCCAGCATGGCTAGCTTGACCTGTAAATGAGGCCTGTGGAGAGGCATATAGGATTGCACATCCCCCAATATGCTGCTATTGTAAGAGAGAACTCAGTAGAAATATTGAATTAGCTTAGGTAAGCAGAACTGCAGAATTAAGAAATGGAAAAATACAGAAAAGACATGTTTAAAAGTTACTGATAAGAAAAAGTACATTTGCAAAGAAATAATGAGGAGTGCTGACAGATGAGTTACAGAACCTTACTCTTCTGCACGCACAACTTGGTCCCATAACCTTGAAAGCGTGAAAGTAACAAGTTGATGAACTGACCATTGTAATTGGGACTAGAAGGGGGGCAGGCAGGTGTCATGCCTACAGAAGCCCACAGAAGGAACATAATTGGAGAAACTTATCAGTACCGGGACCAATAGAAGGGCTACGGGAGGTACGGGAGAGTACCGGGACCAATGAAATGTTTTTCTATACCTAGAATGGAATAGAAGTCTATAAAAGTTGTTGTAATGCTTGAAAACTTTGCTCAGCCATTTTGAAATTGCCTTGCTTGAGACTTGTGCACAAATAAATGATTTGGACCTTCTGAACAGACTCCTGGTATCATTGGTTTGTCTGCGCTTTGCTGCTACACTGAAGCAGGAGATTCTCCCAAAAAATGGTTGACAGAATTAGTCACTTTGATTTTTCTTTATATTTTTGAATGTTTTCCCTTTTTAAATTGAAACTAACATGTTTTAATCAATAAAAACTTTAGGAGTAGATGATTACACTTAGTCAACACCATTTTTTTCAGTCCTATAAACAAATACTTAATACGATTCCTACACCAGTGCTTCCATTTCCATAGTTTTCCCACCCAACTGGGTGACACTAGCCCAGGCTGTGGCAGAAATTCACAGGATGCATTTCTGGGGCAATTTGCCCACACTGCTTTGGGTGAAAACAGTGGAAAACAGAAAAAAAAGCAAAGGTGATGTTTTACATACCAGTTAATGTCCTTTCCTTGAGTCCTGCTAGACCAGTCCAAACAAGTGGGCTGTGTTTCCCTATCAGCAGACTGGTGGAAACAAAGAACCAATGAAAAGCCCAGGCTTCAATGACATCACTCTTATACCTCTATTAGCCTCAGCCACCGGAGGTCCCTTTAATATTCATCCCAAAGCATATGGGATATACAAAGCAAGCCTCACACAACCTCAATTGTGGGTAACAGAGTAAGCAGCAGTAGAGAACTATGTACAGGAAAGCATCAACAGAAGGCTGTCAGCAGAAGGTGAACCTGCAGAGCAAAGGATAAAAAAATCATAGTGGACCGAAGGGTACTGCAGCAGAACAGTAGAGCAAATCCCGTTTCAGGGACAGGCCATGGACTGGTCTAGCAGAACTCAAGAAAAGGACATTAACTGGTAAATAAAAATGTTACCTTCTATATCATCCTTCTAGAGCAGTCCAGGTAAGTGTAATGTACCAACGTTACACCTCCACTGGGCAGGAAGACAAAACAGCAGATTGCAAAACCTTTGAGCCGAAGGCTGTGTCCATCTGCACATGGATATCCAAGTGCTAATGCTTGACAAAAATGGAAAGTGATGCCCATGTCTGTAGGGTCTACTAAGCTCCGCTGCACTCACGAGGACACTTGTGCTTGGGCAGAATGGGTTCGTAAACCCTCCAGATCCGGCTGGTTCAAAGCAGATACGCCGAGGCAATGGCCTCCTTAAATTCAGGGACCCAAAGTAGACTTGGCCACCCCTTCACCCTTGCGCAGGCCAGAAAACAGTACAAAAAGATGGTTCACCTTATGAAAGGCATTTGTAACCACCAGGTACCAGATGTATGTTTTGGATCAATGTCCCACTGCAGGACCCATGACCTCTGACCCAGATTTCTGACATTAGGTAGCACATTTCATTCCAAAATACCTTGGCAGTTCTCAGACTTCATGATTCCTTTAATACATTCCAGGCCTCTAGTTCCTGAGGGCACAAAATGTTAGGAAAGTTGTTTTTTTCTTTATAAGCTTTATTTCTTCATCTGTAAATGTATCACTGGTCTGCGCTGCCAAAGAGCTCAAGTTTTTAGTTTCATTTGTTCACAGAAAAGTTTCCCAGAAGGATTCTGGTTTTTCAAGGTGGGTTTGGGCAAAGATCAGGTGTTCCTCTATATGTCGGTTTTTGAATAGTGGGGTCCGTCCATGGCCTTCACCCATGAAGTCCTTTCTTGTTTAGGGCGCAGCATATGGTGCAGATTGAAATCACCACTCCAGATATCTCCAGGTCAGTCTTAAGCTCTTTGGATGTTGTACTTGGTGGTTTTCCAACAGTCTTCACTAACCGTCAAAGACTCTGGAGTAATTTTCCTCTTCCCACCACATCCTGGCAGGTTCTTGACAGTCCCATGAACAGAAAACTTCTTAACATTGAAAACTACAGACACCAAAATCCCAAGGTCTTTCGAGATGGCCTTGAACCCCTGTACCCCCCTTTGAAGTTTGATGTTGATAAAGGCTTTTCTGATGGTCTAAGGAAGCTCTCATCTTCACCATTGTGAAAATGGAACAGGTGGTGAAATGTGGCCATTTTAAACATTAGAGCCATCATTCATAGGTTGATTTAAGTAATGTGAGTACTGAATTTATCACAGGTTTGTCTAATTTTACTGCAATGGGAATGTGGTGGTTCTGTTCAAACAGATTTGAATTGTTTATAAGGGTGCCAATAATCATGTCCTAACAATGTCCCAGTTTTTATAGTATTTCCTATTTCCTTTTTTAATTTGTCTTGTTTAATTTGATTCCTTTATGTGTCAAATGTGTGCATATATAGTCCAAAGCCATTTCACTGGCCACTTTTTTAATGAGATATTGGATATTAAGTGTTTGAACTGCAAGGGTGCCAATAATATTAACTACAACTATATATCCCTTCTTACCATACTTCTACTGTTGTGTCATCTTGATGATACAATTGTTTTTATTTGTTTTGTTTTTTGTTTTCTTAAACAGCACAATGGGGTTACCATGAGAATGCACACAAGACAGGTGGGGGTAGGTTATCCTCTCCCACTCAGATAAACATAAAATTTAGCAGCAAAACTGGTGAATTGCTATGTTGTGCTCCTTGCTACTATATGAATCGCTCTCTCCTTATTTGATTTGACTGTAAAGTATACTCTTGGCTTTACAAATATTTTGTCACATACTCAAGACATACCACTAAAATAGCCTGTGCTATTTCAGTGCTATATGGAGTGGAGTAGCAGCCTAGAGGTTAAGCACTGGCTTGGTAAGGAGAAAGAGTAAGCTGGGGTCACTGGGTATTCTATGGTAGAAGTTTGAATGAATTATACAAAAGCAATTTGGGAGAGGGAGGGGGAAGGACGATAGACATGATTGTTTTTATCAAGTCAGTTTCTCTACATAGAAACTAATGCAATTATGGATCAGCAGCTCATTTTATTAGCATCACCTGTAAAAAGTGTAATGATTTAACATACAGACAACATGCAGCATATGCAGCATAAACTACTTAGTTTCAGACAGGAAAATACCTCAGGTACTAACTTACAGGCCGACACAGAAAACTGGCGCTAGACGCATGCTGAAGACAACCTAAATGTGGCCCAACACACACTTTTTTAACACTGAATGCAGCAAAGATAGGACATGCAAATGAGCCCCGCATTAACCATGTGCATGCAAATGAGCTATCGCAGCATTAAACTGGGAGAGCAAGCCAAACACATGCGCACAAGACTGCGCTAATTTGGCTTACTCTGGGCACCATGTGGCTAATTTGCACAGCAACCCGACAGTATTTTTGATGGCATTGGGGGACAATCACGGTATGGGAAAAGCCCCTGATGCTATCAAAATACTGTTGGGGGCCGTGCCCAACAATAAAATTATCCCTGGTGATCTAGTGGCCCTTCCCCTACCCCATATTAAATAAAGCCTGGTGGTCTAGAGGCCCCTACCTGATGGTCTGGCAGCCCCCCAAATGAACCTAAGCGGGAGCACTGCCTACACGCCCACCCAGTGTCAGCCATCGTGCAAAATGGCAGTGTAGGGCCCCGCACGGAGTATCCTAGGATGCACTGGGTGACGTCAGACTGCCATAAGAGGCATAATCTACCTTATATGGCAGTCTGAGCCCGACACTGCCATTTTACTCAATGGCTGATGTAAAGCAGGGTGCGTGTAGGCAGCGCTACCACTTAGGTTCATTTGGGAGCCGCCAGACCACCATGTTTTGTTTTTATTTATTTAATATGGGGGGGTGGGGGAAGGGGCCGCTGGACCACCAGGGATAATGTTATAGTCTGGCACAGCCCCAGACAGTATTTTGATGGCATCGGGGGCTTTTCCTGATGCCATCAAAATATTGCTGGTGTGGGATCAGGGCTGCTGGACCACCAGGGATAATTTTATGGTTGGTATGGTCCCTGACAGTATTTTGATGGCATCGGGGGCTTTTCCTGATGCTGCGCTCATCCCCCAATGCCATCAAAATACTGTCAGGGGTGGGATCAGGGCCACTAGACCACCAGGGCCCCAATCCCACCCTGATGACATCAAAATACCAGGGGGCACCAGGGTCTTTCCCTGATGCCATCAAAATACTGTTGGGGGGCACATAGAGGTTTACTTCCACTCAGACCCTGCAGTAAAAATTGGCGCTATGGCTGGTTGTGAAATCTACGCCCATCTCTCCATCGGGCATAGCCATGATTTGCATACCAGCCCAGCAGATTAAAATATATTTAAACAAATCCTTAATAATTTAAATGTGAGTGTCGTTAATTGGGCGCTAGTTTTTCCACTGGTGTTTGTGTCTATTACCTGCATATAAACTATTGTTAAAATGTGCTTAAATGTGGCATTATGGGCTCATAAAGCCCACACTAGCTTTCTGCATCGGCCCGTTAGACTGTAAGCCTTCTAGGGATTGGGAAATACCTGCAGTATCTAACTTAACTATTACTTTAAAGGTGTGAGCTAAACATGCATCATCCTCCTATATACAGTACTGCATTGGACAAATCCTTGCTGGCTACAGACTAGTCCTTCTAGTGCCCTCTGATGCAGTACATGGTCATAAATCACTAACAGGTGATCTAAGACCCTTGTATAGTAACTACAGTCATTCCAATTTTTACTGTAAGCTTACATAAGGTACCTCACAGGAGAAAATTCTCTACCTGTTCAGCTATGGCTAATCAAGCTGGAAAAAAGCTCAGTTTCATTTCTCATTATGTGGCAATCTTTAAATGTCGCCTCTGACAACTAAGTTCCATGTAGAAATTCCACTAATTCATGGGGCAACAATAGGCATTTTAAAATAATGCATTCAAATTTGAGAGCTTTCTTAATATATACACACAATCTAAGATTAAAGGGTGCTCACAAGTACTGCGTATACCCTGGAAGTAGTAGACATAGGAGAATATGTTAATCTCATGCAGAACATGCAGTCTCATCAACACCCTTTTCTTCCATGTGTCTAACTTTGATAACACTAAGCTTTTACAATATTTTTCTTGCTATTTAGAACAGCATGTGGAAGGAGAGAGTTTCTTATCTAAGTACATGCACATGACAGTCTCTCTCTCTTGGTGTTAACTTCAAACATACTAAATGCTTAAATAACCCATACTATCAGGCTTCTTCGTATGCTAATACTAAAGGCAAAAGTCATTACCTTTATTTTTGTTTACAGCAGAAATTAAAATATAAATATTGAAAATAGAATCTTAAACTTTCCTAACACTATGTCCTGGGTTTTCTTGTCATGGTATGACCGGAAGTAGATTGCCAGGCCTTTTCCTCCGAGGCAATGGAGGGTAAAGTGACCTGCCCAAGGCCACAAGGAGTGCCAGTGGAATTTGAACCCAGATCACCTGGGTAGTAGGCTGTTGCTATAACCACTAAGCGGCTACTCTACCCCCTCTCAAGCTACTTTTCACCAATTTCTGCATCAAACTCTGGTGGTCCAAAAGACCATTACAGGGGATCCCTAGGACACACAAAAAGGAAAAATAGAGAAGCTGGTGGAGGATTGGATGAGGAGAAAAGAGGCTGGTGAGCACTGACTAGAGATGGAATGGAGATAAAGAGGACTAGTGGGTCTCTGAACTTCCTGGAGATTGAGGAATCCACACAACCAAAAGAGGTTGGGAAACTGGCAGAGAGCCCAGAGCGCTCACCCCATTTTCACACCCCTCCCTCTTTTCTCAAGGATGGTCCTGGATCCTGACTGGCCAAACCAGTACACAAACCATGCCATGCAAACTACAAAAAAATTAACTGATTTTTCAGGATATGAAGAACAATTCAGTAATTTTAAAGTTAACTTACGCTTCATCGATGTTAGGATGAAAAATTTTATTCATGAATCCTGCAAAAGAAATTTTTAGTTAACAGAAAGGTATATACACAGTTCTTAGAAAGGAAAACTCTACACTGCCAAGAATCTCACTGAATAATTCACAAAAGGAGAAAGGAGAAAGGGAAATAAAACCTGTCCAGATGTCTGATAAGGGAGTTGAGAAGATACCTTTCTTGGGTTAACAACTTTTAAGATGCAAGCTTTTGACATCAAGATCCATTCCTTGGCTATGAACAATTTAGAAACAGATAGACAAACTGGCAATAGTGTTCTGACTGCTTATCAAGGTAAACAAATAACTTTGCATGATGTTCTTGTGACAGTAAGATTTTAAAAGCTCTCTGGGGCATGGACTTAGATGTGAACATTTACTGTTATAGTATATATCACTGCACTGTACAGTAGCACTATAAAAATGAGAATCATGTCTTATAAACACTAAACTCAAGGACCAATTCAACTGTAACATTCCAAGAAGCTGCACTGACAATCTGCACAACATATCATGCAAGCTAATGCCCATCCTACAGTCACTTGGCCAAACAGATTTTCACAAGAGAATACAGGTGTAATATCAAATCTGTCTTAGAATTCTCATGGCACACTAAACGTGAGATTCCCAAACTAATGTAAAATATGAAGTGGTGCAATGAGGTCTATAAGGTATCAGTGGCATGTTGTGTGTCAAATATTTAATAGATACTACATCCACAACACAGCTTGGGAAGCTTCCCAGGCAGTAGCATGTAATGGTTCTCATTACCCATTGATGCGAATCTATGTAAAATAGGGGTATGCACGGCTAATAAAAGTTCTGTTCATGTTAAACACAAATTGCTCACAGTCTGACCTTTTCTCATGATCACATGTTAGTTCTTTGGATGTATGGTAGAATTTTAAAAGCACGAATTGACTGTATGCAAACTGTACATGTATACACCTTAAGGCTTTAGGCACCCAAACCGAATGCATGCTCACAACTGCACATATCTACTTTTGAAGAAATGCTTTTCCTTTCCCCTTAGTCTAGCATTTGCAAAGCATTGAATTATCATGTTAGTCTTAACATGTTTCTTGTATTAAAATAATCAGAATGTTCTGATAAAGTCTGTTTAAAACAGACAAATGGAACTACATGAATTAATGCAACTCAAATGTTCAAGATTACTCAGAATAAGAAGCCGCCAAAAGTAAGTTGAAATTAGGCCTTACCTGCTAATTGGCTTTGCTTAACTCCAGTCCAGTCCTGCACCTCTGGGTAGTCAACCCCCACCAGCAGCTTGGAGACTGAGCATGTCATCTTTTGATGACCTCCGAGTACTTAGGCAGCTAGCACCACCCCAGTAACCTATTGATAAAGGCTCACAAGAGCAACAAATAAGCAGTTAAATGTTAACAAATAACAAAAGCCTTGCTAGAACCGGGCCTCCTCAACCCCATCAGGGATCCTCCTCCCCCAGAACGAGGAAGCTGACCTGTCTATTCTGAACTCGAAAGCTTGAAATTACTAGGAGAACCTACCCAGAAGGGAAAAGGACCTCCTTAAGAAAAAACATATTAAGGCATTACCCCAAGATATGCAGCTGTCTCGCAGAGACACACCAGCCTTGAAAGCCATAGCTTTCCACCTCTAACCCCCTGGCCTAAAACCATAATACTGACTTTCTTCAGGCCCAGGGTTGCTAACGCCACTACACAGTAACAGAAACAGGGAGGATTCTGGGACCAGACAGGAGTTACTCAAGGAAAGCCAATTAGCAGGTAAGGCTTAATTTCACCTTGTCTCTCCAGTCCAGTTCCGCACTTCTGGGATGTAACAAAGCAGTACTATCAATGGGAGGGGCCCACGAGTCTGGCCTGAATTACTGCCATACTGAACCTAGCGTCCCCTGCTGCCTGCACATCCAAGCGATAATGCTCGATAGATGTGGAAGCAGGACCATGTGGCTGCCCTACAAATATCTCCTGCCAGAACAAGACCATACTCTGCCCACAAGGCTGCCTGAGCTCTGCTCGAATGAGCCCGCAGCCCCACTGGCACAGTCTTCCTTCACAACGAATATGCTGACACGATAGTCTCTTTAATCCACCTAGAGATGGAGGCTTTGGCTGCAACTTCCCCCTTACGCAGACCTCCAAACAGGAAAAACTATCCAACTTTCGGAATGGAGCTGTTCTCTTTAAATAATGCTGCAACACCCGTCATATGTCCAACAGGCATAGCTGCAGATCTCCACCTTCCTCCAGTCCTCCAAGCACTGGCAGTGTGACCAGCTGGTTCAGGTGAAAAACGGAGAGGACCATAGGCAAAAACAAACTGGACGGATCACCACCTTCTCTTTTGAGATTAAGGAAAGGCTCCCTACAGGACAGAGCCTGGCGTTCTGAAATTCTCTGGGCAGAACAAATTGCTACCAGAAAACCACCTTACGTGTCAAATCCTTCAGTGTGCAGGAGTCCAAAGGCTCAAAAGGCTCTTCCTTCAACACAGACACCACCAAGCTGAGATCTCAAGGAGGGACCAATGACCACAGCAGTGGCTGATTCACCGCCCATAGGAACCAGACTATGTCTGGGTGTGCCCCTAATAACACCCCTTGGATCCTGCCATGGTAACAATTGCAGCCACCTGCACTTTTAAGGAACTACATACTAAACTCTTCTCCAAACTGGACTGCAGGAAGGCCAGCACAATGGGAACTATTGCCAACAACGGTCAACAATGACACTCTCTGCACTAAGTCTCAAAGATCTGCCACATTCCAATGGACCTTTTCCAGGCCTTCAAATGTTGCAATCACCAGTCCCGAATAGCCTGGTCTCCTCAACCAAGCCCTTTCTTGCTTACGGTATGGCTCTTGAATCTATCCACCTGAGGCATCAGTACCAGCCCCTGTGTCAAGAGGTCGTCTTGAAATGGCAGCCACCACAGCCGGTCCGCCATCAGCCAGACCAAGTCTGCATACCACAAGCGCCTCAGCCAGTCAAGGGCAATCAGTATGACCATCCCCTGGTGTGCTTCGATCCGCTGTACCACGCGGCCTATGAATGCCCATGAAGGAAAAACAGAAGCCCTTCTGTGGACCACCTCTGCATGACGGAGTCCAAGCCTTCCAACATTCTCTCTTCTCCTGCTGAAGAATCAGCTAGCCCTGGCCTTCGCAAAAGTCGTCATTAGATCCATGAACTGTGCACCCCACCGTCGCTTTACCTACAAGATGACTGCCTAGCTGAGCCTCCATTCTCTGGGGTCCAAGTGAAATAGATAATCACCTGTCACATTTTCTGTCTCCGCCAAAATGCTTTAAGATGATTCTCTGCCCATTCCAGCAGTGCTTTGGCCTTGACTTCCAACTGAACACAGTCTCTGTGCCCCTTGTAGGGTACCATGGTAGCATTGTCTGAGAAGACTGGACTGCCTTCCCTTGCAGCCAAGGGTGAAATCGCCACAGCACGAGGAAGACTGCCCGCATTTCCAGTCTGTTGATGGGCCAAACTGTTTCTTCTGGGGTCCACTGCCCCTGAGCAATGCACTCCTCAGTGAGCCCCCCACCCAGCGAGACTGGCATCCGTTGTCAGTGGAATCTAGTGTGGTGATTCTAGGGGCATCCCCGAGAGCTTCTCGGAGTGTCGCCACCACCTGACAGCACTCTGGATAATCTTTGGACAGGGTTAACAGCTGCATTAATGGATGCCTCTGGTGCAACCACCTGTGCAGCAGTGCCCTCCACAACTGCTGCATGTGGGCGAGCCACCACAGGACCATCTCGATAGTCGCCACCATGGTCCCTATCAACTGAAGATAATGCCATGCTGTCGGCATCCTCATCCTGAGGAACTGGCGTACCCACCGACAGATCCTGTGCCTCTGACATGGTAAAAAGAGCTTGCTGCTGCGGGTGTTGAATCTGACCCCCAGGTATTCTAGTACTTGGGACGGCACCAAGTGGCTCTTTGACACATTGATAACCCATCCAAGACTTTGCAGGAACTTGACAACCCTGCTGTCGCCTGCTCGCTTTCTTGCCTTGACTTTGCCTAGATGAGCTGTCTATGTAAGGATGCACCAGAATTCCTTCCTGGTGCAGTGCTGCCGCCACCATGACCATCACCCTTTATGAACATACAGGGGGGGCTGTTGCTAGCCCAAAGGACAACACCCAAAACTGGTAGTATCCCATGGGCACCGCAAAGCTGAGAAACTGATGATGCTCTGGCCAGATCGAAATGTGCAAATATGCCTTCATGAGGTTGAGTGAAGTCAAAAACTCTCGAGCAGCCATGAAGATTGTAGGGTCTCCATGTGAAACCATGGCACTCGCAGACACCTGTTCACTTGCTTGAGATCGAGAATGGGCTGAAACGTCCTCCTCCTTGGGCACCATGAAATAGAGTATTGACCGGAGTCGCACTGGTCCTGGGGAACATGCACCACGACCCCCCAAGTACAGGATTCTTACCAAGGTATCCCACACTGCCTTGGCCTTTGCATGTGTTTTGCAAGGAGACTTTATGAAAGAGGGAACCAGCAGCCTGGCGAACTCCAACACGTAGCCTTCCCAAATGACTAAGACTTCCCATGGGCTGCACCACTGCCTGGGCGCGCGCCCCCCCCCCCCCCATTTCATTGTCTTTTTCAGGCCAGAGGACAGGGTGGCGGAGTAATAGCCCTGCCCTGCTCCTCGAAAGCCCTGAAAAGTGGGCCCACAGGGTAAAATAACCCCTCTGGTAAGGTACAAACCGCATAGTGCAGAACAGCTGGAAGTCCTGCATTGGGCCCCGCGCTGGCGCAAAGGAGCGTACCTGCTTCTGCTCTGAGAGGCGTCAACCTCTTGACTCTATGTCCTTTACCAGCTTATCCAACTCTTCCCCAAACAGCTTACCCCTTAAATGATAGCTTACTTAGCTGGGATTTGGAGGAGACATCTGCGGCCCAATTCCGCAGTCACAGGTAGTGGCAGGCCGCCACCATCACCAATGTCATACTCTTTGAAAGACCTCTGATGAGATCATAGAAGGCATCTGCCAAGTGCACATCCCCGAGTCCAGACTTGCCACCTCTGCTGCAGCGTCATGAGATTCTTTGTTCGGCTCCAGCACACCCCCCCCCACCATGACCACCTTAGGCAGACTTGGGCACAAAGGCCCCACAAACTGACACCTATAAAGAGAGGGCATTAATATCAAAGGCTTGCTTCAGCAAGGTATCCAACTTCCTATCCTGTACATCCTTGAGTGAGGTACTGCCTTCCACCAGAAGTGTGGTCATCTTAGTCACGGTCGAAACCATGGCACCTACTTTCGGTGAGCGCATCTTTTCCTGCTCCTGCTCCAGCAGAGGTAAAAGTGGGTCATAGTCCTAGCTCCCCTGAGCCAGCTTCCGGGAAGTCCCATTCATCCTTGATCATCTGCTTCATCACCAAATACAAGGGCAACACCTTCTGCAGTTTTCGAACAGCCTGAAATAGTGAGTCTTCCAGAATGCCCTCTTATGGAAGCTGTCCCGCCGGCATATTATGAGTCTTCAATGACTCTGCTATGAGCGCCGCCAACACCTCCTGGCAGAAGATGGACGATTCGGGACTCCTTGTCTTGCAGAATCTCACCTTCCTCCAGCACCTCTACACCCGTGCCCCCTTCTGCTTTGGTGTCCAAATCTTCTGGCTCCTCCAAGTGAGGTGACTCTCCCCCTTCGAAGAAGTTGCTCTCGAACCTACACCTGCACCAGACTGACTCCATGTCTACCTCTTCCTCCACATCTATTGCTTGCCTTTTTCTGACACATCTAGGCATGGAGGAAGGACCCGCTGCCTCATGCAGAAAGCCTTATGCATGAGAAGGATGAACTCGGATGAACCCCCCCCCCCCCCCGGGAAACTCTCCCCCCCCATCCCTGGGAAGTTGAGGGCCCTGGAGAGGCATGTTCTCTGCTTTATGGTTCTAACAGGGGTGGTGCAGAATCAGATTCCCCTGGCACACCTACGGATGAGCCCTGACCCTCCTTGGATCTCAAGGTACTCGCTGATGTCCCTGAGGAGCCTGTGTACCCTGCAATGTCCGCACTGTCCTCCTGTAGACCCTACTCCACCATACGGGCCTCTGCCTCATACCTACAGCAAATGCCTGTGACAGACACCAAGCCCTGCAAGCCAGACACTGAGGCCTTGTCAGCATGTTCATGCAGGGAGCTAGGTAAGGCCCTGTCACCCCTTCCAAGCTCTCTGCCAGCTCCTTGTCCCTTCATTAACTTTCTTTTGTATTTTCTGCTCTTTTTTTGCTGTTAAATAACTCAAGTGTGGCCCAGCAAAACAAAAAATTACAGGAGCAAGATGAAAATTGTGTGGAGAGTGAAAGGCTTAAAATGGGAGCTCAAGCAAACCTACCATGAACTCTGAAGTAGATGAGTACTATGGTCAACCTGCTAATACATTCTAGTGGTCATCACTATTAGCCACTGGATTTCACAGTCTTGTGGCAAGTAAAACTGCTACTCTGAGGTCACAGTGAAGGAGGGTCACACTTTCTTGAATTCTACAAATAAGCTGAAAGAGTAACTATCCAGTAGCCACCAAGTATGAACTTTAACTCAACATTACAACCTCACCATACAACCAGATGAAAGATTTAAAGCAGGACTTGCAACTGGGAAATACGAATAGACTTAGGCATAAACCCATATTTAAAAAAAAAAAAAGGGTATTTCTACTTCTCAGCCTTGGTTCCATAAAGAACAAGTAGAATGTGTGTGTATTCTCCTTCCTTTCAGTTTCTAAATGGCTAGATGAAGCTAAACTGTATAAAGATAGGTCTTTGGGGAAAGGGAGAACACTCGACTTGTATATTGTTCAAAGTCCACAAATGAATGGGGGAGGAGGAAAACACAAGAAGGGGTAGGGTCTGGAATTTGCCCATGAATAGAGGGAACGTCAACAATGAAATTTTATACTTTGACATAGGCAATAAGCAACTAGTCCAGAATAAAATTAGGATCAGTTCTGTCTCATCAATTTTTATATCCATTATTAAAAATGCATACAGAATGAAAAAAGCCTAAAGAGGTTAGGGTTTTGCAGCTTAGAATGGAACTCAGAGGGTATATAAGTTTGCAAAATTATGAATAAAATGGAATAGTTAAATAGGAACTGAGCCACCTACAAACTGGCAGCAGAACCTCATATCAAGGGAACATCGCTAGTGTGAGCCTCTCACCTATAGAGGTCAGCTTGTCCCACTTGGCTGACTGGTCAGCCACTTCTATCCAATCTATGGTTAGAACTTCCTCTCAGAGGGCATCTTGTGCCCATTTGGATATCTATATAAACCCAGTCTCTCTATTGTCTCTTTACCAGAACTTTATCTTCACCACTGCCTTGTGCTTTTGATTTCTTTGCAATGACCCTTCTGCATTCCTGATTTAAGCACTGTGAAGTTCCTCGCTCAGTTTCCATGCTGCATCCAGCCCTGTTCTTATGTTTGGACCTCTTATAGAGTGTTAGTGCACCCACCTTGAGCTCTAGTTTTGAGCACTGAAAGCCATCAGCAAAGAGCTCAACCCAAAGAGAAGGTAGTTGGCTACAGGCAGAAAACACTGCTGTTCAATGGGTAGTGCCATCTGTGACCCTCAAGCCACTCATTTTTTTAGGTCCATCTTACTGACAAGATCCAGGGTTGCTTAATCTTTTATACACTGAAACAAGGACATTCCATAAAACTAAAAACCAAGATTGGAAAAAGAAAAATCACAGAAGTATATTCACATGGCATATAAATTAAGCTGAGACATCTATTCTAAGACATGATCGCCAACTAGCAGTGGGGGTTCAAAAGAGATTTGGATGCGTTTCTGTAGGAAAAGTCTATTAGCCAGGTAGATTTGAACAACCTGGAAAAGAGCTGTAACAAAACTACTTTCTGGGGCTCTGCCAGGTACCTGTGACCCAGACAAGCCACTGTGAGAGACAGGATGCTCAGCTCAATGGACTTCTCTTACTCAGTGTGATTCACAAGGAGAACAAATATGAACTAATATTTAGACCTGTGGAGGACCGTGAAATTTTCACCACATTCATATGGTGACAATATTCGGAACACCAACAGAACAGCACAAAATGAGGAAAAAAAAAAAAAAGACAAAGTGAGTTGGTCAGAGCCAAACCACAAACAAGGACAAAGACTATGCAATGTTCACTTACCTATAGAAGGAGATTTGAAAGGGTATTTATCAGGTAGATCCACTCTAACTTTCCACACACCGCCTTCATACGGCGCTGTAAAAAAAAAATGTATAACAGATTAAACACAGTATGAGAGCTCAGAGTCGCAGAGTTTATAGTAACATGGTAAATGATGGCAGATAAAGCACAGTTACTTACCTGTAACAGGTGATCTCTGGGAACAGCAGGAATAAGTCTTCACATATGGGTACGTCGGTACCGACGGAGTCTGTGCAGGAACACTTCCCAGCGTCCAATCAGAAAGCCTTTGGAAGCATCCCACCACGCCTGCGGCCTGCCTTCCCAACTGCCTCTCCTCAGTTAAGTTTTAAAGCTGAGACAAAGAGAGAGAGAGCAGAGAAGGGAAAGATAGAGAGAAAAAACAACTCCTCCTAGGGGAGGTGGGTGGGTTGTGAAGACTTATTCCTGCTGTTCCCAGAGATCACCTGTTACAGGTAAGTAACTGTGCTATCTCCAGGAACAAGCAGGAATGAGTCTTCACATATGGGGACTCCCAAGCTCAGATGCCCAGAGGGAGTCCTAGCATGTTGCAAGTCTAGAACGAGCCATGCCATTCCTCAGGACCTCAGGCATCCTGGGGATGGAGGGTAGGAGTTGAATACAGCAAAGGAGCTGTGGAACAGCTGGTTAGAACAGGGCTTCAAAAGGGGAAGACCCTGTATAGAGGGCATTTAGTAATAGAATATTGTGATCTGGGCCTCCCCTGTTGGCATTGCACAAGTCCACTGAGGTAGATATGGATCTGTTAGAAGAGCCAGTGAATGCGCTTAAGAGGTACCTCACTGAGAAGTAGAGGTAACAAAGTAGAAAAAACAAGTGGAGGTCAGAACTCTTCAGGGTGAGAACAGCCCCAGGAAAAAAAAACTGGGGTAGTATAAGAGGTAGAGCTTCAGCGGAGATGCAGAAGGTACTATTGAAGCAAGCTTAAGCTGGTTTGGTCCAAAAATAGTACAATCCTTGGACCAAGAGAATAAATGAGTCTGGCCCAACTGGACTGGGGTTGGTAGCAGTCCATGTAGGGGAGAAAGGGTGTGGAGACCCTTGTATCTGATAAGAAGGAAGGACATACTCAGGAGCGTTAAGCTTTAGAGTAACTGAAGCTCTGCAATGTCTTTCCTAAATGGGGTTAATTAGGAAAGAAAAAAGGGACATGGGGAGCTTCAGGAGTACCTAAACCTAAAAAGGTTATGGTAAGGAAAAAATTATATTAATTACCACAGGAAGTGGTTATAGTGTAGCCCCCTAAATATGTTGGCACGGAATTGATAGGGGTAGTGCCCATCTGTCAGGATCAGGTAGAGATGTAAGGATATCTGAACCTATCAGAGAGATAGATAAGTAGATGGATACAGAGCTATCAAAAAACATCTCATATATATATATATATATATATAAATATACATATAGAGATATATACATATAGAGATATATACACACACACACACATACACCCATAGGGTATATATGCATATATGCATAAAGAGATATGTATGGGCAGAAAAACAGAGATAGATATAGAGAAGTATATATATGTAGCTATATATACCTATATGAATATGCCGGTATATAGACACTTGTCACCAGGTTTATGGATGGAGAGATGTCCATAGAACCTCATCCCCTCTAGGGAGAGAGGAAGATGTATTTGACAGCAAGAAGGTTGATACCTGCTTGAAGAGATATATAGAGAATCCTCTTTTCCTGGTTATGACTGGTAGAGTCAGAGGAAAGGTTTCTCTGACAAGAAGAGTCTGAAGTCTTTACAAAATTTGAGCTCTTGGATAACCAGGATGGCCTACGTGAAAATTGCAGAAGATAACTTCAGTCTGCAGACAGGAAGTCCAGATCTCTCCAGAATTGCAGTATGGAGAATGGATAGAGGACACCCCTGGAGGAAGATACCCTAGTGACTCACCTATGAGGTCAAGATGGGTATTAGGCATCCTCTTGCTGTCTGTGAAGAAGCTTCTCTGACTAGAAGATTCAAGGAGATATAGGCCAACTCAGGGAATTGGCCCTCCTTGAGGTTTTCACGGAATGAAAGGTCTGAGGCTTATGCCTCAAAAGAGATTTAATATGAGGTCGTAAGGGTAGGGAATACCTGCCAGACATGGAACATGACTGGAGGACCCCTCCTAAACATCTGAGGTTATCTGCTAGGCCAGATACTGATGCTCTCTAGCAAGGGCCCATAGTGCAAAGCTACTCTGTAGAGATGCAGAGAGCATGCTGCAGGTTGGTTAGAAGAAAAAACTGGCTGTGGAAAGCCAGTAGGCGACCAGCTATTCTACCAAAGACAAGGGGGCAAAGAATAGAAGGTAACCAACCAGACTGTGATAATAGGGTTTCCCAAACGAGGCTACTAACCAGTTTGGGGCATAGCAGTAAGGCTAGGAGGATTGCTAGTGGAGGGAAAGCCCTGGTTGTGTAGTGAACAAAACCAGTGGCTTAACCACTAGGAATTGCTGTATGTGCAGCAACTACCAGGGCAGCGTGGAAAAACTTGTTTTCCCTCTTTCTTTTTTGGATTGGGAAAAAGAAAGGACAGACATGGTAGGACTTCCTGTAGTCTGATGAGCTGCCCTAAGGTAACAAGGGGGGGAAAATTCCAAAAAGGAGAAATCCTCCCGGTAGAACAGGTAAAGGACCATAGGGGCTTACCGGTTTAAAGAGTCCCTCTTACAAACCAATGTTATAGGAAGAGGGAGGTAAGAGAGTTGCAAGAGACCAACTATGGAGGAAGTCTCTGACCAATGAGATGATACATGCCAGTACAGGGAAACAACTGTATTGATAGCTGTTACCTCTGTTTCCTCCAAGAGGAAAAGGAAAATCTGTTAAGTAAGGGCATGAGCATCATGAAGACTCAGAGTTAGAGAAAAGATGTCTCATGAAGAGATATCTAGGAAGGTTAGGATGAAAATTGGTGCAGATACTTCAAGTGAAAAGAAGCAGATTGCCACCCTAACCACCAACCAAGAGGGACAATGATCTATTTGAAACCCTGCGACTGCTGGGTTTGTTGACCCTGTTGAGGTTGTGGATTCTTCAGACCAGGACGATGTTTCCCCTGTTTGGGAACATCTGTGTGATGGGCAGATGGATAAACCCTTCTCCCCCTAGGAGAAGAAAGTTTGGTAGGACATTTCCTACCTACTGGGAAAGCAGAAGGCGTAGGACAGCCTCTAGAAACAGGACAGTCAGTTAACTGAGCAACCTGGAGTAAAGACTCCTTGTTAAAGAGATTCTCCAGTGCATGGAGTATTTCCCAGTCTAACTTGTGCCCATCTATCTAAGTGTGAAGCTTGGAGCCAGGCTTTACGTCGTGCCCCTATAGCTATAGCAGAAGTCCTGCTAATAGACTCAAAGGAGTCTAGTGAAGCACGAGTAAGAAACCTAGAGATATTCTGAGCATGACTAACCAGTGAGGAATAGTCTGCACTCTTGGGCTCTGGAAGAAAAGGAGTCAAAAGATGTAATTCTTTGTGACCGCCTCAAGAGACAGACCCATATAAAAAATATATGAGAGAATTCTTGCTGAAAGCATGGATGCCTGGAAGGTTTGACGTCCAAAGGCATCTAGTGTCTTAGACTCACGACCTGGTGGATAAGAAGAGTGCTTTTTTGTACTCTTCACCTGCCTCATTGCTGATTCTACTACAATGGAATGATGAGGAAGTTAAGTCCTTTGAAACCCTGGAGAGGGGGGCACCTGATACAGAAGATCAGTTGCTCTGGAAGGTGGGAGTACCTTTAAAGGAGCTTCCCACATTCCTAGAAGGAGATCCTGTAAGGAATGATGCAAAGGAAGCATGATGTTCTCCTTTGCTTTGCCAGGAATATAGAAGGATCCTGTATTCCCCTATGTAGGATCCTGTCCAGGAATAGAAATGACAAGTGATTTTGCCATATCCCAGAGGAAAGCCTGAAAAGAAGGATCCCCAGAGGGAACTTCCTTTGAATAGGCTAGATCTGATGAAGAACTAGCATTGGCACCGAGGGATCTATCCAAGTTCATAGGGATAGAAGATCCTGAATTGTGCAGTCTGGGATCCTTAGAGGATGGTCGCCGGTACTGCCGTAAGTCAGGACCAGCGACTGTCGGTAGCACATCGTCCATGCTAGGTATTGATTCCAAACTCGGTATCGAGGGAAGCGAGCCTGATGAGAAGCATGGAAGGTACCGATGGCAATGGTACTGTGGATAATGGTACAGGCTTCGGTACCGTATCCGATACCGGTGGATGAAGGCCAGCCGGTGGCAACTCTAACGGCATCCAAGACACCGAGAGTGCCGGATCCGAATCCTCGGAACCGAGCCTTCGGTACCGTCTTGGGTCGGTACCAAGGCGAGTCGGTACCCAGTCCTCCAGACTGGAGATCCATTCCAGACTCGGCATCGAAGGAAGCGAGTCTATTGATGCACGTCTGGAGGGTACCGACGTCGCTACTAGTATCGGTACCGGGGACGATACCAATACTGGAAGGTCGGTCTGCAGCGTATCCAACGGCCCCTTAGGTACCGAGGATGCCAGACGATGATCCTTGGTGAGGAATGTTTCATCCAACACCACTGCCGATGCCAGGGTATCGGTACCGCTCGAAGCGGATGCCACCACCAGGCATGGCTCAGATATGTTCTGTGAGGGGTAAACCTCAGGAACAACCTGAAACCCCACATGGGTTTTGGAGGCTGAAGACTCCCACCGGGGTTTTGAAACCAGTGGATTCTCGAGGGCAAGGCTGGAGGCATCTCTGCTGTGCATGAGATTTGCCACTCGAGGACTGGCTAGTCTTAAAAGACTGTTTTTGGGTTACCTGATCCTGTGTAGAAGATATGGTTGGTACCCTGAAGTTGGATGGGGACCGCGTGTCGAGGGAAACTCGATGTTGAAAACTTCTTCTCACAATACTATTACAGGAGGGACACTCTGGAGGAAAATGGTCAGGACCCAAACAGGTTAGACACCAATGGTGAGTGTCCAAAATTAAGGTTGTACCGCCACAGTTTGTACATTTCTTGGGGATAGTGGCTGGCGGTTCCATGAAGGAAAGTGGAGAGGCCTAGCAGGCCTGAAAACCGTGAGACACTAGGAAGGAAAAAATATTCCTTAAAAAGGAAAATTTTTACAAGAAAAGAAAAAAGAAACACCGGCGGTACTGGTGGCGTCGGGAAAGGCAGCCGCAACCACAAGAAAACTAAAAAATAAAAGATGAATTTTCTGCGGTGGCAGGACATCCTGCCGGCTCCGTGGAAAAACAAAAACTGAGGAGAGGCAGTTGGGAAGGCAGCACGCAGGCGTGGTGGGATGCTTCCAAAGGCTTTCTGATTGGACGCTGGGAAGCGTTCCCGCGCAGACTCCGTCGGTACCGATGTACCCATATGTGAAGACTCATTCCTGCTTGTTCCTGAAGATAACCAGCATGGTCTATCTAGTCTGTCCAGTAAAGTGGCTAGAGTTATACCTGCTGTTCTGTGTAGATAAACCCATTTTTGAAGTTTGCTTTAAATAACATCCTGTTGTCAAAAGCATCTTCTGCCTGTCCCATACCTTTTTGGATTCTATCAATCACTTTTGTTGCCTGCTCTTCTCTCCACACCACCTCCATTGGGAGGGCATTCCAGTCATCCACCATCCTTTCCATGAGAAAGTATTTCCTGGTGTTGCTTTTAAAGTTTAGCTCCTTGCAGCTTCATTTCATGTTCTCTAGTTCTATAGCTTCCCTGTCTTTGAAATATGTGCAAAATCACCAGTCTCATATGCTAAAGTAATACAATACCACTAGTCATAAAAAGTCACCCCAACAGAGCCAGCAGGACAGCAAATGGACTAGTGTGTCAAAACACATTGATCTAGTTCTGCTGCATAAAAACTAAAGCCAAATGAATGAGTAAACACTCATGATTTTTAAACACACCAGCAGTCTGCTAGCAAAGAATACAAAAGCATAACAAACCAAACACTTCATGTTGGGATATGAAAGCAAAGAGAAAAAGGATCAGCGAGGCAGTTTCTTCCCATGTCAGATTCAGAGCAAGCCACAATAACTTCAGGAGTACTCTGAATGCATAGCAGTATTAAGACAGGACTCCAGATGTCAGGGGCCAAGATGGTGTCAGACACATGGGTATGCGCTTTACGCTTTACTTGCTCTTCCCTCTGAATCTTGCTGCCCCATATATCAATTTCCTTGCAATGGGGACAAGAAAGGAAAAGTCCAAACTATGTCCTTCAGTGCCAGGTCAACCGTCAAAAGAGGCAGGTGATCCTAAAAGAATGGAGCAATCTTTCCAGAAGAGGGTGCAGTTATGACCAGTGCAGAGTTGAATACCATGGACTAGAATGTTGAAGGGGAGCTGCTTACCCCTAAAGTGAGGGGGAAAAAAACACACTTGCCGCAGCTACTGAACTTGCAGGTGTTCAGACCTGTGGTGTACTGTGGTCTAGAGGAATAACCCCATTGCAATTTTTTCCCTGTAGAGAGGGGCAAGCCAGAGAGAGGAACAATTAAAGGTATAACTACAGAGTTATCTGCTTTGGGGAAGATTGACCCCTCAAGGAATTGCCAGTGTTTAAGAAACCAGCTGTTGTAATCCCTTCAGGATTTATTTATTTTATTTACATTTTCTTATATACCGCACTATTCTGCATCAGTGCGGTTTACATTGAACAAACTGAAATTACATTGAACAGGGCATTATAACTTGGAGATAATTTTACAGGGAACATGGGCTATGGAAGGTTAAGTGGCTTGCCCAAGACCACAAGGAGCACCTGTGGGACTAGAAACCCCAGTCCTTCCAGCCCAAGGTTGCTGTCCTCTAGTGGAATTTGAACCCCTGACCTTCCGGCCTGAAGTACCTTGCCCCAACCACTAGGCCACTCCTCCACTCCACTGCACTGAAAGACTCCTACTTCTCTCAAGATTGTGACTAGGCATCTCAGCTAAAGTCTAAATCTCTGCATTTCCCAGCTAACATGAGGCCAGTCTGAATCTGAAGCTACATCAAGAGGTCCTTCTGAACTGGAAATCACCACAGCCAAGCCACTAGACGCTGAACCAGGTTGGCATACCACAGACGCTGTGGCCAATCTGGTGCAACCAGAATTAACAACCCTCAGTATGCCTCTATTCGTTGCATGACTGCCTATGAGTGTCCACAGGGGAAACAGAGAAGACCCTCTTCGGGCCACTGCTGTAGAGCATTCAGGCCCTCGGACCTCCTTCCTCCTCTTCTGTTGAAAAACTGGCAGGCCTTTGCCGACTCGAATGTTGCCATTAGGTCCATGACTGGTGTGCCCCATCGGTGCACCACCTGCTCAAACATCCCCTGGTTGAGCCACCATTCTCCAGGATCTACGTGCACTCAACTGTGGTAGTCCATCACATTGTCAACTCCTGCTACATTCGCCACTGAATGCCTGGAGATGAATCTCTGCCCAGCCAAACTGGCTTTCAGCTTCCTCTTCCAGGGCTGCGCTGACTGTGCCTTCTTGACTGTTGATGTAAGCTACCATGGTCGCATTGTTTGAGAAGAACCGGACCGCCTTCTCCTGCAACCATGTCTCAAAGCTTCGCAGTACTAGGGCTACTACTTGCATCTCAAGCCTGTTGATCAACCAAAGAGCCTCCTGCTGGCTCCACTGCACCTGAGCAAAGTGCCCTTCGCAATGGGCCCTTCGCAATGGGCTCCCCAACCAGACTGGCATCGGTCATCAGCACACCAGGGATTCGAGGGGCATGCCACCCTTCCAGGCTCACCAGGCACAGCCACTACCTGAGATCTCTTTTGGTGCTCTGCGAACAGGGGAGTACTTGGGACAGGGGTTGACTGGTGAGACCACCAACTGAGCAGGTCATATGTGCACCCTCTCCCATAGGACTAGCTTAACAGTGACTACCATGGTCCCTAAAACCTGCAGATGCCACCACGCCGACAGCCTTGCCATCTTCACAAATTGCTGTTCCAACTTTCATAGTCCCTGTGTCCATTGCTTTGGCAGGAAGACCCTGCCCACGCGGGTGTTGAAGCGTGCTCTTAAATACACCAGCTCCTGTGCCAGACATAAATGACTCTTGGCCAGGTTGACCACTCAACTGAGACTTGAACTCTACAACTCGCATTGCTGCTCTTTCGTTTTAGTCTCTGGACTTCACCCGATCAACTAATCATCGAGGTACGGTTGCATGAGAACTCCTTTGTGGAGCGTGGCCACCACCACCATTACCCTGATGAAGGTACGAGGGGCTGTCACCAGACCGAAGGGCAATGCTCGACACTGGAAATGGCCCACTGGCACCACAAAGTGGAGAAACTGCTGATATTCTGGATGGATGAGGATGTGCAGGTACTCCTCCATGAGATCAAGACACATCAAAAACTCCCTGCTCCTTAATGCCACTATGACTGATCTCAGCATCTCCCTGTGGAAATGCAGCACCCACAGCCTTGAAGTCGAGAATCGGGCGAAAGGAGTCTTCCTTTTGGGCACCACAAAATAAATGGAGTATCAACCGCAGCTGTACTGGTCTCAGAGAACCAGCTCCATGGCTCTTAGCTGCAGGAGACAAGTCAAGGTCTCTTCTACCGCCGCCACTACCTTGCCCAGCACTTCGCAGGGGGACTGAACGAAGACTTGGTTCTCTGGGCGAGCCCATTTGAATACACAGCCCTCCCGGACAACCTCCAGGACCCATTGGTTGGATGTGATCTGGACCCAGGCAAGGTAAAAATCCCACAGCCAACCTCCCACAGATTGCACCCCCACCTGGGCCCCCCTCGCTTCATTATGCTTTTTTGTGCCCAGAGGTTGAGGCTGCTCCAAAACCCCTGCCTATGCCTCAGAAAACTCAAAATCCCTACACCCTGGGAACCCTGCCACTCTGGGCCAGGCTAAAGTAGGGGGTACGAAAACACTTGAAGTCCCTCAGCTGACCGAGACAAAGGAGGGTTGCAGGCCTGCTTTTGCTTATTCTTGGGCAAACCACCTCCCTTGGACTCACCCAAAGTCCTTGACTAACTTGTCCAGCTCCTCCCCAGAGAAGTTTCCCCTTAAAGGGGAATTTGCAGAGGCGGGACTTTGAGAACTATCTGTCACCCAGTTCTGGAGCCCAAGGTAGAGGCAGGCTGCCAACACCAAGGCCATGCTTTTGGAGAGACCCCTAACGAGACTGTAATGTGTGTCTACTAGATAGGCCACTCCAGACTGGACACCTCACCAGACAGGTCCGTCTCCAGCTCTCCGAGATGCTAAATATGTTATGACCAGTGGGGGCAGGCCCTAGCCACTCAGGCCCCACAGATGGAGGTCTGCAGCAAAAAAAAAAAAAAGGACATTAATATCAAAGGCCTGCTTCAACAAGGTGTCCAACTTCATATCCTGGACATCCTTGAGAGTCGCACTGCTTTCTACCAGGATCTTTTTGGTAACTGCCGACACCAGCGTGTCCACTTTAGATGATCGAGGGAGTTTGCATTCTTGCTCTGGTAGCGGGTACAGGCATGCCAAGGCTTACACCCCCCAAAGGCCAGCCTCCGGTAGATCCCACTCATCCAGGATCATCTGCCGGACCACTATGCACAGGAAAACGTTATAGGATTTTCACACAACCTGGAGCAGCGGATCCTCCAGTGCCTCGTCCTCTGCCGGGAGGCTAGTCGGCATAGTCAGGGCCTTCAAGGACTCCAAAATGAGTGCCAGCAGTTCCTCCCAGTGGAACACCCAAACAAGCAGAGACTGATCCTTCTGCTTTGGGATCTCTCCTCCTTCCAACTCCTCCTGCAGATTTAGCTCTGTGTCCAGGTCATCTCCATCTGGCCCTTCAGACAATGGCAATTGCTGCCTTTCCTCTGAGCCTCTAGTCCTCTTAGTCGCCACTGCCAGCGTCTCATCCTCTTTTGCGTCACACGCCCTCTTAGCCCCACAAGAAAAATGCCTTGTGCAAAAGCAAGACAAACACTGGTAAAAAAAATCCCCTGGGAGCCCTACTGCTCCCTAGGTCAGAGGAGTGGTGGATGGTCTGAGCATAACTGAGGGACCGTGGGCTGGTTCCAACAAAGCCAGTGCAGAGCCCCCCGCATCCTAGGCCTCCTGCGACAGGGAGGAACTCTTGCCTCAACGTGTCCTAGGCCTCCTGCGACAGGGAGGAACTCTTGCCTCAACGTGTCCTGCAGGTCCTGCTCCAATGAGTTAACCTCTTGTGTGCAGCCTAGCCAAACACCTGCCTCCGAGATCGCTCCTTGATGGGTCCTGCACACCAGACAATGCGGTCTAGATGGCATGGTGGGAAGTGCTGTGGGCTCCCCCCAGCAAAGCCCACCAAATTGCACCCGGGCGGGAAGGACCCCTCTCCTATTGCACCTCCATGGGGCTAAGGCATAGCCAGCAAAGCCCTGAAACTAGCTGAGAGAACTAAATTAAATGCAAGCAAATGGAATAAAATTAAATAAGATTAAATTAAAGGAAATAAAATTAACTGACATGAACAAAGATATTAAGAAAAAGAAAGCCAAAAACAACTGTCCCAAACTGCGGGGAATGAAAATGGACCCAAGAGGACAGGAACTGCTCTATCCTGCCTAGTACCCAGCTGCATGGAAGAAATGCAGGCCCTGACCTCCCCCGAGCGCCAAAAGCACAGCGGGAGGCAGACGAATACGTGGGCCTGGAGAAAAAAAAAAGGCTTGCTGCTTGTGTTTCCTGCGCAGCTGCAGGCCCCAGACACGAGACTGTAGGCTGCTCTCTGCCTCTGGCAATCTCTAGGAGCTCCTGCTGCCCCCACCCAACCGTTTACTGCTTACGGCCTCTGTACCATGTGGCTCTCCTCCCCCTCACGCTCAACCTTCAGTTCCCAGCTTCAGCACTGAGAGGCTGACCCGGGGCTGTCTGTGTCTGCCCACACAGCGGCTCCTCACCCAATAACGGGTTCGAGAGCCGCCTGAAGTCTCTGGCAGAGGGAGAATAATTTGGAGGCCCCCCGCACTGCCCTGTAGTCCTTTTGATTCTTTCCTCTTCTGCCTTCCTTTTTTTTTCTAACTTTAAAAGCAAAGAACCTGTAACTTACAGGAGAAAAACTCAAACTCACTAAACTAAACTAGTTTGCTTTTCTCTGATCAGAGAAGGGCTGTACTTTTACAGAGCTCTGCTAGTGAGTGGATATTTGCCTCCTGGGACATCTTACTGTGAGTTCTAGCTGTTTATTTAATTATTTACTGTTTGTCTAACTGTTTGTTTAATTATTTATTGTTTGTCTTAGTGGTGTGCTAGTTCAGCCTTCTCAGCTGTACTTACCTTGCCTCTCTCAACTAACTGGGCTTTGGGTGGTACCCCCATCCCCCTGCTGAGGGTTCAGGACAGGGTACCTTGTAACTGCCCTCTTTAATAGGGCTTATCTCCCTCCCTCCCTCCCCAGCACCCACCCACCCCTGGGGTAATTGTAGTTTTATAGGTACTTGCACATCTTAGAGGAAAGGGGCTGCTCTCAGGTGCAGCTCTTAATCCAAATCAGTCATACACAGAGGACATGAGATTAATTAAGCTTCAGGTACACAGGGTGTATTAGGGGTATTAGGTACACTTTTATTAGTATAAGCATCTAATCTTCTCTGCCGCGTGCGGCACTGCGCAGTGAGAGGGCTGAGCGGATACTGGACTTCTTTGGACTGGGGGGCGATACCCCGGTATCGATATCTGCCTTTAAAGTTCGTGTGGCCAACCTCATTCCAGCCCCGGACTATCGGGAGGTGGAGACGGCATGGGAGGGAGAACTGGCTTGCGAGGTGCCCCCGGGTACGGTGCGTGCAGCCCTGCGCCGCATAGTCAACCTGGCGCAGGGGATGCGCTGGAGAGAAGTGCAATTTAAATGTATTACTAGAGTCCATTTCTCTCCGAGGCGGGCACTACGGAGCCGACTAACTACAGATGGCCGATGCCCTCGCTGCTCGGAACCCTTGGCGACCCTCCTGCACATGTGGTGGGACTGTCCGTCTTTGCAACCCTATTGGGTTAAAATCTGCTCCTTTCTGGGGGGGTCTCCTTCAGCAGAGACTCCGGTGGTCGGGCCCCCTGGTAGTGTTGGACTGCATACCCCCTCCTTGCCCAGTGAAGAAGGGGGAACGGTTGTTGATTCGTAAGGCTTGTCTGGTGGGGAAGGCGCCGATACTTCGGCTCTGGAGGGACCCCCAGCCCCCTACCTTTGGGGAGTGGAGAAACAGCTTCCACCAACTGATGCAAATGGAACATCATTGGGCGCGAGGCAGTGTCAAAAGATGGTCAGCCTTTATGGCGGTTTGGGAGCCCTACATTCTACAACTGGGGGCCCGAAGTCGGAATGAGATCCTACAGGGAGGAACCTGAGGACTCAACCCGAATAAGGCAATGAGGAGAGACTGGGAGGGGTGCAGTACCGCTGGCTGTATCAGGGGGGGGAGGGGGAGATAGGCGGGTGGGGGGTGGGAGAGGGGGGAGGCTGGGAGCATGCTGGGGGGGGGGGGAATGTTAAAAGCCACCCCTTATTCTTTGTGTTGTATTGCCCGGGGGGGGGGGGGGGGAAACAGAGTTCACCCCGCCCCCCCCACGGGGTTATCTGCCTACATGAGCTGTACTGTACTGTTTGTGGTGGAATATAAATAAACTATTTAAAAAAAAAAAATAAGCATCTACACCAATCCTTATTATATACCGAATTTAAAAGACCTAAACACAAGCTTTAAACTAAGATGCAGACAGAGGTCCAGCAACGAGATGGGGGTTCTCCGGTCTTTTGCATTGAGTGTCACATGTATGATTTTCTCCAAGTTGGTGAGAGGTCCTACATATGCACTAAGTGCAGGGAGCTCTTTGCTCTCAGGGAACGAGTCCGTTCTCTAGAGGCTAGAGTAGCAGACCTGGAAGACATAAGAAAGACAGAGAAGTACATGGACGAGACCTACAGGGATATAGTCCTGAAGTCCCACCTCCAGTCTGGCAGCATCCCTGTTGCCATGGAGGAGAGAGGTCACGTGACAGGAGAGCATCACCCTGGTGTGGCAGGAAGTGATCCTGTAACTAGGACCTGTCCTCCAGGTGATGTAAAACCCTCTCGCACCGAGGACATTTCTCCAGGGCCATGTCCCCATGAGGGGAGGGTCAGGACAGCTGTTATAGTTGGTGATTCAATCATTAGGAATGTAGATAGCTGGGTGGCTGGTGGACGTGAGGATCGCCTGGTAACATGCCTGCCTGGTGCGAAGGTAGCAGATCTCACGCACCGCCTAGATAGGATCATAGATAGTGCTGGGGGGGAGTCTGCTGTCTTGGTACATGTTGGTACCAATGACATAGGAAAATGTGGTAGGGAAGTTCTGGAGGCTAAATTTAAGCTTTAGGTAGGAAGTTGAAATCCAGAACTTCCAGGATAGCGTTCTCCGAAATGCTTCCTGTTCCACGTGCAGGACCCAAAAGACAGGCAGAGCTCCGGAGTCTCAATGCGTGGATGAGACAATGGTGCAAGGATGAGGGTTTTGGATTTGTTAGGAACTGGGGAACATTCTGGGGTAAGGGGGGGCTCTTCCGAAGGGATGGGCTTCACCTTAATCAGGATGGGACCAGACTGCTGGCATTAACCTTTAAAAAAGAGATAGAGAAGCTTTTAAACTAGAAAATAGGGGAAAGCCGACAGTCACCCAAGAGCGCATGGTTCGGACAAAGGTATCCTTGAAGGATACTACCAAAAGCAGTGAGGTTCCAAAAGGGAGTATAGTAGCCCAAATGCCCTTGAGTAAGGAGCAGACAGAGCATAAAGATTCCCAATTACCCATGCCTACCAATAGCCAGATTAATATTAATAAAATACAGTCTCTAAAATGCTTGTATGCCAATGCTAGAAGTCTAAACAATAAGATGGGAGAATTAGAATATATAGCACTAAATGAGAGGTTAGATATGATTGGACTCTGAGACATGGTGGAAGGAGGATAACCAGTGGGACACTGATACCTGGATACAAACTATATCGTAATGATAGAGCTGAACAAATTGGTGGAGGGGTTGCACTCTATGTTAGAGAGGGCATTGAGTCAGAAAGGATTAAAGTTTTGCAGGGAACAAAATTTGCTGTAGAATTTCTATGGATTGAAATTCCATTTATGAAGGGGAAGGTGATGGCAGTGGGAGTATACTATCGACCGCCTGGCCAGATTGAACAAATGGATGATGAAATGCTCAAAGAAATCAAGGAAGCTAACAAAAGCCACAACAGAGTAGTAATAATGGGTGATTTCAATTACCCCGGTATCGACTGGGACAGTGTCACAGCAGGACAAGCTAAAGAGATAAAGTTTCTAGATGAAATAAATGACTGCTTCTTGGAGCAGCTGATTCATGAACCAACCAGAGGGGAAGCCATACTGGACCTAGTCCTTAGTGGAACGCCAGATCTGGTGCAAGAAATAAGGGTGTTGGGACCACTTGGCAATAGTGATCATAGTATGATCATGTTTGATTTAATCAGTGGAGGACAGATAGTAAAGGAATCCACAGTACTACCTTTTAACTTTCAAAAGGGAGACTATGATAGAATGAGGAATATAGTTCGGAAAAAACTAAAAGGAGCGGTTCCAAAGGTTAAAGACTTACAGCAAGCTTGGGTGTTATTTAAAAATACTATCCTCGAAGCCCAGACCAGCTGTATTCCACGCATTAAGAAAAGTGGAAGAAAGTCCAAAAAACTGCCAGCATGGTTTAAAGGTGAGGTCAGAGAGGCTGTTGCTGCCAAAAGAGCAACCTTCAGGAAATGGAAAAAAGAGTCAAATGATGAAAACTGGAAACAGCACAAGCACTGGCAAGTTAAATGCAAAGCATTGATAAGGCAGGCAAAGCGGGAATTTGAGAAGAAACTTGCTACGGAAGCAAAAACACGAAATAAAGACTTTTTCAAGTACATTCGTAGCAAAAGGCCTGTGAGAGAGTCAATTGGACCATTAGATGATAGAGGGGTAAAAGGGGCAGTAAGAGGAGACAAGGCTATAGCAGAGAGACTGAATGAATTCTTTGCTTCGGTCTTTACTGAGGAAGATGTAGGGATGTTACCCAAGACTGAAGTGGTATTTAAAGGTGATACTGCAGAGGAATTGAGAGAAATATCGCTACACCGGGAAGATATATTACAACTATTTGATAAACTGAATAGTAGCAAATCACCTGGACCGGATGGTATACATCCCAGAGTGTTGAAAGAACTGAAATATGAGATTGCAGACCTGCTATTGGTAATCTGTGAACTTTCATTAAAATCATCTGTAATACCTGAAGATTGGAGGGTCGCCAACGTAACACCAATTTTTAAAAAGGGTTCCAGGGGTGACCCGGGAAATTACAGACCGGTGAGCCTGACGTCAGTACCAGGGAAAATGGTAGAAACCATCATAAAGAACAAAATTACACAGCATGTAGATAGTCATGGCCTAATGGGAGACAGCCAACATGGCTTTAGACAAGGAAGATCTTGTCTTACTAATCTGATCTGTTTTTTTGAAGGTGTGCATAAACAGGTAGACAAAGGTGAGTCGGTTGATATAGTGTATCTGGACTTTCAGAAAGCTTTTGACAAGGTCCCCCATCAGAGACTTTTGGCAAAGCTAAAAAGTCATGGGATAGGAGGCATTGTACTATTGTGGATCGGGAACTGGTTAGAAGATAGAAAGCAGAGGGTAGGGCTAAATGGCCAATATTCCCAATGGAAAAAGGTGAATAGTGGGGTACCCCAGGGATCTGTACTGGGTCCGCTACTTTTTGACATATTCATAAATGACCTGGAAAAGGGAATAACTAGTGAGGTTATCAAATTTGCAGATGACAAAACTGTTTAAAGTTGTTAAAACCCAAGAGGATTGTGGAAAACTGCAGGAGGATCTGGATAAATTGGAAGACTGGGCATCCAAATGGCAGATGAAATTTAATGTGGACAAGTGCAAAGTTATGCACCTAGGAAAGAACAACCCACACTATAGTTACACGATGCAAGGCTCCACATTAGAAACCACCACCCAGGAAAAAGATTTAGGAGTCATCGTGGATAACATGTTAAAACCCTCCGCCCAGTGTGCAGCGGCGGCCAAGAAAGCAAATAGAATGCTAGGTATCATAAGGAAAGGGATGGAGAATAAAACAAAGGATATTATAATGCCTCTGTATCGCTCCATGGTACGACCGCACCTTGAATATTGTGTGCAATTCTGGTCACCGTATCTTAAAAAGGACATAGAGTTATTAGAAAAGGTACAGAGAAGAGCCACCAAATTGGTGAAGGGGATGGAAGGCTACTCCTATGAAGAGAGGCTAAAAAGGTTAGGGCTCTTTAACCTGGAAAAGAGACGGCTGAGGGGAGATATGATAGAGGTCTATAAATTAATAAATGGAGTGGAACGGATAAACGTGGATCAATTGTTTACGCTATCAGAATATAGAAGGACTAGGGGACATGTAATGAAGCTACGGGGTAAACTATTTAAGACAAATAAGAGAAAATATTTCTTCACTCAACGTGTAATCAAACTCTGGAATCTGTTACCGGAGGATGTAGTAAGGGCTGTTAGTATAGCTGGGTTTAAAAAAGGTTTGGACAAGTTCCTGGAGGAAAGGTCCATAAACCGCTATTAAAAAGGGACCCAGGATATCAATGCTTGACCTAGTACAAGCACTGCAGAACCTGTGTCTTTTGGGGAAACTGCTAGGTACGTATGACCTAGATTGGCCACTGTTGGAAACAGGATACTGGGCTTGATGGACCTCGGTCTGACCCAGTATGGCATTTCTTATGTTCTTATGTTCTTAAACTCTAATCTATGCTCCTTAGTTGTCCCTTCAGCGAATCCAGCACCCTGACTCACTACCTCCTCCAGCTGCTTGGAGACTTAGCATACTGGGGCTAGTAGGCAGTGCCAGCTGCGTAAGTACACTGGTGTCATCAAAAGATGACATACTCAGTCTCCAAGCTGCTGGAAGAGGTTCACTACCCAGAGATGAGGGACTGGACTGGAGGGACGATAAGGAAAAAAGATATTAAACAGAAGGGTGCTAGCAAAGAGCCTTTTGGGACACTGTAGGAGAGAGGCCAAGGAGAAGAAGAAACACCAGTAAAGACTGAGAAAGAATGCCGTGAGAGAAAAGATTGAAACTAATTGAGTACCATGCCTCAGAGACCAAAGTCATGAAGCTATAAGAATAGAGTAACATGATCAACAAGATCAAAGGCTTAGGAGAGATCCAGAGAAACTGCTACCAAGATATCACCATGATTGTGAGATCTGTGCAAGTCATCAAGGAAGGAGTGAAGAATAGTTTCTGTACTGTGCTCTGGACAGAAATCAGATTGACGGGGGTGAAGTGGCTGAGTGGAGTCCAAGAAAGAAGAAAGCCAAATGAAGGCCAGTTTCTCCAATAGTTTAGAAAGGCAAGGAAGAGTAGAGATAGGGCAATAGTGGGAAGAGATGGTGGGATCAAGAGGGAATTTTCAAGGTGGTACAGATTGTGGCATGTTTCCAAGAGGAAGGGAAGATACCAGATGAAAGACTATTTGTTAAGCATGGACAGAATAAAGGGTGAAAGAGTGAGAGGGAGTGGTGAGCCAAGAGGATGGAATGGGATCCACAGAACAGGTGGTTTTAAGGGATGACTATCTTAAGAAATTCAGCAGAGGAGATGGCAGAAAGGTAGACCATGTATGGGGCAGAGAAGGACCGGGAGACCGGGGACTACCCAGGGAGTGGGGTCCATGACAGTAAGGGAAACAGGAGCTTGGGAACCAGGGGAAAGGGGAGTGGGGCAATTTGGGAAGGTAGACTGGAGAGTTTAAACTTTGTTGTGAAAGTAATCGGCAAGAAGATGCAGAGGGTGACTTATCAGAAGTAGCGGAGTGATTTGTAATGGTAGGCTTTGAAAGAGTAGTTAAGAGTATGAGAATAATTAGCAGAGGAAGAGAAGGGTGAAATTGTATTTTTTTCTTTGCATCATGGGTCATAACGCGATATGGATGGTGACTGTCTTTATAGAATTGGAGAGAAGACGGGGAGGGATGTTTCCATCACAGGCACTCTGGCAGAGGTGATTGCACTGGAGACCAAGGCTGTAATGGAACCAGGGGTGATTCTGCTTTGGAGCTGGATATAGGGTCAAAGATGGGCAATAATATCAAGAGCAGAGGCCAACAGAGTTCCAGAGCTGGACCTGCGTATCGACTGGTAGAGATTGGAAGTCCGATAGGAAGATGGTATTAGCAGGGGGCACTAGTGACATTAGTGCACCTGCACTAACAGCAACATTTATGGTTAGCATGCACACATAACAGCCGCATTTAACCATGATGTGCCATCAGAGCCCTTAAACCACCCAGTCCCCATCTAGTCATACACTACCTAGCTAACATGGAATTTTTAGTGCAGGGCCCCATGCTACCTTTTAATGCAGTGTGCTTACCGAGTGCTAAAGCCCATTCTAATGGTTAATGTGGTTTAGTAACCAGGCCCATTTGACTATAAAACAGCTTATGAACTTATAATTGCTAGAGAGAATCCAGGATCCTGTTAGATGCTTTTCTCAATGTCTACATGTAACCAGTCGCCTTCACTTCCTTTGCCTCTCTATAATCTCCTCTTCTATATTTCTCGATTATGGTCCAAAAGGTTAAACTGTATCATATTTCCTGCTGAATATTTTCCTTTGTATTTGCATTTGACCATTAAAGCAATTCAATAAATGAATAATAAAAACAGGACTCCTCCACACATGCAAGCCACCAAGCCTCAGAGGTCAGAGCTGTGCAGAGCTGCTGGCAGTCAACATCGACAGCAGCTGATGCCAGCAAGGAAGTGCTCAGAGGCAGCCATAGAGAGCTGAATGTCAGTGTGGACGGAGGTTTCGGAGCAGTTGCCCAAAGAGCAGCAGAAATCATCTTCATGATCTTTCAAGTATTAGCCTCTTGTCTTACTAATCTGTTATGGTTTTTTTGGAGGTGTGAACAGGTAGACAAAGGTGAATCAGTTGATGCAGTGTAACTGGATTTTCAGAAAGGTCTCTCTTTGACAAGGTCCCTCATGAGAGACTCTTGGCGAAATTAAAAAGTCATGGGAAAGGAGGAGGTGCACTATTGTGGATCAGGAACCGAGTAAAAGATAGAAAGCAGGAGGAAGTGACGTCACCGATGCCGATGGCGGCTTGAAGCAGCTGCTCCAGCACTGACTCAGCCAATATATGCGATAACAGCCCCCCAGCAGCGAGGAGAATGGCGCAGAGGACAGTGGAAGGCGTCGGGAAGCAGAGTGAAGCTGTTCAGGGCACCACGGTGAACAGCAAGATAGTGGGAGGAGCTGATCAGCTCCGACGTGAGCAGAGAGTGAGCCACGTGGCACTCTGCTGATGGCAGCTGGAAGTGAGAGCTGGGAACACAGAAGAGCAACGCTGTGGTGATGTGGAGAGAGAGACCCAGTGAAGATAAGCTGTAGCCAGAGCCACGGAGGAGCTGCCAGGAGAGGCTCATCGGAGGAGAGGGACATCGGAAGGCACAGGGGTAGCAGGACACCGAGGAACAAGAACAGCAGCGTGTGGAGGGCAAGCAGAAGGCCCACAGTTAGGAGCTACAGGCAAAGTAGAGCCAGGCGGTGAGACAGGACCAAGGAGTGGGAGGAAGCAAAAAGTGGACATTAAAGCCTGTACTGCAGTGGAGAGACAGCTGTTAATGCTTTCAGGAGTGTAAAGACCAGAAGAGGAGTCTTATTGCAGCAGCACCTTTGAGGAGGGATCCTAGCCTTGGCAGGGATATGACCACGAGAAGGAAGGCAGCGGACCTCCGAGAATATGTCTATACTGGAACACAAGCAGGGCGGAGTGAGACTACTGCTAGTGAGACAGAGAGAGGTGACCAGGCAGACGACTCTGCGATGGGGAGAGTGGCGGAACAAGGAAAAGTGCCCAGGCACGGGATAACAGCAGAGTTAAAGGAGTGGTTTTCATGAATTAAAGCAGAAGTGAAATCAGTGAAAAGTGAATTAAGCGAGCTCTTGGGAACTCTAAAGGAGGAAATTGGAGATCTGATGGGCTGGATGGGAGATCATGAGAATTGGCTACAAGAAGTGGAACAGCAACAAGAGGGGGTACAAAAGATTTTGCAATTACAAACCCAACAGGGTGCTATGATCTATAAATTGGAAGACCTGGAGGACCGCTCTCGTAGAAACAATTTGAGGATTAGGGGTATCTGAGAAGGTGGCAGTCTCAGTGTGTGTGGAAGTGCTCAAGAAAGGGGGAGAGGAAGTGACCCTTGAGGATATACAAATACAGAGAGCGCATAGGGCAATGGGCCCACCACGAGCGAACAGGCCTAGAGACATTATAATATGCCTGGTGAGATATAAAGTAAAAGAAAGAATCATGGCCCTGATGAGGGGGCCTGGAACTTTAATTTGGCAGGGGTACCGTGTGTATATTTATGAGGACTTGTCTACAGGAACATTGCAGAGGAGGAGAGCAATGCATCCAGCTACGCAAATTTTGAGGAGGGAGGAAGTTAAATACCAATGGTTGCATCCCTTTGGAATGTCATTCACACACAAAGGGAGAACATGGAGGGTCCAGACAAAGGAGGAGGCTGATGGGGCACTGTGAGAAGCCGGACTGGGCGCCCAGGGCTCTTTGAAGGCGGCAGGAGCAGATGACCAGAGGCAGCAGCATCAAAGTGATCAGAGCCCAGAGAAAAGAGCTAAGGATGGACTAAAAGGGTGCTGGGAGAGAGTAGGAAAGTAGGGTGTGGAGGGGTGGGGGTGGAAAAGGGGACATGATGCTCTGTGGAAATATGAGGCATGGATTACTTGGGGGAGAAGGGAGGAGGATGGAGCTGCCCTATAACTTGCGGGGGAAGAGAGGGGATGTAGATGGGAGGGATGGGATAGGAGGCGGTATAAAGGGGAAGGGGGTAAAGGGCTGGTGGAGGTAGAAGGGGAGTCGAGAGGGGGCAGGGTGGAGAAGTGGGGGGGGGAGAGTTAGAATCAGAGGCTGGAGACGGTAAGGGACGTATTACCCTGTTGAATCCTCTGGAGGTAGAGGATGTGGGGGGTGAGGGGAGGGACAGGGAAGGGACACGAAGGAAGGGTTTAGTAGAGGGTGGTGGGGGAGGCAAAAGGAGAGCCAAGGGAAGTGAGAGGGATGGAAGGAGGCGGAAGGGAGCAAGGTTTCCAAGGCATACTGGTCAGAGGAGGAAAACACTAACGGTTGCGACCTTAAATGTTAAGGGGCTGCATACGTGGAGGAAAAGGCAATTGGTGGGGCAGGAAGGGAGAAGGCTGGGGGCAGAGAGATTGTGTGTGTACAAGAAACATTTGTGGGTTGAGCAGGAATATATGCTAGCATCTAAACAATACCCTTTGGTAGTGCTGGCGGGGCAGCAGGCGAATCCCCGTAAAGGGGGGGGGGGGGGATTTTGGTGGGGAATGAATACCAACACATGGTAAAGGGTACATGTAGAGGTAAGGGAGGGCGATGGGTGGGAGTGAAATTGCAAATGGAGAAGGAGGTGGTGTGGGTGATTAGCCTGCATGGCCCGAACGAACGGCAGGAGGAGGTATACGAGCAAATTCTGCAGGAGTTGGAGGAATTGGGAAATACACCTATAATGGGAGGGGATTTCAACCTAACCTACAATCCAAGATCGGACAATAGTGGGGGGCAGAGGAGATAGGAAACGTTTGAAGAAGTTGAAGGAGAGATAGGGGTTGGTTGATTTTTGGAGAAGTTGGCATCTGGGAGAGCAGAAATATACATTCTATTCACCAGTGCATGGAACGTATAGCGGGTTAGATATGTTTTTTGGGGGGGTGGGGGCGGGGAGGACCATGGGTGGCCAGAGTATTGGAGGTGGAGCATGGCTTAATCACATGGTCGGATCATGCTCCAGTGTGTATCAAATTTGATGTGGGGAAGGGAGAAGATAATTTAAAGTTTTGGAAATTAAATGACTGTTGGAGGAGGAGAGGCATATAGGAAAGATATGGGAGAGTATAAAGGAACATTTAAGTCTAAACAACAAATGGGGAGGTTACTATGGGTACTTTGTGGGATGGATTAAAGGCGGTGGTTCGGGGACAATTGATTAGCATAGCAGCACAGGTGAAGCACGTGAAAGGAGCAACGGAGCAGGATTTACTACGGAAAATGGAGAGCTTAGAAAGGGCGCATCAAGCGGGGCAGCAACCTGAAATTTTAGCAGAACTAATCAAGGTGAAGGCAGAATTAAGTAACTTACAGGCTCGAGAGTTGGCATACCAGCTAAATGTGCTGAAGCAGGCACATTTTGGAGGAGGAAATAGGGCAGGGAAAATTTTGGCTTGTAGATTGAAGGCTCGTCGGCAGGCAGCATATATAGAAGGCATCAGGAATAGTAAAGGAAAAATGGTGCATAAGACTAAGGAAATCAGAAAACTGTTTAGGGAATTTTATGAGAGGTTGTATAAAAGTGAAACACGGTCGGGGCGGGAGGAGATTGATGATTTTTTGAAGGAGTGTAAGCTACCCCAGGTAGGTGTTGCAGAGAGGGAGAAGATAGGGCAAGAGATTCAAGAGGAGGAAGTACGGAGAGCTATAGCTACACTAAAAACCAGCAAGGCACCGGATTTGGATGGGTATACGGCAAAGTTCTATAAAGTGCTGGTGGACCTTATTACGCCTACTCTTACCAAGGTGTTTAATGGGGTCTTGCAGGGGGAGGATATACCTAGGTCAATGAAGGAGGCAGGGATTACAGTATTACCAAAGCCTGGTAAAGGATAAGGGTGTGTGTGGATCATACAGACCCATCTCATTAATAAATTTGGATGCTAAGATCTTGGCAAAGGTTTTGGCGAACCGGATCCAAGATGTGGTGCCCCAGTTGATACACATCGACCAGACGGGTTTTGTTAAGGGGTGACAAGGGTGTGATAACGTGCGGAAAATTTTAAATACAGCGTGGCATCTCCAGGGAATAAAGGAGCCCGCAGTTATGGTCACAGTTGATGCGGAAAAGGCCTTTGACCGGGTGGAATGGTCATATATGTTCCGGGTTTTGGAGAAGATGGGGTTTGGCGATAATTATATTAGTTGGATTAGGGCATTATATAGCAACCCAAGAGCCAGAGTTAGGGTAATATTCGGAAAGCTTTGAGCTTCAGAGGGACTAGACAGGGATGCCCATTATCACCAATGCTTTTTGCCCTAGCTATTGAACCGTTGGCAGCATATATTAGACGGGAGGCTGATATGAAAGGGGTTAGGATACGGGGACAAGAGGAAAAAACTGGACTATTTGCAGATGACATTATATTTACTCTAACACAGCCTATTACTACGTTGCTGGTGTTGATGTCGGTTATACAGAAATATATAGTAGGATAGCAGGATACAAAATGAATCAGAATAAGACGGAGCTGCTGGGATTTAACCTGATGCCCAGAGTTGAGGAGAGTTTGAGACAGTGTTTTAGATTCCGGTGGGTGGAGAGTAGTTTGCTATTTAGGGATTCAGATAGGGCTCCCTCTTGGTAAGGTTAAGCAATGGAATTACCAAGGGCTGGTGGAACATATTAGACAGGATCTCTCGAGGTGGGGGGGGCTTATTTGTCCTGGTTGGGCTGCATCGTGGTGGTGAAAATGAACATCTTACCGAGGTTATTTGTGTTCATGTCTTTACCTTATCAGGTGACAAAAAAAGAATTAGATAGGATGCAGAACCTACTTATGCAGCTCATTTGAGAGGGGAAATGTCCGAAAGTAGGGAGGGTGATAATGTTTAGGTCTAAGGAGGAGGGTGGGATGGGGGTGCCTTCGCTGACTAGATATTACGAGGCGGTGCAACTTTGGGCACTGTTTGCATGGAGAGGGGATAGAAAATCCTGGGTGGGTGCGACTGGAGGGGGGAGGGGGAATAACAGAGGCCTGGATATGGGACCCTGGGATAAGGAGGAGGGGGAATGAGGGGGGAATCCATATAGAGCACTAACAATTCAGGTGTGGAAGAAATGGAAAGGGTACTTGCTGGGGGGGGGGGGGGGAGTGTACTCGTGAGAGACTTATTTGCATACAGTGGCAGAGGGAGAAATGGGAGAAGGGGCCGGGGAATATCAGATGGAGTAAGGGGTTGTGTACGATCGGCCAATTGCTGGGAGAAGGGGGAGGGATTAGAGGGTTTGAGGACTTGCAGCAGCAATACCAATTGGAGGAGAAAGATCAGTATGCATATGTTAGAATATGGTATTTTCTACAGGGGAAGGCAGTGAAGCAGGATTGGTTGGCTAAACCTACCACATTTGAAGAAATGATGGGACAGAGGGGTACAAACTAGGATAATATCTAGATTGTATAAGTTGTTGGGTGAATACAAGCTGGAGAAAGTTCAGAGTCAGCAGAAGTGGGAGGACATTGGGATCCCCACTAGGTGGGATGGCCTATATGCAAGAACATTCCAGCTAGCTCCAGGGACTGCAATGCTAGAGAATAGCTATAAAGTTAGGCTACGAATGTACTGGACCCCGGTGTAGTTGCATGAATAGACACCGGGAAAAGAAAAGAACGAAAGACTACAAAAATAGACCAAACTCGACACCGAGGTCAGTCAAAGGAAGAGTTCCGGAGTATGAAACTCAGAGAAAAATCAACTTTTTCTGGAGATAAGCCAGACATATGAAGGGCTCAGCGGAAAAAAAATAAAAGAGACTAAGCAAGATAACACCCTTGGGCAGGAAGGGGACCACACATGCGTGGGGGCATCTCCCAAGGGCTTTCTTTGAAAGCTGGGGGGATGCTTTTGCGAGAGCTCCGTCGGCGCTGACGTCACCCATATGCGAGGACTGACTTCCTGCTTTTTCCCGGAGAAAATGTGATTTGTGTTCACGAAGACAGGCTATTATATTTCTTTGGGTACATCCCATGTAAATTTCACAAAAATATATCAGCACATACAATGTAAATAGATAGAGATGTCATGTAATTCAGATACACAGTGGAGTACTGTGTCAGATTAATTCAGGTGCTCCCCTCAATCATACAATCACAAAATTCATACATAGCCAATCAGGGCATGATAAATATGGTAACAGTTTCTCCTGAAGACCATGTTATAGACAGGCTTATATAATTCACAACATTTTTGCCCTGACAAAAGGCAACAATGAGGCGCTCCACAAAATACAGGCATAAGCCTGTTGAGCTCCTAATGGCCGGATGAAACTCCTATGATCAATGGACACTGGAGAAGAACACTCAGATAAGTACTGCCTTTTGCCCGAAGCAGAACCTTTATGATGAAGTGGTTCAAAACATGTTGGCTTGCTTATGGTAGTTTTTAAAATGCATGGTCACTTAAAATAGAATAAAAAGGACTAAGAGGAAGCTTATAGCAACCTTGGCTTATAGTACTACAAAATTTTCATAAATCTGGAACATGTGTTTATGTATAGATCTACTAGTGTCACTTTAGAGCAAAATAAATTGTTCCTATACTGATCCATAGTATTTTTGGCAGCTGAGCATTGCAGCAGCAAAAGGAAAAAACTGCAAAAAACCTGCAATGAAATGAAGCAGGGACGCAGCCAAAAGGTAGTCCCAGAAAGGGAATCCCAGCACCTGTCTGGCTGACTAAATAAAGTCCATTTGGTTACTATGGATAATTTTTGGGGAGTAGAGCTCAGTTTGGTGACAAGGATTCTAGCATATACTTTGTCGTCTGTGTTGAAGTAGTACATAAGTCTGTAGTTACAGACTACAGTGGGTTTTTACCAGGCTTCCACAAACCACCTCATAGAAGTTGCAGGATCTTCAATATATTGAAAATTTTTAAAAGCCATGGAGATATTTTCCTAAAAGCTTTGAGCAGAAGACCATCTGGCCCAGCAATTTTATTCACTGGTAATCATCTAATGCTTTCTGAATATCTTTAGTTAAAGAAGCCCTTAGTACCTTGACATATACACACGCTCAATTGTGGATGGATTAGCAATTCTAGAAATTCTTGAATACTTTGCAAAGAATCATGTCTCTCTGAAGTATAAAGTGTGGAGTGGAGGAGTGGCCTAGTGGTTGGGGCAAGGTACTTCAGGTCGAAAGGTCGGGGGTTCAAATCCCACTAGAGGACAGCAACCTTGGGCCAGAAGGACTGGGGTTTCTAGTCCCACAGGTGCTCCTTGTGGTATTGGGCAAGCCACTTAACCCTCCATAGCCCATGTTCCCTGTAAAATAGTTATCTCCAAGTTATAATGCCCTGTTCAATGAAATTTCAGTTTGTTCAATGTAAACCGCACTGATGCAGAATAGCACGGTATATAAGAGAATGTAAATAAATAAAGCTTAGAGTAAAATGATTGGAATTCTTGCATAATTAACTTGGTGACCATACATAATGACCCATTTGGCAATTTAAGGGCTTTTTAGTATGAGCCCTCAAGCCTTTAAGGTATCTCGCTAAAGGTTTACTGCCTTTATTCTCCTCTGAATAACATTTGACAGAAACAGAAAAAAAGTCTCCTTTCCTGCTCATGCACTAAGCATTTTATTATATTCATATTAAGTTACACAGATTCATCAAGAAATTATCCTTGCTTCTAAAGAAGCAAAAGAAGAGGTTCTCCAATTCACGTAGGAAAGCATTCTTTCCTTATTCTTGTGCCTATAGCACAGCGATGGCGAACCTATGGCACGCGTGCCAGCTGTGGCACGCGAAGGCCTTGCAGCTGGCACGCGGGAAGGTCCGCTAGGACAGGTGTCTGCCTCCCTTCGTCTGCAGCCGCGGCTCCCTGCCTGTTAGGGAACCGCGGCTGTGCTTGTAAAATCGCTGCGGAGCCCTTCCTGTCTTGACGGGCTCCGTGCAGCATTGTCCCGCCTCTAAAGGAAGTTGTAAGTACAACTTCCTTTAGAGGCGGGACAATGCTGCACGGAGCCCGTCAAGACAGGAAGGGCTCCGCAACGATTTTACAAGCACAGCCGCGGTTCCCTAACAGGCAGGGAGCCGCGGCTGCAGACGAAGGGAGGAAGACATGGGGAGAGGGGGGCTACCATCGACATGGGGAGAGGGGGGGGGCTACCATCGACATGGGGGGGAGGGGGGGGAGCTGATATGGATGGATGGAAGGAGGGGGGCTTACAAGGAGGGAGGGAGCTGATATGGATGGATGGAAGGAGGGGGGCTTACTGGGCGGGAGGCCGCTGATATGGATGGCGGGCTGGAAGGAGGGGGGCTTACATGGAGGGAGGGAGCTGATATGGATGGATGGAAGGAGGGGGGCTTACATGGAGGGAGGGAGCTGATATGGATGGATGGAAGGAGGGGGGCTTACATGGAGGGAGGGAGCCGATATGGATGGATGGAAGGAGGGGGGCTTACATGGAGGGAGGGAGCTGATATGGATGGATGGAGGGAGGGAGGGAGCTGATATGGATGGATGGAAGGAGGGGGGCTTACATGGAAGGAGGGATAGATGGAGGGAGGGGGCTGACATGGACAGAGGGGGGACTGACATGGAGGGAGGCTGACATGGACAGTGGGGCTGACAGGGAGGGAGGGAGGGAGGGAGGGAGCTGACATGGACAGATGGAAGGACGGGGGCTGACATGGAGGGAGGGGGGCTGGCATGCACAAAGGGGAGAGACAGGGACATACTGGACAGACGGGATAAATGCTGGAGAGAGGCGAGAGACATTGCGGCTTAGGATTATAATGGGCTGATGGGGGAGCTAGCACTGGTAATGGGCAGATGGGAGGGGACTAGGACTGGTAATGGGTTGAAGGCTAGGACTGGGAATGGACTGATCAAGGGGGGGGTTGGGACTGGTAATGGGCTGATAGGGGGGTATGACTGATAATGGACTGATGGGGGGCTAGCATTGGAAATGAGCTGATCGGTGAGGTTAGGACTGGAAATGGGCTGATGGGGGATAGGACTGGTGATGGGGGGGTAAGGACTGGTGGTATTGGGCTGATTAGGGGAGGCTAGCACTGGTAATGGGGTTGAGGGGGGATTAGCACTGGAAGTGAGCTGATTGGGGGGCTTTGACTGAGAATGGGCTGATTGTGGGGAGGGGAGGATAGAGCTGCTGGCCCTGGAAGAAAACTGGGGGCTAAGGCTACAAATGGGCTGATGCGAGGGGATGGGAGAATGGAACTGGAAGGGAGTGGATCTGAGAGGGGCTGCCATGGTATTTGTACTAGAAGGGACTGGTCAGTGGGGAAGGAGGGGGACTGGAAGGGAATGGACACCAGTGGCAATCATGGGAATGCAAGTTGACATTGGAAGGTACTGGGAGTGAGGACTGGAAAGGGGCTGATACTGGGGAGGGTTACTGGGACTGGAAATAGGCTGATGGAAAGAAGTGAAGAAAACGAAAGAAGAGATAAGAAATGGCAGATGGACCATAGACCACAGAAACAGAGCTAAGAGAAGACAGGAAAGCAGAAGCCTCAGATCGGGACCAGCATGATCAGAGAATAAATTGGTCAGACAACAAAGGTAGAAAAAATAATTTTATTTCATATTAGTGATTTGACTACAAAATCATCATAATTTTGAAATCAAATATTGTTACTTGTTGTGATTAATTAACCGTATTTTCCGGCGTATTTTTTTTGGTGTGCGCTGGAAGAGGGGTAGTCTTATACGGCGAGTATAGGCCAAACACCTATATTTTAACAGGAAAAGTAGGGGGTCGTCTTATACGCCCAGTCGTCTTATACGCCGGAAAATACGGTAAGTAAATTTAACGTTTTCTATGAAAAGTAGTTCTGAGGGGGCTCAATAAAATATTAAAAGAAAAGTGACAATAATATAATAATATATTTATAATGTGGATTACATTTGGGCCCTCATATTTACCTCAGGCTATGATTGTGATTGTGATTATGATGGTACACTGTAAGAAACAATATATGCAGTGTTAGATTTGTTTTAAATGTCACAATGGTTTTGCGGCTCCCAGTTTTTTTTTTCCCTTCGGAAACGGGTCCAAGTGGCTCTTTATGTCTTAAAGGTTGCAGACCCCTGTGCTAGGAGAAAGGCCCCAGCCCGGCCCGCGCTTCCCCTTCCGGTCGGAGCTTCTGCGCGCCTCTCGCCGAGAAGCTGCACGCTAGGGCTCGTGCGCCGTCCTCTCTCGCGAGATTATAGGACCCCGCGCGGGAGCTGGGTTCCAAAGAAGAGCAAAACCTACCACTTTCATGATGAATGGGAAATGGACTACTTCTTCATCATGGTGAAAGACAAGTGTTGTGTAATTTGTAACGCCCCAGTATCCTTGCCCAAAATGGGTGATCTGGAACATTATAAGGCTCTAAAATATTGTTGTTAAGGTTTAATTGACGTGCTGGCACTTTGAGGAAATTCTTTGGTTTTGTGCGGCAGTTTGGGCACTCGGGCTCAAAAAGGTTAGCCATCACTGCTATAGTAGCTTATAAATGCCCCTCTTATAACCACCTCAGTCCTATTAAACTGGAAGCATAGGTCAATGGAAGCTTGAATCTTGTCTAATGCTGTCTGATCCATTAAAAGCTGATAATTAAGTCTCCATAGCAGATTTCTAGCTATTTCAGATTGACCAAGTCAGCATAGTCAGATATGATGGGATAAATTTTCACATGGAAAAGGGCATCAGATAGTGAGGTAGAAATCCAGGCAGGGCTGAGAGCTGGAAGTGAAAAGGATATACCCCTCTTGGTGAAGTCATACCCTGGTACATGAAACCGGGCAGTCTGGCCCTTTCTCCATACCCAAGTCTGCGAAGCAGGCAGACAGCAAATCGCCCATCAATTTCTGTACATGCCCGAGTGTCCGGTACCACTTCTGGGCCGGGATCTCCTATCAAAGCTACATGCCCGGATCTCCTTTACCCCCACAGGAGAGGCTAAAATGGTTTTGGGGCCTCCAGTATCGGGATTATTTTAAGCTATGATAGATTTGTTTTCGTCTATTATTCAGACCCATCGTCCAACTTGGGCAGACTGCCATCAGCTCCTTTTAACCTTACTCAGTACTGAAGAGAGATACTGGGTGACTCGGTCAGCCATGAAATGGTTAAAAGAGAACCCTCCAGGTGAACAGGATCCCCAGCAAGCAGTGCTGAGAGACTTTCCTGACCTAGAACCCCACTGGGCTGCAAACAATGATACAGGCCGCCTTGCCCTGGATCACTATCATCGGGCTCTCCTGGAAGGCATTAAAAAAGGGCACCTTCCACAAGTTCTCCCTGGGCATTAAAGGCAGCTGGTCCTTCATGATAATACGGTGTTAGATTGGGATCTGTTTTTCAGTCTTTGAACAGGTGGATACAAGAGCGACTGCCTATCTCTTTGTCAGAACTGCTCCATCCCCAACAGCCGGGAGATCGTGTGTGGATTAAGGAATGGAAACATGAACCACTGTGCCCTACCTGGAAAGGTCCTTACACAGTTCTCCTAGCCACACCGACTGCAGTCAAGGTCGCAGAGGTTACCCCAGGGATTCATTATACTCGTCTTAAAAAAGCTGCTCCTGACTTGGATGATAAGTGGACAGCGCACAAACATTCTCAGGATCCCTTACGCCTCACACTGGGGAGAACCAGGGAATCAGCAGACAGAGCCCTGCGCTAGCCGCATACAGGAAGCCGGCTAGTCTACGCACGGCAGAAGCTTGAGGAGTCATCTTCAGATACTGTTAGTGGGGCATAAGCTCCATGGTCGGTATGCACCTGCTCATGCTGACTTTTGTTCTGGCATTCATATGGGGCCTTCCCTTGTTGGTCTCAGGAACTATAAATGTAGTAACACTACTTGCCGGGACTGCTTTGAATACTTCGGACTTTTGTGTACGCAGCTCATCGCAGCCTGGAGTTTTTTTGTTTTGTTTTTTTATCAACATGCCTTATTGCGTACCCAGTACTTTGGGTGAAATGCAAACGTTTACTGTAATGCATAATCTGAACTGCAAACAGCCAAAGCTAACCTTTTCTACACTTTTCTACTTCATTGGTGTTACTCGTCCTAAAATCAGCCTATTTTAACAAGGCCCCTTTCTCCTTGCAGGTTGTCGCCACGCTTAAAGCTACAGATTGCTTTATTTTTGTAAATGCAACTAAAGGGGTTTTTAATGTGTCCAACACCGTATTATCAAGCAAGTCTATTACGAAGGTATCTTATGCTTACTCAGAAATGTATCGTCCCTTAGGATGGTTTTTGTTATGTGGTAAAACTGCTTACACTTATGTCCCATAAACGCTACTGGAGGTCCTTGCACTTTTGGCAGACTTACTATTGCTGCTTTCTCTCATACCCCTGGTAAGGTTAGTTCCCACTCACGCTATCCTCTATCAAAACCTATGCCTCCTACCTGCAACTAATGTGGAACCTTATAGTGATCAGACAGCTCTAGGACTGGCAATATCCATTGTAGGAACACCTGGGTTAGCTTTGAACAACACTATGGAAGTAAGCCGTATTGCTTGTTCCTTGGCCAAATCCATTAATCTTACCTCAACCATCCTAGCCACTATGAATCATGAGATGTCCGGTCTGTGGACAGCGATTCTGCAGAATAGGATGACCATTGATTTTCTGCTCCTATGGTTAAATCATGGCTGTGAGGAAGTTGAGGGTATGTGTTTTAATCTCACTGATGAGTGTTTCCATTGAACACTCTATTCAAGACCTATGTGATCTAGCTAATCATATCACCACCCCTTCTATAGGTGCTGGGTGGTTTGCGGAATGGTTCAATTGGTTAGGTGGACTTAAAACCCTAGTGGTAGGGGGTTCTCCTTATTCTCCTGCTATGTATTATCCTGCCATGCTGTATCCCTATCCTTATCCGATTTATTACCTCCACCATTGAGACCATGGTGGAGCGGAAAACTACTGCCCATGTGATGGCAGTATGCAAATACAAATCCCTTCCAGTCAGATTAACTGCTATGAGGAAAAATTGGCCTCCTTCACTACAAGGCAAATTTTTCCCTTAAAAAGTGGGGAATGAGGTAGAAATCCAGGCAGGGCTGAGAGCTGGAAGGGTTAAGAGAAAAGGACACACCCCTCTTGGTGAAGTCATACCCTGGTACATGCTTGTCCCTCCCCTATTCCTTTGTCCTGCTGCTCTCTCTGCTTGCTAGAGATAAGAGTACAGTATACTTTCTCCAATCAGGACTATACTGTAATAAAGTGACCAATCATGAAGAAATACTGTAATAACCTGATAAGAGGTCTATATAATCTGAGCCCTCTGGTGGGGGCCCAGAATTTGGAAAAACTATTTTCTCTGGGTCTGTGCACATTAAACCGTTGCTTCCTTCTAAGACTCCTTGGGTGTTTCTTTCTTCACTCGTTTATCTGCTACAATAGTACATTAGAGACTAAAAGAAATCAATAGGAATAAGACAAATGAGAGCTAGAATAAAGGCGAAAAAAAAAGTCCTAACTTTAGCCAGTTTATCTAACCAGGCAACAGTGGCCAGATATGACCCCTGGCATTGAATATCTGGGTCTAATTTAAAGTAGCGATGGAGGCCAAGTGCCATCACTGAATAATTGGCCCCATGGTGTTTGCTCTACATCTGCTTGCAGTACTTTCACTGCTCTAGAGGACTCAACTTTGCATGTATGCATCTAAAAGGTATTGCATGTATGCATCTAAAAGGTATTGCATGTATGCATCTAAAAGGTATTCTGAAGTCTCTGCCTATAATAGGGATCGTTTTATCATACTTCATCAGATGAGCAATAAACTGTGGAAAGAAATCAGGAAATAATGGGAGCATATCAATTGAGAACCAGCATCTCACGTCTACCTAAGGATGTGTGTGAACAAGCCCATCTGTTCTCCATAGCAGTTGACTCATTCAAAATTCACATTTAAATCTTTATAAAACACCATTTTTCTTACCCCCCCCCCCCCCAGCAGGAGAGCAAATTGTATATCCTATCCATGTATCTGTGAATTTCTTAGCTTCCACCAATGATAGGTAGGTTTCTTGCAAACATTAATATTCAGAATTTTAACTTCCTAACATAAGTTAGAACCATCTTACTTTTGATATTGACTTCATGTGCATGATTTGAGAATCCTATGTTCAAATTAGATCAGTTGCTCTTACAAAAAAATTCCATTCAGCCTCTTCCCATTTGCTGAATGGTACCAACTGCTGCACAGTCATACCAAATCCCATCCATGCTTTCTCATCTTAGTAATATTCATCTCATGAAAAAAATTAATAGATTTAACAGCTGAAACATCTAGGTTAGGGAAAGAGAATGGGGCCTGCAGGAAGCATACAGAGTCTAAGCATAACAGGGAAATGCACACAACATACTGTACTTTATATTATAGCATGAAATCTGCTTGAGAATCCAATTTAAGAAATACTAACATTAAGTCTAATATTAATCAGGCATGCACTTGAGTGAGATCTTAGCTCCTTAAAGGAAGCAGGAAGTCAGAGGTAGACTGTGACGAGAACAATCCAAGCAGCATTTTGCATTATTAAGTCATTTGCACATTAGTATGCTCATCAAGGAAAGCTGCCAGATATTTCAGGGAATTACAAGCAGAATTCATAATGATCACCTTCAAGCACATGGGATACAGAAGGCTGAAGCGGACACCTAAAATCTTGAACTGCACTCATTCCCAGGAATTTTCCCCTTCTCGCTACACTTTTGATGAGATCAGGGACAATTACAACTTTTTGCCGTCAATTACCAGGTTACCTTTGGCCAGCACCATTGTCAGCATCTGGAGCACTTGTGGATAAAGAAGAAATTTAAGAACTATTGGTTTGGGAGCAGATGGGTTGGCAGATGGAAGAGATAGGAGGGTCAAGTGTACATGTTCAATTTCCAGGTCTCTTGAACAAAATGTTTAGCACCCTTGGTAGCCATTAAACCAGGGGTCTCAAACACGCGGCCCGCGAGAGACCTTTGTGCGGCCCGCGATGCATAGGGGAAAAAAAAAAACACACCCCGGCTTCTGCTGCTGCTGCCGCCGCTGCCGTGGCCGGCAATAGCAGCAATATCGCAAGTCCCGCGGGCTCCGTTCCCCCCCCCCCCTTCCTTCCTGCTTGCCTGCCAGTTCTCCGCTTCGGCTTCGCCTTTCAGAGCCGCGAAGGGAGAGCTTCTCCCTCGCGACTCTGTTCAGCCCGCTGGGGCAGATGGGAAATGTCCCATCTGCCCCAGCGGGCTGAACAGAGTCACGAGGGAGAAGCTCTCCCTTCGCGGCTCTGAAAGGCAAAGCCGAAGCGGAGAACTGGCAGGCAAGCAGGAAGGAAGGAAAGAAGGGGGGGGGGGAACGGAGCCCGCAGGACTTGCGATATTGCTGCTATTGCCGGCCACGGCAGCGGCGGCAGCAGCAGCAGAAGCTGGGTTTTTTTAAAGTTTAATTTTCCAGGGGGGGGGGAGGGAGGGAGGGAGGGAGGGAGCAGGACTTGATGGGGGGAGCAGGACGGGGGGGCAGGACTTGATGTGGGGGGGGAGCAGGACTTGATGTGGGGGGAGGAGCAGGACTTGATGTGTGGCTGGGGGGGGGGTAGTACTGAAAATGGGGTGATGGGGGTTAGGACTGGTAATGGACAGATGGGGGTTAGGACTGGAGGTGGTCTGATTGGGGGGATAAGACTGAAATGGGGTTATGGGGGGGCTAAGAATGAAGATAGGGCGATGGAAGGGTTAGGCCTGGAAGTGGGCTGTTGGGGGGCTTAGGACCGATAATGGGCTAGGGGGGGGGCTAGAACTGGTAATGGACTGGGGGGGGGGTGCTATGACTGGAAATGGGCCGAGTAGAAGGGGGAGCTTGAACTGCAAATAGCTGATGGGGACAGGGTCTTGGAATGGTAATGGGCTGAGTGGAAGGGGGCTTGGAATGGAAATGGGCTGATGGGGAGGGGGGCTTGGAAAGGAAATGGGCTGTGAGGGGAGGGAGCTAGGACTGGAAATGGGCTGTGAGGGGAGGGAGCTAGGACTGGAAATGGGCTGATGATGCAGGGACTAGAAGGGAGCGGATGCTGGGTGGGGCAGGAGCTAGAAGGGAGTTGATGTTGGGGGACGATTAGAATGGGATGGGGCTGGGAGAGTGAAATGGAGAGGGGAAATATATTTTGTGTGGGAGGGAAGAAAAATCTACAATTGGCCGGGTATTGGGAGAGTAAGTGGGGATTGAGGATGGAGGGGTAAAATTTGAGTGGATGAAATAGGAATGAGGAAAGAGCAAAAGGAGAATGATTAGTATGTTAAAGCAGATGTAGAGAGAATGGAAAAAAACTAGGAAAGAAGAAAGGACAAATGGACAGCAGACAATGGAGAGTTAGCAGAAGACACAAAGAAACCAGAAGAAAGTGAATGGAACAATTGCAACTGAAAAAAAAATGCACAAAAGGTAGAAAAATATCTCTTTATTTTGAATTTATTAACTGAAATATGTCAGCTCTTGGAAATGTGCATCTTTAACGTCTGCACTTTATTTAATACAAGAGGAAATCAATGTATAGTTTTATTTCTACAGTGTTGTACATTCTAAGTTTGGCTTTTGGGGTTCCCAGTTTAATTGTCTTCCTGTTTCTAAATTGTGATTCCTTGTTTGGTGATGGTGTATGTTCTGCATGTGTAACTGAGCTGAGGTATTCTGTTTATGTAATTCCTATTTGACATTGCCACTTGTTCTCTTTCCCGAGTAGGTCATGTATTGTTATTCTCTGAAATGTGTTGATTTAATATTTGCAGTGTTGCCTTTTGATAGTTAGGGTATGGTGCTTTGTGAGTCCTGGTAGTGCTGTTAGGACACGGCAGGTTTGCTATGGGTTCTAAATGAGCAGTGTTTCTAGTAGTTCCTAATGTGCCTGGCGGTTGGCACTGGTTTATAGTAATGTAGAAATCTTTTAGTCTTTCTTTATCCATACACTCATTAAGAGGCATGTTTACTAAAAGTTAGTGTATGGTAACATTATGCAAATATTTATGCAAATGATGCCCTTATGCAAATGAGGCCTGCGTCTTGTGCGGCCCCCGGGTTACTCTACAAGTCCTCATTTGGCCCTCAAAGCAATTTGAGTTTGAGACCCCTGCATTAAACACTCATCTTACGTCCCTCCAAGCCCTCAAATTCTTAAGTTTCTAAGGTGGTTATGGTTAGTCTTCAAGCTTGCACTCAGTGTAAGCTGCCAGAGCTTAGATTAGACAGCCACAAGCTGTTCTGCAGACTGTGCTTTCTGTGATTCCATACACTCCAGCCATTGTTGAAAACTGGTAATCACAGTTACCTCTGCCTTAAATCTCACAGGTCTTCTCATAGTGTCATAATAAAGTCTCATGCCCTTCAGCTCCACCAATATAGGATCAGCATCAGTCAGCTGAGGCTTCTAATCTGCCATTTTCAAGCACCAGGGGATCCTGCTTGATGCATTTAATGCCCAAAGAAAGCTTAGTTACTCACCTAAAACAGGTGATCTGTGGGAACAGCAGGAATTTAGTCTTTACATATGGGTAAACCCACTGCATCTGCGTTGCTGCCTTCCCACCTTTGAGGCTCTCCCTCCTAAGTGGAGTTTGTAGCCGAGATAAAAGGGGAGAGAGACTGTACAACTCCTAGGGGAAGAGGGTGGGTTGTGACTAAATTCCTGCTGTTCCCAGAGATCACCTGTTACAGGTGAGTAACTATGCTATCTGCAGGAATGTAGTCTTCACATTTTTATTTATTTATTTATTTTAATTTAATGGTATGTCTATTCCACCTTTTCATTTAATCAAGGCAGTTTAAATTAACATTAACTTATACACTTGAAAGGAGTGGAGGAGTGGCCTAGTGGTTGGGGCAAGGTACTTCAGGCCGGAAGGTCAGGGGTTCAAATCCCACTAGAGGACAGCAACCTTGGGCAGGAAAGACTGGGGTTTCTAGTCCCACAAGGTGCTCCTTGTGGTCTTGGGCAAGCCACTTAACCCTCCATAGCCCATGTTCCCTGTAAAATAGTTATCTCCAAGTTATAATGCCCTGTTCAATGTAATTTCAGTTTGTTCAATGTAAACCGCACTGATGCAGAATAGCGCAGTATATAAGAGAATGTAAATAAATATACAAAGAACTTCAATTTTAAACAATAACTTATACAAAGAACTTTCAACTGTAAACAGTAACGTCACATTTCAAAAAACTTAGACTTGTAACTTTACTCCTTTTACAAGGAACATTCAATTGTAAATTGTAACATTACATTTCAAAAACGTAAACAGTCTTGTAACTTCCTACATTAAGATTGAGATTGGTGGTATTGAGATTGAACATAATGAAGACCACCAATGAATAAGGTAGTCTTGAGTAACTTGCAGAAGTCTTTCAAATCCGTTGTGGATCGTAGCTTTTCCGGACGTGCATTCCAAATAGCAGGGGCGGCAAGGGAGAAAGCCCGCATCGATGTAGATTTATTGGTTCTTGTGAATAAACTAGGTATTGTGTTTTTAGTGCTGTTTGTCCGGTCTTTTTGTTTTGGTTCCGATGAGCTCTTGACGTATATCTGCTGATATGTTTTTGATCTTGAAGATTGTGAGCGCTGATTTATATTTTGCTCGTGAGGAGATTGGTAGCCAATACAGATCTTGTAGTATGGGAGCTATATGGTCTAGTAGTGAAGCGCCAGCAATAATACGGGCAGCAGTGTTTTGGACTATTTGAAGGGGTCGGGTGGATTGTTTGGGTAGGCCTTGGAAGAGGAGATTACAATAGTCCAGCACATGTGTGATGATTGCCTGGCATACTGTACGGAAGTGTTCTGTGCTGAGAAGAGGTTTTAGTCTTTGGAGCATTGCTAGTTTGAAGAAGGCTGTTTTGGATGCTTTGTTAATGTGTGCCTGAAGAGTAAAGTTGTTTGTCTAGTATCACTCCAAGATACCGAACTTCTTTTACAGTGATTGTTTTATTCAAAATGTTAACGGTAGTAGGAGGAGTGAATGTGGATTCCCTTGTGATGATGACTGCTTCAGATTTTTTTAATGTTGATTTTTAAATTGTTGTTAGTAAGCCATGTCGTTATTTCATGAATGCAGGTTGATATATCAGTATAGTCTGGGGCATCCAGGTGGATTGGAGTATATGCCATGTTATCGTCGGCATATAAGGCATATACTATCTTGTATTTATTAAATATTTTGCAAATAGGTTGGATATAGATGTTGAAGAGGAGTGCAGATGAGGAGCCTTGGGGAACTCTGTGTTGTGGGGAAGGGTGCTGAGGTGAAGTTATCGAATATTACGTTTTGTTTTCTGTCTTCAAGGTATGATTGAAACCATTTTATGGTGGTGCCTTGGAGGCCAATTTCCATTAGGCGCTTCAGAAGGATGCGATGAGAAACTGTATCGAATGCAGATATGTCGATAACGGTAAGTAGGAAGCCTTTATCTTGTCTATGGATCTCCATAGTCCCCAAATGCCAGAGGCAAGTCCCCAAAAATCAGTAATTTGCCTCAGAGCAAACCTCAAGTGGGCATGGATCTTTAAAGGACATCTGGATAGAAATTCCAGGACAGAGAGTAGGAGTTGACCTGAAAGAGGTGTTGAAGTACAGCCTGACCAAACATGGCATCCCGGCAGGAGTCCTTATCCAGACAGTATGCACCAAAGACCAGGTGGCTGCTTTGCATATTTCATCAATAGTAACAGAACACCGCCCTGACGCTTCGGCCTGGGCGGTTAATCAAATGTTACGAATAAAGATAAAGATAAAGAAAGGTTTACCGCAGACACAACCATGGCACGAATATTATGGGCAGTGACATGAACTTCAAGGGATAGTCCTGCTTTGGCATAAGCAAATGAGATGAAATCTGCTATCCATTTAGAAAGGGTATGTTTGGATAATGACAACCCCAAGTGACTGGTATCAAAGGAGATTAACAGAGCTCTTATGGTGCTCAGCTGTCCTTTGAAGATAGAATGCCAAGGCACGCTTGCAGTCAAGAGTATGGAGGGTTGTTTCTGCCCTAGATGATTGAGTTCTAGGGAAGAAGGCGGCAGGTAGACTGATTCAAGTGGAAAGGAGACAACTTTGGGCATGAAATGAGGATGAGTCCTAAGGACCACCTTATTATGGTGGAAGCGTGTATAAGGCGGATCAGCCACCAAGGCCTGAAGCTCTTTGATACATCTAGCTGAAGTGAGTGCAACAAGGAAGATGACCTAAGAGAAAACCTTTAGCAAGGATGTGGCTAAAAGGTTCAAAGGGCAGCTTAAGGGGCTGACCTAAGATATTAAGATCCCATGCCACCGGTGGTGGCTTGATGGAGGGCTTGGTTAATAATAGCCCTCTCATGAAAAGTATTACAAGCGGTTGTAAAGAAATGGGCTGACCATCCAAGAGATGAGAAATTGTGCTGAGGTGAATTCTCACCGAGTTGGTCTTGAGACTAGAGGATGAAAGATGAAGGAGATACTGAAAGAGAGCTTCCACCGGAGCTGAGAAGGGGTTAAGATCCCTTTGGGTACACCAAGTGGAGTACCTATGCCAATTGAAGTTATAGGAAAGACTGTTAGACTGTTTCCTGGAGGCTAGCAGGATGCCCTTTACTTCCTGAGGGCTGTTGAGACCTTGCAAGACTATGCTTTCAACAGTCAAGCCATGAGATAGAAACTGCAGGTTGGGATGGAGCAGCGTCCCCTCCTGTGACAGAAGGTAGGGAGCTGATCCAAGACACAGAGGGCAAGTCTGCGACAGATGTAGCAGCAGAAGAAACCACAGTTTGTGTGGCCAGCATAGGGCTATAAAGGATCATGTGGCCCCTGTCCACTTGAAGTTTGAAAAGTGTTTTGGGAATCAGGGTATGGGAGGAAAGGCATACAGAAAATCCTGACCCCAATGAAGTTGGAAAGCATCAACCTGCTGATGACTGGGCATTGGGGTTCTGGTGGAAAAACGAGGTAGTTTCGCATTCTGCAGAGTAGCAAAAAGGTCTATCTCTGGAGTTCCCCAGGTCTAAAAGATGTAGGAGATTGTCTCCTGATGGTTTGACCACTAGTGTGGCACGAGGATCCGACTCAATCTGTCTGTTACAACATTTTGGTGTCCTGGCAGTTATACTGCTTGGAGATGCATCTGGTGAGCAATTGCAAAGGACCAAAGATGAAGGGTCTCCTTGCAGAGGGCCCAAGAGCCAATTCCCTCCTGCTTGTTCAGGTAAAACAGCTACCTGATTGTCCGTCTGGACCAGAACTCTGTAGCCCTGAAGAAGTTGTTGGAACACCTTGGAGGGCACTGAAAACTGCACGTAGCTTTAGCAAAATTTATCTGGAGCTCTGACTCCTGCTCTGTCCAGAGACCCTGAGTGGAGAGAGTGTCCAAGTGGGCTCCCCAACCCAGTATGGAGGCATTTGTTGTCAGGATGCATTGATGTGGAGGCATCTGAAAAGGTGATCCCTATGAGGAGATTCCCCAAGGTAGACCACCAAAGCATGAAGTTGATTAGAGTGTCTATGACTTTGATCTTGTCTGAGGGTCTCAGAGGCCTGTTTCCACTGGGAGGCAAGAGTCCATTGAGCTGTCCGCATGTGCAGACGAGCATATGGCACTATATGAACTGTAGAAGCTATATGGCCTAAGAGCTGTAGTACCTCTCTGGCCAAGAGATTGTTTTGCACACTTACTTGGGATGCTAGCTGTACTAGGCAGGTACAATGGTCCTAGGGTAGAAATTCCCTAGAACAGCACCTATGAATTCTAGAGTTTGAGTAAGAACTAGCTGGGATCTTGGAAGATTTAATCACAAATCCTAGATTCTGTAGTACCTTAATTGTACGAAGGAGGGATAGGTGAACTTCCTGAAAAGTGGCTGCCCTTATTAGCCAATCGTCTAAATAAGGGAAGGAGAAATTAGGCTTTACCTGCTAATTGTCTTTCCTTGAATCCTCTCCGGGCCAGTCCAGGGTACCATCGGGTTGTCAATCCCCTTCAGCAGCTGAGGACTGAAAACTAAAAATCTTTGCTGACAGGCTATAGCCACTCCCCCTTGAGACAGCTCTCCAGTCTATCGTAACCAAGCAGTGTAACAGAACACACAACCACCAGCGTTACAACCGAGTCAAACGCCCGGAAGAATCAAAAAACGATCCATTAATGACCCCCAAGGGAAAAACAAGGAACATACCCCGTCCCTTGAGTGAATAATGAACTAAACTGTGGTTTCGTGGAGTCTTTTTTTTGTTTTCTTCTGGTTTTAAAATCCAATCATAGCAAAGGGAGCCCCAAACACCTCCGCCACCAGCGCAGCCCGCAGCCCTGACGGACTGACGGAAGCGGAACCGCAAAAGAACCTGCTTGCGGACACCGGAAAAGGAACAGGCGGGCCCTGGACTGGCCCGGAGAGGATTCAAGGAAAGACAATTAGCAGGTAAGGCCTAATTTCTCCTTCCTATTCATCTCTCCGGGCCAGTCCAGGGTACCATCGGGCAGTACCAGAGCAGTGCCTAAAGACGGGAGGGACCCGCGAGCCCCGCCACAATGGCAGCAGCCCCAACTCTCGCATCCCCCCTGGCCTGGACATCCAACCTATAATGCTTCGTAAACGTATGTAGAGAAGACCACGTCACCGCTCTACAAATATCAACCAGCAATACCAAGGCATACTCCGCCCAAGAAGCCACCTGACCTCACGTAGAATGCGCCCTGAGACCGATCGGAGGAGACTTACCGCCCGCAACATAAGCTGCCACTACAGCCTGCTTCACCCATCGAGCAATCGACGCCTTAGAAGCTGCCTATCCCTTCCGAGGACCCCCAAACAGAACAACCAACCTGTCCGATTTCCTAAAAGGTTTTGTGATCCGGAGATAGCGTTTCAAGACGCGCCGCAAATCCAACGTCCGTAAGGAACGATCCACGCACGACCCTTCAAAATCCACGAAGGAGGGAAGGGCAACGGACTGATTTACGTGAAAAGGAGACACCACTTTAGGCAGAAAAGACGGCACGGGACGAAGGAGCACGCGTCCCGCCAAAAACTGCAGATACAGTTCTCTACAAGAAAGCGCCTGCAGATCAGATATTCTCCGCACAGAACATAAGGCCACCAGAAAAACGGTTTTCCACGAACACTCTCTCAGACCCCCCCCAACGAAGCTCCCTCAAAAGGAGGCCGAGTCAGGGCATCAAGGACCAGATTCAAATCCCATGCCGGCACCACAGGACGGACCGGTGGCCGGAGAACCTTCACCACTCTGAGAAAAACGCCCCATATCAGAATGAGACGACAACCTCCGACCTTGCACCGAACCCCTATAGCACGCCAGAGCGGCCACGTGAACCTTCAAGGTGTTAAGCGCCAAACCTTTCTGCAAACCGCCTTGAAGAAAAGCCAAAATCTCGGGCAAAGTCGCCCTAAAAGGACGAATGCTACGGCCCGTACACCAAGACTCAAACACCCGCCAAACGCGAGCATAAGCCAAAGACGTCGACGATCTCCAAGCCTGCAACATCGTAGATACCACTGCTGCCGAGTAGCCTTTGCGCATCAAGCGCTGCCTCTCAAGAGCCAAGCCGTAAGCAAGAAGCGATCCACCTGCGGCATGAGAATGGGACCCTGCCGCAGCAGATAGCCCCGGGCTGAGCAGCCGCCGGAGATCCGCATACCACGGCCGTCTGGGCCAATCCGGAGCAATGAGAATCACCAACCCCCCGTGATGAGCTATGCGCTGAACCACCCGACCTATCATCCGCCAAGGAGGGAAAACGTACAGAAGCTTGTCCGATGGCCAAGGTTGAACCAGAGCATCGAGTCCTTCGGACATGTGCTCCCTGCGCCTGCTGAAGAAGCGCGACGCCTTGGCATTGCTGAGAGTGGCCATGAGATCCAAACAACGGCTGCCCCCAGCGCCGCACAATGTCGAGAAAAACCATTGCGTCCAGTTCCCACTCTCCGGGATCGAGAACATGACGACTTAGATAATCGGCCTGCACATTCTCCTTTCCTGCCACATGAGCCGCTGACAACGCCAACAGATGGGATTTCGCCCAGAGCATCAACTCCTGACTCTCCGCCAACAACAGAGCACTGCCTGTGCCCCCTTGCCGATTGATATACGACACTGTCACCGCATTGTCCGAAAAAACTCACACCGCCCTCCTCTCGAGGAGCGCAGCGAAGGCGAGTAGAGCCAAGCGAACCGCCCTGAGTTCCAGGAGATTGATCGAGAGCGACGTTTCCTCTGAAGACCAGCGCCCCTGAGCCACCTGAGACTGACAATGAGCTCCCCAGCCCAACAAACTGGCGTCTGTCGTCACTAACATCCAAACCGGAAGCTCCAACGGCACCCCTGCTTGAAGATGATTCGGATCGAGCCACCAAAAGAGACTGATTCTCACGACCTCCGCGCAAGGCAGCTTCCTTGACAAAGGATGAAGCTGAGGAGACCACCGGGACAGCAAAGCTTGCTGCAAGGGCCGCATATGAGCTCTGGCCCAGGGCACCAGATCTAAGGCAGCCGCCATGGAGCCCAAGAGCTGCAAATATCTCCACGCCGACAGAGCCGAGAGCCGCAGAAACGCCTTTACTTGAGCCAGAATCTTTAGAATCCTGCTCTCCGGCAAGGAAACCAATCCGCGCTCCGTGTCTAACTCCGCTCCTAGATATACCAGCCGAGACTGGGGCTGCAGATGACTCTTTGCACGGTTGATTACCCAACCGAGCTGTTCTAGGAGCTGAACCACCCGAGAGGTAACCTCGACCGACTCCTGCCGCGAACTGGCCCTGATCAACCAATCGTCCAGATAGGGATGAACTTGAATACCTTCCATCCGCAAGGCTGCGGCGACGACCACCATGACCTTCGTAAACATCTGAGGAGCCGTCGCCAAGCCGAACGGTAACGCTCGGAACTGAAAATGACCCGCGGGCACCGCAAACCTTAAAAAACGCTGATGTTCCGGTCTGATCGGGATATGCAGGTAAGCTTCCGTGAGATCGATGGACGCGAGGAACTCTCCCGGTCGAACGGAACGAATCACTGACCACAGAGTCTCCATCCGGAAATGAGGAACTCGCAAAGCCCGGTTGACGTGCTTGAGGTCCAGAATAGGACGAAAGGAGCCTTCCTTCTTGGGAGCCACAAAATAAAATCGAGTATCGACTGGACCCTAACTGGTCTAGCGGAACCGGCACAACCGCTTCCAGCTGCACTAAGCGACGTAGCGTGTCCTCTACCGCCTGTCTTTTGGTCCCGAGACCACAAGGCGACACCAAGAAGGCCTCCTGGAGCAGTCGAGCGAACTCCAGCGCATACCCATCTCGGATGATTTCCAGTACCCATTGGTCTGTCGTTATAGCGGCCCAGGCAGAGAGGAACCCCTGTAAGCGGCCCCCTAAAGGAATCTCCACCTGGACCAGCTGACCTTCATTGCGGTTTTTTGGAAATTGACTGCTGGGCAGGGAAATAGCCTCTACCAAAACCTCTAGAGCCATGAAAAGGCTGAGTCCTAGGCACAAAACGCCCTCTGGGATAAGGAGAAAAACGGGCCCCTCGAAATCTACGAAATTCCCTACCCTGCCCACGCTGAGTAGACGACTGTTTGAAAGACTTGGGGCGATCCTCCGGCAAACGCCCCCCTTTGGAATCACCCAAATCCTTTACAATCTTCTCCAAGGCCTCCCCAAACAGCAGCTTGCCCGTATACGGGAGCTTACTGAGTCGAGCCTTCGAGGCGGCGTCGGCCGACCAATTCCTTAGCCAAAGGAACCTCCTAGCCCCAATCAAGGAGACCATAGCTTTAGCCGAAATACGAATCAAGTCATAAAAGGCATCCGCCTGATAGGCCGCCGCCGATTCTAACTTCGCTCCCTCAGAGGACTCCCCCGAAGAATCGGAAGGCGCCCCCCCCTGTAGCCAACGGATCGACGCTCTAGAAACAAACGCCCCACAAATGGAAGCCTGGAGAGCGAGAGCACAGGAATCAAAGGCCTGCTTAAGCAGTCCTTCCAGCTTGCGATCCTGCAGATCCTTAAGCGCTGCACCGCCTTCCACAGGCATCGTAGTCTTCGTCACTGCAGAAACCAGCGCATCCACTTTAGGCATCTTCAGCAATTCCTTCTCGTCGTGTGGAATTGGATAAAGACGCCCCAGCGCACGACTGCCCCGGAGCGAAGCCTCTGGGCACTCCCATTCAGACTCTATCATCTGTTTTATGACCCGGTGGAGCGGAAAACAAGGCTGCTCTGCTTTAAAACCCTGCAACAAGGGATCCTCCAACGGTTCCTGCTGCACCGTAGGGAGAAGGATATTCAAGGCTGCCAAAGACTGTCCAATCAGTACCCCCAATTTCTCCTTAGGGAACACACGAAAGATTTGGATCCTCATCCGGAGTCAGCTCACCATCCTCCAGCTCAGCTACCCAGGGATCAAAACCAGCCTCCAAAAAAACCTCTGTTTCATCGCACTTAGGAGGCTCAGGCAGCGACTGACTGCAGCCTTGCACGGCAGCAGCTACGCCTGCACGGGAAGACCCTTCTCCAGGATCAGACCCAAAATCCCCCGAAGACCCCCCTTCTCCACTGGAAGATAAGGGAACTTTACTGCCCTGGGACACCTTTAAAGTATAAGCTCTATGGAGAGCTAGAATAAACGCCGGGGAAAATAAAGCAGCCAAAGGTTCCTGAGCTTCAGGAATTGAGTGCTGTTCTTTCAAATCAGATGCAGAGTCTCTCAGACTTAGATTTTTTCTTGCCCTGCTTTTGCTTGACCGCGGGAGAAACGGCGGGCTTATCTAAAATGGCCGCCGTTCCCGCCTGATCCAGCACGCTAAGAGATTTCGGAGCTTCCATCTTGCTAACCAGTGAAACTAAAAGAACCAGAAAATAACTGCCCCGACGACTGAAACCGCCGGCCGTAACCGTGAACGAAATCACACGCAAAAGCAGATCCCCCGGCACACACACACAGGCTAAGTCCCGAACGCAAGCAAGAACCAACAAAAACACTGACCTGAGTGCAGCACGAAAGGCCCCGAAGCTCCCGGTCCCGCTGCTAGCGGGTAAGTGAGCCGCAGATGTGCAGACAAGAGGGGAGAGGTACCTGGGGCTCCCAGGAACAATCACCCTGCAATCAACGGCCCGGTTCACCTCGGGAGACAGGCTCTGCCCCCGTGAACGCCGCCGAAGTGCTCCTCCACGGAAGTACTCCTCTGAGGACTTCTCAACCAACTTTATTGCCAAAACCCCACAAGGGAAGAGGTACAGAAGATAGAAGAGAGAAATTTAACTCTGCTAGAGCCAATTTCTCTCAAAGTCTGCAAATGAAAAGGCCAGCTGCAACTGAAGGAGAGCCTGCCAGCTATCACGTCCTGTTCAGCTGCTGAGGACTGAAGACTGGAGAGCTGTCTCAAGGGGGAGTGGCTATAGCCTGTCAGCAAAGATTTTTAGTTTTCAGTCCTCGGCTGCTGAAGGGGATTGACAACCCGATGGAACCCTGGACTGGCCCGGAGAGATGAATAGGAAGACAAATATTCAAGAGTCCTTAGATATGTGGCTACGAGCGCCATACACTTTGTGAAGACTCTTGGGGCAGAGGCGAGTCCGAATGGAAGGACTCTAATGGTAGCGACTTCCTTGGAAGATGAAGCGTAGATACCGCCTGTGTTCAGGATGAACGAGGATATGGGTATATGCTTCTTTGAGATCCAGAGAACAGAGCCAGTCCTGACTGGAGATAAGGAAGAAGGGCCCCTAGTGAAATCATCTTGAATTTCTCGAGCTAGAAACTTGACGTTTCTGAGATCTAAGATGGGTCTGTACCCTCCGTTCTTTTCTGGTATGAGAAAGTAGAGAATAGAATCCCATTCCCCTCTGGGATGTTGGAACCTCTTCTATGGCAGACTCCGACAGAAGAGAGGTGATCTCTTGCTGGAGGACAGCAGTGAGTGGGGGTTGGGAATGATAATCCCCCACTAGAGTGGTGGGTGGTATGCTTTGTAGTTGAAGCTTATACCCCTCTCCTGCTATGGTTAGTGTCCACTGCTCTGAGGTTATGAGATGCCATCCGTGGGCATAATGGCACAGCCTGCCTGCTATGTGGAGGGGGTGGGGATTCTCCAGAGAAAGGGTGGAAATGTTCTCTAGAAAGAAGTAAAAAAACAGGCGCAGATTGAATCTGCGCTGTTGGTTGCGGTTTAGGAGCCTGTGACGACTTCTGCTGCTTTGAGGCTGTTGCTTCCTCTGGGTAGCTTGAGGCTGGTATTGAAAGGTTGAGGGGTAAGAACAGTAGACGTCTTACCATAAGATGGCTTAACATCTGCGTTTTTCTTGGCAGGGTAGGCAGTAGCCTTTGAAAGCCTATTTAGGGTGGTGGTCTCAGATTCTGAGAAGCCTTATCTTGCCAATCCTTCCCAAACAGGTTCTCTCCTGTACAAGGAATATTTCCTAACTTATCTTGAACCCACTGAAGCCAGGCAATCCTATGGGCACCTATGCAGATAGAAGCTGTTCTGCTAATGCATTCAAAACAGTCAAAAGTTGCCCTATTGACAAACTTAGAAACATTTTGGGCATGTTTGACTAATGTAAGGTAGTCTTCCCTCGTCTCATCATCCAGGAGAAGAGGAGCCATTGATTCCAGATTCCTAGTCACCTCCCTAAGGAACATACCCATGTAGAGTATGTATGAACTTATGCAGGCAGAAAGCACGGAGGCCTGAAAACATCAGTTGCCAAAACCATTGAGGGTTCTCGACTCCCTGCCTGGGGGATTGGAGGAGTGCAATTTAGAACTCTTAATTCGATGCGTAGCCAATTCCACTACCATTGAGTGGTGTGGAAGCTGCGTTTTCTGGAATCCAGGGCTTTCCAGCACCCCATACAAGGTATCGAGACATCAGGTATGGGGAGAAATAGTGAGGGGAGTCTGCATATTCCAGGATCTTATGTCCGAGATGTGAGAATGTATCGGAATAGTCGTCGCCTCTTTAGGAGCTGTAGGATATTGGAGAATTTCCAACTCCTCTGCTCTAGGCTTTCCCCGATGCAGGAGTAATGGATAGGCCTCTTGCCATATTCTTGATAAACTCCTGGAAAGACATGTCCTCAGGAGGGGACATGCGCTGCTGTGGAGACAGAAAGGGCTCCTCGGGGAGACTCATCTCTCTGGTACCAATCAATCAATTCATCGTCGGAAGAATCAGAATCTGTAGATGCGAAGTATTGATGGAAGCGATGCTCCTGTTGTAAGGACTGGTACCAATTGAGATCGGTACCTGTGCAAGAGACCTGCCATGTTGGTACCTTGGAACCGGGAACGGAATAGAGTGCCGGCATGGGCAGGAGCGTGCCGAGAGGCACAAAGCCCAATGTGGCTTGCCGATGCCTGGGTATCAGTACTGGAAGCTTAGTCTACTGTTCCAGAACATGACACCAGGAGCTCTCTGGAGGTGGAGACCTTGGAAGCATCCTGGACCCCTCAAGTAAGGCTTTGGAGGGAAGGTCCTCCCGCTGGGGTAGTTTGGCTGGTCGATCCACTTCTAGACCAATGCTTGAGGCATCTCTATTTTTAGATAGAAAATCTACCCTTAGGAGGACGGTCGGAAGACAACTTGTGTTTCGATACCTGAGATCCATGTGAAGAATATGTCCGATGACACGGAAGTCAGTCAGACTGCATCTAAGGCAAACAAGAAGCAGAGTTTCATGGCCCTATTCTGTAGGCCTGTCATCTTTTTTACATAAAAGGGACACTCAGATGGCTGGGAAGGCAGACGTGACCACAAAAAATAAACATTTTCTGCAGTGACCGGATTTGCTTCCTGCTGGCTCTGCGGAAAACAAAGAACTGAGGAGGAAGAGTCTCAAAAGGCGGGAAGGCAACACAGATGCAGCGGGATGCTCCCAAAAGCTTTCCTATTGGATGTCGCCCATATGTGAAGACTACATTCCTGCTTGTTCCTGGAGATCTCACATATCCCAGCTCCACTTTGGATGATTTAGTGCCTGACATTATGTCCATTCAGCATTGCATAAATCGATAGAATAATCAGTAAGTAAAAAGGTACCAGAAAGATAATTAAAGCAAAAAAAGAGGCAGCAACCACGCTGTGTGACCATTCTATCCATAGGCTGTAGCGCACTCATTGTTAGGCCTTGATGACAATGGAAGGGGCCATAGCTGAGACCAAGTCACTTAACCCTCTGAGATTGGGGCCTGGAGCAGCTTGAGTGGTTCATGTTTGGTTTGACTTGATTAGCATCTTCTAGGTCTATAGTAGTGGTGATAACTAGGTGGTAGCTTTGGTTCCAGTTTGTGCGCTGATGCTGCCTCCAGGTTATGGCTGAGGAAACTTCCCTTTAAGGCTGGATTGCTCATTGAGGAAGACCTGGAGAGGTTGAAGACGACCTTGAGAAGGCTTGCCCAAAGGCTCCTGGAATTCAGTTCTAAAAGCATTAGGACTGCTTCGTGCAAGGCCTTGTATGAAGCGTGGAGATGCCCTCGGTCTATTAGGGTCTGGGTAGGGCCTACAGCTCTGGCAGGTCCCAGCCCATGCGTGGCCAGCCCTTTCGGAGCTCGAAGGGTTTCTTTTCCATTAGCAGCCCTTCTTCCTTCAGTTGTATTAGATTAAACCAGAAATTCAAATGAATGAACCCTCAATTATAAACAATGAAGACAATATTCCAGCAGACTGACTCCTAACTTCTGCAGTAGGCAGGGGCTTAACTAAAGTTGCACTGTATTGTTCTTGTACATTTTTGAGTTGTGACCATCAGCAGGTTGTATCCTGAAGGCTTTCAACTGGAAACGTTTTGAAAACTTGATTTTATATTTGAATCAGGCAATTTACAGCATTATTAAATTTAAACCAGTTTTAGCTACCCTACCCCCTTACCCCTCTCATCCAGACTTGCGGGGGGGGGGGGGAGCAAATATTTCCAAAGAATATGGGAAAACTCCCACAATAATCAATAGAATGTGTTGCAGATTTTCATGAATTCTGATTGAATGTGTTCTATTGTGAGCCCAGGCAACAGCAAATCAGGTTGAACGCTCTCCCAATTTCAGAAAACCACATCAAAATTTCAGCTAGTTTCTTTTTCACATCAGGCAATACAGCCTGTTATGTAGGATCAGTCCATTTGCCTGCCTTTCTACAATAAATGTTTGCATATGCGCAAACAGATGCATTTGAAGCACATTACAACTAAGTGCCTGTGGAAGTCTCTGGATCCTGCTAGCAAAGACGAGTATGACAGCAGTACAGTGGCGAGGGCTCAGCAGACGTCACCAAGTCCAGCCAGTGAAGAAAAAGGGGCAGAGCAGTAGAAGCAGAGTTGAAGGAAAAACTAGGAGTGGCTGGATCCTGCCGGTATAGTAAAAGGGTAGAGGAGGAGCAGCAGCAGAAAGGAGACCCTGGGTCCTAATGGACAGTAAAGGGCAGAGTTGACAACAGAAAGGAGAGCTGGCAGGAGTCCTCCTGACATAGTTTTACCAATTAGTGAGAAAACAAGGAATGGGGTTAGGTGTCAAGCAAAAGGAGAAGAGGGGAAAGAAGGCTGTGGAAGGGAAGAGGTGATTTTCACCGTCATCACTTCACAAATTCTCTTCTATCCCTCTGCATGTGACACATTCAAACAAACCCCAGCATTTAGACTGCACATTTCTATAGAAGTTCTAGTACCTTGTGCTCATGCAAACACCATACCCTCACACCCACCAAAATAAAGATATAAATAGAAATGCACCCCAGATATCAATGCCTCCCCTCCCTCCTCCAACATACCATCTTTCCCCTTTACACACATGCAGCTCCCTTGGCCTCAGTCTACTCCTAAAAGCTCTCAAACTGAATGTATTACTCCTGTTTGAATTCTGCAAACAAAATTCAAACGTCTTTATCATAAGGTCTGAACCATGCAAATTCTGCATACTTTGTCAAAACAAATTATATTGTTTGAACAATTCTTCTGTATTGTATTTTAAAATTAAGTGTCACAAAAGTGCAAAAATTTGAACTGTGTGCAGAATTCCAGCAGAAATAAAAAGGGAGCAACTCACCTGTTCTCCATAGACAGCAGGAACAAGTCCTCACGTATAGGTGATGTCACCAACTGAGTCCCACATGGGAACGCTACCCAGCTTCTATTGGAAGTTTTTGGGAGGCTCCACCATGCCTGTTCACCTACCATCTTCTCCAGTATGAAGACAAAAACTGTAGCAGACAACTCCATGGGTAAGAGGGTGGGGGGACTTATTCCTATTGTCCACAGAGAACATCTACTACAGGTGAGTAACTACCTCTTCTCTGTGGACAAGCAGGACTGAAGTTCTCACATATGGGACTCCCAAGCTACAGGCTACTGAAAACCAGAGGTGGCCAAAAAGCTCAACAGGTGCAAAGTGAACAAAGAACTGGAGAATCAGCTAAGTACAGCAATAGTAGTCCTCAAAAGGGAACACATCTGATTCAACTTCACCATGCAGTTTCATTCATGAAACTTCATGCTTTTTTCCTCCTCCTTTTTGATAGCCTGGACAGACAGTAGGGCCTTGGGGGGGATAGAGTTGGGTTCTAATCCCCAAACAAATGCTGGCATAGACTGGCTGAAGCTGCTGCCACATCGGAAATCCTCATCCAGACAGTAGCAAGATGTGAATGTGTGGACAGAAGACCATGCTGCAACCCTGCAGATCCCTTCCAAGGAGGCAGAGCTCAAGTTGGCTACTGGCACAGCCATGGCTCTGACATTGTGAGCTGTGACAGATACATCAAGGCTCAGGCCAGCCAGCCTGGGCATAAGCAAAGAAAGATGCAGTCTGTCAGCCAAATGGAAAGAGTGCATTTGGAATGGCAGCCCTGAGCTTGCTGGGGTGAAAAGACAAACACCTGGACAGATTTTTGGTGGTCTCCATCCGCTCTAGGTAGAAGGCCATGGCTTGCTTGCAGTCCCTTGATGGGCATGAGACCGGAAAGAAAGTCGGCAGAATGGCTAAGGTGGAAAGCCACTACCCAGGATAGATGGGTGTACAGGACCACACTTATGATAGAACTTGGTGTATGGTGCATGAGACACGGGCATGAAGCTCTCTAACATGACATGCTGAAGTAACTGCCACCAGAAACAAAACCTTCCAAGTCAAGAACGTCAAAAGGGCATGAGTCAAGCGACTCAAAAGGAGCCAACATGAGCTGCATCAGAACCACACTGAGGTACCAAGCCACCACTAGAGGCTTAAAGGGAGGTCTCGAGAGGAGCAAGCCTCTCATGAAGCAAACCATTAATGGCCGAGGCAATATAGACTTCCCCTCCAAACCATGGTAGGCCTCAATTGTGTTGAGGTGGACCCTGAGAGTGACTTGAGATCAGACTCGGAGGCATAGGAGATACTCCAGAAGTCTGTCAACAGAACAATTAAAGAGATCTGAAGCCTGTTCTGTACACCAGGAAGTGAATCTCATTTGAAAGCATAAAGTCTTCTCATCGAGGCCCTCCTAAAGGTCAAGATAACATTTGTTATGCTGTCAAGCATGTTAAGCACTGATAGGACTAGCCTCTCACCATCCATGCAGTGAGGGCCAAGGATCTGACACTGGGGTGCAGCAGCCTCCTGTACTCCTGTGATATAAGGTATGGGGCAAAGCCCAACCGCAGACGTTCCCACTGGAAGAGTTGAAGCAGAAGGGGAAACCATGGCTGCCTGGGCCAATACAGCCTGGATGAAGATCATCAACTCCTTTTCTGGATTCTCAGCAGGGTCTTTGCTATAAGAGGCATGGGAGGATATGTGTATAGCAGGCCCTCCTCCTCCCCCACCCCACCCCACCCCACCAGTGCAGGAGGAAAGCACCTGGAGCCAACCTGCTGCATGAGGCAACCCTGGAGCAGAACTGATCCACTTGGGAGTCGTGCTGAGTAGCGAACACATCTAATCGAGGGGATACCCCATTTCTGAAAGATCTGGGCCACAACATCCTTGTCCAAAGTCCACTCATATGCATGGAGAACGTGACTCAGCTGGTCCACCAGGACATTCTGCTCCCCTGGCAGATATGTGGCCCTTAACTCCATACCATGAGCAATGGTGAACTTCCATAACCAGACTGTTTCCCAGCACAGGAGATACAACCCTGTGCCCCCTTGCTTGTTTATGTAGTACATTGAGACCTAATTGTCTGTCTGAATCAGAACAATCTGGTTGGCCAGATGATTCCAGAAAGCCTGTTGTAGGCTCTCTTGTTCAGATCAGACACCTCGAGTGTGGAGGCAAACCAGATGTGCTCCCCAATCTAGTTTGGATGCAACCATAGTCAGTGTCTTCTGCGGTGGCACCTTCTGAAAAGGGAGACCCCTGAGCAGGTTCTGAGGCTCAAACCACCAATGCAGGCACTGGACAAGGGCTACAGTGACCATCACCCAGTCCCAGAGGCAGCCAGTGGCATGCTTCCACTGAGTACTTGGTGTCCAATGAGCTTGTCTCATTGTCAAATGAGCCAGGGGAGTGACATGCGGCATAGAGGTGGTCGAGCATGGTCAGCACCTGTGAGCTGTTGTCTGCCAACTGCTTTAGTCTACGATACCTAGTAGAATTGCTGGAGTTGGTTCAGCAGCAGAAAGCCCTTTGCTTGAGTGGTGTTGAGGATAGCCCCTAGGAACTCCAGTCATTGGGTGGGCTGAAGGTGGGACTTTGGGTAATTAACGAAACCCAACAGCTCTAGCATGCAGATGGTCAACTGTGTTGAGTGCTGGACTCCATCTGGAATGGTGCTTTTTATAAAAAAGTCATCCAGGTAAGGGAAGACAAAACCTCCAGTGTTCTGAGACAGGCCGCTACCACCATGAAGGCACTTTGTGAAGACTCAGGGTGCCGAGGCCAGTCCGAAGGATAACACTCTGCACTGAAAGTGCTGTCATCCCAGGACAAATCAAAGATATTTCTGGTGGGCGAGATCCTTTAGATCCAAGGAGCATAGCCAATCATCTTTCTGAAAATAAGGGAGAAGGGTTTCTAGAAAAACAATCTTGAACTTTTCTCATACCAGGAAGGTCTTGAGGTCTAGGATGGGCCAAACCCCCCCCCCCCCCCATCTTCGTGGGGACCAGAAAGTACCTGAGTAAAATCCCCTTTGATCTGCTGCTTCAGCACAGGTTCAATGGAGAGATTGGCCAGAAGGGTGAAGATGTCTTCTTGAAGGAGGTTTAGATACAGAAGGTTGAGAGGATACACCCTTGGGCAATGCGCAATGTGGCAGCAGCTCGGCAAAGTGCAACATGTAGCCACTTTGGTCTATTTGTAGCACCCATGAGTCTGAAGTTATGAGGGGCTACCTGTGTGCAAAAAAGGTGAGCCATCTCCTCACCAGAGGGCTCCCCACACTGTGGACACTAGCCAATTGGCTATGCTCCCGAGGAACCAGTCAAAACCATGCTCCTGGCTTGTTTTTCAGGGTAGGGTGATACTTTTGGGGCTTCTCCTGACATTGTGGATGTTTGCTGTGAGGCCTGAGGTCAAGGAAAATACCTACGCTTAAATGGATAGATGGCCTTCTTGCCTCCCCCAGATACTTTCTGCGATAGGGATCAGAAACGTGCCTCGAGAGCTTGGTGAGGTTTATATTCTGCTTCTCTATCTGCTCTCCAAAGAGGTTCTCTCCCTGGCACGAAACATCCGCCAGCTTATTCTGCAGACTGCTCCAGGTCGGAAGACTGAGGCCACGTGAGGTGGTGGGCTCCAATACCCACAGCCACTGCTCTAGAGACCATCTCAATGGGGTGATACTTCACCCTGACCAGAAACTTCAAGCAGTCTTTGCCATGGCCCACCAGGGTACAATAATGCTCCAGTTTCTGCAGAGGGAGGAATAGGCACAAGTCAGCAAGATCATGTATGTCATCCTTCAAGAACTTGCACATGTAGAGCTGGTAAGAGCACTCTAGCCATGAGCATGGAGCTCTGAAACCATCTCCTGCCAAAGGTGCAAGGGGGTAAATTGAAAGGCAATGTCAAGAAATACTTTTTCACTGAAAGGGTGGTGGATGCTTGGAATGCCCTCCCGATGAAAGTGGTGGGGGCAAATACAGTGAAAATTCAAAATGGCATGGGACAGACACAGTGGATCCCTTTATAGCAACAGGATAATATCAAAATAAACTTCTCATATCTCAACAAATAGGGGTGAATTACTTGGAGCAGTGGGTACACCCTGAAACAAAGGCAGGGGGAGGGGCGAACTGCACAGAGTGGCAAGTGCACCTACTCTTGCTGCCTTGCTGGGCAGACTAGAGGGACCATTCTGGTCTATATCTGTCGCCATATACTATGTTACTACAAGTTTAATGTCAGCGTCTCCCTACCCAGGGGCGTTGAGGAATAAGTCTTGGTGCACTTAATCCTTTTAAGGGCAGACTTTATCACTAAGAAGTGGTGCAGAAGTTGAGGCTTCTTGAAGCCCAGTGCCTTTTGAACCTGATACAATTGAGTCCAACCTCCTCACTGTGCCTTCAATCAGTAGGGGGGCAGGGTTCTCCCACATCCTTATTTGCAGCCTTTGGTGCACCTGGACCACTTCCTTAAGAGCCAAAAGGTTCTGAAGGATCCCCAACTACTCCCCACCCTGGGTTCATCCTCAACCTCTAGGAAAAATGGGATGGACTTGGCCATATCACTCAAAATCCTAGGAGGACATGTCCTCTGGAGGAGACTAACGCCATTTGTGCAAAGAGGGAGGAATCTGATGGAAGCTCAAGAGACTTAACCTCAGACAGGTTCTCAGATCCCACAATGGTAACCCAGCCGGAGTCAGACCCCAAGTACCTCAGACTCTGTCTGGACCTCCCTCTGGCCTTGCGAGTAGGAGCATCAACAGGATCAGTGATGAACTGAATGCTTTTGGGGCTTCATCAGGACCTTGAGACTCAAAGATAGGAGAGAGGGGAGAGAGAGAGAGCCCTACCAGGAACTGGCATCTTGTCTCTTCAATGCCCTGATGTTTATGTCTCCGCAGACAGAGCATGCATTTAGAGGATCAGTTGCACGAAGGTTGATGTCCTGAACACTGAAGGCCCAGCCAGTTTCTCTAGTGTCAATACTATGCCAGCCTCAAGCGCCTGAAGGCATTCCTCTACGTTTACTGAATCCAAAAGCCTTGGGGCCTTAGCAGCTTCAGCCAAATGTTTCCAGCTGGGGGTATCAACATGGCCTCTGTCCTTGAGACAAAGCCGGTGCCTCTCCAAAACTATGGAGGTCAAATCCTCTCACTGGGGCAACATGGTGGGCCATTTGCAGCCATCATTCTTGACACCACATCAGGAACAGCTCTGATGCTGATGCACAAGAGGCTTTGCCCTGTGCTTGGAAGGATCCCCCTTTGACATAGATTATAGAGTTTAGGTCTTTGATTCAGAGACCGACCAATGGCCGATGCTCCAGGGCACTATGGGCCCTTGGCTTTGATTGAACCCAGAAACCTCTATGTCGATGCACCTTCAGCAGAACCAAGGGGAGCCATCGAGACTGAGAAGACACTGAATCGGATCTCTGGCCAAAGAGGGATTCTCTCTGCTACTCTCAACCCTTAAGGTCTCTCCTTGTCATCTGCAAACACTAATTGCAGGAAGAGGGCTGGTGATTGGTTCCTCCAGTGTCTGGTTCCAATTATTCTTATCAGGGACCGAGATGATCCTAGCACAATTGGTGCATTTCTTGAACCCACTGGCCAGTTTCTGGGTCATGTCTGGGAAGATAGCCATGGCAAAAATAAAACTGCTCAATTGCAAACAGAGGCCCAGCAGAGCAGCAGGAAAAAATTGAGAAAAAAAAAAAAGAGTCTTGCTTTTTCCCCTCCAGGGGTGTCTTTTTGCTTGCATATACCTTTCTGCCTGCCATTGGTTGCACAGAGTCCATCAACTACAGTTCCACCTCTGTTATGGCACTTTTTTTGGTACCTTTATTTTAATCAGCGGATGACTGATTCACATCTGTGGGTCTCCATGGAAAACTAAGACTGGAGAAGATGGTGCTGCAGCAGGCAGGACAGGCACACAGGAGCCTCCCAAAAGCTTCCAACAGAAGCTGAGGAGCGTTCCCATGAGGGACTCCGTCTGACATCACCAATACGTGATGACTATCCCTGCTTGCCCACAGAGAATATATAAATATAACCCCTTGAAGTTGCAACCACACATAAAAAGTACCCCCATTATCCTGCCATAGATAGCCATACCCTGCCACTCAGTTCTACCAACTATTCATAAAATGCAATCTATTCAGCTTCCAGAACTAAACTGTCCATCTAATAACTCATTCTAAGCCTCCCCCATTATTCACCAACTCAGATACCCCAAAAATGTACTCAATCAGCAAAAGATCTTGAGCAATGCTTAAAGCAGGAATCTCAAAACTATGGCCCACAACCAGCCTGAGAACCCATTTCTCCCAACCCATGTCTCCAAACTGCTACTGGCTCAACACTGCCCCTCCTCTCCCAAGCCCTCCACCCTGCAATCCAACATTTTATTTATTTATTTATCTATATTTTTTCTATACCGCCCCTTCCAGCGATCAAGGGCGGTTTACAAGGAACATTTTAACAATTGTACACCGATGTATACATTTACATTGAACAATCAGATTCAACTATTTACAATGAACGGTTAAGTTTAACTATTTACATTGAACAAAACTTCAACTTCAAGATGTATTAGTAATACAAACAACCATTAAATTATTTACATTGGATATTTACAGTGGTTGTGTTTTGTGTATATTTTGGAATTTATTTCCTTTTATGACGTAAATCGGGGGTGTGTATGGGGTTTCAGACGGGGGGGGGGTGAGTTGTTTAGTTTTGAGCAAGGGGGTTTGTGTGTGTAATACCATGGTTATGGAGGTGTTTTGGGGGTATATGGGGTTTCAAAGTGTTCAGTAAAGAGGTAAGTTTCTAACCACCACCCCCCACCACGGTTCTTTGACCTGCCTTTACATTTCAGGGGTTGCTGACAAGTCCCATGGAGGAAACAGGAAGTTGTGAGGGGTGGGAGGGGGAGAGATGCAGCAGAGGGAATACTTTCTGGTTTGGTAAGATGGCTGTGCTAGTCATGAATCCACTCGTCAAACTGACCTTTTCCCTAGCCCCTGCACTGTGGAATTCTATTTCTTTGGGACAAGATTAGTCATTGAAATCCTTTAAGAAATCCCTCGGACATTTCTTTGAACAAGCTTTTGGTGGCTCCTGAATGGGGGGGTGGGGGGGGGGGGCTGGCTCATAGGACTCTTTCATAGGGTTTCTCACCTCCTCCCCTCTAATTTTTTTTCCTGGACCCTCATCTCTTCAGTTCTCTTCTCCATTTCTCTGTTTTTTTTATTAATTTGCTATTTTGTTTAACCTGTGTTTATTTTGTTTTTAAATACTTTGTAAACTGCTCTGGTTAACAGAGGTCTATCAAGCCTCAAACTATAAACTATAACCCCTGAAATGTAAAGGCAAGTTAAAGGACTGTGGGGGAAGGGAAGAAGGGGTGTAAGAAATGCTGGAGTGATGGGTAGGGAAGGCATATGATACATACAAAGAGATGCTGCTCCTGCCACAAACACCCTGGGCCATCTAGCAATCAGATAGGTACATTGTAGCCCTTGGCCCAAAGTGTTTGGGGACCACTGGTTTAGAGCATGCACTCATACAAATTTTAATTATGCATCTCTAATTTCACTGCATAATTGTGTGCTGTCTGAAAGGCTGCAATATTGAAATTTGTTCAATGTTATAATACTGAACAGAAGCAAAGCAGCAGAAATTAATCTGCCTAAGTACCTTGCCTGCCTTGCATATTTTGCACTTCAATGAAAAAATTAAAGAGCACCTACCTCCCTTAAAGATTAAAATCACATTCCTTCAGTTAGAAAGAAGTGAACCAATAGCTACACTTGCAGCCTCCAGAATATAAACAGACAGCTTCAGATCTGAATTTAACTGCTTAGACAGAAGACTTGTAGGAGAGGGGAGGGGGAGGTAAAACATGTACAACTAAGAATAAATATTGGTGCTTCTACTTACTTCCTTGTGGTCCATAAAACTTCACTACAAATTCATTGAGTCCGCCTAAGATTGTGACTTCATGTTTGCTCTCAATACTGAAGTAGCAGGTAAAGGAAAATGGAATTCAGTAAGTATTCATCAGATTTATGAAGTACATCAATTTTACATCTAAATGAATCATTGGTATAAAAGATCCAAAGTACTAACACCTCTCCTGCTTAGACAAGAGATGGAATTTGCTTTGAGTCTCTCCCTTCTCACAATAATCAAGACTACTATAACTGCCTTTTCTACCCATACTGCACCATATGGCATCCTGGTGTTTGAGAACACTATATTGGTATGACTATTTGTACATGAGGTGCACAATGTTACAAGGAACAGTTTAGCATGGGAATAATTTGCTGTTAGTGTACCTTAAAGAACAGAAAGAAAAAACAAGGACGATTCCAGGAATCTAGAGATGTTCATTGCCGTTTCTTTCCCCCACAATTATACAGAGGTTTTCCTGTGTAACTTAATGGTTAGGGCAGCAGGCTATGATCCAGGGAAGCCAGGGGTTCAAATACCATTGTTGCTCCTTGTGATCTTGAGCAAGTCAGTCACTTAACCCTCCATTGCCTCAAGAACAGACTAAGCCCTCTGTTGAAGGAGAAATACCTATTATACATAAGAACATAAGATATGCCATACTGGGTCAGACCAAGGTCCATCAAGCCCAGTATCCTGTTTCTAATAGTGGCCAATCTAGGTCATATGTACCTAGCAGTTTCCCCAAGAGACACAAGTTCCACAATGCTTGTACTGGGTCAAGCATTGATATCTTCGGTCACTTCTTAATAAGCTATTCCTGAACAGATGAGCGCTACATCCAAATCCCTTTGCCTTCAGTGGCAGCCTTAGTCTGTCAACTAAGAGTCATCTTTGCATCTTGAATAGTAGTGGAGGAAACCCTTCTGTGTATTTCTAAAGTGCTGCCCTACACACACAGTCTGTGGCTTCTTAAGGTTTCCAGTTAACTTATCTGCCTAGATTTATTTCTAATTTGTGGTCACTTCCTCTGTATCTGAGGAGTGATTTTCCAAGTGTCGGCTCTCTCCCTATTAAAACTAAATGTCACAGGAGGCTTCTAGTATGTTCAAAATGTCAAAGTTATATTTTATTTAAAAACAGCAGAACAGTATATTTTGGTGAACCTGGTACTTTTTGAAAGGTGCCAAATTAACAGCATAGAGGTCTTCCAATTATAAAGGGAAAAGACAATGCCCAAGGCCTTCTGTTTGCATTTACTTAAAAGCAAAGGGGGATTCTGGAGGACAAACTACTGTCCCTAATGAAGGAGGGGAGGGTACTTTAACATTTTTTAAAAATATATCACTCATTTCTAAGCACGACAGCTTGTATAAACAACAAATTATATAATTGTTTGAAAAGTCAAAAGGTGTACTCATAGCAAGCATCTATTTTTCAACCAGCAGTTTTGTTCTAAAATTGAGAGAACAAACAAACAGTACCTTTGCATTATGCCCATGTACAAGACTGTGTACCTTGGATGCTCAACTCTTCTTGAAGTGGAATGGCTGTCAGGTTCCCTATATGGTTGAACACACGTTTTCAGATAGCAAACCCATTAATTGGAAGAACTGGCAGGAGTTGGGAATTCAGGAAGCAGAGGATATTCTAGAAGAGGCAATGGCAACTTTCACCATATCCCATAAGTTTGGGCTTCCCATTTCACATTTTTTCTATGATTGCAATTGACACACTGTTTATTAAAAAGCACGCCACAAATGGAGTCAATTGTAAAGTGTTCCGAATCAAATTTGCTGGATTCACGTTTCTCCCAGGGAGGGCATACAGCTTCTTAGTTTTGTAAATCTTCTCATCTTTAATGTCCAGCACTATGCAGGCTCTGTCAGAAGTGTGGACAAGGGACTGGGATGATCCTCACAGAGGAGGGGCTCTAACCCCTCTTTGGTACAAATTGTTCAGCACAGGGCACTCAGCTTGCACTAATCTTTGTATTTGGTGGCACACGGGGCACAATGGACTCCCATGAATATGTGCAGGGCAGGCCTTAAACCCACTACTAGGTGCTGGTTATGCAGATCTGAGGCTCGAACACTTAAGATACAAGCTGTCATCTTGCACTTCAGAGTTCTTACTGGACCCAAGTTTGGTACAGAATCACAATGGTTTTTGACATGGGGAATGGAAGCATTATACAAAGATTATACCAAAATCAATTGCTCCAAAGCAGACCCCCTTCCTTATCATGCAAACCTTTTGAGTATGCTGTTAATGGCTTTGTAGATGGTACTGGAGAACCAGAAGAACCTGGTTTTAGCCAATCTCCACCTTTGGTGGAGCACAATCCATATGTATGGCCTACAACTTTGAAGCTATTTTGGTGAGGAAGACCAAAAAGCACTGGGAAATTTCAGATATGGAGCCTCGGATTTTTGCCGCTTCCTGATGCTTCAATAGCTGTCACTGATGCATCACAGTATGACATAGTGGCTTAGGACTTTTCCACCAGGTCTTGTTGTTTTGTATGTTGTCTGCTTAAAACTAATAGACTAAAGAAATTCAGGCCCTCCAATTTTCATGGCACATTAGGCAACAGTATCTTTACATAATTATTCCTATAAGAAACATTTAATCAGTTTTAAAAAAAAAAGAGGCATGCTATCCTGTTTCTCAGAATATCTAAACTTTGCATTTCTCACAACATACCAGAAAGCTAAGAAGCTTGGTAAAGATGACTAGCACTACAGCTTACCAACCTATTAAAAATTCAGTCTTGATAATAGGAAAGACAAGGGAGGGGGGGGGTCGTTAGTTACAAGCCATTAACACACATTGCATAAAATGGCCCTTGAAGTAAATGTTCCTGCAGTATAAATGCAGGATACCACCATTAGCGTGCAACTTTAATGATTGGGGGGGGGGTGGGAATGGGACATTTCTTTATATTCCTTAATTTTTGTTGTGCAACAGTCTTCGGAAGCTCAGCTTTGATCTGCTTTTTCTGACAATATCAACTACAAAGCAAATACAGCTTCCTGTTGAGTCATTTTTTAGATCTGATATTTAGACAAGCTGCAGGATGATTCTGTAAGACATGATCACCGTTTCCAGCAGGACCAGGTATGCACCAGTCCAGAGTGAAGAGCACAGAGCCAGAGAACAGAGTCCCTATTCTGCCACTGACATGGTGACCTACTCAAGATTATTTCCTGGTGCCTCAGTTTACTCAACTGTAAAAGTCAACAATGCACACTGTCTCCAGGCCTTTCTGGAACTCTTCATGCATTCTAAACGTTAAGCATGCGGTGCCAAAACTGTCACCCACACCACAGTTGCATGTTTCGTGAAAGTATGCAAGAAATTCATATGAATCAAAGTTGCAACAAGCCCAATTTTTACTGTTTCACATTGGTAAGTTACTTTTAAGCAATGATAGGCATGATATCTATTTGCATAGATCAGAGAGACCTGGTGTACGTAAATCTCTTGTGCATATTAACTGCTATCTAGATCTTCCTTCAGTAAAGTGTACAAAACAGAAAATGAAAAAAAAGTTTAAACAAATGTAGAAGTGCACAGTTCAGAGGCCAACAAGTCAGTTTTTGGAATATCCCTAAGGTTATGCATGAGAGAGATTTGCCTGCAATGGAGGTAACAAGCAAGCATGGAAATCAACATGACCTGTTAATGGGCCTCAAGGAATGAGTAAATACCAAGACACTACAAAGTAACTGTTAAGTAACAAGATCCATAGTTTGTATGCCACCATTTTTTATAGCCAAGGAAGAGAGCTACTTGATATGGAGTAGAACAGCAGGAACTAGACATATCAGTTTTATATGTTGCTTTACTGATATTATGATATATTAACTAGAATGTATGCCAACATTTTCTCAAATGGCACAAAGCTCACTTGAGACTTGTGTGGCAAATAAACTATTAACAAAATCCTGAGTAAAAAAAATGACATCTAGCAAATTTTTCTTCTGTTTTACACTGCTACCGGTAAATAGAACACTTCTTCCTATCCCAAAAGGCTTCTTTGAACACGTAAAATGGATAAGAAACTGTTGATCCTGAAGCTTGGAATCTTACTACCAAGCTAATATCACTAGCTGGGGGACTTCAGCAAGGAACATATTCAGAACCCAGTTAGTCTGGATTTTAACTACCAACATGAACTACACAACCAAGTCAAGCTCAGTGTCCTACTGGCACTACACAAAGATCGTTTGATTCCTGCTCAAGTCAACACAGGCTGGTAATTTCAAAGCAGAGGTAAATTATGCCATCACCAATCAGTTACTGCAGTGTGGCTTTTAGCTGCACAGCCCCTATATACTCTTTGGAACTCATCTCAGATGCCTGTTTAGAAAGTTTTTTTATAAAAAAAATGCAGTTTATTTATTGATTTAATAGTATTTCACTCACATCTTTCCAGGAGTAGATTAAGGCTAGTTACAATCAGATACTGTAGGTGTTGGTGTGAAATCCTATCTTTAACCAGGCCTTGGCTATTTTAAAAATATTAATGCAACCGATAATTTATGGTATTTAGGGCAGAAGATATGGCTTATTACAATTTATCCTTTCCTTCAGAGCTATCTGCTCATTTTTGTTATTGCTGTTCTATGCATACCCTTATATTGGATCATTATTGATCTGTGTTTTACCATTTTTATTTTCTATAATTTGTTGTATATTCTTGGCGATTCCATAAACCACCTCATATGTGCACTGCTCTGATACACTTATTGTATGTACAGAAAGTCCTTGACTTACATAAGTGAATTGTTCCACCATCCTATGCATAAATGGAGTGGAGGAGTGGCCTAGTGGATGGGGCAAGGTACTTCAGGCCGGAAGGTCGGGGGTTCAAATCCCACTAGAGGACAGCAACCTTGGGCCGGAACGACTGGGGTTTCTAGTCCCACAGATGCTCCTTGTGGTCTTGGGCAAGCCACTTAACCCTCCATAGCCCATGTTCCCTGTAAAATAGTTATCTCCAAGTTATAATGCCCTGTTCAATGTAATTTCAGTTTGTTCAATGTAAACCGCCTTGATATCATGAAAGGCGGTATATAAGAAATGTTAAATAAATAAAAATAAATAAATCTATATTAATTTTTAAGAGCCATTTTGCCCCCAGACATTTGCTCCTTTATGTATACGGTAATTCTTTAACACTATGGTTTAAAAAGAGACAAGAGGACTGGCCCTAGCATTTTTACACACCAGTTGTAGCCTTAACTGAATTTGGTATACTGACTGTGGTATGAGTCCTATTCTACATTCACACACTTTAAGCACTAGCTCCCCCCATGGATGAAAACAGACAGCATTTCCCCCCCCCCTTTCAGAATCTCCAATTCCAAGGGAAAAAACAACCCCAGACAGTTCATAAGATTTTCAGACATTTGTTCCATCTAATTTGCATCTTTTATTTACCCTTGAGTTAGAGGCCTCTGGGAGAGGGAGTATGAAGGCAGGCCCAAGATCAGCTGATGTCTGCAGCTTCAAAGTAGGAAATGTTTATGTTCAGATTCGTGATATACCACCCTTCAGAAAACAGAGCGGTTTACAATAACATTCTTAAAATAAAATTAACAGATTCTGCAGTCTGTATCTGCATTTTGTATTCTAAAGCACAAGCCTTTCCCATTTTGATAGAGGGTAGAATCCAGCATGTCTTAATACAAGAACAGGGAGATCTTACTCTGTGCTGTAACTTAAGTCAGGCACGATGAAAAGGAACACTACTAATATAGATGAGTTTTACAAGCATCAGCCTCTGAGCAGAACTGGACACAACTTAGAAAATAAATTTCTTACATTTAAACAATTTAGGGAAGAGGCTGTAATTTATAAACAATTTCTATAATGATACAAAGGGTACCCAGTGCTGTACAGATATCCTTTCCTAATCAACCATTATGCTATGTCTAACGGCTCTAGCCCAAACAAACTTACCTCAAAATTTATTTATTTATATTCTCTTATATACTGCGCTATTCTGCATCAGTGCAGTTTACATTGAACAAACTGAAATTACATTGAACAGGGCATTATAACTTGGAGATAACTATTTTACAGGGAACATGGGCTATGGAGGGTTAAGTGGCTTGTCCAAGACCACAAGCAGCACCTGTGGGACTAGAAACCCCAGTCCTTCCGGCCCAAGGTTGCTGTCCTCTAGTGGGATTTGAACCACCAACCTTCCGGCCTGAAGTACCTTGCCCCAACCACTAGGCCACTGCTCCACTCCTGATCAAAAGACCACAGGCAGAAAATCTAGTGTGAGAGCTCAATAGCAGCAGCTAATAGTTAACTAAACAAAAGGTGGTAGAGCAAATTTGACATAAAACCAGCTACAAAACATCTGAAAGTTCACTGCCACCCCTGTAAGCGTAGTTACTCACCTGTAACAGGTGATCTCCGGGAACAGCAGGAATTTAGTCTTCACATATGGGTATCGTCGGTACCAACAGAGCCCACGCGGGAACACTCCCCAGCTTCTAATAGGAAAGCCTTTGTGAGAATCCCACAGTGACAGAGAGAGACACACACACACAACTCCTAGGGGAGGTGGGCGAGTTGTGAAGACTAAATTCCTGCTGTTCCTGGAGATCACCTGTTACAGGTAACTACGGTATCTCCAGGAACAAACAGGAATGTAGTCTTCACATATGGAGACTCCCTAGCTGCAGATGCCAGGGAGATGACTCCAGGAAGTTGTCAGCCCTTGCGAAAGGGCCCCACTTCCTCCCATGGATCTCTGGCAATCAACTCCTACCCACCATCCCTGGTAGGATAAGTCTGAAAAAGGTGTTTACCAAACAAGGCATCCCGGCGGGAGTCCTTATCTAAGCAGTAGTGGGCTGTGAAGGTATGTACCGAAGCCCAAGTAGCTGCTCGACAGATGTCATCAATAGACAGAGTGAAGATGAGCCATTGAGGCTGCCATGGCTCTCACATTGTGAGCGGTGACATGGCCCTCAAGAGGAAGGTTCTTACTCTCATAGGCAAAAGATATGCACTGTGCGATCCAGTTGGACAGTGTTCTTTTGGAAACTGGAAGTCCCAAATGACTAGGGTCAAAAGCAACAAAGAGTTGAGAAGATTTTCTATGTTGCTGTGTCCTTTGCAAGTAAAAAGCTAAAGCTCTTTTACAGTCCAAGGTATGAAGGTTCCTTTCTGCACTGGAGGAATGAGGCCTCGGAAAGAATAGAAGGTGGTAAACCGCTTGGTTTAAATGGAAAGGCGAAACTACCTTTGGCATAAAGTGTGGATGAGTCCTAAGAACTACCTTATCATGGTGGAATCTTGTATAAGGAGGATCAGCCACTAACGCTTGCAATTCACTGATGCGATGTGCCGATGTGATTGCAATGAGGAAGATGACTTTCCAGGAAAGGAATTTCAAAGATGTAGTGGCTAATGGTTCAAAGGGCTGTTTCATGAGCTGCCCGAGCACCAGATTTAAGTCCCATGCCACCAGTGGTGGCTTAATGAGAGACTTTGTTAAAAGAAGGCCTCTCATAAATCTATGAGAGGATGAGAGGAAATAGGTTGTCCACTTAAAGGCTTGTAAGAAGTTGCAATAGCACTAAGCTGGACTCGTACTGAATTTGTCCTGAGACCAGCATTTGACAAATGAAGGATACACTCCAGTATCGATTCCAGAGGTATGGCAAGAGGGTTAACACCCTTCTGTGAGCACCATATTGTAAACCTTTTCCACTTAAAGTCATACGAGCGTCTTGTGGAGGGTTTCCTAGAAACATGAAGGATATCCTTTACCTGTTGGGAAAGGTTAAGATCCTGAAGTTCTAGGCTTTCAGCAACCAGGCCCTGAGATGCAGAGACTGCAGATTGAGATGCCATAACATACCGTCCTCTTGGGAGAGAAGATCTCGAGCGGATCCCAACTCCAGAGGTGGAGCTTGAGAGAGATGTAGGAGCAGAGGGTACCACGTTTGCCGTAGCCAACATGGAGCTATGAGGATCATATGACCTCTGTCTCTCTGAAGCTTAAATAGGGTTTTGGGGATGAGGGGAATGGGTGGGAAGATAAATTAAGCACCAATGTAGGGTTGCCATATCATAAGTTAACCATTAAAGAGAGGGAAGCTATCAAATCTTTGCAGAACAATATCATAAAACTGGCAGATAAAGGGGGTGCGATAGTTGTTTTAGATAAAGAATTTTATATTGCAGAAGTACAGCGATAATTAAAAGATACTACATTTTACTCCCGATTGGATGGGGATCCCACACCTTCTCTGAAAATATCTATTGATAATATAATTTTAACTGCATTTGAATTTGGGCATATCACACAAAAAAAAAAAAAAAAAGTTTTCTTATGGTGGAATTCCCGGTGATCCCTACTATTTACATCAATCCCAAAAGTCATAAATCCGTAGATAATCCACCTGGCCAACCGATAGTTTCAGCCATTGGGTCTCTTATGGAGCCCATTTCGCAATTTTTGGACGTTTTATTACACCCATTTGTTGAAAGCATGTGGTCATATGTCTGTGATTCATCGCATGTCATTAACATTTTAGCTTCCATTAAAGAGGTTGATTCAGAGGTAGCTTTAGTCACATTGGATGTGGAGTCATTATACACAAACATTCAACAAAAGGAGGCGTTAATAGAACGACGTCTGTATAATAGAAAAGTTCATAAACGCATCCCCACTGCATTTTTAATAGACCTGGCTTGGTTTGCCCTTTGCGAGAATTATTTCTGTTTTCGTGATTTATTTTATAAGCAAATTAAGGGAGTAGACATGGGCTCCTCCATGGCCCCAGACATTGCCAATTTATATGTTTTTGAGTTTGAAGAGAAATATATAAAGGACAATCCGTTTAGAAACAGTATTAAGTTGTGGATCAGATATATAGATGACATTTTTGTTTTATGGAATGGATTATTACAATCTTTATCGGAATTTAATGAATGGATAAATAATTGCGACACCAACTTGTGATTTCAGATAACTTATGATCTTCATCACATATATTTAGATCTACTTATTACAAAAACAAAGGATGGCTTTAGTACCACACTTCATAGGAAACCAACGGATAGGAATCACTTGTTACATTTCAAAAGTTACCATAATCTAGCACTTAAGAACAATTTACCTACTGGTCAATGCCTGAGAGCACGGCAGATATGTACTTCTACAGAAGAGTTTCAACAGCAAGCTATCATGAAAAGAAAAAGATTTAAAATGAGGCAATATCCTGTAAATCAGATCAATAAAGCCCATTATAGAGTGCGCCAGTCCCCCCGAGATCAATTGCTGCAACCACAAGAAAAAAGGACGGATATGGGAATAGTATGCCCCTTTTATATTCCCAGCATTCGCATAGTATTGCAAAAAGTTGGAAGAAACATTGGCATTTAATTCAAATTCTTCCAGTATTTCAAGATTTAACCCTTACTGTGGCACATAAACGTAACAAATCTGCGCAACATGCTTGTCCCATCGGCATTCACTGAGCGAAAATTTCTCTCAAAATATAAGGGGCAATTTCAGTGTGGCAAATGTTCCGTGTGTACACACGCTATCCCGGTGAGAAATCAGTACATCCGACTAATAAACGAGTATTTTATATTGATGATTTTTCAAATTGTCTCACAAGTCATGTGATGTGTTATACAATGTCCTTGTAAAAAATTATATGTTGGTATGTCCACTCGTCCCATTCGTCACAGGATTGAAGGAAAAGGCGGTATAGAAAACTTGTTAAATAAATAAATAAATTATCGAGCATAGGAGTTTTATCAATAGAAGTTTAGTTGACAAACTCCTGGTTGCACATTGGTTAGAGCATAAGCACAAAGAAGAAATTAGACCTTAACTGCTAATTGTCTTTCCTTGAGTCCTCTCCGGGCCAGTCCAGGACATTTGGGTGGTCAATCCTCTCCAGCAGCTGGGGACTGAATACTGAACAGTTTTTCCCTGACAGCTTACCCAGCTCCCCCTGGTGTCAGAGAATCAGTCTTAAGGTAACAAAGCAGTGAACTCAACTAGTACTGTAATCAAACAAAACAAACGTTAACTGCTGGACAAAGTCGTTCTTAGAACATAACACATAACTGGAAAAGACTAACCAATCCTGAGATTGGCATGAACTTTTTTTTTTTTTTTTTACTGATATTATCCTTAGTAATTTTTTTTTTCCTGCTTGGACGAACCCTTATACAGCTATAGGGAACCCCACCGACTCACTTCCAATGAACGGCACACCTGCCGCTACCATAGCTACGAGCCCAACAACCTTCGTTAACTCTGCCCAGACTCCCACCGAGGCTGCACTCCTATTTAAGGCTCGCAGACAGCTCGGGAGGGCCCTGGACTGGCCCGGAGAGAACTCAAGGGAAGACAATTAGCAGCAAAGGTCTAATTTCTTCTTCCTAATCATCTCTCCGGGCCAGTCCATTTGGGCACTACCAAAGCAGTACCTAAATCCGGGAGGGCCCTGCGAGCCCCGCCACAATAGCCGAGGCCCCTACTCTAGCGTCGTTCCTGGCCTGAACATCCAACCGATAATGCTTTGCAAAGGGATGTATCGAAGACCACGTCGCCACCCTACAGATATTCACCGGCGGGACCAACGCATATTCCGCCCAAGAAGCTGCTTGCCCCCTAGTTGAATGAGCTCCGAATCCTACCGGAACAGGCTTGCGCTTGGACTCGTACGCTGCTCTAATCACATGCTTCACCCACCGAGCGATAGAAGCTTTAGTAGCAGCTTTTCCTTTAGCCGGACCCCCGAAGAGGACGAACAATCTGTCGGACTGACGAAAGGACTGTTTCTTTCAGATAGGTGCGCAACACGCGACCTAAATCCAGCCACCGAAGCGACTGATCCACGTTATCACCTCCTGGCTCAGTAAAGGTAGGAAGCGAAACGACTTGGTTCACATGAAAACTGGAAATTACCTTAGGAAGATAGGACGGCACCGGCCGTAACACCACCTTTTCCGCTGAAAATTGAAGGTACGGTTCCCTGCACGAAAGAGCCTGCAGATCTGAAATCCTTCGAGCCGAGCACAACGCCACCAAGAAAGCTGTCTTCCAGGTCAACTCCCGATGACCTGACGAAGCTGCCTCAAAAGGAGGTTCCGTTAATGCCTGCAACACCAAACTGAAATCCCAAGGAGGCACCACTTGCCGCACCAGAGGTCTGTTTTTGGCCGTCCTTAAAAAATGTAGAACATCTGGATGCGCAGAAAGGAGACCCCCCCCCCTGCACTCTCCCCCTGTAGCAAGACAGCACCGCCAGCTGTACTCTGTGTGCTAACCGCCAGGCCCTTCTCTAGCCCTCCTTGAAGGAAACCTAAGATTTCAGAAAGCCGCGCCCTCCAGGGCGTGACCTGGCAATCGCCACACCATGCTTCAAACACTCGCCAAACTCTAATATATGCTAACGAAGTAGACCGCCGCCTGGACTGCAACATAGTAGCTATCACTGCCCCCGAGTAGCCCTTACGGCGTAATCGTTCCCTTTCAAGAGCCAAGCCGTAAGCAAGAATCGATCCACCTGCGGCATTAGCACGGGACCTTGGCTCAACAGATCGAACCAAACGGGCAGTCGCCAGGGAGGAACCACAAGAAGTCTCATCAGGTCGGCATACCACGGTCGCCTGGGCCAATCCGGAGCAATTAGAATCACTGATCCTCGGTGCCTCGCAATTCTCTGAATAATCCGTCCCAAGAGCGGCCACGGAGGAAACACGTAAAGCAGCTGATCCTCCAGCCAAGGTTGAACCAGTCCGTCGAGAACTTCCGACATGTACTCCCTGCGCCTGCTGTAAAATCGCACCGCCTTGGCATTCGACTGGGTAGCCTTTAGATCCATGACTGGCTGACCCCAACGCCACGAAATTTCCTGAAATACCGCCCAGCTCAACTTCCATTCCCTGGGGTCTAGGCGGTGACTGATAAAATCGGCCTGAACGTTGTCCTTGCCTGCCACATGGGCCGCTGATAGGGCAACGAGATGGATCTCCGCCCAGCGAAATAATTGTTGACTTTCCTCCAACAACAGAACACTGCCCGTGCCCCCTCGCCTGTTTATGTAGGACATGGTCACGCGATTGTCGGAGAATGCCCGAACAGCTTTCCCCTCGAGCACTCCGACAAACTCTTCCATAGCCAAGCGCATCGCTCTGAGCTCCAAGCGATTGATCGACCAAACTCTCTCTTCCGCTGACCATGTCCCTTGCGTTATGCGCGACAAACAATGAGCCCCCGAGCCGGAAAGGCTCGCATCTGTTGTTAGTAAGGTCCAATCCGGCAGAACCAGTGGAACTCCTGCTCTCAGGTGGGATGGAACCAACCAGCATTGTAGGCTGCCCCGCACGGTCTCCGGACACGGAAGCCTCCGAGAAAGCGGATGAGCTTGCGGCAACCAATGAGACGACAATGCCTGTTGAAGAGGGCGCATATGGACTCTGGCCCACGGGACCAAATCCAAAGCCGCCATCGAACCCAACAATTGCAGGTACCTCCAGGCCGTCGGAGCCTGCACGCGCAGGAACGCCGACACCTGAGCTAAAATCTTGTTCACTCTTTCCTGCGGAAGAAACACCGTGCCTACCTCCGTGTCAAAGAAAGCCCCGAGATAGGTGAACTGCATGGCCGGCTCTAAATGACTCTCTGCACGGTTGATGACCCAGCCTAACTGCTCAAGAAACTCCACCACCCGAGTGGTGGCCACGTGTGACTCCGCTCGAGACGCCGCCCGAATTAGCCAGTCGTCTAGGTAGGTAGGGATGGACTTGAATTCCTTCTTTCCGCAGCGCTGCAGCAGCCACCACCATTACCTTGGGAAACGTCCGCGGCGCTGTAGCCAGACCAAACGGCAAAGCTCGGAACTGAAAATGCCCCATGGGGACCACAAAACGCAGGAACGTTTGATGCTCGCTCCTGATCAGGATGTGGATACACGCTTCCGTTAGATCTATGGACTAAGGACCTCGCCCTTCCTTACTGACCGGATAACTGAACACAAGGTCCCCATTCGGAAATGAGGAACTCTCAAGGACCGATTCACATGTTTGAGATCCAGAATAGGCCGAAAAGAACCTTCCTTCTTGGGCACCACAAAATAAATTGAGTATCGACCTAAGCCGCACTGGTCTGTAGGCACCGGTACCACCGCTTGAAGACGCAGCAAGCGTAAGAGTCTCTCCGACAGCGTCTTGCTTTGCACGCGGACCGCACGACGAGCGAACAAATGCATCCGATATGGGCTGCGTGAACTCCAGCGCATATCCATCTCTTACAATCTCCAGAACCCACTGGTCCGTAGTAATGCTGGCCTAGGCGGAGAGAAACTGCTGCAAACGACCCCCTACTGGAATCTCTACCTCGACCGGCCTCCCTTCATTGCGGCTTCTTAACTGGGTTTTGTTGGGCGTTAAAGAAACCCCGATTGAACGCTCTGGACCCTCGAAAGGACTGCTCTCGGGACACAAAACGGCCCCGCTGATAAGGAGAGAAGCGAGAACTGCGGAATCTGCGGAAATCTCTACCGTGACCTCTGAATGGAACTCATCTTTGCCGCCCTTGGATGGTCCTCGGGAAGACGACCCCCTTTGGAGTCCCCCAAATCTTTAACTATCTTCTCTAACGCCTCTCCGAACAGCAATTTGCCCTTGTAAGGAAGCTTACTAAGATGCGCTTTAGAAGATGCATCCGCCGCCCAATTTCTTAACCAGAGTAAGCGCCTGGCAGCAATAACCGACGCCATGGACTTTGCTGAAATACGCACTAGATCATAGCAGAGATCCGCTAGATAAGCCGCTGCCGATTCTAGCTTAGCTCCATCTCCTGAAGAATCCTCAACTTTATCTGAACCCTGCTCTCCTTGGAGCCAGCGGATGGAGTTCCGGGACACATAGGACCACACAAACGGAAGCCTGCAGAGCTAAGGCACTGGAATCAAATGCCTGCTTTAGGAGCGCCTCCAACCTACGATCCTGCAAATCTTTAAGAGCTGCCCCGCCTTCCACGGGGATGGCGGTCTTTTTAGTGACCGCTGAAACTAAAGCATCTACCTTAGGCATACGCAGTAAGTCTCGTCCTGGGGCACGGGATATAGGCGCGCCATAGCGCGACCACCTCTCAAGGACGCTTCTGGGCACTCCCATTCAGACACTCATCTGCTTAACAACTCTATGAATCGGAAAACATCTTTGCCCTGAACGAAACCCCTGTAACAAGGGATCCTCAAGCGGCTCCTGCTGCACCACCAGGAGGACTATATTTAGAGCCGCTAGCGACTGAGCAATCAACGCTCTAAGCTCTTCTTTACAAAAAACTCTGAAGACATTGGGATCCTCCCCTGGTCCCAACTCTTTCTTCCAAATCTCCAGGCCAAACATCAAAACCTGAGTCCGAGAGAATCTCGCCCTCCTCTGCAACCTGGGACAACGCAGCCTGCACCCCCGCTGCATCCAATCTGGCATCTAAATTCTCCCCTGAAGAACTGCCCTCCCGAGGGTCTGACCCTGTCAGCAGCTCACTTTTAGATTCAAACAGACTGAGGCCATACTGTGTGACAAATGAGCCCTCTAACATAAGCATTATGCAACGTTAAAATGAAATCAGGGGAGAAGGCGGCACCTAAAGCTTGTTGCAATGAAGAGAAAGACTGCTGCTTTTGCTCCTCAGGCAAAGGAGCCTTCTTTGATTTAGCTTTCTTTTTCTGAGCTTTCCCCTGCAACGCGGGAGAAACAGCCTGCTCACCCAAAATGGCCGCCGTTCCCGCTCGCTGTGAAGAACCGTGAGGCAGAGCTACCCCGTCTTCTGCCACGTTGCACTCCATTAGCCACGGCAAAATAATCGGAAGTTAAGGCAAAAAAAAGAGCTTTAAAGCTAAGGACTTGCCTCTTCTTTATCCTGCAGCAACCGGAGCCTCGAGGCAACGGCACGCGTGCCGCTCTTGCTCCAAAAATACAACAGAGACCTTGACAAACACAAAAACAAAGCGAAGCTAGAAAAGCAAGACCCCGCGGCGAACCAACCCCCAGAGTGAGAACGATCCGTCCGTGCGCCCTTAATGATGCTTACCTGAAGAGACCGCCCAGAGCTCACCCCACGCCAGCGCTTTGCCGCTGCTAGCGGTAAGCCAGTGAGGAACCCCACTCAGAGCTAAGGAAGCAGATCCTGGGGCTCGCAGGATATTTCCAAAATTGTGGGCTGAAGTTCTCCTGAGAGGCAGGCTCTGCCCCCCCCGAACCGATCGACAATGTCGGCAGGAGAAACGGAGCTATACAAATTCCCACTAGCTCCTTATCAATCTCTTTTGAACTGCCCTGCTAGGACAGAGTAATCAGGAAGAGATAATCCCTTTAACAAATTCTTTCCCCCCCCCCCCCCCTCAGTCATAGGATAGTCTTTTCCCTCTGTTTCTCTCTTTTTTTTTTTAAACCCTTCCAATAACTAAAGTCACTAATCGCCTCTCTGGGGAGCTGGAATCCGACGTCCTCTCCAGCTGCTGAGGACTGAAAGACTGATTCTCTGACACCAGGGGGAGCTGGGTAAGCTGTCAGGGAAAAACTGTTCAGTATTCAGTCCCCAGCTGCTGGAGAGGATTGACCACCCAAATGTCCTGGACTGGCCCGGAGAGACGATTAGGAAATATCTGATTTAAAGTTTTTCGTGATTAAAAAAGTTAAACTAAATTGGAGAGGAGGAGATGTCAAACTATTCTGCGTTTGGAACGATACATTTTTGCTCTTAACACTTTATGCCCAAATGGACTGAATATGGAAACTGACTTATCGGTGTTCCTGTAGAGGTATTTATAAGATATAGCTATAGATTGTCAATAATTCCGGCATACTTATTCTTTCCTTTACGACATCATAGATTTATATTAGTGGGAGGATGTTTGTATATTTTTTATATTTTCAAATATATGAAAATGAGTTTGCTGGGATGGTTAGCGTGAGTCACAAAGATTTTTAGTTTTTTTTACTGCTTTTTATACCATCAATATTTTGGTCTTTTTTTAGTTCTGGTGAGTCTTGCATATATAATCAAACATGTACCAAGTGATTTTTGTTTATTTAGCTCTAAAATATTTCATTGTGTGTGACTTAAGTTTTAGTGTTAACATAATATGGTTATAAATAGCCCTGGTTTTGTTTTTTAAATTTTTCTAATTATTCTACCATCCGTGGTGACTAAAGAAAATTTATATAACCTTGTCAATCTTCATTGACGATCCTACTTCCTGCTCAAATTATCTGCTCTATAGCGCAGATGCTGGCGTTTGAGCATAATCGACTACAGCACCCGTCTAGCAAGTTATCAAAAGGTGTTTCGACTATTTATGCTTTCCCTTAGAATTATATGAAAAGTACGGGTAAGGCTCGAATAACTTTTTGTTAAAACTGACTGATGTTAGATCTGCAGCGCTTTGTAATATTACATTATAATTCATATACACATACATGGGATGGGGTGCAAGCTATAGAGTTCAACACATTTGTAGTGTAGAATAGACCATTTTAGTCTTTGTTCCGCTGCATATTTGTGTGGGATCGTTTATATGAAAGAAACACTCGCTTATAGTTTTAGTTTTTTCACACTGTAATTTATAAAACTTCAAAGAAGGTTAGCAACGATTTTGGATTGTGTTGAATCCAATTTTAGTTTTGTTGTATATTTTATAACAGGTCCATTGATCTTTATTTCTTTTTTCCTTCATTTCACATGAAATGGGACATCCGTTTACGGTTTCAAAGTTTTGATGAAATTTTTACAAAGTAACTCACAAAATGTTAAGATCAGTAGCGATCTCATATTGCTTTGTATCCATTTTTATAGTGTGTATGCCGGCGGTTTTAGCAATATCTACAGTGTCCATTATGTGTAGAGTGTTTTAAGAAAATATCAATTTTATCTTGAATGTTCAAGCCACATGTACAGCACAGGTACGCCTAAACATCTTTATTGGCATTACTTAATTCATAAAGCCTCCTTTCATAATGCCATTTACTTTATTTATTTTATTTATTTAACATCTCTTTTATACCGCGCTCTTTATCATCAGTGCAGTTTACAGTTAACAGAACGACGCGAGGACCGCAGGGTACTCCCGAGTTTACATCGAACAGGGAAAACAACTTGGAGAAAACAGGGAAAACTATGTACAATTTACATACTGCTGTGTCAATGTTACAAGGATAGAACTTGGTGATGTTACAAGGGTAGAACTTATATATATAAAATAAAAAAAGGATATTTATAAGGATTTTAATCATTCCTTTAGGACAACAGCTGTGTGGAGGCTACTGGAAAACTAAAGGTGCTGTTTGGTGATGTTGATTTTTCTCTTTTTTTACCTGTTAGGTGGAGATAGGTTACCGTTGAATCAGATGCAGTTCTGCCACTATCACTAAGTTATATAGCACCCAGATACTAGCCCAAATTGGTAGTGAAGGGTCTCTGTAGAAGTGTCATCACAAGAGACTCAATTTGATGAAAATGTTTTGAGCTAGTTTGATCTGAGATATAATTATCCACGGTCCTCCCTTGGTTAATTTCATGTGCTGTTTTTCCTCTCATTTTGCGCTTCCTTTTTTAGTGCTGAATTATGCACTTACATATAGTATGATCTTGGTATCTCTACCTTTTTATGCAAATAGATAGATTTATAAGTTAGAAGTACATGAAGACATGACTTTTTGATATAGTTTGTGTGTTTTTAATAAGTTTTGTCATGTTTAATGGTGCATTTATTGCTATTATATCATGATTTTGAGTTTATCGTTTAATATATGAAATTTAACAGCTGTATGTTTAAAGTTTTTTGTGTAAGGAAAATGTGTAAATCACTTTTGCATACATTTACATATTTATATTTTTATTATATATGAATGGATTTACATGTATAATTCCTTTCTATGACGCTTTGTTTTTAAAGTGTTTTTAAACTATTGGTTTTCTAATTTATAAAAACATCTAAATATAAAATATATGTTATATTTTTAGCCAAATTTAGCCCCTGATGAAGACATAGCGAAACACAGCCTGTGTCGGGCCATTGGCTGAAAGTGGCTTATTTACTTATTTATTTTATTTATTTAACTGTATTTATATCCCGCTTTTCACCGGGTCAAAGCGGGTTTAACAAAAGTAATTCTTAATAAAAGTTATTCTTCCTGTGCTATCCACGTTTTTGACTGGGTTTTTTTTTTCCCCAAGAGTTTTGAATGCCTGGAAGATACACCGCAAAAAGATGAATCTGATGCTCTATGGCAAGGGCCCATAGTCGCAAAGCTTCGTTGCACAGCGACAGAGCCTGTTCTGGCCTGCTTGTTCACATAGAACATGGCTACCCGATTGTCCGTTTGAACTAGGGTTATCTTGTAGTTGCTCTTCGAGTATTTCATGCCCAGCTCAAGGAAGATTGCTCTGAGCTCCAGGAGGTTGATGTGAAGACAGGCCTCCCTGTGGAGTCCAGGTACCCTGGGTAGAGAGAGATCGTGCAGGTGGGCTCCCCATCCCACCTGTGAAGCTTGTTAGGGTGACTTGGGATAGGGGTTGCTGGAAAGGAGACCCCACCAGAAGGCTTCTGGGTGATTGCCACCATTGGAGGGACGAAATAAGACGGTCTGAGTTTGTTATTTTGTCCGACAGGCAACCTGAGGCCTGTGTCCACTGAGTGGACCTTGTCCACTGGGCTGCTCGCATATGGAGGCGAGCATAAGGAACCACATGCACGGTGGATGCCATGTGGCCTAGCAATTGTAGCATTTCCCGAGCAGTGAGACAAGGTTTGAGCACTGCTTGGGAAGCTAGTTGTACTATGCAAAGACAGCGGGGCTGCGGAAGGAAAGCCCTCATCTGTCTGGTATCCGAATACTAGGGACTCTAGGGACTGAGTGGGAGCAAGACTGGATTTTGGGAGGTTTATGACCAGTCCCAAATACTGAAGGATTTGCATTCTGCGAAACAGAGCAGAGCTGGCTTCTGGCACTGTAGGGGCTTGAATGAGCCAGTCGTCTAAGTAAGGGAAGACGAATATTCCCAGAGTGCAAAGAAATGCTGCTACCACAGCCATGCATTTTGTGAACACTCTTGGCGCAGAAGCCAGACCAAAGGGAAGAACCTTGTATTGGTAGTGCTTTCCTTGAAACAGGAATCGGAGGAATCTCCTGTGATTTGGATGGATGAGAATACGAGTATACCCATCCTTGAGATGTAGAGAACAAAGCCAATCCTGACTTTGAAGGTATGGCAGCAGAGTTCCTAGAGAGACCATTTTGAACTTCTCTCGGAACAGATATTTGTTCAATTCTGAGGTCTAAATTGGGTCTGTGTCCTCCTGTTTTCTTTTGAATAAGGAAATAGGGGGAGTAGAACCCTGTACCCTGATGGGGAATGGGTACTTCCTCTATTGCTCCTTGAGCAAGGAGCACTGTAACTTCTTGACCTAAGAGATTGTCAAGAGAGGTCTGAGAATTGACCTGTCTTATAATTGTAGGAGGGGGCAGGCTGTGAAAATGAAGCTTGTACCCCTCACTTACAATGGACAGAGTCCAATTTTATGCTGTTATTTGGTACCATCTGTGGGCAAAATGACATAACCTGTCTGTGATGGTTAAGGGTTCTGGACCCTTCAGGGGCAGGAAGGCGAAGTTCTCTAGAAAGGAGTCAAAGCCTCTGAGGAGGCTGAGCCTGCTGAGCTGGCTGAGGTTTTGCAGCTTTTGGCTTCTTTTGTCGTTTAGGTTGTTGCTGCTGTCCCTTTTGGGCAGTCTGACCTGGACAGTGTCCCTGTTGGGTATAGGAAGGATAACACGTTTTTCTTATTGAAAAATGTTTTTTTAAAGGATCTTTTCTTTGCAGGATCGGCTGTAGATTTGGACAATCTATCCAATGTGATATTGTCAGCATCTATTTCATTAGCCTTCTCCTGCCAATTCTTGCCAGAGATTTTCCCCTGTGCAAGGAATGTTTCCTAATTTATCCTGTACCCAAATTTCCAAGTCAGATGCCTGAAGCCAGGCGATCTGACGTGCACCAATGGCAATAGCAGAGGTTCTGCTTATGCACTCAAAACAGTCAAAGGCTGCACGATTAACAAACTTGGAAACATCCTGAGCATGTTTGACAAGAGTGAGATAGTCTTTTGTCATCAGGAAGAAGGGGGCTCATAAGCTCCAAGTCCCCTGTGACCTCTTTAAGGAACATTCCCATATACAAGATATAGGAACTAATCCTAGTTGAGAGCATGGAAGCATCGACACCCTGGAGGATTGGACGCATGTCTCTGCACTTTTCATCCTTCTCATGGCTGATTCCACCACCATTGAATGGTGTGGTAATTTAGTTTTTTGAAAGCCAGGACAAGCTTTGAAACACTACCTCTTCCTCTTGTCTTATCCATTAAACAATCCAGATAACACAACCTACCCACAGACCTTCCAAACATACAAATTCAATACAGACACCCCACAGACCTCCCATACACAATACTGAAGCCAGGATGAGATCATGTCTGTTATATTAATTACCCTGTTATCCGAGTTGTATTTCCTGTTTTTTCTGTAAACACAAAGTACCGTTGAATTGTGTAACTCCTTGTTTATTGTAAATCGCGCTGATGCTGAATAGTGCGGTATATAAGAGACTATAAATAAATAAATAAGGTGGAACTCGATACATGGTATCCAGGGGCGGCCCAAGGGGGGTGCGGGGCCATGTGCGGAGACTCGGTGCGGGGCCTCATTTGCATAAGGGGCCTCATTTGCATAATGCTGCCATATACTAACTTTTAGTAAACGTGCCTCTTAATGAGTGTATGGATAAAGAACGACTAAAAGATTTCTACATTACTATACTACTACTATAATCCAGTGTCAACTGCCAGACACATTAGGAACTACTACAAACGCTGCCCATTTAGAACCCATCCAAACCAATAAATTACACCCACGGAAATCAACTCTCATAAACCCCAAAATATATTCTTGACTCCACTGCAGCAATTCTTGGAACTTCTTAATCAATACTGAATTGAAGAAAGTGCTCCCACATATCCCCAACCAACGTCCCTTGTAGTATTCCTCTTTATGTGGTGTTTTTTGTCGGATCGCTCACGGTGCTTGGAAAACCGCTTCTTTTTGCACAAAGCTTAAAAAGTATGTGATGACTACCTGCGGTACTGCTTCTCTCCCCTTGTAGGTCAAAATGCTGTGCCCTACCTATCTGCAAGGCCCCATTTGAAGTGTCAAGTTTCAAGGTAAGGTGTAGCCATGTCTCTAAAATTCAGAGTTCTGAGTCTTGAATCAACGTGACTCCAATTCTCCAGATCATCAAGTTTGTCAGCTTGCCACTCTACCATGTCCTTTATGTTAAACTTTTTTATTACACCAAATGTACATGTCACAGATCTCCATAATCACTTATCTTCTGGTTTCCCTGGTACACGCTACAATCATATTGGCGGTCAATTCCTAACAGAATACAAAAACTTTTTAAACAAATTTTCCCACTCTTCCTTCCCCATCTAACAATCCCCCCTCACCCTAACACCCTCCACTCATCATGGGTTCAGGAGGGAAAGAATTCCAGTTCCACCAAGATTAGAAAACACAAGACGGGATCATGTGGGCTTTTTATGCCCCAGCTGTCATAAGTCCTCCTGCCATAACAGAAGTAGCAAACCCACCCATTTCCCCCTCCCCCCAGGAGCAAAGCCAGGTCCACCTCAATCCATTCACACTGCTCCTTTTTAACTCTCACCAGAAATGTAGTAGATAACTACGTGCCTTCAGAGGCAGGGCCTGCCAATAGGGCTCCCAGACCTTCTGGAAATGGAGCCATGCAATCTCACCTTGTCGCTTGACTTTAATTTGCTCCATCAGCACTAGATCATAAATCACTATCCACAATTGCAAAAGCGAGGGTGGAGCCTCACTCAACCTTTCATGCACTATAGATTTATGACCCAGACACACTTTATGTAAAAGCACTTGTTCACCCTTCCTTATAGCTGTCACAGATGCAAAATTATTAAATAATAGTAACCATACTGATAATGGGATCTTGTGCTCAGAGATAGCACTCAAATAACTGATGGTCTGCTGCCATACCCTTGTATTTTTAGAAGCCAAGATCCCCCCAAAAAGAAGCAGATCAGCTGGTACTACTTCTCCCCTCTATCTCAGCCAAGTCAAAACCACCCCACCATAAAACCGGTTGAGCACCACGAAAAGCAGAAAAAGCACCAGAGACAGGCATTCCCTCTCCCTAGCCGGTCTCAGTCCCACAAGGGAGCAGCCTGGCAGGAGAAAGTTGCCGGTTAGAAACAGTAGGGGCTACGGTTCTTTCTCCCAGCTCAGACCATGCCAACCTTATGCAAGGTGGCACATTTTTTGCCTTTGAGAGGTGTTAGCTGACTGTTATTGAACGCGATACCAATTATTGTAGCCTTTTCATAACGGCGAGTTCACACCGAGCACCTTTCGATAAATATCCTGTATTACACATTGACTCGGTGTTACATTTAGAAACCAGATTTATTTTATTTATTTTTATTTATTTATTTAACAATCATTTATATCCCGCATCTTCCAGAGTTCAGTTGCGGTTTACAATAAAACAAAATCCACAAAGCAAGAGCTTGGTTTTACATCGAACATTATGTAACAATAAACAATAAATTGGTTAACAGCATAGGCTAATACATAACAGCATGAAACTTGCTTTTAAACTATGTACAATAAACTATATACAGATAAACTATATACAGATACAAGTAGTGGTACTTTAGGGTTTAATCATAGCGATACCTTCATGAGCCAGCCAAAACAGCTCTCCACAGACCGTCGAGACCGAGGCCCTCCCTCACGCTGCAGTGCCGGCGGCCGGATAGGGGACCAGGAGAACATGGGCCAGACAATGAACACGCGATGACAAAAATAATTTTACTTACTGTGCGTTGCTGGCTGGCTTTTTTAAAAAAAGATTCTTAAAGTTTAAATATCTTTGCCGTCGGAGAGTCGTCGCACTCGCGTCGTTGCAGCAAGCAGCAAAGTCCGCTTCCACGTGCAGCAGGTGTGCTAAGTCAGTGGGAGGAGTTTTGGATCTACGTCATGCATCATGCCTGCCTGTAGGAATGGCGGCGGCACGTCGACGTCGGGCAGCAAAGCAAACCAGCATGATAGAAAAAATACAAAACAAAAGGGAGTTGGATCGCAAGAGCGGGGCTGCCGCCCGGGCTGGTAGAATGGCAGATTAAAGCAGAATTCAGCGGCGCCATAGCAGCAGCAGGACGGAACACTTTTTCTCGGCGTTCAGACAGGCAAGGGCAGCAGCAAGTGTCTTTAGCGTGGGGCCCCCCCGAAGCGCGGGGCCCTGTGCAAAAAACATTCTTGCTCAATGGACGGGCCGGCCCTGATGGTATCGAGTCTTTGAGAATGAGGAGATGTGGTTAAAGGTGTTTCCCTCATCCTTAGCATAAGATCATGTAAGATCTCATGAATAGGCAGAGTAGCTGCCTCTTTGGGAGCCTTAGGGTATTGGAGGATTTCCAACTCCTTTGTCCTAGGCTCTTTCAGGAGCTACTGTGATGGAAAGGCCTCAGGCCACATCACGGATAAAGTCCTGAAAGGACATATCCTCTGGCAGAGATATTCTGCGCCGAGAAGAGGAACCCTTGGGGAGAAGTACTCTAGTATCGGCAGAGTCTGAGTCTTCAGACTCATTCGAGGATTCAAAATATCTCAGATCCTGGTGATCGTGCAAAGCACGGTACTGGTATGTATCAAAGTCGGTATTGGGTTGTTCAGGTACCGATCTGTCGATGCCGGAGAAAGACGCATAACTCGGTACGGGTGGCATACCCACCGATGTCAATGCAGTCGGTACCGGTATCGGTTGAGGTGTCTGAAGCAGTTTCAACAGTACTGAAGCCGTAAGAAGAGCCGCTAGACTGCATTCGATAGCAAGGAATCTCTGGTCTATCGACGCTGCTGATGCTTGGGTGTCAGTACCAGTAGAAGCAGCCAGAACACCAGAGCATGGCGTCAGTAGTTCTGCCAAGGTTGAGGCCTCGAGAACATCCTGGAGCCCTGTTAATGCTTTGGAAGCCGAAGCTTCCCACCGGGGCAGTTTTGTCAGTGAAAATTCCTAAAAGGCAACGCCAGGGGCATCTCCATACTTAGGAGATCTACCCTTTGAGGACCGGCTAGATTTATGTTTAGTTACCTGAGGAAGATGAAGCCCTGGAGGACGTCGATGCAACAGACGCCACGTCTGAGGGAAAAAGGATGCTAAGTTTAGCAGCTCAGTTCTGCCGGCCCCTTTTTGACATCATTCCACAGGAGAGGCACTCAGATAGAGTGGTCAGGACCTAAACATTTGAGACACCAATCATGGGTGTTGGTGACGGAAATGGTACCGCCACCTTTAGAACACTTAAAACCTGAAGTAGGTTTTTCCATTAAGGAAAAGTTGGGCCTAGTGCCCAAAATGGCACCTAGCACCAAGGAAAAAAGTTCCTGAAGTAAACCACTTCAGAAACTCTAGAATTTTTTTTTTTTAGAAGAAAAAAAACAGCAGTACAGGTATAGCGTTAAGGGAAGGCAGACGCGACCACAAAAACAAAGATTAAAGACGAAATTTTCTGCAGTGACAGGGTATGTGACCTGTCGGCTCCGTGGAAAACGAAGAACTGGAGAGGGACAGTTGGAAAGGCAGCACACAGGCGCTGTGGGATGCTCCCAAAGGCTTTCCTATTGGATGCTGGGTAGCGTTCCTGTGCAGGCTCTGTCAGTACCAATGACACCCATATGTGAAGACTACATTCCTGCTTGTTCCTGGAGATTGACTTATCCAGAAAGACAAGATACTGCTGTTTAACAGTTTAATTATCTTCTCATACTTGGTGGAATACTACCTGTTCCTTAACTTCCCTCCAGTCTAGTCCCGCACATCTGGGTAGTGTACCTCTTCCAGCAGCTTGATGACACCGGGGTACTTATACAGCTGGCACCGCCTACCGGCCTCAGTATGCTCAATTTCCAAGCAGCTGGAGTTAGAGTGCTGGACTCACTGAAGGAACTACTAAGGAGATAAGAACACTGAAAATTAAAACCTTTTTCCCTTACCAGAGGGCTGTTTTATTATGTTTTCAAGACAACTAAAAAAAAAGAAAAAGAAAAAAGGCAGAGGACAGAGATCAGATAAGGAGATCTCTGGGAATAGGGACCCCCAGATTGTACTTCTGCTGGGGTGGGGGGGATCCCTTTCCCTTCCTTGAGGCCACCTCATCTTACTGGGTCTTGGCAGCTCCCAAAACAGACACCGGGTGAGGAGCCATCACGGGTGAAAATCTGCAAGAGCACCTGTGCAGTGGCCTGTTGGCAGTTCCCGGTCAGCTCTCCTTGCTGAAGCCCTCTGGTGGCTTAACACGAGGTAGTTGGAGCAGTGCTCACGGTGGTGCACAGAGCCGGAGGGCAACCTTGTGGTAGGTATCGGGGAGTCCTCTGGAAGTGATATTTCAGCCGTGCAGGGCAAATGGCAGGCCTGCGAGGTGTGGGCAATCCTCCCTTTCAGCCATGTTGAAGGCCTTACAGCATGGTGGCAGAGTGAGAAAGTGCAGCACAGTTTCTGCTCATGGGATTTTTTCCCTGCTGGTTTCTAAGCTGCTTAACGTTGCAGCACTTGTGACTGGAGGGAACGTGCTTGCGCCGGTAGGGTCAGCTTTGAACCTGGAAAAGTGTTTTAAGTGAATAATTTGTTTTTTTATTCCTTTAGTTCTTTTATTTCTTGGCCATTTCTCTCTTGGGGCCGGGGTTTTTCTGTTGGCAGGTTGATAGGTCAGTCAGAGACCTCTTTCTACCTCTAACCCCTCCTCCCCCCCTCTCCACCAGATTGGGGAATTGGTTTAGCGTGAAGGGTACTCCCTGTATCTCAGCCCAGGCCTCCCGATGCCATTGTGTCCACAGTGCCTGATTTGTGGAACCAGGAGAGGACCAGTCTTGGATACTGGAGTGTGTAAGGGCTATACGGAGGAAGCTGCTTCTATGGAGCAGGAACTGCAGGAGAGGACAAGGCAGGAAGAGTCACATTCTCCCACTCTGGAACATCAACCCTCGGGGAGACCCCCCTGCTTGAGAGCCAGCCCCGTGAACCTGCCCAGTCCCTCCACTTATCAGTCCCTGGGGGAAGTGGGCAGAGCCGGTGGGTTTTCACTGGAATTCGTCTTACTCCTACATAGGGCGTTCTGCATGCGCCAGCAGGGCGCAGCAGGCAGTTCCACATCAGCAGATCGCGGAACGAAGCAGCAAGCAGAGGTTAAGGACTGCACGCCAGGGTCAGCTAAGCCACCTAGGCTCTGAGGAGTGGCAGGGGCAGCCCCCAGTTTCAGAGGGTCTAGACAGGGACAACCTGGACATGGAGCTGGACCCAAATGCCGAGGAGCTAGAGGAAGGTGAGATCCCGGAACAGGAGGAGCAGGTTTTGACAGGATGAATTGCCAGCACTCATCACAGCATCCTTGAAGGCTCTAAACATGCCTACAGCTCTTCCCGCAGAGGATGAGATGTTGGAGGATCCTCTGCTCCAGGCAGACCAGAAGACTCAGGTGTTCTCAGTGCATAGAGTAGTTAGGCAGATGATTCAAGATGAATGGGACATGCCAGAGGCTGGTCTCAAGTGAGTACGAGTCATGTCGCACCTGTACCCCCTTCATGATCAGGACCGCAAACTGTTCAGATTGCCTAAGGTGGATGCGGCAGTTTCGGCGGTTACGAAAAAGACTAAGATACCGGTGGAAAGTAGCGCAGCGCTCAAGGACACCCAGGATAGAAAGTTGGATACACTGTTGAAGCAACCATTTGATATCAATGTTCTGTTGCTGCAAGCCTCTATTTGTGAGGCCTGGGTCACAAGGGCTTGCCTCCACTGGTCGTAGTGGATGCAACAGATGGGTGAGCCGGCTCCAGAGTTGGCAGCGGAGGCTACCAAATTGGAATCGGGGGCCGCTTACCTGGCAGATACTCACTATGATCTCATTCGGGGGCTGTCCAAGAGCATGGCCTCCTTGGTGGCTAGGCGCTATCTTTGGCTCAGAAACTGGGCAGCGGACAGTAACTCTAAGGCACAGCTCAATCTCCAAGCTGCTGGAAGAGGTACACTACCCAGAGGTGCGGGATTGGACTGGGAGTTCCTCCAGGAACAACAATTAGCAGTTAAGTCTAATTTACCTTTTGTTTCCATGGTCTTGCAGCATTGCATCACAGGAATAAACTATTCAACTGCACTAACTCTGCACTTCCATTACTTCTCATTTCCTCAGACACCCCCTCCTTCCTGAATTTTGTCAGGCAAGCTGCTTTTATCTGTGCCCTTCTCCATTACCAACTCAACCTTCTTACTTTCCAGTTTGCTGCACTAACAGGCCAGCACTGAAATCACAGGCTATCAATTTTTTACACCTATCTGCAGCACACCGATTACTGGCAGTAAAGTCACACGCTTGCAGAAAGGGGCTCTCATGCAAATTAGACATGTTGAACTGTGCACAAATGGCAGCATTAAACTGGGAGAACAAGCCAAATACATGCACACAGAGAAACAGGGGCACCACGTGACTAATTTGCACATGAGCCCCAACAGTATTTTGATGGCATCTGGAGCTTTCTCCAATGATCTAGGCATTGGGGAAAGTCCCTGATGCCATCAAAACACTGTCGGAGAGCCAATGCCACCGACAAAACAAATCGCTGGTGGACCAGCAGCCCTAGTCCCCCCACCCATCCAAGTAAAAATAATCTCTGGTGGCCTTTTGCCCCAAAACTCCACCCAGTACCTTTATAAACTAGTGGGAATGCTGCCATCTTGAAAAATGGCAGGGACTGGCCCCATGCAGTGCATCCTGGGATGTACCGGGTGGGCTCAGTGCCATATAAAGCACTGCAAGAGAGCACATGGGCAGCACTCTCGCTTGTTTGTAAAGCTACTGGGAGAGGGTGGGGGGTTTGGGGCTGCTGGGTCACCATGATTATTTTTAGTTAGGTGGGTGGAGGGGAGGGGGGAGAATTGGGGCCGCTGGACCACTAGGGATTTGCTTTCTGTTGGGAGCACCGGCCTCCCAGTAGTATTTTGATGGCATCAGGGCTTCCCCCGATGCCTGGATCATCTTTGACATTTCTCCTCAGATGATCCAGGCATCAAGAAAAGCACCCGATGCCATCAAAATACTGTCAAGGGGCACACATGCTACCCCTCAAGAACAGGCACTAAGGCTGGTTGCAAAATCCTGTTTCTCTGCTTCGAGTGCAGGCAAATATTAGCATATTTTATTATGTTAAGCTCATTTGCCTATAATTTAAATAAATTCAAATACCCTTGGCGTTAATTGTGCATTCGTTTTTCCTTTACTGTTTACACACGTCGTTTCTGCATTTGGCAGTGGCAGTAATTGTGCTTAAAAGTGCAGTTGTGTGCTTAAAGGCCACACTAGTTTTCTGCAGCAGCCCGTAAATGTGTAGAGCACTTTTCTTAAGTGGCAGCATCATGTCCCTTCGAGTCAGTGCCAACTCCTGGCAACCCAGCAGCTCCTGAGTTTTATTGACAGTGTGACCAGAAGTAGATTGGGTTAAGTGACTTGACCAAGGCCACAAAGAGTGCTAGTAGGAACTGAACCCTGATCTTAGTTACCAAGCCAGTGCTCTAATTAGGCTACTCCTCCCTAGGGGTAGCCTGTTCTTAAAGGCTGCACTAGTTTTCTGCATTAGCCCGTAAATGTGTACAGCACTTTTCTTAAGTGGCAGTATCATGTCCCCTCTTACCATATTCAAATCCCATCTAAAGGCTCATTCTCATGTTCACCATTCCATTTCCATACTTAATCTGTTCTGCACAACCAGCAACATATTTATATATGAAATACATTACTAGAGAAAGCATCGCTCTTCAGCACACCCGACTTTGCTCCTAATTCAAAAGTTGCTCTTAAAAGTAGGGGCACTAGTTCACAATGGCCAATGGAAAAGAAAATAGCAGAACATAAAATTTTGGTTTACTGGAAGCAAACAAAAACCTTGGAACAAGTTACACCATGCAGTGCATAGTGTATTGCTCTCAAATTTCCTGTATAACGAGTTGCTCAGTCCTGTTCCAGTAGCTGGGCATTAGAGGTAATGGCAACAACTTTGAAAGATTAGGTAGCAACCTGGGAGAAAAGGGTGGTGGTGTTAGATGCACATACAAATCTCATATAAAACCTACTCCACCCACGACTACCTGTGAAGGACTTAGTTATCCAACTACAACCCACACCCGCCAATATCGCTCGAGCTCCCCTAAGGTTGAGCTCACATACCACCAAGCGATCCTACAACCAACAGATCACAGCAAGTATTTTCTATATGAATGACACTGATGACTATTGCCTATTTTTACTGTAGCCAGTATTTGCAACTACTCATAACCACTACATGAATTCCACTATAGCCAGAACCCCCCTCTACACCCCCTACAAGTTTGATTTACTGTCGTCAGTAATTTCATTCAACCCTAATAACTGTCGTTCTTATTTATAACTCCTATCTGATCTACTGTTGTCAGTAATTCATTCAACCTTAATGACTGTTGATTTCACCAATTACAGCTACTGTTTGAGATATGGACACTGCTTGATATACTTGATATAATCAGTTCTTATTTATAACTCCTATCTGATCTACTGTTGTCAGTAATTCATTCAACCTTAATGACTGTTGATTTCACCAATTACAGCTACTGTTTGAGATACGGACACTGCTTGATATACTGTTGTCAGTAATTTCACTCACCTTTATTTATTTATTTATTTATTTAACATCTTTTATATACCGCGCTATTGTCATCAGCTCGGTTTACATGGAACAAAAATATGCATACATAGAACTGAAAATGCATTTTACAAGTAACAGGGATTTGTAAACTTGGGAATAACAAGGTAAAACTATGTAAAACTAGCTAACTATTTACAGAGGATTCAAGTACCTATCTGAAATACTGTAATTTTGCTCACTGTCTAACATACTGTTGCCAGTAACCTTAGCTATTGCACTATAATTAACATGGATCTCACAAAGTACCAATTATACCTTATTATCACCATACTAACCATTCATCTAACCCAAAACATCTATGCTCTCAAACCAAATCCTACAGCATACAACACTATCCCCATTATTCACAACCCATACAAAACCACACCACAACCATACTCACACACATTTAACCAGACACACCGCCCCAACATTCCCAGACACTCAAGACTAATACAAATAAATCTTGTACAAGTCAAACCTATAAACAAATCCCATGAAACAAACACCATCAGAAAATTCATCCTCATAAATGCAAGATCCATACGAAATAAAATACCAATAATTAATGACATAATCACTGATGAAAAACCTGATACCCTTCTCATCACAGAGACTTGGCTCGCAACCACGGACACAATCCTCCTGAATCAACTCAACACACATCAATATGACCTTTTCAACTGCCACCGAGAAGCAAAAAGGGGAGGAGGGGCCCTTATCACCAAAAAAGAGCTCAAATACTCACTAAAAAATGTGAACAACATAGACGGTATGGATATCATAAATATAGAAAACAAAAACCTTGCACTGTCCCTCATCTATAGACCCCCCTCAGCGGACCACAAAAATCTCACCCCCATTCTAGAACTCGCATGTACAGCTACACAGAGAAAACCACTTGTTATATTAGGGGATCTGAACCTTCCGTCGCTCAACCCACAACACACAATCAACTTTATGGATTCAATGAAGGAAATGGGTTACAATCAAATCATACAAACACCCACACATACAAAAGGTAACGCTCTAGACCTTGTATTCATCCCCACTCCCTTTAATAAACACCAACTACAATCCCCACCTCTCATCACAGAAGTACCATGGTCAGACCACCACTTAATAACCTTCAATTTACTCTCACTATCACACACTAACACAGAGATTACTCCAACACCTTATAAATCTCGCTTTACACACTTCAACAAAGACACCTTCCTAGAAACCGTATTACCTAACCTTATAAATAACACAACAGAAATCAACACCATAATGGAACAATGGAACTCAATAATAAAAGCAGCAGCAACTCCCACTCAAGGTCCCCAAAAACAATTCACAAAAAGAAAATCAGAAAAATGGTTTAATCGAGAACTCCACTATAAAAAAGCAACTAAGAAAACAAGAAAAACGGTGGAGGAAATCTAAAACAAGCGATAATAAGGCGCAATACTTAAGTCTCCTTAACAAATACAAAGACACTATTAACAGATCGAAAAGAGAATACCACACAAAAGTCATAAATATGGCACTCAATAAACCAAGAGAACTATTTACAATTATAAGGACACTAACAAAAACCCAAACTCCAGAGCCTGAACAATCAACGATAAGCGCACAAACTCTTGCAACTCATTTTGCTAACAAATTAAAAAACAAATCATCCAGCACAATCATAACCATACCCACTGAATTAAAACCAACAAATAAATGGATAACCTTTCAAGATATTGAACAAAAACACCTCCTCAATATCATATCAATGATCAACACCACTACTACCTCCCCTCTAGATCCTTGTCCGGTGTCATGGATAAAAAACACTAAAACTGAATTAGCTATACATATACAAAATATAGTAAACCAATCACTATCTAAGGGCATCATGCCAGATGCCCTAAAACTCACATCCTTACGCCCTATAATAAAAAATAATAAACTCAATCCTACAGACCCAAACTCCTACAGGCCCATAGCCAGCATACCGTTCATTGCCAAAGTGATAGAAAAAATCATACAGCTTCAACTGCAAGATTTTATTGACACACATGCACCACTTGACTCACATCAATTTGGCTTCCGCCCTTCACATGGAGTCGAAACTCTACTTATAACACTCATGGATGACCTCATAAAGGGCACTGACACATGCAACCAAGGTTACATCCTCATATTCATTGATATAGCTGGTGCCTTTGACAATGTCCACCACAACACACTTATTAACAGACTCCTAAGCCTAGGAATAGGAGGAACAATTCTACAATGGTTTATATCATACATCACAAACCGATCAATACGCGTTAAATTGGATCAAGACACCTCTGAGCCATTCATACAAGGACAAGGTATTCCACAGGGCTCGGCCCTATCGGCCCTCCTTTTCAACCTATATCTCCAACCCATCACAAATATATTCAAAAAACATAAAGTCAACCACTATATATACGCAGATGACATCATGCTCACTCAACCAATAAACACAAATAATCCCAACTACCAGAACTTACTAAACTGTATCAGTGAAGCAAATACCTGGCTACAAAATAATAACCTTAGCATCAACCTAAAAAAAACTGAAGCAATGTTCGTAACAAGAAAACCAGATACTACTCTCCCAGAAACAATAACAATTAACGATACAATAATCCCAATCAAAAAGGAAGTAAAATACCTAGGCATCATAATAGACCACACACTTAGTATGATCCCTCACATAAAACAAACCGTGAAAACCATATTCTATAAACTCAAAACCATTCAACACCTACGACCAATACTAAACACACATGACTTCAGATCTGTTATCAGCACACTCATCACTCCTCACTTTGACTATTGTAATAGTCTACTTATCGGCCTCCCTCTCACAAATATTAACTTACTCCAACGAGCTCAAAACATCTGTGCCCGAGTAACAGCAAAAGCCCGCCTCACTGACCACATAACTCCCATCCTCGCTGAACTACACTGGCTTCCCATAAATAGTAGAATATCATACAAAATACTCTTAACCACATTTAAACTTATCAACGGCATATCACCTTCACATCTAACCACTCTACTACATGCTCCAAAAGAACATAGAACCCGCAGACAAAATGCAACCCACTCACTAGACATAAAAAAATCAATTCGAAAAACAAAAAAAACCACAAGCTCAAGAGCATTCTCATATGCAGCCCCCACCATATGGAATAAACTCCCACTAAACCTCCGCAAAATAAAGGATCTCCAGACATTCCGGAAAGAACTAAAAACATATCTGTTTAAAGAACACTTCATAAACCTTAATGAACCCCCTCCATCCTCCTCACCACACCTACATAAAAATCCTCCCTAAACACAGATCAAAAAGCCTCAAACCTCAACACACATAAGAAAAACAACCATGATTAATAACTGACTAATGTAAATATTTGACTGATGTAAATAGTTCAGCATATGTATAATTATATGCGCCATGTTATTGTTCATGAAAAGTTAATTGTACATAGTTTAAAGAAAATACTATGTTCTATGTAAAACAATGTTCATTATGTTAATTGTAAACTGTTCATTATGTTATTTGTAAACCGCCTTTGATCTTGGGAAAAAGCGGTATAGAAGAAAAGTATAAATAAATAAATAAATAAATAAATAAATAACCAATTGGCAAAACTGAATAGACCAATTTGGTCTGTATCTGCCATCATTTACTATGCTATTAATGCAGATCTTCTAACATGGCGTGGAGAAAATCTCTGGGTTCCAGGCCACAGACATGTTGCACTTCCATGCAGACATCCTTCTGCTTTATCTTCTGACAAAGTATGCAATAATTGCTTCTGCATATTCTTGTTGACAATGGGAAAGCCAAAAGGCTTCAAGGAAACGTTTTACATATCCATATACACAGAAAAATCCCTACACCAAAAAGGAAAGAGGAAACAGCAGTAGCTGTTAATACAAAAAAGTGGCAAGTATCCAATATGGCTGCGTGGTAGTTGCTGCTTATCTCAGCTCTCTTGTCTTTTTAAAATGTCTAAATGAAAGGCCGTCTCTCCAAATACATTGAGAGAACCATGCCGGATATCTATTCTCTCCTTCTTTGTTAAGAAGGGTGGAAATTCTGGAACATAACTGGTAAAGACAGGACTAGCAGCTTTTAAGTGCAGTTTCTGTTTAGGACATTAATAGTTTCCAAAGTTTCAGGGCTGGGAGATAAAGTGTGAACAGTCATCACGGATTCTCAAATACCTCCAAGGCTATTTATGCAATGGCAAGTTTGCCACTTCTGATGTTTAGTCTCTGAATCAGACAAAATTACTGGCATTGCTGGAGGATTGCGTTTCTACATCAGCTCTCAATCTTTTGATTGAAATTGGTGAACAACTTGCAAGGTTCAAATATGGACACTGCTCAGCATCGTTCCCATATTCTTAGCCGCTCATCAGGACAAGATACTAAAACAGGAAACCAGAGGATGACACTTCTCACATTTCTAAGGTGCATAATTCTGAAGCTGCTGACGTTTTTGCCAGGTACCTCCATTTGTTCTAAAGGATCACTACCTCAGATTCTGGCAAATTGCAAATTCTGTCCCAACTTTTAGCACTGAAAATACGGTACCCGAGACCAAAAAATCTTTGGTGTTGCAAAATGAATAGGATATGGGTAATTCATTTGTCAAAAGAATGCCTAATGCTTTCTCTAGAACGGAAAATCTGGTAGTAACTACGTTAAGAGTTACAGCATGTAGTCATCAAATTTGAGAACTGGCTAATGGCATGTGAAAGCAAAGCACAGTCATGTGCACAAGATACTATCAAATTTTCTGAAGATAAATGAGTGGACAGCTTTCACTGAAGCTTTGAAATCCATGGTTAATACTCAAACTTGAAACTATGGAGAACACCACGACTTAGAAAGAGTAGTTACTCACCTGTAACAGGTGTTCTCCAAGAGCAGCAGAAATCAGTCCTCTCATATGGGTGACGTCGTCGTCGCCGGAGCCCCATGCAGAGCATTTCCCCAGCTTTCAAAGAAAGCCTTTGGAAATGCAGCATGCATGTGCGGTCCCTTTCCCACCCAAGGGTGCCATCTTGCTCAGTCCTCACGACCCTCCCTCCTCCTCTGGTGTTGCAGTCATATACTTCATTTTGTTTTTTGCTGTCTTTTAGCTATGACTGCAACCCCAGAGGAGGAGGGAGGATCGTGATGACTGATTCCTGCTGCTGCTGGAGAACACCTGCTACAGGCGAGTAACTACTCTTTTCCAGGACCAAGCAGAAAATCAGTCCTCACATATGGGACTCCCCAGCTCTAGGCTACTGGCAACCCTAAGCTGAAAAAAATGGCTCCCTCAAGAGCCTCAGCATCCATGATAAGAATATCCTCTGAGAACGCTCCCATATGGTAGCCCAACACGGGCCGGAGGGTAGGAGTTGCCTAAACCTCAAAGAGATTACGGAGTACTGCCTGTCCGAAACCACTGTCCCTTCGGGACTCTCTCTCAAGGCAGTAGTGGGCTGCAAAAGTCTTGCATGAAGACAAAGTAGCGGCCCGGCAGATGTCTGCCAATGGAACAGAGCGGAGATGAGCTACTGACACGGCTTTCGCCCTGACACGTGACTCGACCCTGCAAGGGGAGGTCGGCTGCCTTCTACGCCCAGGCGATACAATCTGCTTCCCAAGTGGACAATGTATGCTTTGAGACAGGTAACCCCAGTTTATTAGGGTCAAAGGAGACGAAGAGCTGAGTAGCCCTTCGATGCTCCCGCGTACGTTCTATGTAAAAAGACAACACCCTCTTACAGTCCAGGGTATGCAAGACTGTTTCAGCCCAGCTGGTATGTGGCCTGGGAAAGAAGGTCGGAAGAACCACCTCCTGGTTGAGGTGGAAAGAGTAGACCACTTCTGGAAGGAACTTCGGATGGGTTCGTAGGACCACCCTGTTCCTACAGAAAACTGTGTGTACGGTTTATCAGAAACCAGAGCTTGTAGTTCACTCACACGTCTGGCAGAGGTAAGAGCTACGAGGAAGAGCGCTTTCCAAGAAAGGAAGCGCAAATGGCAAGTAGCCATCGGCTCAAACGGTGGGCGAGTAAGTTGCTGCAAGACCATGTTCAAATCCCACTCAGTCGCCGGTGGGCAAACCGGAGGCTTGAGAAGCAAACCTCTGAGGAAGCAGGACACCAAGGGGTGAACCGACAGACTGTCCCTCCACCGGTGAGTGGTACGCTGATAGAGCACTGAGGTGGACCCGAACAGAGTTAGACTTAAGGCCTAGGTCTGACAGGTGAAGTAGATACTGCAGTACTACTGGCACAAGACAGGAGAAAGGATCTTCATTGCACCGAGCACACCATATTGTGAACCTACGCCACTTGAGGGCATAGGACTATCTCCAGGAACAAGCAGGAATGAGTCTTCACATATGGGTACATCGGTACCGACGGAGCCTGCGCGGGAACGCTCCCCAGCGTCCAATCAGAAAGCTTTTGGGAGCATCCCCTCAGCGCCTGCGTGCTGCCTTCCCACCTTTCCAACTGTCTCTCCTCAGTTTTCGTTTTTCCGCGGAGCCGGCAGGACGTCCTCCTGTCACCGCAGAAATTCTTTTCTTTAATTCTTTAATTCTTTTTTTCTTGTGGTCGCGGCTGTTTTTCCCGCCTCCACCAGTACCGCCGATGGGTTTTTTCTTTTCTTTTTTTTCTCAAACTCAGGGAGAGTTTTCCCTCAGTTTCTGTCTTAAATTTTTGGGCCTGTAAGGCCTCTCCATCATGAAGCCTTCTTCTCCTAAGAAGTGCCTTAACTGTGGAAATACAGTTTTCTTTTTAGACTCCAACAACTGGTGTCTAACCTGTTTGGGTCCTGACCTTTTTCCTCCGGAGCCATTAGGCTACAATTTTATGAGAAGAGATTTTCCATTTTGAGTTTCCCTCGATACCACGTTCCCTTCCAGTGTCAGGGCACCGACCATTTCTTCTCTACAGGATCAGGTAACCCAAAAACAAACAGAGTCTGTTAAGACTAGCCAATACTCGAGTGGTAGGTCTCATGCCAAGCATGATGACGGCTCCGGCCTTGCCCTCAAGACCCTATTGGCTTCAAAACCCCGGCGGGAGTCTTCGGTCTCCAAAGCCTTTCAGGGGTTTCAGGTTGTTCCTGGGGCTCACCCCTCACAGAACATACCTGAGCCATGCTCGGTGGTGGCATCCGCTTCGAGCGGTACCGATACCCCGGCATCGGCACTGGTGTTGAGTGATCCACTCTTTGCCAGGGATTGTCATCTGGCGTTCTCGGTGCCTTCGGGACCGATCGATACATCCCAGATTGACTTTCCAGTATCAGCAGCATCGCCGATACGACCACCGACGTCTGTACCCTCTAGACATGCATCGATAGACTCGCTTCCTTCGATGCCGAGTCTGGAATCTATCTCTAGTCTGGAAGACTGGGTACCGACGCGTCTCGGAACCGATGCTTATCGATTCCGGATGCGCAGCACCGAGGATACTCAAAGCTTTTTGGTTGCCTCGGTACCGCTTGAGCAGCCTCCGATGACTGCTTCGATGGCAGTATCGCCTCTGATTCCGGCACAACTACCGGTATCGGTATCGATGCCGGTTCCTGTAGTAACATCGGGACCAGCCACTTCCATGCTTTTTTCACCAGGATCGCTCCTTTCTATACCTAGTTTGGAGTCGATACCTGGCATGGACGATGCAGTACTGCCTGTCTCAAGTTGTAACTGCCAGTTCCAGTATCCATCTAGTGGGGCTCTTTTTCTGCAACAGACCACTACATCCTCCGGTGCCCAGGCTACTGCTTCAAACTTTAGCCTATCCAGGGATGGTTCCCATTGGAGATCCTTCTTTTCAGAAATTTCTCCTTGACATGGCAACATTCCTTACTATTCCTATCCCTGGCTGTGATCCTACTCAAGGCTCTCCTGCGGAAAAGGAAAATATAATGCTTCCTTTACATCATTCTTTGCAGGATCTTCTGAGAATATGGGAAACACCTTTAAGGGTTTCCTCACCTTCGGCAGCAACTGATGATCTGTATCAAGTGCCCCCCTCTCCAGGGTTTCAAAAGACTCAACTTCCCCATCATTCCATTGTAGTGGAATCAGCAATGAGGAAGGTAAAAAGCAAGAAGCATTCTTCTTATCCGCCAGGTCGTGAATCTAGAACACTTGATGCCTTTGGACGTCAAACCTTCCAAACATCTATGCTGGCAACAAGGATTATCTCTTATATTTTTTTATATGAGTCTATCTCTCCAGGAGGTCACAAGGAAATTCTCTCTTTTGACTCCTTTTCTATCAGAGCCCAAGGCTGCAGACTATTCCTTACTTCTTAGTCATAGCCAAAATATCTCTTGGTTTCTCTCTTGTGCTTCTCTAGACTCTTGAGTCTGTTAGCAGAACCTCTGCTATAGCCATAGGAGCACGACGTAGAGCCTGGCTCCAGACTTGAACAGATGGGCACAACAAAGACTGGGTAATACTCCTTGTACTATCTCTTCAATAGGGAGTCTTTACGTCAGGTTGCTCATTGCTCCACTGACTTCCCTGTTTCTGGGGGCTATCCTAAGCCTTCTCCTTCCCCAGTAGGTAGGAAATGCCCTACCAAACCTTCTTTCCCTAGGAAAACGTTTCACTCTTCTCCTGCCCATTATACAGATATTCCCAAGCAGGGGAAACCTCGCCCTGGTCTGAAGAATCCAAACTCTAGCCAAGCTGAACAAACCCAGCAACCATAGGTTTCTGAAGGTTACAACCTACAGTTAACCTCTTCTTAGCAGAAGTTTTTTCACTCTTTTTTCCTTCAAAACTCTACACATGGATTCCTTTCTTCAGGACATCCTTTTCCTCCTAGATATGCTGAGCTGTCAGGATATTCATGTCTATGGGTCACAGGTTTCTCCTCTTCTTCCTACCAAGAAGAGAAGTTAACTATCCCATGATAGTTTTTTCTGTTCCAACATGACTTTTTTCCTTCCGCAGACATACCATATGGTAAGTCACCCTTCAGCTCCTGTTTCTCTACCCTTTCATCCAGGGTTCCCCCTGAATGAGTGGTACCATGTCACTGCAGGGCTTCTCTAGCCTTTCATTCCAGTGTAGAGTTTTTTTCCCTTGAATAAATCCCCTTCTTTTCTCTGGGCAGCTCATCAGACAGGGACAGGAATTTCTCCTCTCCTTTTGTCTGTTCTCTCTGTTTTACACAGGAAGATTTTCTCTGCTGTCTCTTTCAGCAGCTGCCCATGCAGGAGTTCCAGTGATTGGACTACTGGTACTTTTCCACAAGTTTCCAGTCTGTCTTCCACTACTTTCTGTCTGGCCTTAGTTGTGATTCCAAGATAGTGCTTTCATCTATCTTGGATAATCCTAATCACTTCAGGCTTATCATACTATCTTCTTTTCTTGCCATCTCCATTTTCTTGGATTTGGCAGCAGAGTTTACCTACAGCCAGTTTTATTTCCTAATTCTCCTGCATAATGCTCTCTGCAATCTTCAAAAGAAGCTTTCTACTTTGGGCCCTTGCTAGACAGCATGGGGTTTTGTCTCTGATGACTATTCTATATGGTTGGAAAAGGCTCCTCAGTCATTTTCCATGACTGAGGGTTCTCCACACCCTGTTATCTCCTGTTATAATACAGGATATAAGCTTTTTCTGCGTGAATGTCCAAAGAGTTTTCCAATTCTGCAGGAATATGCTCTTTTTTCCTTGCAGCTTGTCCTCATGGTATCCTACTCCTTTATGGACAGCACATATTCTACTAGTAACGCATGATACCCCTTGTGTCCCTCCAGTGGGTCAGCCTGGTATCTCATCCTATGCGGTTTTATGTCCATTTACCATGTCAGAGTTCTACAAGACTCAGGACTTGTTGTTTACAGACTGATATTATCTTCTGTTTTTTCACGCAACCATCCTGGTTATTTCACTGGATAGCATTCTTGCACCATCTTAGCCAGGAGGAATAGATTCTCTATATATCTTCTCAAGTAGGTTCCACCTTCTTGTTATTAGATGAATCTTTCTCCTTCACATCTCTCATGTGAATGTTCTTATGGGCATCTCTCTATCTGCCACTTGCAGACATGTATCTTTAGACATACATATTCATGTATGTATATATCTCTATATACTTCTATAGATACATATGTCTGTAAGCTGTGTGTGTGTGTGTGTGTATATATATATAAATAAAATATAATCTGTCGAGATGCTTCCTTATAAGTAGATATGTATTTATATACTTATCTCCCTAAATGTCTATGCTATAAAGGTTTTTACCTTCCTAGAGGTTCCAGACAGTGGGCTTCCATATGTTCTTACTGTCCCTCAGTATGTAGGGGGTATTATGCACACAACCACTACTGTGGTACTAACAGCTACCACTTTTCCTCTAGATCTCGCTATCCCTGAAGTACCATGCTTCAATATCTTTCCTATCTCTCACCAGCTAGGAAAGACAGGATAGATCTTCACTAGCTCTAAGGTTTCAACCCTTCACACATCTGTCCTCCTTGGGAATACAGGCTTTTTCCCATACCCCTTCTTCCCTACAGGACTGGGCTAGTTGTCCAAATCGGTCAGTCTTCCTCTTTTACTCCTACATGTTAATGACTCTGTAGCTAAAGGAGTTTTCAGCTTTTTCCCATAAAGCTTTCCACTGAAGACCTGCCGTTTTTATACTACTCCAGTTGACACCTGGGTCACCTGCCAATTCCAGATTTGGACCTTCACCTTCACTGACGTGAGGTCACTTTGAGGATTCCTCTACTGAATCTCCAGTAGACTCCATCAGCCTCTCTACTTCCTGCAATCCAGTAGGTAAGGTCCATATTGTGATTACTCATTCAATATTTTTAATAGTAATTATCATACATACCAAGGACTCCTCTCCTGTAGTCCTTAGGTTAGCTGTTTTCCTACAGCTCTCCTCTTTTCCACTCCTACCCACCATCCCTCATGGGATGCCAGAGATCCATGTGTGGGAAGTGCAGTCCTGTTCCAGGGACACGCATTTTATGGGATCTCCTCCTGGCATCTACAGCTAGGGAGTCCCCATATGTGAAGACTCATTCCTGCTTGTTCCTGGAGATAGCACAGTTACTTACCTGTAACAGGTGATCTCTGGGAACAGCAGGAATAAGTCTTCACAACCCACCCACCTCCCCTAGGAGTTGTATCTCTCTATCTTCCTTTCCTCTTTCTCTCCATTTGTCTCAGCTATGAAACTCAACTGAGGAGAGACAGTTGGAAAGGCAGGAAGGCAGCACGCAGGTGCTGAGGGATGCTCCCAAAAGCTTTCTGATTGGACGCTGGGGAGCGTTCCCGCGCAGGCTCCGTCGGTACCGACGTACCCATATGTGAAGACTTATTCCTGCTATTCCCAGAGATCACCTGTTACAGGTAAGTAACTGTGCTTTCTGGTGGACTACCTCCTAGAGGCCAAAACCATCTCTTCAACCTCCTTAGGTAGAAGCAAGGGAGCTAGCACTATCCTTTCAGCAGCCAGGCCATCAGATTGAGGGACCTGAGATTGGGGTGCAGAAGGGAACCCTGATCTTGAGACGAGATTGTGTTGCAACCCCAGAGGGAAAGGAGTTTCCACCGCCAACTGTAGAAGGAGTGGAAACCATGGTTGCCTTGGCCATCTGGGGGTTACCAGAATCACCGAGGCCTTGTCCCGGAGAATCTTGTTCGGGCCACCAGGGGCATGGGAGGAAATGCATACAGGAGGCCCGTAGACCAAGAGATCAGGAAAACATCTGCTGCCATTCTCAGGGGATGCGGCTGTCTGGAACAAAACCTGGGCAGCTGATGGTTCAGTGGACTTGCAGAGAGATCGATGGATGGAAATCCCCATCGTAGAAAGATCTGCTGGACCACCAATGGATTCAACTGCCATTCGTGGGGCTGGAGAATCCTGCTTAGCTTGTCTGCTAAGAAGTTCTCCTGACCAGGTAAACTGCTTTGAGAAACATGCCTTGTTTGACTGCAAAGGAGCAAAGGGCCTGTGCCTCCAGACATAGGAGCCTGGACCCTGTGCCCCCTTGCTTCTTCACATAGAACATCGTTACCTGCTTGTCTGTCTGAACTAAGACAGACTGGAGAGAGAGGGCATGAGAAAAAGTCTGTTGAGCCAAGCGGATTTGCTCTCATCTCCAAAAGATTGATCTGCTGTGTGGCCTCCCAAGGAGACCAGAGGCCTTGAGTGCACGTGCCCTGGCAATGTGCACCCCAGCCCTTTAAGGAAGCATCGGTCGTCAGCACCCTTGTGTGCTCTGGGGCCTGAAAAGGTACCCCATGAGAATGTTTGGGAGATGTAGCCACCACAGCAGGGAGTCCAAAAGTGGTTTGGACACCTTTACTGTGTCTCGGAAGTCACCTGTGGCCTGCGCCCACTGAGCTCTGAGGTACCACTGAGTAGCCCGCATGTGCAGATGGGCATTCGGCATCACATGTACTGTGGATGCCATGTGGCCCAGGAGCCGCAGGAAGTGCCTGGCAGAGACCTGAGAATTGCTGTGGAACTGGTTGGCCAAGTCCATCAGTCTGTGGGCTCTGTCCTCTGGCAAGTAAGCTCTTGCATGTGGGGTGTCTAATCTTGCCCCTATAAATTCTAGGTTCTGTGAGGGGAGCAAAGTGGACTTTGCGTAGTTTATGACAAAGCCCAGATGCTGAAGAAGAGAGACAGTGCGAAGAGTGTCTTGTCTGGCCTCCTGGAGAGACTGGCCCCTGATGAGCCAGTTGTCCAGGTATGGGAAGACAAAAATTCCCCGATTCCTGAGATAGGCCGCCGCCAACAGCAGGCATTTGGTGAAAACCCTGGGGGCGGAAGTTAAGCCAAAGGGAAATACTCTGTACTGAAAATGGTTTCCTCCCACCACAAATCTGAGATATTGTCTGTGGTCTGGATGAATGAGGATGTGAGTATAAGCATTCTTTAGGTCTAAGGAGCACAGCCAGTCTCCCTGCTGGAGGTAGGGCAGCAGTATCCCAAGGGTAAGCATCTTGAACTTTTCCCTCTCCAGAAACTTCTTTAGGTTTTGCAAGTCTAGGATAGGCCAGAGACCTCATGTCCTTTTTGGTACCAGGAAGTACCTGTAGTAGAAGCCTTGCCCTTTCAGGTGGTGAGGCACCGATTCCACCGCCTGTTCCTTTAGAAGACTTGCCAACACCTGAAGGAGGAGGTTTCTGTGCAGAGGGAGTCTTGGCGGCTCCCCTGGAAAGTAGGAGGGGGGTAGCTGGTGGAAGTGGAACATGTAGCCCTTCTGGGCTATGCTGAGGACCCAGGTATCCCATGTGATGGCTGGCCACCTATAGGCGTACAGGGTCAGCTGACCTCCTGTGCTGAGTGGAGCCAGCTTTGGAGAAGAGGCTATGCTGTGGGAGTCAAAACCCCGCTCCCTGCTGTGCAGGAGCCAGCGGCTTGGGGGTCTTCTGCCTACGGGGCCCATGTCCCTGCCCCCTTGGCTGGCTGGCCCTGTTGGGGAGCTGGAGAGGCCTGATATGGAGGGTAGGATTTTTAGGCAGCACCCTTCCTCAGGAAAAAGGGCTTCTTTCCCGAGCCCTTCTTTTTCTGAGAAGGGGCAGAAGTCTTCCTGGACAGCCTTTGTCCTGGTGAGAGAGTCTCAGTCTTGATTTCCGCAGCCTTTTTAGTCATGGGCTTACTGAAAAGGTTTTCACCTTGGCAGGGGACATCGACCAACTTGTCCTGCATCCATGACTCCAGGTCTGATGACTGCAGCCAGGCCCGACGGCGTGCACCGATGTTGGCCGCGGCTACTCGGGCCGAAGCCTCGAAGCCATCATAGGCTGCTCGAGAGAAACTTCGAGCACTCTCGGATCCCTGTTGACAAAGCCTTGAACCTCTGCAAGGGTTCCTCGGAGAGGCCAGCTGAGAACCCAGCAATCTCCTTTGCCAAGTCTCATAGGTACATGCCCATGTACAGCTGGTAGGTCTGGACATGGCAAGATAGCAGACCCCTGGAAGCACTTTCTACCAAGGGCATCCAGGTTCCGGGTCTCCCGACCCGGGGGGGGGGGGCACCGAGGAGTGCATCTTCTGACTCTTCAGGCAGTGCATGGCTGATTCCACAACCATGGAGTTGTGCGGTAGCTGTGCCTTTTGGAACCCAGGGCTCTTACGGACTCGATAAATGGAATCGACCCGTTTGCTCAGAACCGGTGCCGAGGCCGGTGCATCCCACATACAGAAGAGCAGCTGTTCCAGCATCGGAGGAACCGGTACAGTAAAGGCTTCCTTCGGAGGAAAGTAATACTGGAGGGCATCGAGCTCGTCGGCTCGAGGCTCCTCCTCGGCATCCGCAGGGAAGGCCAAGGCTTTGGCCATTTCCCTCACAAAGTCTGAGAACCGGGTATCCTCTGGGGGGGGGGGGGAACATCTCCGAGGCTCGGACTCCGGTGAGTCTGAAGGGACGCACTGGGTCCGGAAACAGCTCATCCTCCGTCTCCCACGCCGACTCCTCCGAGGAGAAATAGAGTGGCTCTCCGGCCATGTGGGCCTCGGTGCCACCCGCCCAGACACCGAGGGTATCGGTGTCGACGACCTCGGCCCTGCACGGGAGGTCGAGGGGGACCTTGACCAAGGATCAACTCGAGACTTCATTGACTTGAGGATCGGCTCGGTCTTGGGGTCAACTTGGACATAGAGGTCCTGGTGGTCGGGGCAGATGCACCGGTCAGACAGCACCTGCTGCTGTTCCATGAAGGCAGCCAAGCTGCTCTCCAAGGTTATCAACCTGAGTCCAAGCTCAGGAGACTCAGCAGCCCCTGGACCCGGGCCCGATGTCGCCCCCCCAGAGGAGAGTCTACGAGGACAACTGCACTTACGTGACTCGGGGACTCCGGCTCCACATGAGGTAACTTGGACAGCCTCTCAGAGCCCAGGGCAGTGGTCAGGGCTATGCGACCTAGCCCTCGAGGATCCAGGAGCCTCCACCGACGCCGCCCTCACAAGCTTCTTCCTTCTGTGCTCCCAGGTGGGAGACTCCCTCTCAGAGGAACCCTGATGACACTTGGGGTCAGACTCCCGAGATGTTGAGGCCTCTGACGAAGTCCGGGCCCGGCCGGACACGGAGTCAGAGAAAATTCTCTCACATTGATGCTGACGGCTCCGAAGTGCCTTCAATGACATTTTGCCGCACGGGCCACAGGCCAGCGGGTCATGGTTGGGCCTGAAGCAATGGAGGCAGCAGTCATGTGTGTTGGTGAAAGATAAGTTTCTTGCACCGATCACACTTTTTTGACCTTGCAGGGGCCCTTTTTTCCCCGATGGCTGCCAGCGGGGAAAAGAGGGCCCCTGCAAGGTCAAAAGACTGGGCTGCCAGTGAAAACACAAAAAGCCGAACGCTAGTCACAAAGACAAAAAACGAAAATCAAAACTCCGGACTCAATACCGGTGTACCGAGCCCAGGCGGGAAAGGGAACCGGCGTCGAACCGGAACAGAAAAAGCCAAAATAGCCCAAAAAAAAAAAACTTTTCCCAGGTGACACAAACTCACGTCCGTTGGGCTCCGTGGAAAAATAAAGACTGAGCAAGATGGCACCCTTGGACGGGAAGGGGACCGCGCATACGCACTGCATTCCCAAGGGCTTTCTATGAAAGCTGGGGAAATGCTCTGCACGGGGGCTTCATCGGCACCGACGTCACCCATATGTGAGGAATGACTTCCTGCTTGGTCCTGGAGAATATTTGATTAGTTATCCAATTTAGGAATGTTAAAATGTATCCCGTAAATTTGTTTAAAAGTTATGAGGGAAATTTTAGAAGATCCATCCAAGTGCAATCTGGGATGTCTAAGCCAAATCTTTTGGGGGGAAAAATGCAGGCAATGTTCAGGTGCCATTGTGATTTCACAAACCTGGACGTGCCGTATAGGGATGTCTGCAGGTGTATCTATTTAGATGTTCCCAGGACCGTATGTCAGAACTTGGACGTCTAAAGATAGCAATGTTTACAGTAGGTTAGAAACAGGGCAGGCAGGCTTCATAACCCACTGCTGCTCTAGCTGAACTCGTGCCAAGTACTGGGGATGATAAAGTGCTTTCTTCTTTACACACTGGATGTTTTTCAGCCTAAACAAGCATTTTTCAGATGCTTGTCATTTATGCATGCCTTGGAGTGGTTTTAAAGTTAGAGGCAAAGCCAGACATCCATGACATTTCTGTAATCAGGCAGAAACATCCTGGTCCATGGGACCACCCTAACCACACCTCCAGTGTCTTGCAAACGCCCCAACCATGTCTCCATTCTGAGTCAAATGTCATTACGCTGGGGACATCTCCAGAGACAGCTTCTAAAATGGCTCTGGAGATGTCTGTACTCTGGACATCTCTCTGCCTGTTTTTAAGATGTCCAAAGCACAAAAAGTGCTTCTAAAATTTCACCCTATATGAGTGAAATCTTACATTTTGGGCTGCTTTGCTTCCAGCTTTGTGTGCATGTTACTTACCAACTAAACTTCTGTACCAAGTACTACTACTTCTTCTGAAATCAATACATTTGATTCATTTTGCATATTTCTGCCAATTCTTCACTCTTGTTAAAGTTATTTGGTTGGTAAGTTATAAAATCCAATAAGAATTGGATTTTTTTCATTTTTCCCCCATTTTGTGATAAAGTTCCTAGACCATACTGTAAGAATGCATCCCGATTTGTCTTATTCTACTCAACTTCAATGTCAATAGTTTTGTGCTATGTTGTCTCAAGTTCTTGGTTAAGAACATAAGATATGCCATACTGGGTCAGACCAAGGTCCATACTGGGTCAGACCAAGACCTTATTTCTTTCAGGAAGGAACTTAAAAATGATAAATTACACTTACCTGGTAATTGTAGTTCCTTGAGTGACGACAGTTCAGTCCTCTACTTCTGGGTTGTCAATCTCCTCTCCTGCAGCTTGGAGACTGGCATGTCAGAATCATGACATCACTGGATATAGCCTGCTGATCTCTCTCCTCCCCTCCAGTGTGAACTATTAATAAAGCAGACTCAAAGGAACAACAAATAAGTAGCTATAACTAACCTTGAAACCTAACTCAAATTAACATTGAGACTATGAAAACCTGCAGACAAGGCTTTCTTACACCCTTCACTGCCATCTACCGAACTAATTCAGTTGAACCAATCAGAGCAAGCACTGACCTACCTGTAGCAGACGTCCTCCAGCCAGAGAAAACACAACTCCGGGTGGGATCGAGGACTGAACTGTTGTCACTCAAGGAACTACAATTACCAGGTAAGTGTAATTATCATTTCCTTATCGTTCCTCCAGTTCAGTCCTCTACTTCTGGGATGTAATCATTGGGAGGGACCCTTCCAGCCGGCTCGCAACACCGCCGAGCCGAAACAGGCATCCTTAGATGCTGCGACATCGAGACGGTAATGCTTACTGAACGTATGCAAAAGACCACCACGTTGCCGCCCTACAAATTTCACTTGGAGGGACCAAACCGTGCTCCGCCCATGAAGACGCCTGTGCTCTAGTTGAATGAGCTCGCAAACCCACAGGTACAGCTCTACCGTGAAGAATGTAGGCGGATGCAATTGCTTCCCGGATCCATCTAGCAATGGAAGCCTTTGACACCGCTTCTCCCTTGCGGATACCCCCGACCACCACAAATAACCGATCCGATTTGCGAAAAGACTCCGTAACCTTCAAATAGAGTTTCAGCACTCGCTTAACGTCCAGACAATGTAAGCTACGGTCCAGATCATTACCTAAGGAATCTAGAACTGGTAAGCACACAGACTCAAGTGAAAAGGAGATACCATCTCAGGCAAAAACGACGGTACTGTGTGCAAAACTACCTTTTCCCTTGAAAAGGATAAAAACGGCTCCCGTGACGACAACGCTTGTAGTTCCGAAATGCGTCTAGCAGAGCAGATCGCCACTAGAAACACGGTCTTCAATGTTACATCCTTTACCGACGCCTGACGCAACGGCTGAAAGGGCGACTTGAACAAAGCTGTCAAGACCAAATTAAGATCCCAAGGCGGAACTGTCACCCTCCGGGACGGCCGCAACCTGGCCACCGCCTTAAGAAAACGCCCCACATCAGCATGAGCTCTTAGACCTACTCCCTGCACCTTGCCGCGATAGCAGGAAAGAGCGGCCAACTGCACTCGTAAAGAACTGGCCGCTAGACCTTTCTCAAAGCCGTCCTGCAGAAAGCTCAACACAGAAGAGACAGAGACCGTGGAAGCCCTAATCTGTCGCTGCGAGCACCAATCCTCAAAAATACGCCAAACTCTCACATATACCAAAGAAGTAGACTGCTTTCGAGCCCGAAGCATCGTTGCAATGATGGACGCTGAATAGCCTTTCTTCCTTAGGCGAGCCCTTTCAATGGCCAAACCGTAAGCGAGAATCAATCCACCTGAGGGCATGAAGAGAGGGTCTTGTAGCAGCAAATCCGCTCTTGCAGGAAGCCGCCACGGATGTCCATTTAGAAGCCTCACGAGATCCGCGTACCACGGTCGCCTCGGCCAATCGGGCGCTACCAGAAGCACCCTCCCAGGGTGAGCTTCGATCCGTTGAATCACGCGGCCTATCAACACCCACAGTGGAAAGACATACAGGAGCCCCGAGGTCGGCCACCGCTGCAACAGCGCGTCTATGCCCTCTGACATTCTTTCCCGTCTCCTGCTGAAGAACCGTTCGACCTTTGCTGACTGAAAAGTCGCCATTAAGTCCATTATGGGCGTCTCCCAGCGAACCTGAATTTGCGCAAAGACTTCGGGGTGCAATTCCCACTCTCCTGCATCTATCCGAACCCTGCTGAGGAAATCTGCCATGACATTGCCCTTTCCTGCAATGTGCACCACCGAAATTGCTGTCAACTGACTCTCCACCCAGGCGAACAGCAAATCCGACTCTTCCTCCATTGCTGCACAACCCGTGTCGCCCTGGCGATTGATGTAGGTGACCGTCGCAGAGTTGTTGGACAGCACCCAAACCGGGTGATCACCAAGTCCTCAAACGCCTGAAGCGCTCTGGCAACTGCTTGAAGCTCCAGCCGATTGATCAACCAAGCCGCCTCCATCAGGCTCCAGAACGCCTGCGAGAACCTGGTCCCGCAATGGGCCCCCGAACCCGCGAGGCTGGTGTCCATCAACAACGGGAGCCACTCCGGCTGCTCCAAGGGCATTCCGGCCACCAAAGACGACGGCAGCAGCCACCACCACCGAAGAGACTGCCTTACTTTGAGCAGGCACGGCAGCCGTTTGCTCAAGGAATCCGCCTGATGAGACCAACGGCGGAGCAGAGCCCTCTGAAGGGGCCGCATATGCACCTTTGCCCACGGCACCGCCTCCAGAGTCGCTGCCATTGTTCCCAGCATGCAGAGATAAAACCATGCCGACGGAGCTGGCGTAGATCTGAACTTGCGCACCAGACCGCGAAGAGCTTGCGCTCTCTTGAGTGGCAAAAAGACCTGACCCTTGCGAGTGTCGAACTGAACTCCGAGATACTCGAGAACTTGAGAAGGCTGAAGGTGGCTCTTGGCTGGATTGACCACCCAACCGAGACTTTGCAGGAACTCCACTACTCTGTTCGTTACCTGAATGCTCTCTGCTTCTGATTTCGCCCGAATCAACCAAGTCGAGATAGGGATGCACCAAAATTCCTTCCTTGCACAATGCCGCCGCCACTACCACCATAATCTTGGTGAACGTGCGTGGCGCCGCTGCCAGACCGAAGGGCAATGCCTGAAACGGGTAGTGACCCCAAGGAAAGGCGAACCGTAGAAACTTCTGATGTGCCTCCCGGATGGGTATGTGCAAGTAGGCCTCCGTTAGATCCAGTGACGTTAAGTACTCTCCCTGATGCACTGCCATGATGACTGAGCGCAGCATTTCCATGCGGAAATGCGGCACCCGCAGGCAACGATTGACGCTCTTAAGATCTAAAATAGGTTCCTCCTTTCTTTGGCACCACGAAATAAATGGAGTACCGACCCAAACCGTACTCCACTCTCGGGACTTCTACGACCGCCCCTAACTGCAACAACCTCTCCAAGGTGCTGCGGATCACCAGGGTTCTCTTTTGACCCCTGCAAGGGGACATGACAAAGGCGTCCTGCACCGGGCGCACCATCTCTAGCGCATAACCCTGCTGAATAATCTCTAACACCCACTGATCAGAAGTGATGAGGGTCCAAACAGAAAGAAACTCCCGAAGCTGCCCGCCTATTAGAGTTTCTTCTGCCGGAACCCACCTCGTCATTGCGCTTTGCGAGAAGAGGTCACAGAACTGGCAGAGAATCCTCTGTTAGCTGAGCGGAATCCCCGAAAGCCCTGGGAACGAAACGCAAACCGGCCTCGTTGAAAAGATCCGAACCGTGTAGCCAGAAACCTCCGGAAATCGTGAAAGTTGCCTCAAACTCTGACTCGACCTTCCTTGCTTCGGCTTATCCTCCGGAAGTCTACCAGACAAACTCCCCGAGATCCTTTACCAACTTATCTAGATCTTCTCCTAACAGTAACTTCCCTTTGAACGGCAGCTTACTGAGTCGAGACTTGGAAGAACCGTCCCCCGCCCGATTCCTTAACCAAATAGATCTGCGGGCGGCCACAACGGAAGCCGTGCTATTCGCGAGCGCTCTGATCAAATCATAGTGCACGTCTGATAAATACACTGCCCCGGACTCCAGGTGCCCCAGCTCCTTGAGCTCCTCGAGGTTCAGGTGCAGCGAGAGCCGCAGCCGCTGCACCCAGTGCAAACAAGCCCGCGCCACCCAGGCCCCACAAATAGAGGTCTGTAATGAAAGCGAGTCCGCCTCAAAGGTCTGTTTCAGGAAGCCGTCCACTCTACGGTCCTGAGCGTCCTTCAATGCAGCGCTGCCCTCTACCGGAATAGTAGTCTTCTTTGTAACCGCCAACACCACTGCGTCCACGCGCGGTGCGCGGAACCTTTCCTTATCATTGTCGGCCAGAGGGTAAAGCCTATTCATAGTGCGCACGCCTCTAAGCCCTGCCTCCGGCCGGTCCCATTCTTCCTGAATCATCTGGTCGACCACTCGATGCACCGGAAACACCACCTGTGTCTGCCGCACTGCCTGAATAACAGGATCTTCCACCTCGACCTCCGTGGATGCCGGCATAGCGAGATTCAACATTTGCATCGACTCCGTGATCAAGGCCAGAAGCTCCTCTCTCCGGAAGACCCTAAATTATCTTAGCTTGATCCTCAGGTTCCAGAATCTCCCCCTCTTCCAGATCCTGCGTAACCTCTTCATTCTCACAGTCAGCCTCCTCGTCTTCCAGCCAGCTGTGTTCCGTCGCCGACGCAGAACGAGTCTTAGCCCTCTTAGGCACCGATGGTCCCTCGCCCACTTCAGCCAACCCCATCAACTGATTAGCTGGAATCGGGAGCGGGGACTCTCCCGGCATCTTACCCTGACGCCGCAAACAAAAGGCTTGGTGCATCATTAAAATAAACTCAGGACAGAACTCCGAGAGCCAAGGACTGTGCCTCTGGCAACGATGCCGAGGACCCCGGCTGTTCCTCTAAAGGGACCACCTGCCCGGGCGGCCGAAGAGGCTCAGGTAGCGCCCCCGATGGCACCCCTTGCACCTCTAGGGACTCCTTAAATTCCATTTGCTGTTCCACTGTGGATGAAAGACGCACAGCCACGGCACACTCCAGAATCCGCTACCATGCCTTGCCGCATACCACAGACAATGCACTGTGGCCTCCCTGCCATGAGGCGAATGAGTCACTGCTGCTTGTACCTCTCTGTATTGTTTACCTTAAGATATTATACTTTGCCTCTGTTTTTTTTTGTTGTTTTTTTCTTTTTAACACTCCAAAGGCGGCACCACAAACTATCAAAAGAAACCCCTCTAAATAACCAGGAGCTTAATCAGTCAGAACTCCCTTTCTTCTCTGTGCAGGAATCCAGCTGACTGCAGCGCGGGGTATAGTCTTCGCAAAAGAGCCCCCCCTCCTCACTCAGCGGCTCACCTAAACGCAAAATAAAGCCAAAATAAAGTAAAACTGAAGAAACTCCTCAAAATTAAACCAAACTCACTAGAAAAGAAATGGCAGCCGACAACGCTCCAATTCCCTTGTTGTGCTTAAGCCACGCGGCTTCCCGCGCCGCACAAAATGGCCACAGGGAAACCCGGAGACGAAAAAGACAGAACGCGAACAGACCGGCCCGTGCTGTAAGCGTTACCGGAGCTCCCTCCCCTACACTACCGCAGCCTGAAACCGGTAAAGAGCTGACCGGCCAAGTCTGCGGAAAACGCGATCTGCCCTGTAGCCTCAGGGAACTTACGTTCAACGCTCCGGCCAGGCAGGAGCTCAGCTGGGCTTCTGGAGCCGCGCACTACAGGCACCGCGGCTCTGTACAAAGGCCCCCTTCAAGAGAGAGCGCTCTGCCCCGTAGTGTCTGGGGGCAGAGATCCTCCGGCCACCGGCAGGCTTAAAATCCTCTGCCGTTTCTTCCACTCTATTTCAAATGGCAGGAAGGGAGCAAGAAAACACCCCAGACAGGTTTTTTTTTTTTTGTTTGTTTTTTTTAACTATTCCCCAAAAGGATTCAAAATTTATTATAGCTATCAACACGAACCCAACTACACTCGACCTACACCTTCCTTATCTGTTCCTCCAGAGAGCCTCCACTAAGGCTCACAACGTCAACCTGCTGCATGGAGGCTGGTCACACTGGAGGGGAGGAGAGAGATCAGCAGGCTATATCCAGGGATGTCATGATTCTGACATGCCAGTCTCCAAGCTGCAGGAGGAGGTTGACAACCCAGAAGTAGAGAACTGAACTGGAGGAACGATAAGGAACATACCTTTTCACCCAACACTATCACAACTTACAACCCACACTCCAACAAATTTCACAAGAATACACGACACACACAAGTCTACACGACCTAACCCAAGACTCTCTCCAATGTATGCTCTCACTGACAACCCTATTATACTATCCCCACTGAATGATGGTCAGACTTTAATGGCTGTTTGTAAATAGTCCTTCTGCATATTATAGAACTCCATACTTTTAGTATTTTCCATAATAGTTATTGTAAATAGTTTTTTTCTGCCTTTTATAGTTTTCCATTCTGTACTATCAATGATAAATGATGAATAATTTTCCCAACCTATGTAAATAGTTTAATATGTTCTTTGTATGATAGTTACTTATGTGCTCAAAATGTTCTATGTAATTTAATGTTTAATGTTTAAACAAGTTCTCTGTAAACCGCCCCTGATCTCTGGAAGGGGCGGTATAGAAAAGCACACAAATAAAATAAATCAAGCCCAGTATCCTGTTTCCAACAGTGGCCAATCTAGGTCATACGTACCTAGCAGTTACCCAAAAGATACAGGTTCCACAATGCTTGTACTGGGTCAAGCATTGATATTCTGGGTCCCTTCTTAATAATGGTTTATGGACCTTTCCTCCAGGAACTTGTCCAAACCTTTTTTAAACCCAGCTACATTAACAGCCTTTACTACATCCTCCGGTAACAAATTCCAGAGTTTGATTACACGTTGAGTGAAAAAATTTTTTTTATTAGTGATAAATAGTTTACCCTGTAGCTTCATTGTATGTCCCCTAGTCTTTCTATATTCTGATAACGTAAACAATCGATCTATGTTTACCCGTTCCACTCCGTTCATTAATTTATAGACTTCTATCATATCTCCCCTCAGCCGTCTTTTCCAGGTTAAAGAGCCCTAACCATTTTAGCCTTTCTTCATAGGAGTATCCTTCCATCCCCTTTACCATTTTGGTGGCTCTTCTCTGAACCTTTTAGATACTAGTTTTAGCTTGAATTATCTCTGCAAATGTAAGGCAACATGTCAAGCAAGAAATTGTGTTCTTAAACCTAACAAAGTTTTCCTACAAGTCAAGATTGAAGAGAATAATATGGTTTGAGGACTGAAGTTTTAGATTTAAATTTTTAGCAGATAGTTTTAGGCTTTCATCTAATGCCTCTTATAAACCATCCATATTGTATTTATTTTTTCACTTTGTCAATGTTTTTCACTGTATGATCAAAATAGTGTAACTACTATTTCTTGCATTTGAAATGGTATGTTGTATATTTGCATATATAATCAAAAATATAAAAACTAAAAAAAGCCAAAACACAAAAAAAAAGCCACACACAAATAAGTGAAGGCAGCATGGAGTGCTATGGCCTCCTGAAATTCTTTCCAGAGAGTGAGCGCACAGAGGGGATAAAAGGGAGAGTAGAGAATAAGTTGAAACTGCTTCTTCCACAGAAATGTATTTCTCTCAAGCAGTAGAGCACAGTTACTTACCTGTAACAGGTGATCTCTGGGAACAGCAGGAATAAGTCTTCACATATGGGTACGTCGGTACCGACAGAGCCTGCGTGGGAACGCTCCCCAGCGTCCAATCAGAAAGCTTTTGGGAGCATCCCACAGCGCCTGCGTGCTGCCTTCCCGCCTTTCCAACTGTCTCTCCTCAGTTGAGTTTTATAGCTGAGACAAAGAGGGAGAGAGGGGGAAAGGAAGAGAGATAGAGAGAGAGAGAGAGAACTCCTAGAGGAGGTGGGTGGGTGGGTTGTGAAGACTTATTCCTGCTACCGGTATTCCCAGAGATCACCTGTTACAGGTAAGTAACTGTGCTATCTCCAGGAACAAGCAGAAATGAGTTCACATATGGGGACTCCCTAGCTTTTGATGCCAGGGAGAGAGCCCATAAGCTGTGTGTCCCTGGGACAGGTCTGCACTTCCCCACCTGGATCTCTGGCATCCCGAGAGATGGTGGGTAGGAGCTGATTAAGTATGGAACAGGTGTTTGAGAACAGCCTGACCAAACAAGGCATCCCTGCGGGAGTCCTTGTCCAAACAGTAATGGGCTGTGAAGGTATGAACCGGGACCCAAGTGGCTGCTCGACAGATGTCGTCGATAGACAGAGTTCAGGTGAGCCATTGAGGCTGCCATGGCTCTCACATTGTGAGCTGTGACATGGCCTTCCAGAGAAATGTTCTTGCTCTGACAGATGGAAAGTGTTCTCTTGGAGACTAGTTGTCCCAAATGAGAAGGATCAAAAGCAACAAAGAGTTCAGAAGACTTTCTATGTTGTAGTGTCCTCTAAGTAAAAAGCTAGAGATCTTTTACAGTCCAGGGTATGAAGATTCCTCTCTGCACTTGATGCATGAGACCCTGGAAAAAAGACAGGTAGGTAGACCTCTTGGTTGAGGTGAAAAGGCGAGACTACCTTAGGCATAAAGTGTGGATTGGTCCTTAGGACCACCTTGTCATGATCGAACCTTGTATAAGGTGGATTAGCTACTAGTGCTTGCAATTCACTGATGCAGCGTGCTGATGTGATTGCAATGAGAACGATAACCTTCCAAGAAAGGTATTTCAAGAAGGTAGTAGCTAAAGGTTCAAAAGGCGGCTTCATAAGCTGACCAAGAACCAAATTTAAGTCCCATGCCACCGGAGGTGGTCTAATGGGAGGCTTTGTTAAAAGGAGGCCTCTCATGAACCTTGCTACAAGGGGATGAGAGGAAACAGGTTGTCCATTTAGAGGCTTGAGGGAAGCTGCAATAGCACTCAGATGGACTTAAGGCCTGCATTAGACAGATGCAGGAGATACTCCAGCAACGATTCCAGCGGTATTGAACGAGTTAAGACCCTTTCCAGAACACCAGATGGTAAACCTTTTCCACTTGAAGGCGTAAGAACGTCTAGTGGAAGGTTTTCTGGAAGCATAAAGAACATCTTTCACCTGTTGAGAAAGATGAAGATCCTGGAGATCTAGGCCTTCAGCAACCAAGCCCTGAGATGCAGAGACTGGGGATTGGGATGCCACAACTTTCCGTCCTCCTGAGAGAGGAGGTCTGGAGCAGACCCTAACTCTAGGGAGGGAGCTTGAGAAAGATATAGAAGCAGAGGGTACCACACTTGCCGTGGCCAATGTGGAGCTATGAGAATCATGTGGCCTCTGTCTCTCTGAAGCTTGAACAGGGTTTTGGGAATTAGGGGAATGGGTGGAAAGGCATACAGGAAGTCTTGACCCCAATGAAGGAAGAAAGCATCCCTTGCCGGAGCCCCCTGAGCCTGAGTTCTGGAACAGAACCGGGAAAGTTTGGCATTCCACGGACTTGCAAAGAGGTCTATGTCCGGGGTTCCCCAAATTTGAAAAATCTTAGATACCTGGTCCATATGTAGGGACCACTCGTGTGGAAGCAGAACTCAACTGAGTCTGTCTGCCCAAGAGTTTTGAACCCCTGGAAGATAGACTGCCAGAAGATGAATGTGATGCTCTCTGGCGAGGGCCCCCAGTCGCAGAGCTTCGTTGCAAAGCAACAGAGAGCCAGTTTCTCCCTGCTTGTTTATATAGAACATGGCTACCTGACTGTCCGTGTGGACAAGGACTGTCTTGTGGCTGAGCAGCAGGGTGTGGAAAACTCGCAGAGCAAGGAAGATTGCTCTGAGTTCTAAGAGATTGATATGTAGACAAGTCTCCTGTGGGGACCAGATGCCCTGGGTGGAGAGGTCCTGAAGATGAGCCCCCCAGCCCATTGGAGAAGCATCTGTTGTAAGAGTGGCCTGGGGTAGAGGCTGTTGAAAAGGACACCCCAGCAACAGGTTCTGAGGGGACTTCCACCACTGGAGGGACAAAATGAGGCGACTTATGTTTGCTATTCTGTCTGACAGGCAGCCTAATGCCTGTGTCCACTGGGTGGATAAAGTCCACTGAGCTGCTCTCATGTGAAGGTGAGCATATGGTACCACATGAACGGTGGATGCCATGTGGCCTAGCAACTAACAGTTTGAGCAGTTAGAAGGCGTTTTGACTCTGCTTGAGAAGCTAACTGCATCAAGCGAAGGCAACGGGCCTGGGGAATATAGGCCCTTGCCTTTGTGGTATCCAGTAGCACCCCTATAAACTCCAGGGACTGAGTAGAGATCAAATTGGATTTTTGGATGTTTATTACCAGCCCTAAATATTGAAGGATACGCATTGTGCAGGTTAGAGCAGTCTTGGCCTCTGATTGAGTGGGAGCTCGAATGAGCCAGTCATCCAGATAAGGGAAGACAAATATTCCCAGGGTGCGCAGAAAAGCAGCAACCACTGCCCTGCATTTCGTGAACACCCTTGGTGCAGAGGCCAGGCCAAAGGGGAGCACTCTGTATTGATAGTTCTTCTCCTGGAAAAGGAACCAAAGGAACCTTCTGTGAGTTGGATGGATGAGAACATGAGTGTACGCATCCTTGAGATCTAGAGAACAAAGCTAATCCTGATTCTGAAGGTATGGCAGCAGAGTTCCTAGAGAAACCATCTTGAATTTCTCTTTGACTAGGAATCTGTTCAACTCAGATCTAAAATGGAATAAGAAAATAGGGGGAGTAGAACCCTGTGCCCTGTTGTTGAGAGGGCACTTCCTCTATTGCCCCCTGGGCTAGAAGAGTGGCAACCTCCTGCTCTAACAGGCTGAGGAGAGAGGTTGGAGAATTGAACTGGTGCACTCTTGTGAGAGGGGGCAAGCTGGAAAAATAAAGTTTGTACCCCTCTCTTATGATGGAGCGTCCAATGCTCTGCTGTGATTTGTCCCCATCTGGGAGCAAAGTGGCATAACCTTCCTGGAATGGTGGAAGTCCCTGGCCCTTCTAGAGCCAGGAAGGTTAAGTTCTCTAGCAGAGAGTCAAAGGCCCTGAGGGGGGTTGAGATTGCTGGGCTGTAGCAGGCCTCGCAGCCTTTGCCTTGGTCTGTTTGGAGAATTGCTGACGTTTGGAAGGAAACTGAGCTGCAGAAGATGCTCTCTGACTATAAGCAGGATAGGACCTTCCCTTTTTAGAAAAAGGTGTTTTCTTGAAAGCGTAGTTACTCACCTGTAACAGGTGTTCTCCAGGAGCAGCAGGAATCAGTCCTCACTTATGGGTGACGTCGGCGCCGACGGAGCCCTCGCGGAGCAATTTTCCCCAGCTTTCAAAGAAAGCCTTTGGGAATTGCAGCGCGCATGCGCGGTCGTCTTCCCGCCCGAGGGTGCCATCTTAGCCAGTCAGATGACATAGCTAAAAAAGACAGCATAAAAATTTGCAAAAAGAACATAAGCAGCCGATTGCAACTCCAAGGGGAGGAGGGAGGGTTGTGAGGACTGATTCCTGCTGCTCCTGGAGAACACCTGTTACAAGTGAGTAACTACGCTTTCTCCAGGACCAAGCAGGAAGTCAGTCCTCACTTATGGGACTCCCAAGCTCAAGGCTACCGGAGACCCTAAGCACAAAAATGAGCTTCCTCTAGCTCAGCAGCACAGAAGGATAGAATCTTCGCTGAATTATTACCCACCGGTAGCCCACATCCGGGATGGAGGGTAGGAGTTGCTCAGACCTCAAAGAGATTACGGAGGACTGCCTGTCCGAAAGCACTGTCCCTACGGGACTCCCTCTCGAGACAGTAATGGACCGCAAAAGTCTGGCTCGAAGACCAAGTAGCGGCCCGGCAGATGTCTGCCAGCGGAACAGAGCGGAGGTAAGCCACTGACGTAGCCTTTGCCCGAACGCAATGAGCCGTGACTCGACTTTTCAAGGAGAGTCCGGCTGCCCCATAAGCCCAAGAGATACAGTCCGCAACCCAGATGGACAGAGTATGCTTGGAGACCGGGAGCCCCAATTTATTGGGGTCAAAAGACACAAAAAGCTGAGCAGCTTTACGGTGCTCCCGCGTACGGTCAAGGTAGAAGTTCAGAGCCCTTCTACAGTCCAGGGTATGGAGGACCGTCTCAGCTCGGCTGGAGTGTGGTCTGGGAAAGAAGGTTGGAAGTACCACCTCCTGATTGATGTGAAAAGGGGAGACCACTTTAGGCAGAAATTTTGGGTGAGTCCGTAGGACTACCCTATTCTTGTAGAACCTAGTGTAAGGGGGATCAGACACGAGGGCCTGCAATTCACTTACGCGCCTAGCGGAAGTGAGGGCTATCAAGAACAGAGTTTTCCAAGACAGAAAACGGAGAGAACAGGTAGCCATAGGTTCAAAAGGCGGACAGGTGATCCGCTGTAAAACCACATTCAGGTCCCAGTCAGGCGCTGGCAGGCGCAGAGGTGGTTTAAGTAGAAGGAGACCTCGGAGAAACCTCGCTACGAGAGGGTCATTGGAGAGAGGTCTGCCGTCCACCGGCACATGATGTGCTGAAAGAGCACTGAGGTGAACTTTGACGGAGTTGGACTTAAGTCCCAGATTAGAGAGGTGCAGCAAGTACTGCAAGATCACCGACACCGGGCAGGAGAAGGGATCCTGAGACTGTTGGGTACACCAGACTGCAAAGCGACGCCATTTAAGGGCGTAGCATTTGGGGGTAGAAGGCCGTCGCGAAGCCAAGACGACCTCCTCCACCTCCGCCGGCAGGAGAAGGGGAGCAAGGACTACCCTCTCAGCAGCCAGGCCATGAGGTTGAGAGACCTGAGGTTGGGGTGTAGCAGGGACCCCTGATCCTGAGTGAGGAGATCCGGTTGTACCCCCAGAGGGATCGGATCCTCCACCGCCAGTTGCAGCAGGAGCGGAAACCACGGCTGCCTGGGCCAGCGAGGGGCCACCAGGATCATGAAGGCTTTGTCGTGGAGAACCTTGAAAAGAGTCCGAGAGACTAGCGGGACGGGAGGGAAAGCGTACAGAAGGCTCCCCGACCACGAGATCAGAAAGGCGTCCGCCGCAACCCGAAGGGGGTGTGGCTGACGAGAGCAGAAGCGAGGAAGCTGCCGGTTGTGAGGACTGGCAAAGAGATCCACCGTGGGGAGACCCCACTTGAGGAAAAGCTTCTGAACTACCAAGGGATCCAGACGCCACTCGTGCGGCTGGAGGACCCTGCTGAGTTTGTCTGCAAGGAAATTTTCTTGGCCCGGGAGATAAACTGCCTTGAGGAGAATGCCGTGACTGACGGCCCAAGAGCAGAGCTTCTGTGCCTCCCGACAGAGGAGGAAGGAGCCCATGCCCCCCTGCTTGTTCACGTAGAACATGGCAACTTGATTGTCCGTCTGGACAAGGACGGACTGTTGGGGAGAAGGCCTTGAGAGCTAGGCGGATCGCCCTGAGCTCCAGGAAGTTGATCTGCTGAGACGACTCCCACGTGGTCCAGAGGCCCTGAGTACGTGCCTCTTGGCAATGTGCTCCCCAGCCCAGGAGGGATGCATCGGTGGTCAGCACCCGGGTCGGCTGAGGTGACTGGAAAGGCATTCCGAATATCAGGTTCGGCTGCCGGAGCCACCACCGGAGAGACGAGACCAGTGGCTCGGAAAAGCGCACCAGGTCCGCTAGGCCGCCCGTGGCTTGTCGCCACTGCTGGCGGAGACACCATTGAGCAGGCCGCATATTCAGGCGGGCATTGGGGGTCACATGGACGGTGGAAGCCATATGGCCGAGTAGTCTCAGGAAGCGCCTGGCGGAGACCAGGGGCTGGCTGCGAAAACGGTCGGCTAGGTCCATGAGCCGTTGAGCCCTGTCGAGCGGTAGGTATGCTCGCGCCTGCGGAGTGTGCAGCCTTGCGCCGATGAACTCGAGATCCTGTGAGGGGAGCAAAGTGGACTTTGCGAAGTTTATAACAAAGCCCAAGTGCTGCAGCAGAGTCACCGTGCGGCACGTGGCGCTGGTGACCTCCTGAGCGGACGCTGCTCTGATGAGCCAGTCGTCGAGGTACGGAAAGACATAGAGGCCGTGAAGCCGGAGATGGGCTGCCACGACCGCGAGACATTTTGTGAAGACTCGCGGTGCGGAGGACAGGCCAAAGGGCAGTACTGTGTACTGGTAATGATTTCCTGCCACCACAAACCTTAGGTATTGGCGGTGGCTTGGGTGGATGAGGATGTGCGTGTAGGCATCCTTTAGATCCAAGGAGCATAGCCAATCTCCCTGCTGGAGGTAGGGCAGAAGGATTCCAAGGGTAAGCATTTTGAACTTCTCCCGCACAAGGAACTTGTTGAGGTTGCGCAAGTCCAGGATGGGTCGGAGGCCCCCTGTTCTCTTTGGTATCAGGAAATACCTTCAATAAAAGCCTTGACCTCTCAGGTGGTGTGGCACCGGTTCCACCGCCTGTTCCTGCAGAAGACCTGCTACCTCCTGAAGGAGCAACTCCCTGTGCAGAGGGGGGCGCGGAGGTTCTCCCGGAAAATAGGAGGGAGGGACCTGATGGAAGTGGAGAAGGTAGCCTTCTCGCACGACCTGAAGCACCCAGGCATCTGCGGTGATGCTGGACCACCTGTGGGCAAAGTGAACCAGCCGGCCTCCGGTGCTGGGAGGAACCAGCGGGGGGGGAGAGGCTATGCTGAGCGAGTCAAAAGCCCCCACCCTGCTGAGCAGGGGCTGGTGGTGCAGGCTTGGGGGCTTGCTGCCTACGGGACCCGTTACCCCGTCCCTTGGCCTGCTGGCCCTGTTGGGGAGCTGCAGGGGCCTGATAATGGGGGTATTGTTTGTAGGCAGCCGCCTTCCTCGGGTAAAAGGACTTTTTCCCCGAGCCCTTCTTTTTCTGGGAAGGGGCGGAGGTCTTCCTAGAAAGCCTGGTCCTGGTGAGAGTCTCAGTCTCAATTTGTGCAGCCTTTTCTGCCATGGGCTTGCCAAAGAGGTTTTCGCCTCGGCAGGGGACATCGACCAACTTGTCCTGTACCCAGGGCTCAAGGTCTGACGACTGAAGCCAAGCCTGTCGGCGGGCACCGATGCCGGCTGCGGCCACTCGAGCCGAGGCTTCAAAGCCATCATAGGCTGCTCGGGACATGAACTTTGAGCATTCCCGAATGCCCGTGGACAAGGCTAGGAACCTCCGCAAGGGCTCCTCGGAGAGACCAGCGGAGAATCCGGCTAGCTCTTTAGCCAGATCCCGGAGATACATGCCCATGTATAGCTGGTAAGTCTGGACACGACATGCGAGCATAGAGCCCTGGAAGCACTTCTTGCCAAGGCCATCCAGGTTACGGGCCTCCCTTCCAGGAGGCACCGAGGAGTGCATCTTCTGGCTCTTAAGACGATGCATGGCCGATTCCACTACCATGGAATGGTGTGGCAGCTGTGCCTTTTGAAAGCCAGGGCTCTTGCGGACCCGATAGATAGAATCGACCCGCTTGCTCAGGACCGGCGAGGAGGCCGGACTCTCCCACATGCGGAAGAGTAGTCGTTCCAGCATAGGAGGAACCGGCACAGTAAAGTGTTCCCTCGCGGGAGAGTCATACTGGAGGGCGTCGAGCTCTTCGGCTCGAGGCTCCTCCTCGGGATCCGCAGGGAAGGCCAAAGCCTTGGCCATATCCCTAACGAAGTCTGAGAACCGGGCATCCTCCGGGGGGGACTGCTTCCGAGGCTCGGACTCCGGTGAGTCCGATGGGACACACCGAGTCCGGAAAGAATCAGGTGACTCTTCCTCCTCAGACTCCCAGACCGACTCCGACGAGGACTCGGTGGGGTCGGCCCGGGCAGGGCGCGGCGCCAGCCGCCCCGACGCCGAGGGAGTCGGCGTCGGCGACCTCGGTCCCGAACGGGAGGCCGAGGGTGACCTCGACCGAGGATCGACTCGAGTTCTCATCGACTCGAGGATCGGCTCGGTCTCCGGGGTCGACTTGGACGTCGACGTCCCGGCGGTCGGGGCAGCGGCGCCAGCGAGGCCAGCGAGCAGTGCCCGCTGCTGGTCCATGAAGGCAGACAGTCTGCTCTCCAAGGCCGTCAACCTGAGTCCGAGCTCAGGTGACCCAGCAGCCCCCGACTCGGGCCCCGACGGCGTCGGGCCCGACGTCGGCTGTCGCGGAGGCGAGTCCAGAAGGACCATAGGACTTACCCGGGCAGGCATCTCCGACTCCAGGCGAGGTCGCTTCGGGATGTGTTCCTTCTCCAAGGACCCGGGGCGGCTGTCGGGGCTATGCGACCTGGCCCTCGCGGAACCAGGAGCGTCCACCGACGCCGCCCTCGCGGGTTTTTCCTTCCGACGATGGTCCCCGGAGGGAGAACCCCGGTCGGAGGAGCTCCGGCGACGGTCCGAGCTGGAGCCTTTCGACACGGAGGCCTCCGACGAGGTCCGGGTACGGCTGGGGTCAGCGAAGATTCTCTCACGCTGATGCCGCCGACTTCTCAACGCCTTTGAGGACAGTTTGCTGCGGGGCCCACAGATCAGTTCCTCATGATCCGGGCCCAGGCAGCGGAGGCAAAAGTCGTGTGTGTCGGTCAGTGACATATTTCGGTCACACCGACCACACCGCTTAAACCCACTGGCAGCCATCGGGGGAAAAAGGGCCCCTGCGAGGTCAAAGGACCGGGCTGCCAGGGAAACCGAAAACGAAAGCTGACTAAGTCAGAAAAACCGAAAAAAGTAAGAGGACTCGAGACCGGCGTCGCGAGTCCGGGCGGGAAAACGAGCGGCGTCGAACCGAAAGAAAAAAGGATAAAATAAAGAAGAAAATCAACTTTTTCGCGGGGACAAGACGGGGACGTCTGTAGGGCTCCGCGGAAAGAAGACTGGCTAAGATGGCACCCTCGGGCGGGAAGACAACCGCGCATGCGCGCTGCAATTCCCAAAGGCTTTCTTTGAAAGCTGGGGAAAATTGCTCCGCGAGGGCTCCGTCGGCGCCGACGTCACCCATAAGTGAGGACTGACTTCCTGCTTGGTCCTGGAGAACAACCTTTTCTTAGCAGGAGCAGCAGTAGATTTGGATAGTCTATCCAAAGCAGAATTTTCAGCATCCATTTGATTGGCTTTTGCTTGCCAATCTTTACCAAACAGATTCTCACCTGTACAAGGGATATTTCCCAATTCATCTTGGACCCAGGTCTCCAAATCAGATGCTTGAAGCCAAGCAATCCTACGTGCACCTATAGCTATAGCTGAGGCTCTGCTTACGCATTCAAAGGAGTCGAAAGCTGCACGGTTGGAGAATTTGGAGATATCCTGGGCATGTTTGAGCCCAGAGAGAAATTCTGGCCTTTTACTGTCAGACATAAAAGGACTAGCAAATGGTCAGTGACTTCTTTTAAGAACATTCCCATGTAGAGACTATAAGAATTAATTCTCGCAGCAAGCATGGAAGCTTGGAAGACCTTCTACCAAAAGCATCTAGGGTTCTACATTCATGTCCTGGAGGATTAGAGGCATGTCTCTTGGCACTTCTGATCTTTCTCATTGAAGACAACCACAATAGAATGGTGAGGAAGCTGAGTTTTATGGAAACCAGGACAAGGAGGGACACGATACATGGTGTCCAACCTGCGAGAATGAGGAGAGGTGGTTAGAGGTGCTTCCCACATCCTTAACATGAGATCATACAGAATCTCATGAATAGGCAAGGTAGCTGCCTCTTTAGGAGTTCTAGGATATTGTAGAATATCTAACTCCTTAGCTCTGACACTGGGGCTACTGTAATAGAGAGGCCCCGAGCCAAAGTCTTCTGGAGGAGACATCCTTCGTTTAGGAGAGGACTCCTCCTGTGGAAGAAGCATCGCTGTATCGACAGACTCTTCAGAATCCTCAGAGTCAGAGGAATCGAAGTATCGTCTGTCGGGATGCTCTTGCAAAGCCCGATACCCGTACCGACTGGGATCGGTATCAGGAATCACCGGTACCTGGGTACTGGTACCGGAGGGCTCCAGAGGGAAGAGTACCGGCATAGCTGACACCGATGCCGATGTCGATGCCACCGGTACCGGGATCGGTGCTGATGGTGATACCGGAGCCGGTACCGGCTAAGTAGTCTGTTGCGGTACCACGGGCATCGATGCCACAAGGAAAGCCACCAGACTGCATTCGATGGACAGAATCCTCTGATCCATCGATACCGCCAATGCCTGGAAGTCGGTATCGGTGGAAGCCACCGGTATCCCAGAGCATGGCACCAGGAGATCTGTTGAGGCCACGCCATCTAGATCATCCTGGAACCCCGATGATGCTTTAGAAGCCGAAGCCTCCCGCCGGGGTAATTTTGCCGGTGCAGAATCCTTGAGGGCAAGGCCAGGGGCATCTCAATGCTTAGGAGATTTGCCCTTCGAGGGCCGGCTGGATTTATGTTTAGTTACCTGAGATTCATGTGAGGAAGAAGCAGCCCTGGAAGACGTCGATGCCACCGAAGCTGCATCAGAGGGAAACAGGGTACTGAGCTTGGCAGCTCGGTTCTGTCGACCTCTCTTAGACATCATGGAACAGGACACAATCTTTAATGGAATGGTCAGGGCCTAAACACTTCAGACACCAGTCATGGGTGTCGGTGACGGAGATAGTACCGCCACATTTTGTGCACTTCTTAAATCCTGAGGCAGGCTTTTCCATATTTAAGAAAAAGGGTTTTGGGCCTAAGGCCCAAAACTGAAGTACACCTGAAGAAAAATAAATGGAAACAAGGTTCGTTTCTTTTTTGTTTGTTTTTTTAAAGAAAAGAAGAACCGGCGGTACCGGTATAGCGTCGAGGAAGGCAGATGCGACAGAAAAGAAAAAGAAAAAATAAGGAAATTCTTCTGTGGTGACAGGAACACGACCTGCTGGCTCCGCGGAAAAAGAACTGAGGAGACACAGTTGGAAAGGCGGGAAGGTAGCACGCAGGCGCTGTGGGATGCTCCCAAAAGCTTTCCGATTGGACGCTGGGGAGCGTTCTCGCGCAGGCTCCTTCGGTACCGACGTACCCATATGTGAAGACTCATTCCTGCTTGTTCCTGGAGATTCTAATTTGACCCATTTATTTTAAACTTTACAGGTTTTAACTCCATCAGGGCTGGTTCAAAGGTTTTGACCACCCCAGGGATAAGCCCACCCCTCTTCTCATACCGCTGCCTGCTATTCAGACGGCAGGGGGGAGGGGTGGTGGTGGTGCCTCAGCAGCAGGTCATGTGCTTTGGCACACAGGGCCTGCTGCTTCTGACCACCCTCCAACAATTTCAGGGGGTCAGAAGCAGCAAGCCATATGTGCCAAAGCACATGGCCTGCCGTGGGTTGCTGCTGCTGAGCCTAGCTGTCCCCTCCTGCAGGGATCAGCTGCAGCAAGGTGGGGCTTGGCTCAATATAGCACAGGGGGGCAGGGCAGCACAGCCTGGCCTGCAAGAAGGGTGGCAGGCCATGTGTGTGCCAAAGCACATGGCCTGCAATGGGCACCAAACCACCCACAAACATCTGCCACCCAAGGCAGCCACCTAGGGTGGCTAGTGGACAGCACGGCCTGGCCTTGAACTTCACGCTAAGTGCCATCCCATTCTGTTAAATTTCTGGAGTTATTTTGCACACAGATATTCAATCCTTTATGTATAGCTCTTTCCAATGGAAAGAATAAGACAGAACACAAAGGGCTCAGCTAGAGCAATTCATAAGTGTAACTGCCACAATCATCACTGTTATTCTGTCTCCAGCCCATGAGGAGGAAAAGCAGCAGGTCATGTACTTCTATTCTATAGATCTTGTGCAGTAATGGGGAGGGAAAGGAAAGAAGGTGTTTGTTGTACAGTCGCTCAAGTCTCTTATGCCCATTTCCCTATGTGTAGGTGCTGTCACACTGGCATTTCCAGGATTGGGACATCAATGATCAAAATTTAGAGCCAATGCTCCCCTTCCTTCCTACCCTGTGGAAGAGCTTCAGAGCTCCTTCCTCCTCCGCCACTACCTTAAACATTTTGCGCTGCAGCCCCTGGAACCCTGCTGGCCACCAAGTTAAGTAAAAGAAATTTTAACCCCAGCTGTATTTGGATGCCACATTCAATGTACTGCCATTTATAACCTGCAAAATTGGACATGCCATTCTATGCAGCAAGCATCATATGCATAAACATCTTGTTTGCTTGTTTACTCTGTAGTTTGCTTCTATTCTATGTTGGAAGATGTTCTTGTGTGTTTTTTAGGCAGAAACACCCCAAATTACAATCTAGCCACTTCCAGAAGCTGAAAGTCATTCAGAAACTCAAGATACAGCTTCCGGAAAATGGAACAAACAATAATCAGTTGGAAGAAGGCTGAAAGGAAGAGGAGCAATGTGGACAAGCAGCAAAAGAAAGTGGGGGGGTATAGATAAGGGGTTGCAAGCAACAACAAAAACCACAAACCCACAAAAAAAAGTGTTTTGTTTAGCTTCTTGTGTTCATGGGACAGGCAGATTGCCATTTTGTTTTTGTGTTTATAAGTTTTCTTTTGAGGGAAATAAGAGGCGGCTGCAGCTGCTGCCCAAAGGGAAGAAAAAAAAAAAGCTGAGAAGTTACTAGAATTTCCAGGTTTAAAAAACAAATTGTTAAGGCTTGGATTAGAAAGCAGTCCTCTTCCAAGATGAACCATTACATCTCCTAGGAGATAGGGTTCTAGACATCCTGCTCTTAACTGTGCCTTGTATTTCTGGTAATCTTCATTTCTCTTTTCCGATTGGCCCAAAGTGTGACTGTTCAGCTCTTCGGAAAACCCTACTGGATTTTTTATCTTGTGAATCTATCGACTCCTGCTCTAGATGCTTACTCCAAAGACTTTTGCTATGTTCTTATAGCAGAAATTATGTGAAACCATATCAAAGTATACTTGGAGGCTAGGTTGTGCCAGTGGCGGCCAAGAGAGCAAATAGAATGCTAGGTATGATAAGGAAAGGAATGGAAAATAAAACAAAAGATATTATAATGCCTCTGTATCGTTCCATGGTGAGACCGCACCTTGAATATTGTGTGCAATTATGGTCGCCGTATCTTAAAAAGGATATAGCGATTTTAGAAAAGGTTCAGAGAAGAACCACCAAAATGGTAAAGGGGATGGAAGGATACTCTTATGAAGAAAAGCTTAAAAGGTTAGGGCTCTTTAACCTGGAAAAGAGACGGCTGAGGGGAGATATGATAGAAGTCTATAAATTAATGAACGGAGTGGAACAGGTAAACGTAGATCGATTGTTTACCTTATCAGAATATAGAAAGACTAGGGGACATGCAATGAAGCTACAGGGTAAACTATTTAAGACTAATAAAATAAAATATTTTTTCACTCAACGTGTAATCAAACTCTGGAATTTGTTACCGGAGGATGTAGTAAAGGCTGTTAGTGTAGCTGGGTTTAAAAAAGCTTTGGACAAGTTCCTGGAGGAAAGGTCCATAAACCATTATTAAGAAGGGACCCAGGATATCAATGCTTGAACCAATACAAGCATTGTGAAACCTGTGTCCCTTGGGGAAACTGCTAGGTACATATGACCTAGATTGGCCAATGTTGAAAACCGAATACTGGGCTTGATGGACCTTGGTCTGACCCAGTATGGCATATCTTATGTTCTTATGTTCTTAACACCTAGGAAAACAAATTCCAGGTTCACACGTATTTGGAATAAAAACCTATATAAAACAAAAATATCACAGATTTCCCATGTTTCAAAGAAGTGTATATCCCTAGCGATAACTAGCTCCTCAAATGTTTTCTTTGGCTCCTTCTGTCTAAAAAGGGTTCCCTATCCTTCACTATGCAGACATGTTAAAATTATACCACCACCATATTTATGACAATTACTTATATTCCATTCATCCAAGGGAATGCACCCCTATTCTAAGCAAATTCGAATCAGAAAATAAAATTTAAAAAATATATATATATTACAATCCTATAAAAATTAAATTCTTACTCAAAAGCTTCTGTAAAAACTCTTAACATTTTATGAATTATTAATATACAGACATGTAAATAAAAAAAAGGCAGATAAAGACATAGAAACATAGAAAAATGACAACAGAAAGACCACATGGCCCATCTAGTCTGTCCTTCCATAACTACAACAGTCCCCTTTTTTTCTTTAGAGATACTCTGTTTGTCCCATGCTTTTTTGAATTCAGATACTGTCCTCATCTCTACCACCTCCACTGGGAGACTATTCCATGGATCCACTCTTTCCATAAAGAAATATTTCTGCATATCACTCCTGAATCTATCCCCTTTCGCCCTCATCCCATGTTCCCTTGTAGCAGAGCTTGCTTTCAATCGAAAGAGGCTCTCCTGTGCATTTATGCCACAGAGGTATTTAAATGTCTCAATCACCTCTATCCCGCCTTTCCTCTAAGGTGTACACATTAAGATCCTTAAGCCTGTCCTCATATGCTTTATAATTAAGATCACTATCCATTTTAGTAGCCACCCTCTGCACCAACTCCATCCTGTTTATATCCTTTTGATGGTGCGGTCTCCAGAATTGTTCACAATACTCCAAATGAGGTCGTACCAAAGACTTATACAGAGGCACTATCACCTCCTTTTTTCTGCTAGCCATTCCTCTCCGTATGCACCCAAGCATCTTTCTAGCTTTTGCCATCGCCTTTTCTACCTGTTTAGCTACTTTAAGATCAGACACAACCACGCCTAGGTCCCGCTCTTCTTTAGTGGACAAAAGTACTTCACCCCCTATACTATATTGCTCCCTTGAACTGCTGCAGCCCAAATGCATGACCTTACATTTTTTAACATTAAATCCCAGCTGCCAAATTCTAGACCATTCTTCAAGCTTAGCTAGATCCCTCCTCGTGTTATTTATTTATTTAAACTGTATTTATATCCCGCTTTTCACCGGGTCAAAGCGGTGTAACAAAAAGGGGGGGGGGGGGGTTAATCAGTTATAGGGATAGGGCCATCACCAGGAGGGCAACATTGATGATTTCGACAGAGGGTAGACAGACATGGACAAGGTAACAGTTTTTGGTCATAGGTTCTTGAGGGTGGTTTAGCGGGGTTGGTGTAGTTATTTGTGGGAGGGTGCTTTTGTGTTGAGATGTTCTTGGAATAGGATGGTTTTTAGCTGCTTTTTGAATGACAAGAGATCGTTATTGTTCCTGAGGTGGTTCGGTAGCGAATTCCAGAGGGATGGAGCATAAAGTTCAAAGGCTCTGTTGCAGGTTCGTTGTGTGCATTTGGTTCTTTTGTGAGGGATGGTGAGGGAGTTGCTGGAGGTCTGTCTGGTTGTTTTGCTGTGGGCTGGGCTGGGCGGGGCAGTAGGGTGTGGAGCTGGGTGTTCTGTGTTTGGTGGATGGTTTTGTGGGTGAGTAGAATTGCTTTGTATTTAATTCTTGCTTCGAGGGGAAGTATGTGTAGGTCTCTCAGAATTGGGGCGATGTGGTCTCGTTTCTTCGCATTCTGAATAATTCTCGCTGTGGTGTTCAAGGCAGTTCGGAGGGGGTTGGTCTGTGTGGCAGGTAGTCCATAGTAGATTATGTTGCAGTAGTCCAGATGTGGGAGTGTCATAGCTTGTCATGTTATCTACACCTTCCAGGGTGTCTACTGCAGATTTTGGTTTCATCCGCAAAGAGGCGAACCTTACCTGACAGCCCTTCCGCTAAATCACTAACAAAGATGTTAAAAAGAATCGGACCATATGGCCTATCTAGTCTGGACTTCCACACAATCTATCCGAATGGCTCCTATCTCAAAATCTGCACATCCAACACAAGAAAACAGAGGTCTTGTTCATCTCCAGAAATCCAGAGTTCACACCACCCAGCCACTTGAAAATGAACAACGCCGCGTTGCAAGTAAAATCAGCTATACGCTATCTCGGAGTCACACTGGATCAGAATCTGAACATGAAGCAACATATAGCTAACACTGTCAGAGCGATCTACTTCAAGATCAGATCCCTTAGACACCTACGCCCATTACTTGAACCAAGCGACTTCCGCACCATCTATCAGGCCCTCACTATTCCACACTTTGATTATGCAAACGCCATCCTACAAGGACTCCCTTAGGCCACCTTGAACCCCCTACAACATGCCATGAATAGTGCTGCGCGGATTCTATTTGGAGCTCCGAGAAGAGAGCATATCACACCCCTCCTAAAGCAGCTTCACTGGCTCCCCATTCAAGCCAGGATCAGTTACAAGATCTTAGTGATGACTTTCAAGGCCACCAAGGGGCTCTCCTCCTCTTCACTAAGTGACATCATCTATCCACCCACACCTAACAGGCTAAGGAGATCCTCAGCAGCCAACATCCTAGTTATACCGAGACACAAGACAAAATGCACCAAAGCAACATCAAATAGAGCCTTCAGTCTATGCGCCCCAAGTCTCTGGAACTCCCTACCACCATACATCAGGACAATCCCCAACTTGAGCCAGTTCAGGAAGGCCTTGAAACACTTTCTCTTTATTAAATACCTCACTGACTCCCCTGAACCCCAGCCATCATTATTAGGGCACCCCCAATTTTAACCAATACCTAATTAATTTTATTTGTACATGTATATAATTTACCTTACTCAAGGTATCGCAGATACTCAACGTATTGCAGATGTATATAGTTTACCCTGTTGTCCAAGTTACCTGTTCCTGTTCAATGTAATGACCTGACTTTTGTATATTGTCGGATACTGCTTGTTCTATGTAAACCGCGCTGATCGCAAATAGTGCGGTATATAAGAAATGCAAAATAAATAAATAAATCTAAGCTTTATAGTCCATTTTTTCCCTTAAAGATACTATTTTTCTCATGCCTTCTTGAATTCAGACAGTCCTCGTCTCTACCACCTTTACAAGGAGGCTGTTCCATACATTTACCACTCTTTCCATAAATATTTCCTCAGATTACTCCCAAGTGTATCCTCTTTCACCTTCATCCTTTGCCCCTTCCTTGAAGTGTTATTTCAATTTTCTTCCGTTTCTACCTGTTTAACTACCTTAAGATCAGAAACTACCACCCCAAAGGTCCTGTTCTTTCGTGGACACAAGAACTTCACTTCCTCTGTAGTGTAATTTCCTTGGAATTTTGCAGACTAAATGCATGATCCTGGTTTTTGTAACATTAAATCTCAGCTGACAAATTTGACTATTCAAGCTTTGCTAGATCCCTGTTATCTATACCTTCCTGGACATTTACCCTACTGCAGATTTTGGTATCATATGCAAAGAGGCAAACCTTATCAGATAGTCCTTCCATCTTATCACTTATAAAAATGTTAAGAATCAGACCCGTGGCACATCACTGGTAATGTCCTCCTCAAAGTAAGCTCTATTTACCTGTATCTTTTGCTGGTCTCCCACTCAATCAGTTTCTCATCAAGGCTGTCACTAAGGTCCAATTCTAGGACATTAAAATGTATTTATAAGTCACTTGTACAGAACAGTATCAAAGGCTTTATTGAAATCTAAGCATGCTCCCTCTGTCCAACTCTCTGGTCACCCAAAGAAATTAATCAGGATTTGTCTCATACCAAACATCTTGTGGCAGGAAATTCCAAAATAAATAAAAAATAAGTGGGATCTGAGACAGAAAAAGCCCTAGCCGTTGCTGGAACCACTGCTAAAGATATGTGGAAAAAGATCATGGTAGCTTATACTGTTGACACAATCCTCTCAAACAGCCAGGGGCATCTCCATAAAAAGCCTTAACCACCACTAATCTTATCTTAAACCAGCAACCAATGAAGCTGTGAAAATTATGGAATAATATGCTCCCTTATATGAGCACCCAGTAATCAGACAAATGCAGAGTTCTGCAAAGCTCTAATTGGCACCTTTGACTACTTTAACATGGTATACATCAGGTTGCCAATTTTTGACGAAACATAGGACTAAAAAGAACCGATTTAAAATTACTAGCAGTAAACTAGAAAAACAAATCAAAATGGGCTTTGGCAGATGTTTCTACTGGAGTCCAAAATACTCAAATACTTTTCTACTCCTTCTCAGAAAGGCTGAAAGTGGAAGAATTGTCTGGATTAGTCAGCAAGAAAGATGTGTGCCTCACTCAAACTGGATCAGAACAGAGTCAGAGGCGAAACAAACTACCAACATACAACCCTAGAAGCAATAATCTGAGTGCAAGTATAGCTTCTACGTGTGTTGTTCTTTGGAAAGAACCGATTTAAGCTACTGCTGTAGCAGATGTTTTTACAGTCCTGAACAGATTTACAATTCTGGTAAGAGAACACTATTTCATCTATGTGGCTATTTTACATAATAAACCTTTCCTAGAAGGCTCTGGCTTTTGGAGTGAGTAGTTAAGGATATATTTACTACTCTACATGAATGCATTAAATGCGAGTTCTAAGTAAAAAAACGAAAGGAAGGCCCAACGTTAACACATTAATGCAGGTTAGTAAATCCAGCTCTGAAGGCATTTATACCAAATATCAGTATAATAGGAAATGAAGTCCTATCTTAGATGGCTTTCTAGAGAGAAAAGCTTAAGAGGCCTAACATACTTTAATTAGAACAGTGATTTTCCATAGTTTTGAATAGACCCAGCAATGCGTGCTGCCACCAAGACACCCAGGTTACACTAGGAATTAGTGAGCCTCCACTTCTCAACTACTGGGCTACGCAAATACAGTATTTAATTCTTAGAATACACACTTTTAGGGCCAAGATGTGGAAAGCTGGTGCCTAAACCTCAGAATGCTTCCAAAGGAATGTGATGCCTCCTCTAAAGGCCTGTGTATTCAGCCAAGAAATTTTGAAGCCAACTTTCCTAGTCCAATGTCAAAGCAAGGAACTATTACATTTTAGAAATAAAGTAGCCTGCTTGTTGTGAAAGCACAGAAAAAGGTTAAAAGGTTATAAAAAAGTGTTCCTTTTACTAAAGGTTAATATACATTTAACAAAATTAATGCACATTAGTTCTCAGAGCCCTTTTATTTCTATGGGGGCAATGGCACTTAACACCAGACAGAAAATCTATGCCACTTAAAAGTATATGAACATCTGGTGGAGGGCTTTCTAGAAGCACAAAGGATCTCCTTAACCTCTTGTGTAAGGTTGAAACCTTGTAATGCTATGCTCCCAGCAGCCAAGCTGTGAGGCAGACTGTGGATTGTGATGGAATAGTGAGCCGTTGTCCTGGGAGAGGAGATTAGGTGCAGATCTCAAATCGCAGAGGATGAGTCTGAGTGACAGTATTTATTTATTTGTGCGCTTTTCTATACCGCCCCTTCCAGAGATCAGGGACGGTTTACAGAGAACATGGTAAACATCAATTACATAGAACATTTTTGAGCACATAACTATTTTACAGAGAAAATATTAACTATTTTACACAGATTGAGCACATATTCATTATTTACAGAGAGTAGAATATGCACATTGATAATAGTAGCAGTGGAAACTACGGTTGTCACAGCCAGTGAGGGGCTATGAGAAGAATGGAACCCTTGTCGGACTGAAGCTTGAAAAGCATCTTGGGAATGAGAGATATCAGAGGGAAAGCATAAACCAAGTCCTGACCCCAGTGTAGATGGAAGGCATCCACCTGTTGATTGCTAGATGTCTGAGTTCTTGTGCAGAAGCAAGGGAGCTTGGCATTTTGCAGAGTCAAACAGGTCTATGTCCGACATTCCTCAAGTCTGGAAGACGTAGGACATTGTGTCCAGATGTAGAGACCATTCGCGGGGAAGAAGAATCAGACTCAGCTTGTCTGCCAAGACATTGAACGCCACTGGAAGGTACACCACTTGGAGGTGTATCTGATGAGAAATGACAAAGGACCCAGATGGAGAGCCTCCTCAGAGTGCCCATGAGCCTGTTCCTCTCTGCTTGTTCACATAGAACATAGCAACCTGATTGTCTGTCCTGACTAGGACCTGTTGTGCCCCGAGGTGGTGTGGAAATACCCTGACGGCATTCAAGATAGCACGAAGTTCCAGGAGATTAATTTGGAGTTGTGACACTAGCATTCTCCAGAACCCGTGTGGACACAGGTTGCCCAGGTGTACTCCCCCAACCCAATTCGGAGTTATCCATCGTCAGGGTGCATTGATGTGAATGCATCTGAAAACATGACCCTATGAGCAGATTTTCTGGAGAACACCACCACTGAAGGGATGTGATTAGAAGGGTAGTGGTGGACTGACAGATGACAGAAGGTGATGGTAAAACGGAACTCACTCGGATGAAAGGAGTGTGAATAGCGGTGCCCCAGGGTTTGGTCCTGGGACCAATACTGTTCAATGTATTTGTGAGTGATATTGCTGAAGGACTAAATAGAAAAGTGTCTTTTTACAGATGACATGAAAATTTGCAGCAGAGTGGACTCCCCCGAGAGAGAGGAGAACATGAGGAAAGATCTACAAAAGCTGGAAGAATGGTCTAATACTTGGCAGTTAAGATTTAATGAAGACGTGCAGTGTCATGCACTTGGGAAGCAGAAATCCAAGGGAAATGTACGCGAAAGGGGGCAAGAGGTTGGTGTGCACAGACCAGGAGGAACCTGGTGTGATTATTTCTGAGGATCTCAAGGTGGCAAAACAGTGCAACAAGGCGGTGGAAAAAGCCAGGAGGATGCCGAGTTGCATACAAAGAGGAATTACCAGCAGAAAGAAAGAGGTACTAATGCCACTGTACAAGTCACTGGTGAGGCCTCACTTGGAATAATGTGTTCAGTTTTGGAGACCATATCTTGCAAAGGATAAAAAAAAAGACTGGAAACTGGAAGACAACCAAAATTACTTGGAGCCTGCGTCAGAAGATTAAGACTTGAAGACCTAAATATGTACACTCTGGAGGAGAGGAGGGACAGGGGAGATATGATTCAGACCTTTAAATACTTAGAGTATTAATGGACAAACAAACCTCTTCCAAAGACGGGGAAGCTGTAAAACTAGAGGGCATAACATGAAGCTGCAAGGGGGGTAAACTGAAAGGCAAATGTCAGGAAATACTTTTTCACTGAAAGGGTGGTGGATGCTTGGAATGCCCTCCCGATGGAAGTGGTAGGGGCAAATACAGTGACAGAATTCAAAATGGCATGGGACAGACACAATGGATTCCTTTATAGCAACAGGATAAAAATCAAAATAACTTAACTCTCTCTCAAACATGGAGCAGTGTGTACACCCCTAAACAAAGACATGAGGAGGGGTGACCTGCACAGAGCGGCATGTACACCTACTCTTGCCACCTTGCTGGGCAAACTAGATGGACTATACTGGTCTTTATCTGCTGTCATATACTATGTTACTATGACTTGTATCGTGTCCCAGAGAAGACCCGAGGCTGCTTTCACTGGGAGGCAAGAGTCCACTGGGCATATGGAACATATACTGTAGAGGCCATGTGCCCAAGGAGCTGCAGCATCTCTCGGGCGGTCAGATGGACTTGTAGGAGCATCTGGGATGCTAGTTTGACTAGATGAGCACATCGGAGCTGAGGCAGAAACACCCTAGACTTTTGGGTGTCTAGTAGGGCTCCAATGAACTCTAGCTTTCAAGTTGGAGCGAGGAGAGTCCTAAGGGAAGGACTCTGTTTTCCTTGAAAGGTGAAGCGTAGATATTTCCTGTGTCCTGGATGGATGTGGATGTGTGTACACGCTTCTTTGAGATCTAGAGAACAGAGCCAGTCCTGACTCTGGAGGTAGGGAAGAAGAATACCAAGAGAGATCTTGAACTTTTCATAGACTAAAAACTTGAGATTTCCAATGTCCAGAATAGGCCTGTATCCTCCGGTTTTCTTAGGAATGAGAAAGTACGGAGAGTAGAAGCCCATTCCCTGTTAGGATGTTGGAACATTTTCTAGTGTGCCCTGAGACAGAAGAGAAGATACCTCATCCTGTAGGAGAGCAGTGAATGGGGGTTGCGTTTGATATTCACCCTTGAAAGTGGAGGGGGGGCAGAGTTTGCCGATGAAGCCTGTACCCTTCCTGGACAATGGTGAGTGTCCACTGCTCTGGAGATAAGGTGCCATCTGTGGGTGTAGTGACAGTGCCTGCTATGTGGAGGAGATGGGGGTCCTCCAGAGGGGGAGTGGCAAAGTTCTCTAGGAAAGTCAAAAGCCAGGTGCAGACTATGGCTATAGAGCTAATTGAGATTTAGCCACCTGTAGCTTCTTCTGTTTAGGAGGCTGCCCTTTCTGTGGTGCCTGACCTGGGTACCGAGAATGAGGATAAGAATAGAATCTCTTATTGTAGAAAGACTTCTTTGCATTTGTCTTTCCTAGCAGGGTCAGCTGTTCTGGACAGTCTTTAGAGTAGTAGCTTCTGGCACCAAGAGGGCCTTATCTTGCCAGTCTTTGCCAAAGAGGTTTTCCCCTGTGCAAGGTATGTTGCCCAGTTTATCATGAACCCACTGTTCAAGATCTGAGGCTTGAAGCCATGCAATTCTATGTGCACCAATGCATATTGCTGAGGCAATGCCTGTGCATTCAAAAGCACTTAAGGTAGCCCTATTGACAAGCTTAGAAACATTTTGTCTATGCTTGACTAGGGCAAGGATCTGCTCTCAGCATCTGGGAGGAGAGGAGCAAAGGCCTCGAGATCCCTGGAGACCTCTGAGGAACAGTCCCATGTGGAGGATATAGGAGTTGATCCTAGCCAAGAACATGGATGCCTGGAAGCATAGATGTCTAAAGGCATCGAGAGTTCTTGATTCTCAACCTGGAGGATTAAAGGAGTTTGAGCTTGAGCTTTTGATTCAGCATATCAAGGACTCAACCACCATGGAATGGTAGGGAGGTTGTGGCTTTTGGAAGCCAGGACACTACGGTACCCGATAGATGGTATCATGACGTCGACTGAGATGAGACCATGAAAGGAGTCTTCCACATACAGAGCATAAGGTCATGAAGGATGCAGTGCACTGGCCAAGTGGCTGCAACTTTGAGTGCTGTGGGTATTGGAGGATTTCTAATTCCTCCACCCTTGATTCCTTCTCAGATGTCACCATGATAGACACACCCTTAGCTGGGTCTGGAAAGAATTCATGAAAGGACATGTCTTCCGGAGAAGACATGTCGCTGTTGAGGCAGGGAAAAAAAAAAATCAGTCCTGGGGGCCCTCGGGAATCAAGCGACTCCACATCTGAAATGGAGGAATTTGAATCAGAGGACTCTAAGTATCAACAGGCATGGCGTTCGCCCAAAACTAAATGCTGGTACCAATGCTCTGAGGTATCAGCCTCTGAGTAGCTTGGGTTTGGTACCAGCATCGGTGATAGTTTCAAGGGAGGGCCATGGGTGGAAGCAATGTATCATCTGGAGCAGTGATGTCTGTCGATGTTTGTGTCAGTACCAGAACCAGTATCAACAGGGCAGTGCCTGGAGCCAATGGCTTGATAGGTACCGAGGCTACCAGGAGAGCTGCTAAGCTCCTCTCGATGGCCAGTATGTGATGGGCCATTGAGGTTGCTGATGCTTAGGTATCAGTCATAGGTGTTTGCGCTACTGTTCTAGAGTATGGCACCAGTAGCTCTCTAGAGGTCGAGACCTCAGGAACATCCTGGGACCACTTGATGGTTTTGAAGGTCAGGGCCTCCGCTGGGGCTGTTTGGCAGGCTGATCCACCTCAGAGACAACGCCCAAGGAATCGCGATGCTTTGAGCAAGATCTACCTCTGGAGGTTTTGTCTGACCGATGCAGACCTGTGCTTGGACTTTAAGGATACCTGGGATCCATGGCGGGGAGGAGGAGGAGGCCCTCGTCAAAGTGGAAACCAATGATACCGCATCCAAGGCAAACCAGTGTCCCAAATTTAGAGGCCTGGTTCTGTAAGCCTCTTTTAGTCATCTTTTGACAGAGGAAACAGTCTGTTGGCTGTGTTCTGGGCTGAGGCATTATAGACACCAGTCGCGTGTGTCAGTTGCTATGGTGCTGGCACTTTTGGAACATTTTTTGAAACCACTAGCTGGTTTCTCCATGCCTTCAACAGATGGGGCTTAAGGCCTGAAAAGTGTATCGACGTGCCCTTTTTTTTTTCTAAATAAACTAAAAAGAAGAAAAGAATAGAAGGGAATCGGCAAGGTCTTTGATAGTGCTGGCGTCAACAGGAAGGCACACTATGCACAAAATATTTTTTCTGTGGTGACAGGATTTGCTTCCTGCTGACTTCATGGAAAACGAAAAACTGAAGAGGGAGTTGGGGAGGCAGGAAGAAAGCACAGTTACTTACCTGTAACAGGTGATCTCTGGGAACAGCAGGAATAAGTCTTCACATATGGGTACGTCGGTACCAACGGAGCCTGTGCGGGAACACTCCCCAGCGTCCAATCAGAAAGCTTCTGGGAGCATCCCTCAGCGCCTGCGTGCTGCCTTCCCGCCTTTCCAACTGTCTCTCCTCAGTTGAGTTTTATAGCTGAGACAAAAAGAGAGATAGAAGAAAGGAAGATAGAGAGATACAACTCCTAGGGGAGGTGGGTGGGTTGTGAAGACTTATTCCTGCTGTTCCCAGAGATCACCTGTTACAGGTAAGTAACTGTGCTATCTCCAGGAACAAGCAGGAATGAGTCTTCACATATGGGGACTCCCAAGCTAAGATGCCTGAAGCCCTGCATGGTGGGGATTGGAACATGCTACACCCCATATGGCCAGGCATCCTGAAGATGGAGGGTAGGAGTTGAAAAGAGAGGAGCTGTAAGGAAAAAACAGCTAACCTAAAATAGGACTACAGGTAAGGAGTCCTTTTATGTATGATAATTATCATGAAAAAATATGGAAATGAACAATCACAACATAGACCTCACCTACTGGATTGCAGGAAGTGGAGAGGCTGATGGAGTCTACTGGGGATCCAGTAGAGGAATCTTCAAGGTGACCTCACTGAAGTGAAGGTGAAGGTCCAAACCCAGAAGTGACAGTTGATCCAGGTGTCAACTGGGGTAGTACAAAACGGTAGGTCTTTAGGAAAGCTTTATGGTAAAAGCTGGGAACTCTTTTGGCTACAGGGTTACTCACAGTTAGGAGCAAAAGAGGAAGACTGACCGATTTGGATAAACTAGCCCAGTCCTGGAGGGAAGAAGGGTTATGGGAAAAAAGCCCGTATTCCCAAGGACAGATGGCTGAAGGGATGAAACCTCAGATCTACTGAAGATCCACCCTGTCTTTCCTAACTGGTGAGAGAAAGGAAAGATATTGGAGCATGGAGCTTCAGGGATACCTAAAACTAGGGTTAAGGTAGGAGCTGTCAGTACCACAGCAGTGGTTGTGTGCATAATACCCCAGACATACTGTGGGACGTAAGAACATATGCAAGCCCACTGTCTGGAACCTATAAGGAAGGTAAACCTTCATAAGCATAGACAGAGAGATAAGTATGTAAATACATATCTACCTATAAGGAAGCATCTCGACAGATATATATATAAGGATATTATATATATATATATATATATATATATATATATATATATATATATATATATATATATATATATATATATATATATATATATATATATATATATAGTGAGATCTGGAGGGGCAGAACATATGCACACGCAGCTTACAGACATATGTATCTGTAGAGATATATACATACATGAATATATATATGTCTAAAGATAAATGTCTGCAATTAAGCAGATAAGGGATATGCCCATAAGAATATTCACATGGAGATGTGAAGAGGCAAGATTCATCTAACAAGAAGGTGGAACCTACTTGAGAAGATATAGAGAATCTGTTCCCCCTGGTTAAGATGGAGCAGGAATACTGTCCAGTGAAATAACCAGGATGGTTGTGTGGAAAAAACAGAAGATAATATCAGTCTGTAAATAGCAAGTCCTGAGTCCGGTAGAACTCTAACATGGTGAATGGACAGAAACGCAGAGGATAATATACCAGGTTGACCCACTTGAGGGACAAGGGGGATATCATGCGCTGTTTAATTAAATATGTGCTGTCCATGAAGGAATAGGATACCATGAGGACAAGCTGCAAGGAAAAAGAGCATATTTCCTGTAGAAACTGGGTAACTCTTTAGACTGTCACATAGAAAAGGCTTATGTCCTTTATTAAAAGGAAATAGAAGGGTGTAAAGAACCCCTACAGTCATGAGGAATGACTGAGGAAGCCTTTTTCAACCATATAGGATAGTAATTAGAGAAAAAAATCCCCATGCTCTCTAGCAAGGGCCCACAGTGGAAAGCTTCTCAGTAGGATTGCAGAGAGCACTATGCAGGAGAATTGGGAAATAAAAGTGGCTGTTGGAGAAAACCAGCTGCCACTTCAGTTATGCTGCCAACTCAAGATTTGGAGATGACAGAAAAGAAGCGATAAGGATTATCCAAGATAGATGAGCACTATCTTGGAAGCACTACTAAGGCCAGAGAAAAAGTAGTGGAAGACAAGACTGGAACTCGTAGAAAAGTACCAGTAGTCCAATCACTGGAACTCCTGCATGGGCAGCTGCTGAAAAGAACAGCAGAGAGAATCCTTCTGTTTTTAACAGAGAGAACAGACAGAACAAGAGGAGAAAATTCTGATCATGTCTGATGGGCTGCCCAATGAAAGCAGGGAGGTTACTCCAGAGAAAACTCTACACTAGAAAGGACAGGAAGACTAGAAAGGCTAAGAAAGCCTTCCAGTGGTATGGTAGCACTCTTACAGGGGAGACCCTAAAAAAGAGGGTAAAGAAAAATAGGAGCTGAAGGGAGACTTGCCATATGGTAAGTCTGCAGAAGGAAAAAATTCATGGTGGTACAGGAGAAAACTATCATGAGATAGTTGGCAAACCTCTCTTCATGGTAGAAAGAGGAGGAAAACCCTGTGACCCATAGACATGAAACTCCTGACAGCTCAGCCTACCTAAGAGCAAGTGGATGTCCTGGGAAAACAGGAATCCATGTGTAGAGTTTTAATGAAAAAACTTCTGCTGAGAAGAAGTGAACTGTAGGTCATAAAAAGATTAATTAGAATCCTATTGAGGGTTAATTTTCCTGGCTTGAGTTTGGATTCTTCAGATCAGAGCAAGGTTTCCCTTGTTTGGGAACATCCGTATGATGGGCAGGAGAAGAATAAAACCTTCTTTTAGGGAAAGAAGGTTTGGTAGGGCATTTCCTACCTACTGGGGAAGGAGAAGGCTTAAGATAGCCCTCAGAAACAGGGAAGTCAGTGGAGCAATGAGCAACCTGACGTAAAGACTCCCTATTGAAGAGATTTTCTCCAGTACAAGGAGTATTACCCAGTCTTTGTTGTGCCCATCTGTTCAAGTCTGAAGCTTGAAGTCAGGCTCTACGTCGTGCTCCTATGGCTATAGCAGAGGTTCTGCTAACAGACTCAAAAGAGTCTAGGGAAGCACGAGAAAGAAACCAAGAGATATTTTGGCTATGACTAAGTAGTAAGGAATAGTCTGCAGCCTTGGGCTCTGATAGAAAAGGAGTCAAAAGAGATAATTGCTTTGTGATCTCCTGAAGGGATAGACTCAAAAAATATAAGAGATAATCCTTGTTGCCAGCATAGATGTTTGGAAGGTTTGACGTCCAAAAGCATCCAGTGTTCTAGATTCACGACCTGGCGGATAAGAAGAATGCTTCTTGCTTTTTACCTTCCTCATTGCTGATTCCACTACAATGGAATGATGGGGAAGTTGAGTCTTTTGAAACCCTGGAGAGGGGGGCACCTGATACAGAAGATCAGTTGCTGTAGAAGGTGAGGAAACCCTTAAAGGTGTTTCCCATATTCTCAGAAGATCCTTCAAAGAATGATGTAAAGGAAGCATTATATTTTCCTTTTCCGCAGAAGAGCCTTGTGTAGGATCATAGCCAGGGATAGGAATAGCAAGGAATGTTGCCATGTCAAGGAGAAATTTCTGAAAAGAAGGATCTCCAATGGGAACCATCCCTGGACAGGCTAAAGTTGAAGCAGTAGCCTGGGCACCGGAGGATTTACTGGTCCGGTGCAGAAAAGGAGCCCTAATGGATGGATACTGGTACTGGCGGTTATGACTTGAGACAGTCAGTACTGCATCCTCCATGCCAGGTATCGACTGCAAACTAGGTATAGAAAGGAGCGATCCTGGTGAGAAAGGCATGGAAGTAGCTGGTCCCGATGTTACTGCAGGAACCGGCATCAATACCGATACCGGTAGCTGTGCAGGAATTGGAGGCGATACCGACATCGAAGCAGTCATCGGAGGCTGCTCAAGCGGTACCGAGGCAACCAAAAACCCTTGCTGAGTATCCTCGGTACCGCGCATCCGGAATTGGTAAGCGTCGGTTCCGAGACGCGTCGGTACCCAGTCTTCCAGACTAGATATCGATTCCAGACTCAGCATCGAAGGAAGCGAGTCTATCGATGCATGCCTAGAGGGTACCGACGTCGGTGGTCGTATCGACGATGCTGCCGATACTGGAAAGTCAATCTGGGACGTATCGATCGGTCCTGAAGGTACCGAGAACGCCAGATGACGATCCCTGGTGAAGAGTGGATCACTTAACACCAGTGCCGATGCCGCTCGAAGCGGATGCCACCACCGAGCATGGCTCAGGTATGTTGTGAGGGGTGAGCCCCAGGAACAACTTGAAACCCCTGAAAGGCTTTGGAGACCGAAGACTCCCGCCGGGGTTTTGAAGCCAATAGGGTCTTGAGGGCAAGGCCGGAGCCGTCATCATGCCTGGCATGAGACCTACCACTCAAGGATTGGCTAGTCTTAACAGACTGTTTGTGGGTTACCTGATCCTGTAGAGAAGAAATGGTCAGTGCCCTGACACTGGAAGGGAACTCGCTGAGGGATGCTCCCAAAAGCTTTCTGATTGGACGCTGGGGAGCGTTCCTGCGCAGGCTCCGTCAGTACCGACGTACCCATATGTGAAGACTCATTCCTGCTTGTTCCTGGAGATAGGCAGTCACACAGGCACAGTGGCATAGTCCCAAAAGTTTTCCAATTGGACGCTGGGGAGCATTCCCGCACAGGCTCTGTCAGTACCGACATCACCATATTTGAAGACTCCATGCTGCTTGTTCCTGGAGATAGTGAGTCAGGGCATTGAAGCTGAGAAAAGGATTGTTCCTTTGTTTCAGGATTCTCTGTCCTTCATACACCTGATTCTTCTCCGCTCCATGTTTTTCCTTTTGCTTCCCTCACTTCATCCCCATCTGTCCTCCTACCTCCTACACCCTTTGCCCATTATAAAAATTCCTTTTCCACTGCCTTCCCTTAAGATTCATCCGCCCATATTCTTTCCCTTATTCACTATCCCCCACACTCCTGGCCCAACAATCATTAAAAGGTCCTTCCCCCCCCCACCCTTATAAAAGGAGCAAATAAACTGAATGCATAAAATGCCAGATGACAACTTTAAGAATGTGAAAATATTAAGATGTGCCATATACCTGCCAAAAAATTTGAAAAAACATCTGCCACATTAAACAATGCTGCAGTTGCATATTGTTACCAGAGGAGTTTTGATCCCAAATCCTCTTGGGATGAGGATAAAGAGGATGATACTGCAGTTCTTTGCAGTGCAGGTGAATAGATATAGCTGTTCAGTTTTGTTTCCATTAGGCTGAGTTTGCTCATTTACGTTTTCCACACAATGCAGGATCTATTTTGAATAGATGGGTAGTTGGCAAATATTCACTTAGATATAAGCAAAGAGATTAAAACATCCCCAGATCAGCTGTGACAGGTTGTTGTAAAGGGAGTGTTCATACCAAAAGACATCAAGTGGCCAAATTTATAGGCCCAGGATTTTGGAAGAAAAACTGTTGTACTGACTGGCCTACATTTTAGAGAAAAAAAAAACCAAAACAGGTATTCCTAAGCACTACTGAATTAAAGCTTATGATATGGAGACCAACATAAGCCAATTTAAAATGAGCTATAAACCCAGACTAGCAAAATGAAAAAAAAAAAAAAAAATCTGCCAGACCAAAACCAAAAATAAAATGTAAAGTTACAAGCAACAATTTTATACTGGCCTAACTTTCCAGCACAATGCTCACTTCAGAACAATACAAAGTTAGCCATTTTATTGCATGCCATCCTTGAAATTCACAACTAGTAGCACGGCATAGTAGATTCATGGTAGAAAAAGATTAACTGCCTATCTAAGGTGAAATTAGACCTTACCTGCTGATTTTTTCCTTAAGTACCTCCAGGCCAGTCCAGCCACGCATGGGTTGATGCCCTCTTCCAGCAGCTGGGGACTGAACATGTCAGAATTTTGATGTGCCACTACAACAGCTCCTCCTTCTCCTCCTGGAACCAGTCTCCTATTGACCAAGCATCTTCCAAACAAACCGACTCCCACCAATTCAGTCTCACAGAACACCCAGCTAGGGTGCCAAGACAGACAGAAAAAAATCTAAAGAAACAGGAAACTGGGATCACCACCCTCTAGGAACTATGTATATAATGAGGACTAAAATCCGGGTTGCAGGCCCGTTCTAGATCACCACATCACACCTAACAGGAACCACTAGTTTCCCTTATCACAGGATTTCTTCACTGAAGTTCTTCAAAAAAACACCGAGACCTCCAGCCAAGAACTCGCCCTAACGCTAAAAACCCAGCTAGGAGGGTCCTGGACTGGCCTGGAGGTACTCAAGCAAAGACAATTAGCAGGTAAATCGTAGTTACTCACCTGTAAAGGTGTTCTCCAGAGACAGCAGAAATCAGTCCTCACGTATGGGTGACATCTGCACCAGAGCCCGTGCAGAGCAATTCCCCAGCTTTCAAAGAAAGCCTTTGGGATTGCTGCCACGCATGTGTGGTCTCCTTCCCACCCAAGGGTGCCATCTTGCTCAGTCAGGTCCCATAGCTAGAGCCCTACTAAGCAGATGGCAAGGGAAGGACAAAAACAGCAACTCTTCAGGGGAGGTGGGGGGGGGGGGAATTGTGAGGACAGATTCCTGTCGTCCCTGGAGAACACCTGTTACAGGTGAGTAACTACGCTTTCTCCAGAAACAAGCAGGAAGTCAGTCCTCACTTATGAGACTCCCCAGCTACAGGCTACCGAACCTGTAACCCCCCAAAAAATGCCTCCACGAGGTCATGAGCAGAAGTCGATGCCTGAAGGAGCCAGAGTCTTCGGGTCCCCGGGGCAAAGCTCTCGGTAGCCAAAGAAGGGTTGGAGGACAGGAGTTGCTTATACCCCAAACAGATTACGGAGTACAGCATGGCCGAAGGCGCTGTCCCAGCAGGACTCCCTCTCCAGGCAGTAGTGTGAAGCAAAGGTACTCGCTGAAGACCAGGCCACAGCCCAGCAGATGTCCAGAGGAATGGAGCACAGTGAGGCCACCGAAGCCGCCTTGGCCTGGACACCATGCGCGGTGACTCAGCGATCCAGTGGGGCTCCAGCCTTTGCCTGAGCGAAGGCGATGCAGTCCACCACCCAGACGGAGATGGTGCACTTGGTGACTGCCTACCCCAGGCTATTGGGATCGTAGGCGACAAAGAGCCAGTCGGACTTGTGATGAACCTGGGTATGCTGCAGGTAGAAGGCAAGAGCCCTCTTGCAGTCGAGTATGTAATACAGCCGATGTCTGGTCAGGTCAGCATGCGGTCTCGGGAAGAATGTTGGCAAGACTATCTCCTGATTGAGATGAAAGTCCAAGACCACCTTCGGTAAGAACTTGGGGTGGGTACGGAGGACCACCCTATTCTCTTAGAACCTTGTGTAGGGAGCGTCAGCCATGAGGGCCTGGAGTTCACTGACTCGGCGAGCCAAGGTCAAAGCCACCAGGAAGACTACCTTTGAATAAAAAGGTTACAAAGTGAGCACGTCGCCATCGGCACGAAGGGTGATTGCGTAAGCTGCATCAGCATGATGTTCAGGTCCCACTCCACCAGTGGTGGCCAGATGGGGGCTTGGAAAGTAAGGCCCCGCATGAAGCGGGAGACCAGGGGCTGCCTCGAAAGGTTTACCCTTGATGGGGAGGTGGTGCGCCGAGATGGCGCTCAGGTGGACCCTGACCGAGTTGGACTTTAGCCCCTCTTTAGAGAGGTGGAGGAGGTATTGGAGGACCCACCTGGTAGAAGAAAACGGGTTGATCTGAAGCTCAGAGCACCAGACCGAGAAGCGTTGCCACTAGAAGGCATAGGTCCATCTCGTCGAGTCCTTCCTCGATGCGAGGAGGACCTCTTCGACCTCCCACGGGAGGTGCAGCGGGGCTATGGAGACCTGCTCAGCCACCAGACTGCAAGGGACAGTGAGGCCAGGTTCAGGTGAAGCACCTGTCCCTAAAAGATTGAGCAGGAGTGGGAACCAAGGCTTTCGAGGCCACGAGGGGGCTATGAAAATCATTGAAGCATGTTCCCGCTGAACCTTGTGGAGGGTCCTCGCAATGAGAGGAGTGGGAGGGAAAGCATAAAGAAGCCCAGCCATGCTGCTCAGGTGTGGAACTAGTCCGCAGAAGTGGGAAAGCTGCGTGTTCACCAGGCTGGCAAACAGGTCCATTGACGGAGTCCCCCACCGATGGAGCAAGAGGCTGGCGACCTCCGGATTCAGGCGCCATACGTGTGGGCGGAGGATTCTACTGAGTTTGTCCGCGAGAACATTCTCTTGGCCCAGGAGATAGACCACTCGGAGGGACATCCCCCAGCGAAAGGCAAATGAGCAAAGGAGGATCGCCTCCCAGCAGAGGCGGTGGGAGCCTGTTCCCCCCCCCCCCTCCTTGCTTATGTAGAACATGGCTACCCTGTCAGTCCTGCACGAGCACCGACTTCCCTCTCAGACAGCTCCCACAGGGCCCATCGGACCACCCGAAGCTCAAGCAGGTTGATCTTCTGCTGAGATTCCTTGGGCGACCACTGCCCCTGGGTGCACAAGTCGCCATAGTGGGCTCCCCAACCCAGCAGGGAAGCATTCGTCATCAGGATGTGCTCGTGTTGCGGGGTCTGGAAAGGCATTCCCCAACAGAGGCTTCGGGGATCCCGCCACCAAACCAAGGAGCTGTGGAGACTTTGGGAGACCCGGATGGGGTCCCTGGCTCCACTGTGTCCTGAGGCACCACTAAGCCATTCGCATGTGCATTCAGGTGTGGGGGACAACATGGACAGTGGAGGCACAGCATGGCCCATGCCGAGACTAGAGCTCTGCTCTGGATCTGGACTGCCAGGACGCATAGGTGAACTGCACCGTCCACGGGTAGGAAGGCAGTTGCCCACTCCGTGTCGAGGAGGAGTGCGCCGATGAACTCCAAGGTC